>OZ004658.1:6761775-7385450 GCA_963924495.1 Nemapogon koenigi
GGAGTCAGGCGTGAGTATATGTATGTATGAATCTGGAGGAAGCAAGAGAGGTGTGTCTGGGTCGTGGCATGTGGAGGTCCTTAGTCTCTGTCTACCCCGGTGGGATTCAGGCGTGAGTATATGTATGTATGAATCTGGAGGAAGCAAGAGAGGTGTGTCTGGGTCGTGGCATGTGGAGGACCTTAGTCTCTGTCTACCCCGGTGGGAGTCAGGCGTGAGTATATGTATGTATGAATCTGGAGGAAGCAAGAGAGGTGTTTCTGGGGTCGTGGCATGTGGAGGTCCTTAGTCTCTGTCTACCCCGGTGGGAGTCAGGCGTGAGTATATGTATGTATGAATCTGGAGGAAGCAAGAGAGGTGTGTCTGGGTCGTGGCATGTGGAGGTCCTTAGTCTCTGTCTACCCCGGTGGGAGTCAGGCGTGAGTATATGTATGTATGAATCTGGAGGAAGCAAGAGAGGTGTTTCTGGGTCGTGGCATGTGGAGGTCCTTAGTCTCTGTCTACCCCGGTGGGAGTCAGGCGTGAGTATATGTATGTATGAATCTGGAGGAAGCAAGAGAGGTGTGTCTGGGTCGTGGCATGTGGAGGTCCTTAGTCTCTGTCTACCCCGGTGGGAGTCAGGCGTGAGTATATGTATGTATGAATCTGGAGGAAGCAAGAGAGGTGTGTCTGGGTCGTGGCATGTGGAGGTCCTTAGTCTCTGTCTACCCCGGTGGGAGTCAGGCGTGAGTATATGTATGTATGAATCTGGAGGAAGCAAGAGATTTGTGTCTGGGTCGTGGCATGTGGAGGTCCTTAGTCTCTGTCTACCCCGGTGGGATTCAGGCGTGAGTATATATAGATATCAAAACTACATTGTCAAATTTAATATATTTCAAACCTAAAAACTGGTTTATTTTAAATATAATGAAAACATGTTCAAATAATAAAGGCCCATACAAAACTTAAATACCGAGATATACAAATACTTGTTGAACAACTATTGGATTGGCGAATATTTAAAATTTAAATTGTGTGACGACTGGAGATGCAAAATCTATATAGCTAGCAACCTGAGACGGCTTTGCCTGTGTATTATTCAGTTCTCGAAATGGCAATACACTCAAAAATCCAATGACTTTGAGTAAATAAAAAGGGAATTGTCGCTATGTAATGTAACAGCAGAAACAAACACGTGCGACTTAAAAAATTATAAAACAATGCCCCCCGTCTGTCTGTCTGTGACCTTCACGTAAAAAATACTGAACGGATTTTGTTGTGGTTTTCATTATTAGATAGGTTGTTTCACCAGGAAGGTATTCGAGTTTTAAACATGGACCTATCATGTTTAGGAGCTGAGATTTAACAGTAAAAGTGAATCAAGTCGGGAAAAAAGTTAGCCGCAGCGTGTTTTCATTGCGTTGCTGTCTAATTCGCAAGGGATATAACAAAATGATGTATGAAAGAATTATGTAAAATAAAGTGATCTACAAAAAAGTCCGCGGTAGCATATATCTATCTCTAATAAATAAGTAGTTGTGAGCGTATTTACGGAGGTATTCAAATTGTTGTAATCCCATATGATATGGGGCCGGGGTTGCTGCTTCATTAATATTATAGATAACTTGCCTACATGTCTACATATAGCAGATAGTTTCAAAAGTTATCGTGCGAAGTCGCTAGCAACAGATATTCATGCATATTTGTCTAAAACTGAACATATCACACGAACAGGTTTACGAACAAAGCGTTCATATTAAAATATCCGAATCACTTAATGAGGTATTTATATATATACGAAAAACTTTTCCTTAATATTATTTATGAATCAATTTTACAAATTATATTATGACACCTATTGCGTGTTATCAAATATTAAATAAATAAATAGGTAATATAGTTCTAAAGGGAAAGACGAACTTTATTATCTATCATCACGCCTTTTATCCCATGAGTGGTAGGCAGAGACAATCGAATGCCATTTGTTACGATCCTGACATATCTCTTTCGCTTCTTTTATATTAATCATACCTTTCATACATGCTCAGCGATTCTGTGTACCTACTTTTAATATTTCCATCGATCAACACATTTTTTATATGTTCAATAAAAGTACACCTAGGTCGTCCTCTGCCAGCATTTACCTTTCACTTCAGCCATATAAACATTTTTAGTCAATCTTTCATCCTTCATTCTTTCAACGTATACTGTCAATACGCTGTATATTGACATATTCTACGTCAAGACCGCATTTCCACTGCATTTATCTTACTTACTTACTTCTTATATTCTTATTCCATACCCAAGTCCAAGTTTGTTTTGTTACCTTTTAAAAAAACCACTTGTGAAGCCGAATTAGAAAGCTATTTATAATGTTTTGCCATAAATTTGTTTATTACCAAAGAAAGGTAGCTTGGTTAAGACGTCTAGTATTAACTAGGCAGACCACGAATTCTATCCCGGATCCCGGCCATGTAGCAATGGGTTTTTTTATAATTAAAAACTTATATACCTCCGCCAAACCACATTTAGAGGCTTTTCCATTTAAATATACCTCAACAGAACTAGCCACTCGTTAGGTATAGCCTAACAAATACAGGAGGCTAAACGAGAGAGACTTGGTCTTGTGCTGGGTACCCTGGAACCGTAACTTCGCCCGTGGGTTTTTTTAATGTGACAAGAATTTCCGTCGGATTTTCGGGATAAAAGTATTATAGACGTTACAGTAACAATAGTCGATTAATCTAATCACAACTCGGATCACAGCGGGATTAAACTGGATTCCCCGTCACGTCATGGCGGACGCATGCGTTGTTCACCAAGGCGTGACGTGGAATCCAAACGAGTATATTTTGACAGCTGTCATCCTAAATGACGATGTCATCGAGACCTTTCATTTTAGTAAATTAACGACCAGTCTAGGGTCAGGTTTTAGAGATAGAGATATAGAGATGTGTTTCGTGTGCGGACCCGACTCACACTTGGCCGGTTTTTATATTTTCAAAAATACACGACTACTAATTTTTATATTGTAGACCTCGCACTTTTACTGAAAAAGGGGTCCCTAGAGTCTGTCTAATGAATCGTGTCATTTGGTTATTTTTAAAGTTTTAATTAATGTTACCTGTATGTATGTATTAAACATTCACCTGTCTGTATGTTTGTATTGTATTGTAATTTGTTATGCAGATTTATGAAGATTGTTCAGTCTGTCAGACAATTATACCGTTTACAGTTTTGAAACGAATTCAAATAAATTTAAGTAAATATGATATAATAATAATCCTTTTGTCAAAAAATTTTAAAAAATAAAAAATAACTCCAAACAATCGAAAAAAAATAGGCTAAAAAAATATGGTATTTATATGATGGCCTGTAGTTGACTGGCAAGCTGAGTTGTCTTTGTATGGTCTATATGTATTCTTATATTACTAAAACCTGTGCTAAATAAAAGTATTTTAATCAAGTATTGCCGCTCTTTTAAAATGACACGATACACTGAACAGACACAAAAGCGACTGAAAAAAAAATCAGATTCTTGCCATGATGGGGACTCTAGCTTAATCCCGTCCGCGCTGTGATGGTTGTGATTAGTCTGTGATTAATAAGACATATCACAGTCGGCGGTAACATTTTAGATACCGATTATAATACTTGACATTGGCAAATCATCGATTAACATTGATGGAGCCAAATTTTAACCGGGCGAAGCTAAAAAGAACCAGGAATTTCTTTCAAAAATCGCATCCATTGTCACCCTACTTTATAAACTATTTCCTATTTACGCAATTAAGACGTTTTCCTGAAATCCTTGATTTGCTCGCATTTTATTGTTGGTCCAATTGGTTTTTACTGCAAAACAAGTGTTTCTTTTTTTTTAATTTTTTAAATTTAACGTTTGTTAAAAAATGACACGTCAGACTTGCCACCTGTTCTGTTCAATATGGACAACTGGCAAAAAGTGGACACTGTTACCTGGTGTATTAATATCAATGTTCCTAAAACCATATCAGCCCGATCAACAAGTTGTGGTGAAACAAGTCTTAGGTAGTTCTCAATGCAAACTTTTTTAATTTAATTTTTTCTTTCTTTACGGGTTACCTTACAGCTTCGGAAACCGTGTTACTGTCCCAGGTTACCCAGCCGATGGTATTTGTGAGGCTATACCTAACGAGTGGCCTGTTCTGTTGAGGTATATTTAGATGGAAAAGCCTCTAAGTGTGGTTTGACGGATTATGTGTAATTTTTTAATTAAAAAACGCATTGGCTGGAATCGAACGAAAAACAACGAACGAAGATTGACTGAAAAAGTTTATATGTCTGAAGTGAAAGGAAATGCTGGCAGAGGACGACCTAGGTGTACTTTTATTGAATATATAAAAATGTATTGATCGATGGAAATATTAAAAGTACACACAATCGCCGAGCATGTATGAAAGGTATGATGAATATAAAAGAAGCGAAAAGAGGTATGTCAGGATCGTAACAAATAGCATTCTGATTGTCTCTGCCTACCCCTCTTGGGATAAAAGGCGTGATGATAGATAGATCATATTAATGAGGAAGAGGAAAAAAATCATAAATGGAGTTCAATAAAAACTACAACTTTGCATAGTATTTTGGGATTGATTGCATTGAGAACTTAACTAAGACTTGTTTCACCACTTTCAGTTAAGTCTCAATTAATGTTGATGGGGCTGATATTTAGGAACATTGATATTAATTTACACAATCCCAATTTCTCTGTAAATAATCCACCTGTGTCACTGTAATTTAGCATATAGTTAATTATTCAATATATCTAAGTGAAATAGCTGTTAATTTTTCAATAGGTTTTATTGAATACGAAATATGTGTTGTTAAACTTGCCCCAGTTTTTTCTTTCATAAATATCACAGAGCTCTTAATTTTGTATCTTATTAATAAATTAAAAATAATAATAATTTAATTATTTTTTAAAAGAGAAAACAGCCTTTATTTAACCAACCATATTTTCTATTCAATAAAACCAATTAAAAAAATAACGACTATTTCACTTAGATATATTGAATAAGTATCTATATGCTAAATTACAGTGACACAGGTGGATTATTTACAGAGAAATTGGGAATAGTTTATCCCCATACAAATTATGGATATAGGAGCGTCATATTAGGTGGCCACACCCTCAAGTTAAAAGAAAAATCAGTATTGACTGATTCATAGAAAAATTGTACACTGCACGATGACCGTGCATAAAAACCGGTTTAAAAAACCGAATTTACAATGACGCATGTAATCGATTAATTCAAAAAAAATCTCGTAGATACACATCAAGTGGAATAAGTGATTTTTTGTGATACTGTCGGGTGTGGGGTAGCCAGGATGGGTCGGTATGTAGGTATAGCAGGAAAACTCGTAGTAAACTTTCACCATTCGTTTATTGGTCGAATTAACAAGGAAGGAACAAGCAGGAGCAGCAAAAGAACAACCAGTAAAAGGATCCGTAAGGAGCCTTCAAAGGAACCAAGGAGAAGGAGCCGTCAAAGGAGAAGGAGAAGGAGCCGTAAGGAGCAAGGAGCCGTAAGGAGAAGAAGAAGAAGCGCACTGTAATAAAAATGAACTACACATTACTACAGGGCGTTAAGCTATTGAAGTAACACAATACAAAGTATGATAAAAATACTTACAATACTTATTTGCGCTCCTTTTATATTAACATAGATATTAGTTCTTGAATATTGATTCAATACATTTTACTTAGTTGTTTACTTAGTTGATAAAATAGAAATATAATAAATTTTACAATTGGCAGAATGACTGCCTAAGTCAACAGTTTGTGAAGGAATGAGTAAAATTTTAATTTAGGTTCCACACATCGAATATTTGAAAATAACAAACAATGTTCTATTGAATTAAAATGAACAATATCGTGTTCTAAAATCAAAATAAATGCTATTTATGATGGCCAGCTTGTAAGCGGCCAGGAAAATAAGGTCGTATCATCACAATACAAATACAAAAAAAATACGGGTTCAATTCCTACATCCGACCATGTATCAATGGGTTTTTTATAATAAAAAATCTATGTACATTATCCGACAAACCGTACAAAGAGGCTTTTCCATCTGTATACCTCAACAGAGCTGCCACAAATCATTGGCTAAATGAGGAAGACTTTGTCTGGGGCCGACAACGGTTCCCGGGAGCTCGAAGGCAACGCGTGGAGAATAAAAAAAAAACAAATAAATCTCTAAGTATTATTAAAGGTAATTTTTTTGTCAGTATCAAGTTTGATACGCCATTTTGTTTTTTTCTCTCTATTGACGAAAAATATGTATTGCTTTATTGTAATTGATAAACATAATAATCTATAAATTAAATTTTAGCTTATTTTTATTGTTCTATCTATACTAATATTATAAAGAGGAAAGATTTGTATTTTTGTATGTTTGTGTGTATGTTTGTAATGAATAAACTCAAAAAACTACTGTGCCGATTTCAAAAATTCTTTCACAATTGGAAAGCTACATTCACCTTGAGTGACATAGGCTGTATACCATCACGGCATGACGACGGGAACGGGGTGGGCAGAGGTGAACATGACAAAAGCTATGTATAAAGTGTATGTTTGCCAACATTCTGAAATAGTCACGTACGAAGTCGTGGGAAACCGCTATATCTTATAAACATATCTATTAGTGGACCGCCTATGTAAAAAAAACGCTAATCGATTTACAGGATAACGTGGTTTGGCACACAGTAACCTATCGTGTGTGGTATCAAATGAAATGGCTTCATGAGCCGGTTCAATATATATACTAGATATATTTTTATTTTTCGGCCACCTGTTTTCTGAAAATTCTAAAAATATACACAAAACATACTAAGTATGAATCTCAAAGATCTGTCCAACTTTTTAATAAAGAAAAAATTTTTTAAAATTAGTAAAATTGTTTTACAAAAATTTACTAATCTCTCTCCTACCTAAAGGACTAAACTTGGTATGTATTGAAATTATTTTTTAATAGCCGTAGTTTCCAAAACGAGCCTTGCTTTTGCATTTTGGAAACTATGATTAACTGAGATTTTCCATATTTTTGACAGATACTGCGTGTGTCCACAGTTACATCAGTAACAGTGTCCACTTGCAGACAGTTGTCCATGTTGAACAGAACAAGTGGCAAGTCTGTTGCTGCACTTATGTATCTAGATGTGTCACTTCTTTAACAGGAGTAAGGGACGCGAGCACGTCGTTAATTCTTAAATAAAACTAATGCTCTCAAGTTTACGGCCAAGGTGCATGGGAACACATACGTCCAACATGTAGATAATTTAGAGTCTGTTGTGGTTAGCACCCGTCAGGACCTATCTCTGAATGCATCAGAGACAATGTGCTCACAGACAGGCCCCGTCAGGTGCCTGGACTATTGCTGAGTTAAAATTAAATTAAAATTGGGCTATTGTTTTGGGGTGTCAAAACTATTGGTTGAGCCTACGGTAACCTCATCATTCATGAAACGTAAAATTGACAGGTGGTGACTCGCCGTTTACTAAATGGGCCTCCTAAAACTACCACCGTTTTTAAGCATTTATGCCGGCAGTAAGACAGGCAACATTGGTGTAAGCCGCTGGGGGTGTCGAGAGGTGTGGTTTCACATATAGCTTTCCGGTATAACTCCTTTAGACACTTTCACCCTCGAGCATAATATATATACCGAGAAGTATGAGATTTAACATAGTTAAAGTTTATATGGAGAAGGTGTGCAGAAAATATATATGTTTATATGCCTAATTTGTTGGAAATTTATTTAATTACATGTAATGACTCTGATTTCCTGGGAGCGAGGTCGGGTTATTGTATGGGATGCTACGTGCGTGGACACATTAGCCCCGTCTCATCTCAGGGAAACAGCAACAAAGCCGGAGCTGCGGCGGAAATAGCAGACGGCGCAAATATAGTTCAATTATTGATAAACCTTTTAAAAAAAAGTGTACCGACTTCAAAAATTTGCACTGAAAAGTAAGAAATAATAAAAATTTCGTCGTAGAATTGGAAGACGGTTGGTGCCAAATTAGGATACAAAATTAAGTAAACATCTAGGGACATAAAGATCTGTTCAATATTATCTGTGTTTGTACTGATGATTGTAGGTTCCTAATGAATTATCTAGATTAGTGAATTTGGGTACTAAATTATTTCTAATTTGGCACCAACCGTCTTCCAATTCTATGACGAAATTTTTATTATTTCTTACTTTTCAGTGCAAATTTTTGAAGTCGGTACACTTTTTTTTAAAAGGTTTATTTTTCCCTTTTAAGTGATTTTGTTGCCCTGATAAATAAATAATAACGCAACTAAAAAAAAATGATGGAAAATTAAAAAAAATACTGCGGTGGATGGGATTTGAACCTCGAGCAATGTGCACCCTGCGCTGCATCCCATACCTTTAGCCGCTAGACCACCGTCGATACGAAAATTGACAACTTCGTGTCAATAGCAACCGTTGCTAAGGCTTTTCTCTGATATAATTTTCAGCAGTAAACAGAGACAAATTACTGAATTTCTGAAAAATTACTGAACCGATTTTCGTCATATGACTGTGAGATAATGTCAAGAAATTATTATATCCTTAAAAAAATAAGTCGTCAAAATCGGTACACATTTCATCGAGATATTACGAAAAATTGACTTATAAGGTCAGTTTTTTCAAAATTTCTGAAAAACTAAAGAACCAATTTTTATGAGATAAAAATGGGACCAATCCGGAAAAATTATCTGTCGATTAAAAAAGAAACCATCAAAATCGGTTCACAACTGGCGGAGTAATCGATGTACATACATACAAAAAAAATAAAAAAAATACGGTTCGAATTGAGAACCTTCTCCTTCTTTTTTTTTTCGAAGTCGGTTAAAAACTACAAATTTGTGCCGTTTGGTGTAGAAGTAGTGCTGTGGGGAAGTAGTGGAAAATCTAGGTCCGTGGGGTTCAAATGCCAAAATTTTTATTAAAGATCTTGCGTATCCCCTCGACTGATCATCTCTTCTGGTGACAAGAGGGCTGCCTCCTTCTTAGCTCAACGAATCAGCATCGGGAAATGCAGCCAGTATTCTTGCCACTATTCCACGCGGATTTGGTTTATTTAGTTATTTTTAATGTTTAGATTAGATTTAAGGTTGCTATGTGAATATATTATTAAATTAAATTGTTTACATTCATTATGTCATTATCAAAAATAATGTTATGGCTCGCATAGAGTACCTAAAGATTGTCGCCAAAGAACAAAGAGAAGATACAATTAAACCTAATTAACCTCATGTCAATCACAACAGATATTTTATAACCCAACTCAACAAATACGTAATTTTATAAATGGTCTATTGTAGAACGACTGCACCCTGGACAGCCAACTAGGCAAGCCAGGGTCGAAGGTCCTAGGACAGACGCCACACACAAGCCGTCATTTTTCATATCTTCAACTTTTACTAGGGTAGGCTATAAAAAATGGGGTGTTCTAAAAATAGTACCTTGTTTATTTTTGGCGCGGAAAATCCCCAAATCTTTTAAATATAAATACATATAACGGTCAGTAATCGAGCACGAACCGCAAAGAGCAAAAAAATAAGCTCATGCATCGATACATCGAGTTTGGAGACCCTTGGGCAAAATGGTTCTTTTGAACAAAAATGTTTTTTTTTATTTATTTATTTAAACAAGGTTCACAAGTACAAATATCAAAATAAAACACTTGTTATACAGATATTCCAATTAGTAGTGAACACAACATGGCTATACATTAACACGTTATTGGACTACAAGTTAACATACATGAAAAAAGAAAAGTACACAATATTATAAAAAAGGAGTTATAATAAATTAAAATGAAAGCCAAAATTAAGACGCTGAATAGAGCCAACGACCTTGAGAGATGGCACCGCCCCCACGCGGGCACACATACACACCAAACGACGTGGCTGCCAATAATAATATAGCATCAGGCTGCAACCGGTACTGTCGGTACACGAGCGCTTACGCACACACCCGTGCAGTGCGTACATAAAATCTCGAAAATGAGAATAAAGGAACTAGCTGATAATTTGATTAAAAAACAGAACAGTATTACGATAGTATATTGCTAGATAAAAAATCTGTCAAAAAATCAGAATCATTGCATGCAATTTAGTACTATTTCTAGACAGTAAAATATTTTTTTAAAGGTACATTCGTGATTTTTTTCTATCGAATCAATATAGTTGTATTATGTTTTGAAAACAGTATCTTAATAACGCATAACCTCAAGAATATCATATATTTTTTTGATTATGGTCACTGCAGTGGATCATGTACTTTTACGCATCATAAAACTCGCATTTAGCTCTATACATCCTCTTAAAGTCAAAATTAAAATTAAAATTTATACCTACTTATAACTTTTGTTTAAATATATGCGTTTGTCTGTGTCAAACTCAATACCTATTATAAAAAAGTCCCCCGCAGCTGTCTGTCTGACCTTTCATGCATAAAACTAATGAACTGATTTTGTTGCGGTTTTCATTATTAGATAAGTTGATTCACTGGGAATGTTTAGGAGCTGAGCATTAATAGTACAAGTAAATCAAGAAGAAAAGAGATATAACAGAATGACGCAGGAAATAATTGTGTAGAATAAAATTACCTACAAAAAAGTCTGCGCCAGCATATATCTATATCCAATAGATTAGTAGTTATTATCTTATTTATATAAGTAATCAAATTGTTGTAATCCCATATTCTACCTGCGCGAATCCGAAAGCCGGGTCTCTACTGTAATAATAAAAAAAAGGGAAACCCCAAGAAACATCATAAGTATAAAACCTTCCCTATATCCTGCGGTAAGGTGCCAAGAAGGCTAGCAGCGTTTTCTCTTTGAATAGCTATTCTGTTTATCCAGAACTAAAAAAAGGTCAGGACCATGCTACAAAATAGTGGAATGGATTTTCATTAAATTTTGAAGGTTGCTTTACAGCTTCTGAAACCGTGTTACGGTCCCAGGGTACACAGCACAAGACCAAGTCTCCCCCTCTTTTAGCATTAAATATTTGTGAGGCCATATCTAACGAGTGGCTAGTTCTGTTAAGGTATATTTAGATGGAAAAGCCTCAAAGTGTGGTTCGTCGTACATACGATTTTAATTATAAAAAACCCATTGGTACGTCGTGATCCGGGATCGAACCCCAGGTCTGCCTAATTAATACCAGTCGTACGTCGTTAGCATCATTAGAATTATTAATTAACTGCGGAACCACAAATATTATTTAAAAAATAACATGTCAGTTCCCACAATAAGGCAAAAGAAAAAAAGAGAAAATTAAAACTTATTATTATATGAATCAATGACGTCAATGGGATCTAAATATAGCTGATTTGTTATAAATAACTTTTGGTAAAAATAAACACTCAGCGGAAATGTACCGAGATTAAATACGCATTTAGATGGAGGTTCTTAGTCTCTGTCTACTCCGGTGGGAGTCAGGCGTGAGTATATGTATGTATGAATCTAGAGAAAGCAAGAGAGGTGTGTCTGTGTCGTGGCATGTGGAGGTCCTTAGTCTCTGTCTACCCCGGTGGGAGTCAGGCCTGAGTATATGTATGTATGAATCTAGAGGAAGCAAGAGAGGTGTGTCTGGGTCGTGGCATGTGGAGGTCCTTAGTCTCTGTCTACCCCAGTGGGAGTCAGGCGTGAGTATATGTATGTATGAATCTAGAGGAAGCAAGAGAGGTGTATCTGGGTCGTGGCATGTGGAGGTCCTTAGTCTCTGTCTACCCCGGTGGGAGTCAGGCCTGAGTATATGTATGTATGAATCTAGAGGAAGCAAGAGAGGTGTATCTGGGTCGTGGCATGTGGAGGTCCTTAGTCTCTGTCTACCCCGGTGGGAGTCAGGCGTGTGTATATGTATGTATGAATCTGGAGGAAGCAAGAGAGGTGTGTCTGGGTCGTGGCATGTGGAGGTCCTTAGTCTCTGTCTACCCCAGTGGGAGTCAGGCGTGAGTATATGTATGTATGAATCTAGAGGAAGCAAGAGAGGTGTATCTGGGTCGTGGCATGTGGAGGTCCTTAGTCTCTGTCTACCCCGGTGGGAGTCAGGCGTGTGTATATGTATGTATGAATCTGGAGGAAGCAAGAGAGGTGTGTCTGGGTCGTGGCATGTAGAAGTCCTTAGTCTCTGTCTACCCCGGTGGGAGTCAGGCGTGAGTATATTTATGTGTGAATCTGGAGGAAGCAAGAGAGGTGTGTCTGGGTCGTGGCATGTGGAGGTCCTTAGTCTCTGTCTACCCCGGTGGGAGTCAGGCCTGAGTATATGTATGTATGAATCTAGAGGAAGCAAGAGAGGTGTGTCTGGGTCGTGGCATGTGGAGGTCCTTAGTCTCTGTCTACCCCAGTGGGAGTCAGGCGTGAGTATATGTATGTATGAATCTAGAGGAAGCAAGAGAGGTGTATCTGGGTCGTGGCATGTGGAGGTCCTTAGTCTCTGTCTACCCCGGTGGGAGTCAGGCCTGAGTATATGTATGTATGAATCTAGAGGAAGCAAGAGAGGTGTATCTGGGTCGTGGCATGTGGAGGTCCTTAGTCTCTGTCTACCCCGGTGGGAGTCAGGCGTGTGTATATGTATGTATGAATCTGGAGGAAGCAAGAGAGGTGTGTCTGGGTCGTGGCATGTGGAGGTCCTTAGTCTCTGTCTACCCCAGTGGGAGTCAGGCGTGAGTATATGTATGTATGAATCTAGAGGAAGCAAGAGAGGTGTATCTGGGTCGTGGCATGTGGAGGTCCTTAGTCTCTGTCTACCCCGGTGGGAGTCAGGCGTGTGTATATGTATGTATGAATCTGGAGGAAGCAAGAGAGGTGTGTCTGGGTCGTGGCATGTGGAGGTCCTTAGTCTCTGTCTACCCCAGTGGGAGTCAGGCGTGAGTATATGTATGTATGAATCTGGAGGAAGCCAGAGAGGTGTGTCTGGGTCGTGGCATGTGGAGGTCCTTAGTCTCTGTCTACCCCAGTGGGAGTCAGGCGTGAGTATATGTATGTATGAATCTGGAGGAAGCAAGAGAGGTGTATCTGGGTCGTGGCATGTGGAGGTCCTTAGTCTCTGTCTACCCCGGTGGGAGTCAGGCGTGTGTATATGTATGTATGAATCTGGAGGAAGCAAGAGAGGTGTGTCTGGGTCGTGGCATGTAGAAGTCCTTAGTCTCTGTCTACCCCGGTGGGAGTCAGGCGTGAGTATATTTATGTGTGAATCTGGAGGAAGCAAGAGAGGTGTGTCTGGGTCGTGGCATGTGGAGGTCCTTAGTCTCTGTCTACCCCGGTGGGAGTCAGGCGTGAGTATATGTATGTATGAATCTGGAGGAAGCAAGAGAGGTGTGTCTGGGTCGTGGCATGTGGAGGTCCTTAGTCTCTGTCTACCCCGGTGGGAGTCAGGCGTGAGTATATGTATGTATGAATCTGGAGGAAGCAAGAGAGGTGTGTCTGGGTCGTGGCATGTGGAGGTCCTTAGTCTCTGTCTACCCCGGTGGGAGTCAGGCGTGAGTATATGTATGTATGAATCTGGAGGAAGCAAGAGAGGTGTGTCTGGGTCGTGGCATGTGGAGGTCCTTAGTCTCTGTCTACCCCGGTGGAATTAATTCATGTTTACCTTATAAAATAACATTGGCAAAACTATGAAGATTTCGAGGCCGAAGATAAAAAAAACAGTAGTAAACACAATACAGTTATGAGATGATGAATCTGATGAGCCAGCATTTTTTGTTCATTCTTAAGTACTTATTTACGTACTTTATATTTCAATTATAATGTTTAACATAACAATATAAAAACCTTAAATCTAATCTAAACATTAAAAATAACTAAATAAACCAGGTCCGTGTGGAATAATGGCAAGAATACTGGCTGCATTTCCCCACTGAATCGCGATACTGATTTGTTGAGCGAGGAAGGAGCCAGCCCTCTTGTCACCAGAAGAGATGATCAGACGAGGGGATATATCTTTGATAAACTTTTTGGTATTTGAACCCCACGGACTTCATCATAGTCTTTATATAACTACCTGTATAAAAGCGGAGTGAAAGATGATGTTGTGACTAAAATGAAACTAAGTTGAAAGAATGAAGGATGAAAGGTTGACTAATAAGGTTTATATGGCTGAAGTGAAAGGAAATGCTGGCAAAGGACAACCTAGGTGTACTTTTATTGAACATATAAAAAAATTATTAATCGATGGCAATATTAATGGTATACACAATCACCGAGCATTGTATGAAAGGTATGATGAATATAAAAGAAGCGAAAGACGTATGTCAGAATCGTAGCAAATGGTATTCGATTGGCTCTGCCTACCTTCTTGGGATGAAAGGCGTGATGATAGATAGATAGATACAATATAAAAAAACCGGTCAAGTACGAGTCGGGCTCGCACTCGCTTTATATTATTTTTAATAGGTAGGTATATTTCTTGTTTTGACGGATCTATATGACAGTATATATATTGCTAAGGAAAAATGCAATCGTGATGAGGTAATCTGCGCCTGCGCATTTAGGAAATAATTTACTAGCAATGATCTACAAAAAAAAACGAGAGAGCCTTACAGTAATCGCATATGATGTGTAACATCTGAGACATCTCAAAATTAGCATTATATCCTTTAAACACTGTTAGTGGACGGGTGGATTCCGACAAATTGTAAACCTCCTCATTCTTTTGAAATTCGGTTAAAAAGGATATACTTTCCAGGTGGTCCCATGGTCATCAGGTCAGGATCTGATGATGGGATCATCGAGAAATCGAGAACTCTTCAAATTTTATAGGCACACTTGAAGCGATTTGGGTTTTTTTCTTTTATAAGCACAATAAGCATTTCTCTCACTTGGACATGTTCTGCATGTCCAAAAACAACTACAAAAAACAGTTTTTTAATTCATGTGTGGATGGTTAGCACATACACACACACATACATACATATATACACCATATGTAATGTATACACCTGTGGTATACACCATACACACACCCCCACTCACTCACCACACACTACACAAACGCTGGACAGTCTGAATTTTTGTTTTTATTTTTCTTAGTTTTCTTAGTTTTTGATTTAATTTGACATTTTATTTTGTGATTGATTTTTTGATTTATTTGAAATATTTTGACATAGACATTTTTATATACATAATAACATCACAGTCTTTTCGATGCGTTTTCTTTTTAAGCGATTCAATGTCAGCGATAATTTTTGTTTAAAACGCAATTTAAAAAAAAATCTTATAGAACATAGAAATAATTTTACAATGAAAACAGAGATAATTACCAAACAAATATTCGTGTAAATTTTTGTAATGATACCATCTTTTATATAGCCATAAAATTTGATAAATAAAGTTTTCAGAGGTGTATTTAGGATATTTTTCGAGTAAAATGTTTCTAATCATATTTTCAAAACAATAAAAAGATTTGTCATATCCTTAAAATCAATATTTTTTTTTTTCAGTTTTGTAAATAGATCAGGTTTTCTGAAAAAATTGATTATAAATTAGATTTTGATGTCTAGCCCAGACAAACAGACGGACACGGCAAAAATCCATTATTATAAGTCATGGAAAATGGGTTGGCCATAATTTAAATGATTTTCAAGGATATATTAAGACAACGAACACGGAGCCAACGCCATCTTGAAAAATTATTATTAAATATACTTAATGTAGCAAAAATATAATAAATTGTGGGGAAGACATATTTAAATTATATTCAACTCATTTTTTATAAAATTCAATGCGATTCATAAAATTTTATTTCATTTTTAACCATGACCTATTGGGCCTTGGTGGCCGAGTGGTTCAACGCAGAAATATTAAGCTTCGATAGCCATATTAACTTTATATTCAATCTATCTATCTATCATCACGCCTTTCATCCCAAGAGGGGTAGGCAGAGACAATCGAATGACATTTGTTACGATCCTGACATACCTCTTTCGCTTCTTTTATATTCATCATACCTTTCATACATGCTCGGCGATTGTGTGTACTTTTAATATTTCCATCGATCAATACATTTGAAAGGAATTGCTGGTAGAGGACGACAATCGTCGAGGATCGTAACAAATGGCATTCGATTGTCTCTGCCTACCCCTCTTGGGATAAAAGGCGTGATGATAGATAGGTAGATAGATATGTTCCAGTCCCGACTATAAAACTGGCCGAATAGTCGACTTTACCGACTAGAAAATGTCGGTGAAACGGCAACGCCGGGGCGAAACCATAGTGCATAAACAATCTAAATTAATTTAAGACAAAAACGTGATTACAACTTGTTTCTGACGTAAACATCTATGGAATAACACTAGTATTCGATTAATATATAATATTTAAAAACGTAAATAGAATTTATAGAGCGTATGTGAATGGAAAAGAGGATGTGGAGGTCCTTAGTCTCTGTCTACCTCGGTGGGAGTCAGGCGTGTGTACATGTATGTATGAATCTGGAGGAAGCAAGAGAGGTGTGTATGGGTCGTGGCATGTGGAGGTCCTTAGTCTCTGTCTACCCCGGTGGGAGTCAGGCGTGAGTATATGTATGTATGAATCTGGAGGAAGCAAGAGAGGTGTGTCTGGCTCGTGGCATGTGGAGGTCCTTAGTCTTTGTCTTCCCCGGTGGGAGTCAGGCGTGTATATATGTATGTATGAATGTGGAGGAAGCAAGAGAGGTGTGTCTGGCTCGTGGCATGTGGAGGTCCTTAGTCTCTGTCTACCCCGGTGGGAGTCAGGCGTGTGTATATGTATGTATGAATCTGGAGGAAGCAAGAGAGGTGTGTATGGGTCGTGGCATGTGGAGGTCCTTAGTCTCTGTCTACCCCGGTGGGAGTCAGGCGTGAGTATATGTATGTATGAATCTGGAGGAAGCAAGAGAGGTGTGTCTGGCTCGTGGCATGTGGAGGTCCTTAGTCTCTGTCTTCCCCGGTGGGAGTCAGGCGTGTGTATATGTATGTATGAATGTGGAGGAAGCAAGAGAGGTGTGTCTGGCTCGTGGCATGTGGAGGTCCTTAGTCTCTGTCTACCCCGGTGGGAGTCAGGCGTGAGTATATGTATGTATGAATCTGGAGGAAGCAAGAGAGGTGTGTCTGGCTCGTGGCATGTGGAGGTCCTTAGTCTCTGTCTACCCCGGTGGGAGTCAGGCGTGAGTATATGTATGTATGAATCTGGAGGAAAACTAGGAGGAGAAACTAAAAAAAAGGTTTTGCACTGTGACCGACAACAAAAGCGACTTGCTAAATATGGGCTCTATTACATGTGCAGAATGTTAAGTAGTAATTCTCAGTAACTTTGTATGAAATAATGAAACCAATTTTATTATTTCCTGCTTATCAAACAAACAAATTAAACTTTAATTTACTTTATACCTCTCTTCTGTTCATCGTCGCAGGTTCGATCTCCACATCCGATCATATACCAATGGGTTTTTATAATAAAAAAACCTATCCGATAAACCGCTTTGAGTATATACCAAAGGAGACGTGTAGCGTGTAAATCACCGAACATTTTTTTCTGACACTTTTGGCGGGGGGGAGGTAAACGTCTAGTACTAGCCCCTGTACCACTGTATTTTTCTGTCGTTTTATTGTCGCAACGAATTTTACGTTATATGATGATTATGTTAAAATACAAACATAATAATTATAATTAATGATTGGAAATACTATGTTCCCGCAAGTTTGACGTCCTAGATCGCCTTTCCCATTTAAAACATGACAATTAACTATTTTCCTAGAGCTCTGTCTCGCGACACAAAACGATACCAACGAAATCTAAGGTAACTTATTACTGCGCACCTGGTCAGTTTAACTAGTCAAAGAGCAAAAAATTGGCGAAAGGGGGAGACCGTCTATGGCCCCTCCATAGGCTTAATACTCTATGGCACGAACCGTTACAAAAAGACTTTTCCATCTATTAGGTATAGCCTCAAAAAATCTTCGGCTAAATGAGGAAGACTTTGTCTTCCACTGGGTTCCCTGGGCTCGGCAACGGTTCCCGATAGCTGTAAGGTAACTCGTGATTTTTTTTAATTTTTCACGGGTATAAGCTCCCATGTAAGGTTTCGCATTTAAAATATTAGTTATTATCAGGCAATTAGTAACGGGACTTAACTCGGTGGTTTTAGATTCAATTCCCAGATCGGTATGCGTTATTACACGGTGACCATCAATGGTTTTTTAAATCCGACAAACCACACTTATAGACTTTTCCATCTAAATATACCTCAATAGACCTGGCCAGGAAGTGGCCACTTGTTAGGTATAGCCTCACAAATACCATCGGCTAAATGAGGATGAATTGGTCTTTTTAAAATATATATATATATATCCCCATGACTGATAAATCATCACCTCTGGTGACAAGAGGGCTGGCTCCTTCCTCGCTCAACGAATCAGCATCGCGATTCAGCGGGGAAATGCAGCCAGTATTCATGCCACTATTCCACGCGGATCTGATTTACTTAGTTAAATTTAATTTTAGGGTCTTTTATATTGTTGTGTTATTTAAGTAATCTCCAACAGAACAAATTTTAAAAGAAACATTTAATTTTGATTGGTTTGTTTATTATTCGTTATTAGAGGGAAAAATAATCTTCAAAATGGCGTACCTATCAAAAATTAACTTTTTAATGCGACAGTTTGTGTATGTTAGTTGCTCATTCACGCTCAACGGCTGAATGGATCTGGATGAAACTTTGGAGGATAAATAATTTATGTCCTGGAAATGCGGGTGGGGGAGGGGCATATTACAGCCAAGGTTGAATTTCTTTTGTTGGTTCTATCTACGCGGGTGAAACCGCAAGCAAAAGCTAATGAGGACAATATAATAAGAACTTGACAGATTCAAATCAAAGAAGGATAAACTTTTTTAATAATTTTTTTTTTCTTCACGGGTACCCAGGGTAGACCAGGTCTCCCCTCGTTTAGTCTATGGTATTTGTGAGGCTATACCTGAATGGCCAGTTCTGTTGAGGTACCTATACTTAGATGGAAAAGTCTCTAAGTGTGGTTTGTCGGATTATGTACATAAGTTTTTAATTAAAAAACCCATTGGTACATGGCCGGGATCCGGGATCAAACCTGTGGTCTGCCTAGTTAATACCAGACGTTTTAACCACTCGGCCACCGATGCATTAAAAACTTATGTACCTACATACTCCGACAAACCACACTTAGAGAGTTTTCCATCTAAATATACCTCAACAGAACTGGCCACTCGTTAGGTATAGCCTCGCAAATACCATCGGCTAAACGAGGGAGCTATGAAGCAATCCGCGAAAAAAAAATTAACACCTTTTTAAGTAAGTATAGTTTTATGCGAACTCATTTGTATATAAATTGTGTAAAGTATGAGCTATTGAAATCGCCTTAAAACCCGTTATAAATTGTATAATTTAACATAAAAAAATAGATTTTTACATCCGGTTAAACATTTACGTCTTAATTAAAATTACTCCCTACAAATTAATGACACATACCGAGAGCTAAGTTGATTTATATTCCTGAAAAAATACTGAAACAAAATTGGAAGAAGGAAAATTAAAAAAAAAACTTACTTTTAGGATGTCTGGTAACGTTTCCTTTGCGCCTCTTTTCGAATAATCGATTAAGAATCGCATCTTTTCTTTCATTAAATTCGATATCTTCGAATCTTGAGTTCAGCCCTTCACATTCCGACATATGACCGTTAGACGAATCGACATAGTTCCCTTGTAATCGATTATTTGTTATTTCCTTTAATTCTCGATCATTTGAATTGACGGCAGAATACCTCCTAGTTGTCATTTGGTTCCAAATTCGGACAAGATCCTTCATTTTGATTGTCACAATTAGTTTTTTAATAACAAAGCCAATTAAAATATAATTAATATGAATAAGTATTATTAAATAAGTATAACAGATCTTTTTTATGGTCGTATCAGGTTCTTTTCAATGTCACACAAATGCAATGTCAATAAAAAAGTTCGTATACGCGCGAATAAAATAATGTAGCTTTTGAACGGCTTACATTGTTTATAAACTTTAAAAAAACAACAGTAATTCAATTTTAAAATTATTTAAAAAATAAATGTCACTTGTTTTATTTTTAATTTAACACAAAGGCACTGAATACACTCCTGCCAATTAAATGGCAATTAATTAAAATAATTTAACATTTATTTTATTTTATTGTTAGTTGACACCGGCCGTCACGGCTGTGCGATGACTGGTCATCTAATAAGCGCACGCGCACCTTGGCTGAGTTTATATAAATTTTGCAGGGCAGCGATCAAGTAAATGACGTATGAAAACAAGTTTACGTAGCCATTAAGTTCTCTAGAATAGTATGTATCATTGTGGCGGTGCCTTTACTTATGGATTTTCCCATTTCCGCTTCCCATCAGGCTATTGAATAGTCGAATACTAGATCAATTTTCTGTCGGGTAACATTGGACACATTTAACGAGTTGTTCATATGAAATTAATCTATCATGTTTAGGAGCTGAGTACTAACAGTATAAGTGACTCAAGTCGGAGAAAAAGTTAGCCCCAGAAAGTTTTCATGGCGTATGCTGTCTAATCCGTCAAAGATATAATAAAATGATGTAGGAAAGAATTGTGTAGAATAAAATTATCTAAAAAAAAGTCCGCGGTAGCATATATCTATCTTTAATAGATGAGTAGTTATAATCATATTCCTCAAAATATATAACAAATCAGGAACTCATTATTCCCAAATGACGGGGAAATGCTTATTATTAATGTTTATTCAGTCCAACAACAAATTACTTATAAATGTTTTTATTTGTTTGTTTTGTTGTTCTTGATACCTGGACCACCAGAATTGTCAAATAGGCTACTTTTTCCCGGGAAAATGGATTGATTTAAAAAACAACTTTCCTCCCTTCTAGGAAAACAACGGATACTTTATCTGCCCTTCGAAACATACTAAAAAGCAAGTGGCCAGTTCATGGCATCATTGCCACGTGGCAATTGATTGGTTTTTTTATAAGCTTGCTTACAACTGCTTATCTATAAATATAAAAGATATTTTTAATCTCTGACGGATTAGATAGTTTTTTTTCAACTCCATACTGTTAATGCTCCTAAACATGATATTCTTAGTCGTGGTGCTCTTGACAGAGCAGTCGTGGTCAATCATGGCGGCCCACAGCGCGACACACCTTGTATTGACTCGCCATAGTTAATTAGAGACTATTTAGACTGTAGCCTCTTCCAGCCAGTTTCCTAGTTAGGTGTATGGTTATACCGCCATTGCTCGGTCGCCAGAGCCTCGTTTGTTGTCTAGCAGAGGGTAACAGATGTAGCATATGAGGATGAGATTTGGGATCAGATAGATCTTATTCCGTCTCCCCCTTAGCCCCTAAACATGATAGGTCCATGTTTAATACATGGAAACCTTTCTCATAAATAATTCTATCTATCAGTGAAAACTTTAACAAAATATATCCAGTAGTTTTGGAGAGAATATAGTCAAAAAACTATATCTATCTTTGACAGATAAGTAGAACTTAATATGCCATTAATCTTATCTATAAGCGCGTACACTGACCTATATAAAATATATATTTGACTATATTTATCTATCTATCTATCTTTCTATCATCACGCGTTATATCCCAAGAGGCATATAGCATAGGCATAGACAATTGAATGCCATTTGCTACGATCCTGACATACCTCTTTCGCTTCTTCTATATTCATCATACCTTTCATACATGCTCGGCGATTGTGTGTACTTTTAATATTGCCATCGTTTAACATTTTTTTATATGTTCAATTAAATAAAAGTACACTTCAATTCTGCCATATATACCTTTTTTGACAATCAGCGTAAACTACTTCCTTAATTTTAGTCAGAACATCATCTTTTATTCCGCATTCTTCTCTAAAGCGCTGGACTTGGCTTGGCTTAGCAATTGGAAAAGTTTCCCGGAAAATTGGATAGTTTTGGAAAAACTGAAAGTGCTTTTTCTATGGGATTTTTGTATTAAGAGCAAGCTTGTTAGCGCAATGAACTCGGTAAACCGTGCGGCTTATTATGTCTATATCTCTTTAAAAAGTTGTTAGAGAAATACACTGCATAAAGAAACGATAAAATAACCAAGGATAAGATAAGATAGGCCAAGAGTCACGTACCAGAAACATGAGAAAGAACGATTTCACAAAAAATCTGTCTTGCGAAAATACACAAAAACTATTAGAAACAGCAAGTTGTAGATAATGTTTTCATAATGTGAAATTATCTATAGGATAAATACGAGAAAATGGTACATTAGTAAATATATTAAGAGTAAAATCGGTTGAAAATACGCGTGAAATTAATGACTTTCAGGGCATCATAACACTTAGCTGTAACTGATTTGGTGAAATATATTATTATATTCATGGTATTTACCTTCAACTTTAAAAAAAACATAAGCATTGTATTAAGCGACTAGCATTCCGCCCCCGGCTTCGCCCGTGGATATTTACGAACTAAATAAAATATACTCTATACCTACCCCTACCCCTAGATGTGTTCTGCAAAGTCGTAGTACATTATTTTGTTCTATCATCAATAGTTTTCGCAGCGCAAGCGATGTAAGGAATTTATTAGGTAATTTTTTTACACCTTGGGTTACATTATTGAAGTTTTAGTAAAGATCCCTAATTTTTTTGAAAATAGAATATAGCCTATGTCACTCAGGGTGAATGTAACTTTCCAATTGTGAAAGAATTTTTGAAATCGGCACAGTAGTTTTTGAGTTTATTCATTACACACATACACACACACAAATACAAATCTTTCCTCTTTATAATATAGATTAGTATATTAGTAGATATATGCAGCACATGTATTTAAACTGGGTGGCAAATTTCCAAAAATGCTATAACCCAATTTAAAGAAGTGACACATCTAGGTCCATATTTGCCACCTGTCATGTTCAATATAGACAACTGTCGTCAAGTGGACACTGTTACTGGTATCTCTGACCACACCGCAAGCTATAAAAGTCGTGAAGATGTGAATATAGATTAGACACGTGCGAGTAGACTACCTGGCACAGATAATTTTCGTAACATTTTATTATTATATCAATTTTCCAATAATTAAGGTATGCTTTATCTTTTTAGATTAGATTAGATTAAATACGTGACTCAGTATACCTATGTTTTCTTTATCTTGTAACTAGCCCCAGATAACTCTTCTTCAAGATCAAGGAAGCAAGAGAGGTGTTTCAGGGTCGTTTCATGTGGAGGTCCTTAGTCTCTGTCTACCCCGGTGGGAGTCAGGCGTGAGTATATGTTTGTATGAATCTGGAGGAAGCAAGAGAGGTGTGTCTGGGTCGTGGCATGTGGAGGTCCTTAGTCTCTGTCTACCCCGGTGGGAGTCAGGCGTGAGTATATGTTTGTATGAATCTGGAGGAAGCAAGAAGGTGTGTCTGGGTCGTGGCATGTGGAGGTCCTTAGTCTCTGTATACCTCGGTGGGAGTCAGGCGTGAGTATATGTATGTATGAATTTGGAGGAAGCAAGAGAGGTGTGTCTGGGTCGTGGCATGTGGAGGTCCTTAGTCTCGTCTACCCCGGTGGGAGTCAGGCGTGAGTATATGTATGTATGAAACTGGAGGAAGCAATAGAGGTGTGTCTGGGTCGTGGCATGTGGAGGTCCTTAGTCACTGTCTACCCCGGTGGGAGTCAGGCGTGAGTATATGTATGTATGAATCTGGAGGAAGCAAGAGAGGTGTGCCTGGGTCGTGGCATGTGGAGGTCCTTAGTCTCTGTCTACCCCGGTGGGAGTCAGGCGTGAGTATATGTATGTATGAATCTGGAGGAAGCAAGAGAGGTGTGCCTGGGTCGTGGCATGTGGAGGTCCTTAGTCTCTGTCTACCCCGGTGGGAGTCAGGCGTGAGTATATGTATGTATGAATCTGGAGGAAGCAAGAGAGGTGTGCCTGGGTCGTGGCATGTGGAGGTCCTTAGTCTCTGTCTACCCCGGTGGGAGTCAGGCGTGAGTATATGTATGTATGAATCTGGAGGAAGCAAGAGAGGTGTGCCTGGGTCGTGGCATGTGGAGGTCCTTAGTCTCTGTCTACCCCGGTGGGAGTCAGGCGTGAGTATATGTATGTATGAATCTGGAGGAAGCAAGAGAGGTGTGCCTGGGTCGTGGCATGTGGAGGTCCTTAGTCTCTGTCTACCCCGGTGGAAGTCAGGCGTGAGTATATGTATGTATGAATCTGGAGGAAGCAAGAGAGGTGTGCCTGGGTCGTGGCATGTGGAGGTCCTTAGTCACTGTCTACCCCGGTGGGAGTCAGGCGTGAGTATATGTATGTATGAATCTGGAGGAAGCAAGAGAGGTGTGCCTGGGTCGTGGCATGTGGAGGTCCTTAGTCTCTGTCTACCCCGGTGGGAGTCAGGCGTGAGTATATGTATGTATGAATCTGGAGGAAGCAAGAGAGGTGTGCCTGGGTCGTGGCATGTGGAGGTCCTTAGTCTCTGTCTACCCCGGTGGGAGTCAGGCGTGAGTATATGTATGTATGAATCTGGAGGAAGCAAGAGAGGTGTGCCTGGGTCGTGGCATGTGGAGGTCCTTAGTCTCTGTCTACCCCGGTGGGAGTCAGGCGTGAGTATATGTATATATGAATCTGGAGGAAGCAAGAGAGGTGTGCCTGGGTCGTGGCATGTGGAGGTCCTTAGTCTCTGTCTACCCCGGTGGGAGTCAGGCGTGAGTATATGTATGTATGAATCTGGAGGAAGCAAGAGAGGTGTGCCTGGGTCGTGGCCTGTGGAGGTCCTTAGTCTCTGTCTACCCCGGTGGGAGTCAGGCGTGAGTATATGTATGTATGAATCTGGAGGAAGCAAGAGAGGTGTGCCTGGGTCGTGGCATGTGGAGGTCCTTAGTCTCTGTCTACCCCGGTGGGAGTCAGGCGTGAGTATATGTATGTATGAATCTGGAGGAAGCAAGAGAGGTGTGTCTGGGTCGTGGCATGTGGAGGTCCTTAGTCTCTGTCTACCCCGGTGGGAGTCAGGCGTGAGTATATGTATGTATGAATCTGGAGGAAGCAAGAGAGGTGTGCCTGGGTCGTGGCATGTGGAGGTCCTTAGTCTCTGTCTACCCCGGTGGGAGTCAGGCGTGAGTATATGTATGTATGAATCTGGAGGAAGCAAGAGAGGTGTGCCTGGGTCGTGGCATGTGGAGGTCCTTAGTCTCTGTCTACCCCGGTGGGAGTCAGGCGTGAGTATATGTATGTATGAATCTGGAGGAAGCAAGAGAGGTGTGCCTGGTCGTGGCATGTGGAGGTCCTTAGTCTCTGTCTACCCCGGTGGGAGTCAGGCGTGAGTATATGTATGTATGAATCTGGAGGAAGCAAGAGAGGTGTGTCTGGGTCGTGGCATGTGGAGGTCCTTAGTCTCTGTCTACCCCGGTGGGAGTCAGGCGTGAGTATATGTATGTATGAATCTGGAGGAAGCAAGAGAGGTGTGTCTGGGTCGTGGCATGTGGAGGTCCTTAGTCTCTGTCTACCCCGGTGGGAGTCAGGCGTGAGTATATGTATGTATGAATCTGGAGGAAGCAAGAGAGGTGTGTCTGGGTCGTGGCATGTGGAGGTCCTTAGTCTCTGTCTACCCCGGTGGGAGTCAGGCGTGAGTATATGTATGTATGAATCTGGAGGAAGCAAGAGAGGTGTGTCTGGGTCGTGGCATGTGGAGGTCCTTAGTCTCTGTCTACCCCGGTGGGAGTCAGGCGTGAGTATATGTATATAATGTGTGACCCTCATATATATTTGTGAATGTACGTACAATATTGCTAAATCGTCCATTTCCATAATAAAAATGTAGTTAACATTGGAGAATCGCACGGGTGATATATTGTTCAACTTGAATACCTACATAAATACGGTTATAACTACATATCTATTAGAGATAGATATATATGCTACCGCGGACTTTTTTGTAGATCATTTTATTCTACACAATTCTCTTATACATCATTTTGTTATATCTCTGACGGATAAGGCAGCATACGCCATGAAAACTCGCTGGAGCTAACTTTTTTCCGACTTGGTTCACTTATACTATTAAAACTCAGCTCCTAAACATGATAGGTTCATGTTTAATACTCGTAAACCTTCCTCGTGAATCGATCTATCTAATAGTAAATTTACATAAAAATCCGTTTAGTAGTTTTTGCGTGAAAAGGTCACAGACTAGTCTATACTAATATTATAAAGAGGTACAGTTTGTGAGGTTGTAGGGGGTAATCTCTGGATCTACTGAACCGATTTTGTAATTTCTTTTACCAATAGAAAGCTACGATATCCCTGAGTGACATAGGCTATATAATATTTTGTTCGAAAATATCCACGGGCGAAGCCGGGGGCGGAAACCTCAAAGTTATATAATAAGTTCAAGATGCAAGGTGTATTTGTAATGTTTTTGATTGCAGTGCTGGTTATAAGTCGAAAAGTTGAAATATAAAATAATAATTATTTATTTATTTATTTCAAAGTCAAAGTCAACGCGTTTTCTTTTAATTTACTCGTTTATATGTTAAGCACTATGTTAATTATAATTGCCATTGCAAGAAAGTTAGCTATATTTTAAGTATAGTGGATTCTACGTTTTGTCATGTGATAGGGAATCCAGTTTAATCCCTTCCGTGCTGTGATATCTTTATTTGTCAGTTCAGTTAGATGAACACAAACGGGTGCACAAATATTGGACAATAGCAATGTGAAATTACAATTATAATTTAAATAGAATACAAAATAATAATAATAAGAAAAAAAACAAATCAAACAAATGTCAATAACAATAATTGAATAAATGTCAAGTTTCAATTAAAAAATATCAATAGTCAACAAAACAATAAATAACATGGTGATATAAGACATATCACAGTCGGCAGGAACATCTTAGCTACCGATTAATCGGCTATTGTTACTGTAACGTCTATAATACTTAATCATCAAAACCCTAATGTAGCCATAATAAAAAAATAGAATATAATAAGTACTAATATTAATTAATGAACCCCATCAATGTCGCTGCGGTCAAAATGTCGATTCTCTGGGACATCACGGACTATCATGTACGAAAAGTGCTGGTAGAATACCACGCCACGCCAGTCTTAATGATGTCATCCGTAGGGCCCTTGCCACTGTCCACGTGCCAGCTGAAAACTTCAAACGGCGTAAGTACGTTTGGGGTTGAAACCATGTGTCCGTGGGGCCTCGGAGCAAAGAAATTACATAAGGAATTATCATCTCGTCTAATCGACATTTCAGGTGACAAGAGGGCTGGAGCATACTTCGGGCAACGTATTAGCATAGCTATACAGCGAGGAAACGCTGCTAGCCTTCTTGGCACTTTACCGCAGGACAGTGATTTCGAGAAAGTTTTCTACTTATGAGTATGTATCCTACATATTAATGATTAGAGAGCCACTCATGGGGTTCCCTGTGTTTAATTTTTAATTTTTATTATATTTAAACTTTGTAAGAATGTAGATATATATTATAATGTCCTATAATGGTATAATAAAGAAGTTGTCAATAAAAAAAATCTCGGTCCAGATCGAGTATAGCCGGCCAGAAATGCTGTCTGGTGACCTTTAAGCTGGAGTTTATGAACTTATAATGATGGCTTTAATGGTACAAATCCTGTGATATGTCCATATGTTAAATCGATCTTATAAAAGATCCTGTGGTGGCCGTCTCTTCAATATTGTAAAATAATTGTTTGGTCCATCTGCCATCAGATTTCTTGCTAGTGCATTTGGGTGCTTTTTCATTCTTATGATGTATGTGGCAAGAGAATCCTTTATTTCTTGTTTAACTGTTTTAACACCAAGATCACGATGTAGCTGGTTATTTGTGATGTACCAGGGTGCGTCAGTATACGTGGATGCCAGTTTATCCAGTACACGAATTCCTGCCAGGAGATTCTCGGGTCGAACATACTCGGGCCGGGCAATCCAAGTCGCGAATCCATAAGAGTTCTCCCTACCAAAAATCGCTTAACGCTTCTAAAGAAGTTTTCACTTCCATAATATCGCAATCAGGTCAGGATCTGATGATGGGATCCTGGAGAAATAGAGAACTCTTCAAATTATATAGGCACACTTGAAGCAATTTGGTTTTTTTTTTATAGTGACTTGTGCATTTGCTTTCGGAAAGCACACTTTTCAGTGCATCATTTTTGAAGTCGGTACACTTTTTTTTAAAAGGCAATTATTTATTTTCTTTATTTCATTTCTTTCTTTCTATTATATTTTTACATATTTAGGGGTATATAAAAAAAACAAAAATATATAAAAATATAAAAAAAGGATTATCCCCCCGGAAGCGAGGTAAATACCCAAACTACCGGTGGTTAGGGCTGCAGAGAGAGGAACTTCCTCACAATACGGGCCGTGCTGAGGAGTACTGCCTTCTGGATCTGGCCCTTGACCCAACCGCCAATTTCAAGGTTCCTAAGGTGACGGTCAAAACTCTTAGCAAAAAGACCATTGACCGTCACTTCTATCGGTACAATGATCGCCGACTTCACATCCCACATGTCGACAATCTCGTGGGCCAAGTCAAGATATTTTGATTGTTTATCTTTCTCGGCTTTCACAAGATTGTCGTCATGTGGAATAGTGACATCGATTATCATTGTAAGGCGCGCTGATCGATCTACCAACACAATATCAGGCTTATTGGCAACAACAGTTCTGTCTGTGATGATAGTTATTTATTTTATTATTATTTATAATATTGCCTTAGCGCCGCCACTACATTTATTTACCTTTCACTACAAACCAAAACTACATACAATGTCATACTGGATTGAAGAGTAGGTATGTCAGGATCATTTTCTTTCCGCATACGATATTATTAATCCCTGTCTACCCCCGTGAGTATACGCATCTATATAGTAATCCTAATTAATATTAAAAATGCGATATATCTATCTATCTATCATCACGCCTTTCATCCCAAGAGGGGTAGGCAGAGACAATCGAATGCCATTTGTTACGATCCTGACATACCTCTTTCGCTTCTTTTATATTCATCATACCTTTCATACATGCTCGGCGATTGTGTGTACTTTTAATATTTCCATTGATCAATACATTTTTTATGTGTTCAATAAAAGTTCACATAATAAACCTTTTTAGTCAATCTTCCATCCTTCATTCTTCAACGTGTCCAAATTTTTTACTCCGCATTCTTCTCTAAAGACATCGTTCCGGATTCGGTCAATACGCTTTATATCACGCATTTATCTTACTTTCATACTTCTTATTCCATACCAACCCAAGTCTCGCTTCCATAAGGTGATGGAACTAAAACAGCATTATGTATATTAATTTTACTTTTAGTTGTAAGTTGTGTATTTCTGCATACATTGTTTAGTCCACCAAATACCTTGCTTCCCTAAAACATCACGCCATTGTTTTCTGGTAGCCGACCAGTAACCAATACCTGGGATCTAATGAAACTAAATAAACACAGGCAAAACCGGGGCGAACGCTAGAATGTAAATTATAATGTATGTAAACAAATTAGGTATTTCTTTACATTCCATTAGTAAAAAGTAATTAAGTAATAAAAAAATGCATATTAAATAATTACTTAGAGTCATATTAGGTGCGTAGGTATGAAGTAGGGTCAGCATACTTTAGGTCAGCTAAGGAATGTCCAACCCTAGAATGTCCTAAATAAAAATTCAGAATCGACATAGCTTCCTCTAGTACGATTCAAAAGATACAGCCCTGTGACAGACAGACGTACGGACAGCGGAGCCTTATTGACGAGATGAACGCCAGTATTACGTGGTAGTCGTAGTAAAGACGTTATAAAACGACTTATCACTTAGCATGACAATATTAGCGGTTGACTTAACTGCTCATATATTAAGCTATTTTATTATAACCTACAATTTAAGGCTGTGGCTTTAAAATAGCATAGCGATTTTGTAGCGAACGATCTATCTATCTATCATCACGCTTTTTATCCCAAGAGGGGTAGGTAGAGACAATCGAATGCCATTTGCTACGATCCTGACATACCTCTTTCGCTTCTTTTATGTTCATCATACCTTTCATAAGTGCTCGGCGATTGTGTGTACTTTTAATATTGCTGTCTCTAATGACATCGTTCCGGATGAGGTCAATAAGCTTTATATGCTAAATAAATCAAGAAAAAGTTAGCCTCGGCGAGATTCCTTGCCGTGCGTTGTCTAATCCGTCAGAGATATAACAAAATTATGTAAGAAATAATTATATAGAATTAATTGATCTACAAAAAAGTCCGCGGTAGCGTATACCTATCTCATATATATAAGTATTTATAAGCGTATTTGTGTTGGTATTCAAATTGTTGTAAACCAATGTTGTACCCGTGCGACGTGCAACAAAATAAAATCGCTCTGCTACCCGCTCCGCTCATTCCATACAACATCATTAACAAATTATAGTAGCGCATTGTATTATTACAAATCTAACAATAATGGCCTTACATAATAACATATAGTCTTTGCCTTCAATTTAAAAAAAACGTCCGCGTGGGTTTAAAGGAAAATCACCACTGATTCATTTATGCACTTTTCTCGAGTGACTATATGTATTATATTGTGGAAATAGCTACACACAAGACGTCAACATACACACGAGCATATATTTGACGCGATCGTGTCGACCGAAAGGCCAAAACCGATTATGTCGGTACAGCGCCAGCCACGGAATGCACGGGCCGACACGGTCCAACCCTACTATGTGCGAGCAAATTCTGTGTACTTGTCTTTGCCCGACCCAGCAAATTTTCTCGCCATTCTAGTGCTGGACAATCTCGGACCGTGCATTCCATTGGCTGGCCGGTTTTGGCCTTTCGGTCGACACGAAAGATGTCGCGTCAAATATATTATAATGCTCACCCCACTGATTTTTGACACACGTGTTCCGACCCTCAAAAGTTCCCTAAAGTGTCGACTTCCCAATTAAATGTGTCCCTGACGGCGGTTTCTTTTATTTTCCACAAAAACCGTTTGAGCTAGAAGGAAATTGTCAAAAAAAAATTATCACAAATAAATTGTCTATTATATGGCATTTAACTCATCTCAATAGGATTTATAGTTTTATTCTTGCAATAAATTCTATTTTTCTCTAAAAGTCCCAACCGCTAGAGTATCGACTAATGCCCTCTTGCACCAAAGTCAAACAAAGATATTCCTAGTAAGGACTCTCCTAATTTATGAGAGTCCTAAGTAACAACTTTGGTTGCACCAACCTAATAATGCCAGGATCGTCCTACGATAGGCTTCCTTACTAACCTAACAACATCGTACTGTGGATTGGTATAGAAATATTTGCTATCTCTGTCATCTATATATGGCGTGAAAGAGATGGCGATACGACGCCATTAGTATTGGCTCATTTTTCCTAGCCCTAATTTTTTGTTCTAAGTTGCGCCAGCCTGTATTGACCATTATCTAGGACCAAAGGACAAATCAAACGCGCCCTAAACTCGATGGGGTTACGTCGTTTTGTTCCTGAGTTCCACTATCCACATTCTGGCTCCATCATCAGATCAGATCGATGGTACCAAGTTAATGTAGGTACATAAGTCGACAAACCACACTTAGAGGCTTTTTCATCTAAATATATCAACAGAACTAGCCACTCGTTAGGTATAGCCTCACAAATACCATCGGCTAAACGAGGGAGACTTGGTCTTGTGCTGGGTACCCTGGAACCGTAACACGGTTTCGGGAGCTGTAAGGAAACCCGTGAAGAAAGAAAGAAAGAAAAAAAAGAAGTCGGTTAAATTTTACTTCCAAGATTTTTTTTATATAGTTACAGGTGAAACTAATAAAAAAAGCGTGTAAAAATACGGTCCAATTTGAGAACCGGTATCTTTTTTTTCGAAATCGGTTAAGAAAAAAAAAACTTACGTGTAAATGACAGCATTTTCACCACTTGATGGCAATTCGAATAGTTTTTTTTATTTATATGTTAAAAATAATGTAATTATTGTTATTGAATTTATAACGGCACAACGTTCACACAACCTGAAACAATAAAAAAAAAATTGTATGTTTAAGGCGCTTAGTGTCGCCAACGACCTTGACCATACAAATGGTCACCGAGCGCTGTCCCCGAAACAACTTCGAAATTAACATATTTCAATATTATTTAAAGGAAAATGTTAATTGATTTAGATATACTTTGTTGTGTTTAAAGCACAACGTGTTATTTATTTTTAGGCATGTAAATATTTTCAAACATCATAGCCGTTTAAGAGCAGTAGACAATTTAAGCCAAAAAACACCATTCCATTATTATTATTTTAAAGGTTAAAGTTTTGCTCTGACAAAAAAAATATTTTTAGGATTTATTGTACTTGAATTGATAATTAACTACATATTTTTTTCAAATATTTTAGTTCATCAGTAAACGAGGAGTAGTCTGTCGAAAATGCTCATTCCAGCGGATTTGAGGACACTAATCACCTAAGGGTAATACTTTTATGACAAACGAGTAGTGCCGCTGGACAGAAACGCTACTTTACCTAAATGATGACATCATTTTACCGTTTGTCGGCAAGACTTGGAAAATTTATTATAAATAAAAAAAATAATGCACTGAAAAGTATGCTTTCCGAAAGTTGCAAAAGTCAATATAAAAAAAATACCCAAATCGCTTCAAGTGTGCCTATAAAATTTGAAGAGTTCTCGGTTTCTCCAGGATCCCAACATCATCATGACCTGATGACCGTGGGACGACCTGGAAAGTATTACCCTTTCTATTAAAAAAAAATCCAAATCCGCGTCTTCAAGTAAATCCGGCCAAGTGGACTCGCGCACGACTCTAAAAAAACGGCAATAAAATCGCGTTTGTTGTATGGGTTATTTTATTCTGTTTTGAGTAGGTATTTGTTGTTATAGCGGCAACAGAAATACATCATCTGTGAAAATTTCAACTGTCTAACTATCACGGTTCATGAGATACAGCCTGGTGACTGACGGACAGACAGCGGAGCCTTAGTAATAGGGTTTCAGTTTTTACCCTTTGGGTACAGAACCCTAAAAAGAAAGATTCTGACGAATTGAGAACCTCCTCCTTCTTTTGAAATTCGGTTAAAAAGAACCAGATATAAAACTAAATATTCAAATAGTTTTAACTTTACATAGGTATTTACCAAACTACACATAAATACAAGACATACCTAACATATTTGTGCTTTAAGGACCGTTGGTGAAGGTCATCTTATAACTGTCAAAAATATGGCAAATCTCAGTTAATCCTGGAAAGTTGAGTTTATTTATACAACATTTCATAAGGGTACATAAGGGTAAAGGGCTACTACCAAAGTAATTTTTCACCCCCAGGGCGGCACTAAGCGTAAATCCGGCCCTGGCAACCAGGTTGACATATTGAACAACCAGCTCCTCCTCTTTTAAAAAGAAATAAACATTGTTTTCGGTTAAATCCCGTCCGCGCTGTGATGGTTGTGATTCATATCACGGCCGGCGGGATAATCTTAGCTACCGATTTATCGGCTTACTATTGCACAAGATTAAACACTGGAGACTGGCAGAATTGCGACGAATGTCAGCACTGTTGCCATATATCTTTATTTTTAATATTTTTTTCTTAGTTGTGCACTTCAAAATTAAATAAATAAACAAATATACCGTTAATGCTCAGCTCCTAAACATGATATACCCATGTTCCTGGTAAATCAACGTATCTAATATAAGAGAGACGCGGTGGGGGACTTTGTTGTATAAAGTGATAATAATATTTTAGATTTTTCACGGGTTACCTTACAGCTGCTGCTTCTGGGAACCGTTGCCGGCCCCAGGGTACCCAGTGGGAGACAAAGTCTTCCTCATTTAGCCAATGATTTTTTGAGACTATACCTAACGAGTGGCCAGCTCTGTTGAGGTATGTAGATGGAAAAGCCTCTTTGTACGGTTTGTCAGATAGGGTAGGAAGGGGGAATAGCGCTCACTGGGTAATGGCGCTCATCTCTGTAACTCTGTCAAAATGGAACGTATCAACACGCCACTTCGTGTGAAGCGCGAGGGGAGGGGACCTCTAATAGACAGCGATGCAAACGGACAGTCAGCTCGCGTCGTGTGGCCGTGAAGTACGTGTCTTTGTTTGCGGCCGCGCTGATCTAATTTTTGGTTACGTGTTTTTTGTCGGTAAGTCCAAAACTTTAATTTTTAATTAATTATTAATTTTACTTTTCTGACAATAAAACTATTCTATTTTGTGATAATGCAATCAATTTTCAACAATTGTGTATGATTTTTTTTAAATTTCAAATTAATTAGAAAACGACCGTTTGGGGTTATACCGCATTACCCCTTAGTGACATATTTTTTTATTGTTGTAGATATGCCAAGAAATTTTAGAGGATAAAGAAAAGAAAAAAATAGCTAAACGCAATAAGACTGGAATAAATGATAAAACAAGACCTAAAAAAGTTGTCAAAGAAAAGAAGAACAAACACATGAAACAAAAATCTTATAAGAGAAAAATTTTACAAGAAAGTTCTTCAGAGAGTGAAGATGAAGAGCACCTTTGCGACGATGACAGTGATGACGAAATGAATGTGGATGATGAAAATTGTAACAAATGTATTATTTGCGAAGAATTTGGAAAAAATAACGAGTTGTGGTATCGCTGCACCATCTGCGGACAGTGGGCTCATGCTATATGTTCAGGGTGGGATTTGCCAGATGGATACATCTGTGATTTATGTGTCCAAAAATAAAATATTTCTATTTCTAATTTGTCTTACCTCTAATAATAATAACTATTCTATATTATATTATAATAATTGAAGTTAATTTGACATTGAAGACTTTACTATATTTGTTAAATTGAAAAAGGCTAATCTTACGTACAAATGAGGATAAATTGTGATTGTAGACTTTACTTTTATTGTATAAGGTTGATCTCATTAATATTTCTTTAATTAAAATGTATCTTACTTGTTATATTCCAAAAAACATGTTTGAGCGTCATTACCCCGTACCCTGAGCGGCATTACCCAAAGTCAGGGGCAATGCCGCTCAAACATGTTTTTTTAATAATGTTTTCCTACTACTAGTAGGTCAAAGATATATGCTTTTATTGTTAAATTGTTGATTACTCGATAATTAAAGACTTTGCTAGTTTTCTTAATTTTGATTTATAATAAATAATTTAAAAAATTCACCATGTTTTCCTTAAGTGAACGCCATTCCCCCTCCTTACCCTAATGTACATAGATTTTTTTTTTTTTTTTTTTTTTATTTTTATTTAGTTTGAATTTAAATCTATATATTAAAAAAAAAGCAATTGCCGTGGTCTCGCTAAAACATGAAAATGGCTCGACCGATTTTGATGACATTTTTTGTGTGTATTTGATTGCGTCCCTGGATTTTATATTCACAATTGGATCAGGTAGGTGGCGCTGCAATCGGGTTCTTAGAAATTTATTTGGAAAAACCGGGGTATAACAACTTGTATAATAAAAATTAAAGATCCTACCTTATTACGCTAACACATTATCACTGTAAAAAATATATAAAAAATAATTCACATTTTATTTATTTATTTACAACGAAGCAGCCATATTGCTCGAGAAAATCAAACTACCCGCCTTTAAGTTTTTTCTATTTTTTTAAATTAAAACGAAGCTATGGCATACAGATTGTTGTTCAGCCACAGTGGTTCTTTAAACTAGGGACAGTGCGAAATTAGAAACATCGTAGGATTATTTTTACATTTATCTATAGTAATATTATACCTAAAGAGGTAAAGTTTCTAAGTTTGGATACATGATAACACAGTTTCAAGGCAACCCGTGAAGGAAAAAAAACTGGCCAAGTGCGAATCGCAGTTTCGTACCATTATCTATAAAAACAGAGAAAAAAACACGTTTGTTGTATGGGAGCCCCCTTAAATATTTATTTTATTCTGTTTTTAACCGAACTTCAAGAAAGAAGGAGGACGTTCTCAATTCGTCGGAATCTTTATTTTTTTTATGTATGTTCCCCGATTACTTGAAGACTTCAAAAATGTATACATTACAGGTGGTCCCATGGTCATCAGGTCAGGATCTGATGATGGGATCCTTGAGAAACCGAGAACTCTTCAATTTTTATAGGCACTCTGGAAGTGACTTGGGTAATTTTTTTTGAAAATGTATACATTACAGGAGGTCCCATGGTCATCAGGTCAGGATCTGATGATGGGATCCTGGAGAAATCGAGAACTCTTCAAAATTTTATAGGTAGGTACACTTGAAGCGATTTGGGTATGTTTTTTAAAGTGACTTGTGCATTTGCTTTCGGAAAGCCAACTTTTCAGTGCATATTTTTTTAGTATTTGCTATTATAGTGACAACAGAAATACATCATCTGTGAAAATTTCAACTGTCTAACTATCACGGTTCATGAGATACAGCCTGGTGACTGACAGACAGACAGACGGACGGACAGTGTTTATAGCCGATTAATCGGTAGCTAAGATAATCCCGCCGACCGTGATATGTCTTATTAGTCGTCGACTAATCACAACCATCACAGCACGGACAGGATTAAACTGGATTCCGCATCGGGTCTAGGCGGGCCTTGACACTTTAAAATGACATGAAAACGAAAATGAAAACTATGTCAGTTGTGATTTGATCTGATTGGTTGATATCCATTTCAATGTCATTGAGCTTTAATGTGATTGGTTGGTATTAGAAATGAAACAATATGAAAACTTCAATGTGCAAGCGAATATAGCCTGACTGTACCTACCTGTATACCTACAATACCAGACGTCTTAACCACTCGGCCATCGACGCACCGTTTTTTCTCAATTTCTATTATCCAGATTTTTGTGTAGAATTTTTAATTTTAGTAATGTAATAAAAAAATGTAATATACAAGCATCTATATAAAAAAAATGGCCAAGAGTGAGTCGTACCATTTTTTTGTGAGAAAATTTAAACAGGATTTTCGTTTAGGTTTTCCTGTGAAAGTCAATATTTCCTATTTTTTTTACAATAATATATTTGTATTTCTTTCAATTGATTTGTCACATGATGCAATTAAAAAAAAATTTTTTAACTAACTATTAAATTTTTTCCCCCAAAATCGAAATTCGTTTATTTAAGCTATATGATCGTGATTGAGTTATAAAACTATATATATGTATCAAGTTTCAAAATCGTACAGTAGATTCGAAGGTTAAAAATAAACTTCCCTTTTCCTAAGAATAAGTGAATCAAGCATGAATCAAATGGGATTTTTTTAATTAAGGACCTCAATAAAATATGCTCTGTGGTCAATACAAGGAAATAATACATATAAAATTTTATTTATAACGACAATGAAAAATATACTCGCTCATAATAATAATAATCAATTAACCTTTACACCTTGTGTCCTTCGATATTTTCTAGTATTATTTTTGCTTTAAGAGTGTAGTGTACCGCGTCCATGTCCATACAAACGGAGAAAACGTTTTACTACCCCTAAATATTAATTAATTTTAACGATTTTGTAACATGTTACTGTTTTAATAAAAAACTACGTACGTATTTTTTCTTTTTTTCAAAATTCGTAATAGTTCAAAAGTTATAAGCCCCTAAAATCTCGGTTTTTTTGGTTCATAACTTGCTGGTAATAAACCGTCTGTATTTGAGAAACAAAGCAAAATTTCAAAAAAAGCAAAACGTACGTACGTAGATTATAATCTGCTAAAACGTTTGACACCAAAATTATAAGGTTTAGTTATAGTTTAGTAGGTGTAAATCGTTTTCGCCCAAAACGCAATTTTCAACGAAAAACATACCTACGAACACCCACGAGCTGCAGTGCTCTCTGTCGCACTGATGTCCGGGGGAAGAGTGCGATTGAGACAGAATATGATTTTCTAAATACCTATTTCGCCGCGTACGGTGAGCTACACGATCCTCTTAATATCAAAACACAAGTTAATAGCCACCCGCCCCCGGCTTCACACGCGTATAATGTAGGTTTCAAATAATTTGAATTCCTCCCACTATATCCCACTTTTGTTTGTTATCTATCATCACGCCTTTTATCCCAAGAGGGGTATATACTTCTTTCGCTTCTTTTATATTTATCATACCTTTCATACATGCCCGGCGATTCTGTGTACTTTGTAATTTTTTATATGTTCGATAAAAGTACACCTAGGTCGTCCTCTGCCAGCACTTCCTTTCACGTCTTTTTTTAAATTGATTATTTGATACATAAATAATTGAAAATAAATAATTACATGACATAGGTACCCTTTTTAGACAAAAAAATCCCCAATGTATAGGTACCTATTTTGTCATCATGATTTGCAAAATTTCTCCAAAACGGCGCAAATTCTTCAGTTAGTTTTTACACACAATAAAAGGTCTTAAAATTGATATTCTTAATTGAGAGTGAATTTTATTTTTTCACATAAATTGAAAATTCCGTCGCCCTATAATCCCGAGCGTTCTCTATTAGTGGAGGAAGTATTGCACTTGACCTTTGATTTTGGTATTAAAGCAAGCCACTCAGCACAGATGTTCCTTGAGTCATTCTAAGCCGATCTAGCTCGAGACTCATCGAGATATATGCTGCTGGTAGGGGTGGGGGAGGGTCAAAGTCGAGCGCCGCCTGTCATCATTTAAAAAATTCTAATTCTTTTTGTATAGCTACCATGGCATGTTTGGTATCATTTTCTTGTAAAACGAAGATGTAGAATTCATTTCTGGTATTACATTTTACCATTTTCATAGGAATTTCATGAAAAAAATGATAAAAATTGGAAATGTCCATGCGATTTTTTTTCTTTGAGTTTTTATAACTTTTAAATAGTGCAAACATCTATAATGAAAAAAATACTCGCTTGAAGCGTATTTTATGCACATTCTAAAAATATAAATTTCAAGCGTCTGCTATTTTAAAAATATGGTGTAAAAAATTATTTTGTGTTGCGCGGACCCGCGGTTTCGCTGCGACAACACTCGCTCTATGAATGACCCGTAAGCATACTCTCCTATTGCCTTCTCTTATAATAATATAGGTATTTATTTGTTTATTTAAAATAGTAACATAGTTTAATATTTATTACTTACACACATATTACATGACTGTATTTTCTAATATACATACTTATTGATGTGTTTATATACCTACAGCTATAGTATAGAGATGGCTGAAAAAATATTCAAAATAATGTACATGTAGGTAGGTACCTACTTTTTTTTTATTATTATACAAATATTACTATACCGATTTAAAAAAATATTTCACTAATAGAAAGCTACGAACTATATCCCTGAGTGACATAGGCTATATTTTATTTTGTTCGACTATATCCACGGGCAGAGCCGGGGGCGGAAAGCTTGTCCTAGATAAACAGGTCACATTAGGTTTTCAAGCTACTACGCGAGAGATTAATGGTACCAGCAAATTATTCATTGCAACATGTAACAATAGATTTGGAGACCTGAATGTTTTTTTTCTCATGAAAATAATTCAACTCCACCAGCATTTTCTGTAGCGGGGACAATACGATCAAAAGCAAAATCTCATCTATTAAACTGCCTTATTAATGTACCCAGTGATAGTGTCATCAACACCCCACCCAAACCCTCCATCATCAGGCTATTGTGCATATATTAAATCTTCAAACATCTCAATTCTCAAACATTTTGCGAATGCGCTTATAACATTTTCATCCCGTTTATACGACGTGAATTGGAAAAGCTTGAAAAACATCACACGAAAAAAATGTGGGATGGGGCAATGGTCTAAAGTTGATTTTAATACGAGAGTACCAAAATGATGGGCAAACTTCCTTCGCGGTAGATGCTAAGTAAAGCTTTTTGATCTCCTATCGGCACGATGTCACAAAATAGATGTACCGGGTGATAAAGAACTCAATGTTATGACAAAGACAGCAGTTTGGAAATATTTATAAAATATTTTAAGGTTCACAACTTCCACCACAGATATATAAGGCTGTGCACTTTAAGTTCCGTTTTATTCAATTGCAGCTACTTTTACACCCTGCCTTGCACCTGCACCGTATATATATAAGTTCCAGACACACACTCGCGACATCCTGTAAATCAGACCAGTGAGGGGTCGAAGAGCTTTCATCGTTTCTTCAGCCCTAAGAACAAGGACTCGGAAGATTTTGGAGGGGAACTAAGGCCTGACCCCAAACATGTACTCATTGGAAAACTGCCCGCAGTGTGTGTTGGCGAAGAGCTGCTTCCGTTGGAGGAATATTTTCTAATTGTTTGTCCTTTTTTGTGAACAGATATTGTCTACATTCATTCAATGTAGTGCAGGGACTTGAACTGCAAAACTAAACACTAATATTAAATACAATTACTTAGGATACATCAAACATTTACCGAGTGCAGTGGCAATAGAGTGGCATGCGATGCAATAATGTGTTTGCCTGTGCCCATGTGAATCCATAGCTCCTTCCATGCAGGCAACTTTTGAATACAGGAAACGGCTACCACTACTACATCCATATCTACAGTACGAATCATAATTTTCTCGTGTCCTTTGTTTAAACATTAAGTTCTTTATCATCCGGTAAATTTAGTGTGTGACATCGGACCGATAGGAGATCAAAAAGCTCTTCTTTATTAGCATCTACGTGAAGGAAATTTGCCTAGCCTATTGGTACCCTCGTACTCAAATCAACTTTAGTCCGTTACCCCATCCCACATTTTTTTCGTGTGATGTTTTTCAAGCTTTGCCAATTCACGTCGTATAAACGGGATGAAAATGTTATAAGCGCATTCGCAAAATGTTTGAGAATTGAGATGTGAGAAGATTTAATATATGCACAATAGCCTGATGATGGAGGGTTTGGGTGGGGTTTTGATGACACTATCACTGGGTACATTAATAAGGCAGTTTAATAGATGAGATTTTGCTTTTGATCGTATTGTCCCCGCTACAGAAAATGCTGGTGGAGTTGAATTATTTTCATGAGAAAAAAAACATTCAGGTCTCCAAATCTATTGTTACATGTTGCAATGAATAATTTACTGGTACCATTAATCTCTCGCGTAGTAGCTTGAAAACCTAATGTGACCTGTTTATCTAGGACAAGCTTTCCGCCCCCGGCTCTGCCCGTGGATATAGTCGAACAAAATAAAATATAGCCTATGTCACTCAGGGATATAGTTCGTAGCTTTCTATTAGTGAAATATTTTTTTAAATCGGTATAGTAATATTTGTATAATAATAAAAAAAAAGTAGGTACCTACCTACATGTACATTATTTTGAATATTTTTTCAGCCATCTCTATACTATAGCTGTAGGTATATAAACACATCAATAAGTATGTATATTAGAAAATACAGTCATGTAATATGTGTGTAAGTAATAAATATTAAACTATGTTACTATTTTAAATAAACAAATAAATACCTATATTATTATAAGAGAAGACAATAGGAGAGTATGTTTACGAGTCATTCATAGAGCGAGTGTTGTCGCAGCGAAACCGCGGGTCCGCGCAACACAAAATAATTTTTTACACCATATTTTTGAAATAGCAGACGCTTGAAATTTATATTTTTAGAATGTGCATAAAATACGCTTCAAGCAAGTATTTTTTTCATTATAGATGTTTGCAATATTTAAAAGTTATAAGAACTCAAAGAAAAAAAAACGCATGGACATTGTCATTTTTTTTCATTTTTTTCATGAAATTGAGATGAAAATGGTAAAATGTAATACCAGAAATGAATTCTACATCTTCGTTTTACACGAAAATGATACCAAACATGCCATGGTAGCTATACAAAAAGAATTAGAATTTTTTAAATGATGACAGGCGGCGCCCGACTTTGACCCTCCCCCACCCCTACCAGCAGCATATATCTCAATGAGTCTCGAGCTAGATCGGCTTAGAATGACTCAAGGAACAGATGTGCTGAATGGCTTGCTTTAATACCAAAATCAAAGGTTACGCCCCTTTTTGAGCAATACTTCCTCCACTACTATACAAAATATAGAAGTCAAATCGTCAAGGTTATTGACAGATGGACCGTTGTATCTTGTATCTGTCAAAAATATCCCAAATCTCAGGTAATCCTGGAATCAGGTAACTATGGCTATTTAGAACTCTTAATAATGAAAATATGGCTCAATGTAATTTAAAATAATTACTATCAATTCTGTGGTAAGGAAATGTTGTATAAATAAACTCACATTTCCAGGATTTACTGAGATTTGCCATATTTTTTACAGTTATAAGATGACCTTGACCATGTGCCCTTAAAGCCGTCGATTCGTTGCTCTGTTTTGACAAAGGACAAAAAAACACCCATTCGCATTATCCCATAACGCGCTTGGCAGGTTTTTTTAATAGAACATTCTAGAAAATCCAAAGATATTTCCTTTATTTATATCAAAAGGTGATACTTGGTAGCACATATCTTTAGGTTAAAGGTTATCATAGAAGCAATTTTTTATGTAATATAATATAATAATTCAGTTCGTCCGTCTGTCGAATGTGTAATAAATATTTGAAACGCCTGCATTTTAACCGAACTCAATTCATCGGAATCTTTTATGTTTTTTTATGTATGTTCCCTGATTACTTGAAGACGCCTGGTTCGATTTGGATTTTTTTTTGTTTGAAAGGGTATACTTTCCAGGTGGTCCCATGGTCATCAGGTCAGGATCTGATGATAGGATCTTGGAGAAATCGAGGACTCTTCAAATTTAATAGGCACACTTGAAGCGATTTGGATTTTTTTTATAGTGACTTGTGTATTTGCTTTCGGAAAGCACACTTTTCAGTGCATAATTTTTGAAAAGGCAATTATTTAGTCATACCTACGTACCTAATTTGGTATGTAAAATAAATAACAACTTCTGATGAACAAAAAAAAACCGCCTTCAAAACCAAAATGTGCTTTCCGGAAGCAAATGCACAAGTCACTATAAAAAAATATATAAATCGCTTCAAGTGTACTTGTCTTTGTCCGGCCAAGCAAATTGCTCGGCATTCTTGTGCAGGACATACACGGTCCGAGAATGTCCGGCCCAACAATGTGCGGGCAAATTCTGTGCCCGGCATAGCAAATTTGCACGCACATTGTTGGGCCGGACCTCTCGGCCCCGGGCTATCTCTGGCCGGTCCTTGTTGGACATGAACGTTTTGGCCTGTTCAAGGCCATTCGACCGAAACGAAAGTGTCGCTGTCAAAATGTATGCTAACTCGGCAGGATCCCATTATCAGAACCTGACCTGATGACCATGGAACCACCTGGAAAGTATACCTGATTAACGAATTGAGAACCTCCTCCTTCTTTTGAAGTTCGGTTAATAAAAACCAAGGTATGTTTTTAGGTTTCCGTACCCAAAGGGTGACAACGGAAACCCTATTATTAAGGCTCCGCTGTCCGTCCGTCCGTCTGTCACAGAGCTGTATCTTTTGAACCGTAATAGGTAGACACTTGAAATGTTCACAGAGTGTGATTACTATGGACGCTATAACAACAAATAATAAAATTAAAATAAAATTAAAAATTAAAGGGGGTCCCCATATAAGAAACGTGTTTTATTCGGCTTTTTTTGCTCGATCTTAATAATGGCAATACATACAAACGTCTACCTAGTATAACTATAATAAAAATCGGCCAAGTGTGAGTCGGAGTCGCGCTAATTTGTTCCTGCGGCAGGGAATGCCCGGCTCGAGAACGTCCAACACTAAAATGCCGATCAAATTGCTGAGTCGGTGAAAGACACTACACGGATTTGGACTGGCCATTGGACCCGTCGTTTTTGGTCTTTGAGACCCTAATTTTGGACCAAAGTCTCTAGCACAAAGTAGTATTCTTTATCAATTTCGTACATATATTTACAGTAAATAAAAATTATATGTACAAGACAAGTATTTAAGATAAAATACTATGTTGTTTTGATATAAAATATATTGCGTTATTAGTATAATTATTTACAACAATTTTAATTGGAAATACGCTCATAACTACTTATTTATTAAAGATAGATATATGCTACCGCGGACTTTTTGTAGAGCATTTTATTCTACACAATTCTTTCCTACATCATTTTGTTATATCTCTGACGGATTAGACAGCATACGTCATGAAAACTCGCTGAGGCTAACTTTTTCCCCGACTCGATTCACTAATACTGTTAATGCTCAGCTCCTAAACATGATATGTCCATGTTTAATACTCATAAATATTCCTCGTGAATTAGCCTATCTAATAATGAAAACCGCAATAAAATCCGTTCAGTATTTTTGCGTGAAAAGGTTACAGAAAACACCAGCCTAAAATACTTTGGAGGTCACGTAAAGCGTTCCTAAAATCTTATATTAACCTCTATCTATCTATCATCACGCCATTTATCCCAAGAGGGGTATAGGCAGAGACAATCGAATGCCATTTGTTACGATTCTTATTATTAATATTAACTTTTTTTTTCCTCCTTACTTAAACCGTGTTACGATTTCTGGTTATCTAGCACAAGACCAAGTCTCCCTCGTTTAGCCGATGGTATTTGTAAGGCTATACCTAACGAGTGGCCAGTTCTGTTGAGGTATATTAGATGGAAAAGCCTCTAAGTGTGGTTTGTCGGATTATGTAAGTACATAAGTTTTTAATTAAAAAACCCATTGGTAAATGGCCGGGATCCGGGATCAAACCTGTGGTCTGCCTAGTTAATACCAGACGTCTTAACCACTCGGCCACCGACGACAAAGAAATACGAATTGTATGTTTGGTTATTTGGTTGACGTGATATTTTGCACAGAGATAGTTGGAAGGCATGAGAATGATATAGGTCACATTTTATCCTGGGAAAATATCTCATTCTCCCGGGAAAATGAATTCTATCCATGCAAATCCGGGTTGGTTTATAGCAGTTAGGCCATATTATCTAATATTGACGTCATTATGAATATTGAAATATGGCTTCCTTGTAATTGACCATAGAAATATTTTATGACCCAGGCGAATACTTCGCACCGTTAGTACTGATTCATGAAAATGACATTGATAATTATTTTTAATTAAGCCTTATTTTTTTAAATCTTTAACAATTTTTTTTTATCATTTAAATCTAATATTATTTATTTGTAAAAAAACAGCAATAAACCGGCCAAGTGCGAGTCGTACTCGCACACGAAGGGTTCCGTAGGTACACTCAATAGTATGCATAAGATCAGACCAAGTTTGACGCTAGAGCTGTTATCTGTTGTTTTACTTAAGAGGCTACCTTCATATTAAATCATATTTTTCAAATCGTTTTGAGTGAAACCTAAAGCTCTTACAAATACAGAAAAAATTACATGTTATAATTGATCATATTTCATATTAATCTGTTAATCATATAACATGTTTTAAGAAACTTTGCTCGATAGAAAAAAATTGCAAATTAGCCTCTGAAAATAGTCTCCTTTCCAAATTTCTCAGTAGTACATGAAGTATTGTTTATTAAATTAAGTACAAATTTGCATCATCTATTACTAAAGTAAGATGTTAATTTAGATTTTCAATAAAGCTACTCCTTTAATTTAAATAAATTATTTTTGATTTGTCACTTAGGACGTTTGTTCCAAGCACCTTCCGTGCGCCTCTTCTCTTTTGATTCTATTCAATGCGACAGAGAGAGATTCAGCGGAGAGATCAATCAATCGATCACGTAGCGCTAGAGTATCGTATGCAGCTAGGCCACGCCCCTCAAACTATGATTTTGTTTGAATGTATCGTCTTAAGAGTATGCATTATAGTTATATTAGTTAGACGTTTGTATGTATTGTCATTATTAAGATCGATCAAAAAACGCAGAATAAAACACGTCCCCTTTAATTTTCTAACTTTATTTTATTTTTGTTATTTGTTGTTATAGCGGCCATAGTAATAAACACTCTGTGAACATTTCAAGTGTCTACCTATTACGGTTCAAAAGATACAGCTCTGTGACAGACGGACGGACGGACAGCGGAGCCTTAGTAATAGGGTTTCGGATTTTTCAGTTCTGTATTTGGGCCACAATACTCGTGTTGTTCCAAATTTTAATTATCTATGTCAAAATATCTAATCTTAAAAAAATCGGTCAAATGTGCGTTTACAGTAATAACTTGATAAGTACTTATGTAATTGTAAGAAGAAAGATTAGCTAAATGTAGAAAATGTGGATTTATTGGCCGTTTTTGCGCGATCTTAATGATGGCAATAATATACAATTAGGGTTCTAAATAGCCATAATTTCCAAAAAGAGCCTTACTTTTGCATTTTGAAACTATGGCTATTTAGAAAAATATGGCGCAATCCAATTTAAAATAATAATTATCAACTTTATATTCCAAGAAAATATTCTTCTTCTTATTATTTTATAATGGCTCCATTTTGCCAATGTCAAGTATTATACTGACTAATCACAACTATCACAGCGCGGACGGGATTAAACCGGATTCGCCATCACGTCACGAGGGGCGCGTGCGATGTCCGCCATGACATGACGTAAAATGGAATCAAGAAATACCTCATTCCATAAATAAATAACGTGTAATGGAATGTATGTAGACTGATGCAGTAGGTGCTAATTAGCATTAAGATCTGTCTAATCCGTCAGAGATATAAAAAAATGATGTAGGAAAGAATTGTGTAGAATTATACGGCAAAAAAAAAAAAAAAAAAGTTTGTTGTATGGGAGCCCCCTTGAATATTTATTTTATTCTGTTTTTTAGTATTTGTTGTTATAGCGGCAACAGAAATACATCATCTGTAAAAATTTCAACTGTCTAACTATCACGGTTCATGAGATACAGCCTGGTGACAGACGGACAGACAGACAGACGGACGGACAGCGGAGTCTTAGTAATAAGGTTTCCTACGGGGTACGTAACCTTAAAAACGTATGTACATAATCCGACAAACCACACTTAGAGGTTTTTCCATCTCATACATCAACAGAACTGGGCAGAAGAGGGAGACTTGGCTTCCGCTGGGTACCCTGGAACCGTAAAGAAAGAAAAAAACAGGGGCGATTTTTCTTTGAACATAGATAGTTGAAGGACCGTATAATATATATAGGCTAACTTTTTATCTTGGAAATCCTGGCAAAATATTTCTTGCTCCTGGAAAAATTCTGGAAACCGGAGTCTGTCCATAGTATTATATAACTAGATACAAACTCGGCTTCTCTCATAGTGACTAATGACACTTTTCGTAGTATAGGTATGCTAATGTATGGTAATATTATGGTCTATGTTTTTTTTAATAGCAATTTTAATTTTACTGTATTATTTAGGTATTTATATGAATTGGATAATAAATTATATAAAACGACCTGACTTTGGAGTTGTCCTGATTTATAAAGTTAATACAAAAAAATAAAACGCAATTCATGGCTCAAACAAATGTTACGCAATGCCCACTCTTTTCTTTGACTCAAACAAACGTTACTGTCACGTTGAAAATTGCTTCTGACAGCATTAAGGGCCGTTGGTCACGGCCATCTTATAACATTCAGTTCATCCTGGAAAGTTGAGTTTATATACAACATTTCTTGGATTGAGCCATCTTTTTATTATTTAGAGTACTTAATAGCCTTACTTAGTTTCCAAAACGAGCCTTGATTTTGCATTTTGGAAACTATGGCTATTTAGAACTCTTAAGGATGATTTTTGTCCTATACAAATCAGATGTTTCGTTTTTCCAGTTTTACGCGATATGTGCTAGGCTCAAAATTAAAACTGCTTTTCAAAAATAAATGAACAGAAAATAACCAAAATCAGTTACACCTAAATTTTATGAAGCCTAGAAATATTCAATTTCACGCGTATTTCAGCCAAGTTTACGACCCGAGTTCTCTTAATATATTTACTAATTTACAATTTTCTCGACATTAAAATATAAATAATTTCACATACTTTAAGAATACACCTACTAGAATTTTATAATTTTAATAGTTTTTGAAATACAGATTTTGTTGAGAAATCGTACTTTCTCATCTGTCTGGTACATGAATATTGGTCTTTCTTATCTTATCCTTTGTTACTTTATCGATTTTAATAGTAGTCCATCTCGCTCACATCTTTCAAAAGAGATATGGACAAATAAGCGGTGCATAAAACCACAAAAACTGAGTCCGTTGGTCAAGGTCATCTTGTAACTGTCAAAAATATCCCACATCTCAGTTAATCCTGGAAAGGTGAGTTTTATTTGAAAACTATGGCTATTCAGAACCCTTAATAATGAAAATATGGCTCAATCCAATTAAAAATAATAACTATCAACTGTGTGGTAAGGAAATGTTGTAGGTATTTAAATAAACTCAACTTTCCAGGATTAACTGAGATTTGCCATATTTTTGACAGTTAAGATGACTTTGACCAACGGTCCTTAATGATTAAATTTGGACTTATTTATGGAAATTGCGAGATTATACGAATTTTGCGGATATATTATGTTCCTAGAAATAATTTATTTTTTTTCCTTAAGAGTGTAGTGTACCGCGTCCATGTCCATACAAACGGAGAAAACGTTTTACTACCCCTAAATATTATTAAATTTTAACGATTTTGTAATATGTTACTGACATAATGAAAAACTACGTACGTATTTTTTCCTTTTTTCAAAATTCGTAATAGGTCAAAAGTTATAAGCCCCTCAAATCTCGGTTTTTTTGGTTCATAACTTGCTGGTAATAAACCGTCTGTATTTGAGAAACAAAGCAAAATTTCAAAAAAAGCAAAACGTACGTACGTAGATTATAATCTGCTAAAACGTTTGACACCAAAATTATAAGGTTTCGTTATAGTTTAGTAGGTGTAAATCGTTTTCGCCCAAAACGCAATTTTCAACGAAAAACATACCTACGAACACCCACGAGCTGCAGTGCTCTCTGTCGCACTGATGCCCGGGGGAAGAGTGCGATTGAGACAGAATATGATTTTCTAAATACCTATTTCGCTGCGTACGCTGAGCTACACGATCCTCTTAAGACGAGGAAGGACTCAGAAATTTTTAATCGTAAGCCACGCCCTAAACTCATGGTTCGGGCGCATGAGTGGTTCGAGCGCAACGATCACGTCATGCAAGAAAACGACGGCGCTTTGTCCGTTCTTGCTGCAGAAGTGAGAAAGGCATAATGTGTCGCTTCTCGGAATAAATGACATAAGCGGCACATTACAAATAAATAATTTATTAAAAAACGATCGCATCTTCTTCAGGTACTGAAATTACCTAAAGATTCGTATAAAAATTAAACGTAAATCCCTTCAGAGTATGGTCGTATGACTAAAAAGGTGTTTTTGAAGAGGTGATTTCAAAAATTTAAGTTATCGAGAAAATTTTCACCAATCATGTTTTCATCCTACACAATACTAGATAAAATCCTTAAATTATGACACTTATGCAATAATTTGCTAATTTTAACAAGTAAAGCTAGGAAAACTCAAAAAAAATGTCGATGACTGTGGGGGGGCGGAAGCGGCGACGGTCAATAATTCCTTTTTTCCTCCTAATTTTCCCCCAATATAGAAATTAGATTATTTACAAGTTATGCTATACGTCCGTGATTGGGTCATCAAACTTTATATTATGTACCAAGTTTCAACATTTTTCATCCAGTAGATTCGGAGAAAATAAGCTGTGACCATAGAGTACTAAGCCTATGGAGGGGCCATAGACGGGCTCCCCCTTTCGCCAATTGTTTGCTCTTTGACCAGTTAAACTGACCAGGTGCGCAATAATAAGTTACCTTAGATTTCGTTGGTATCGTTTTGTGTCGCGAAACAGAGCTCTAGGAAAATGTGATGTTTTAAATGGGAAGGACGTCAAACTTGCGGGAACATAGTGTTTCCAATCATTAATTATAATTATTATGTTTGTATTTTAACATAATCATCATATAACGTAAAATCCGTTGCGACAATAAAACGACAGAAAAATACAGTGGTACAGAGGTTAGTACTAGACGTCTACCTGCCCCCTCACCCCCGGCCAAAAGTGGCAGAATATATATACTCAAAGGCTGTGAAAGACAGACACATGAGTGATCCTATAGTATAGCCATACTCAAAGCCCTAGGGCTCCGCAAAGCCTCTGTGGGGGCTCCGCGAAAATACTGGTCATAATGAAAAATACTATAAGGTTGCAAAGGAAAATAAAATCTATCTAAATATTCCAAGATAAACTTAAAAAATTAACTAAAAGTGTAGAGTGGAATGCCTAATAAGAGATTTATTAGATATTTGATAAAATTAATAAAGAATATAGTTAGAGAGATGGAGACAGAAAGGGAGTAAATTGGCAGAAAATATTTTTCATACAACCGAGAGGTCCCCACAAATGTTGTTCACTCATTTTCTGCCAGCTGATAGCAAAGGTATTTTTTAATTTTTTTTTTCTTATCCGCAATCGTTGGACCCCTACTCTTCTACACTTTGAGTATTTACCAAAGGAGACGTGAAGCGTTTAAATCACCGAACAATTTTTTCTGCCACTTTTGGCGACGGGGTGGGGGGGGAGGTAAACGCCTAGTACTAGCCCCTGTACCACTGTATTTTTCTGTCGTTTTATTGTCGCAACTGATTTTACGTTATATGATGATTATGTTAAAATACAAACATAATAATTATAATTAATGATTGGAAACACTAAGTTTGACGCCCTAGATCGCCTTTCTCGTTTAAAACATCACAATTAACTATTTTCTTAGAGCTCTGTCTCGCGACACAAAACGATACCAACGAAATCTAAGGTAACTTATTACTGCGCACCTGGTCAGTATAACTGGTCAAAGGGGAAACAATTGGCGAAAGGGGGAGCCCGTCTATGGCCCCTCCATAGGCTTAGGTACTTTATGTTTCTACAATAATTTGACTACACGAAAAAAAAGGTTTTCTGCCAGCAAGTGATTATAACCACTTTCTGTATCCATCTCTCTAACTAATACACATAAACCAGTTTTTGATTACGAAACCTCAAAAAAAATCTTTAGCATTTTTTTGTATAGAATATAATATATTTATACCTGGCTGGCTCCTTCCTCGCTCAACGAATCTGCATCGCGATTCAGCGGGGAAATGCAGCCAGTATTCTTGCCACTATTCCACGCGGATCTGATCTTCAGGATGTATAGATGGGTACCCGAAGGTGCCCATTGAAGTAAAAACATAATAGGTTGCAAGTTTATCTCTATATTTTAGTGAGTTAATAATACGCACATCTAGCTTGCCCTTCACAGCAAAATAATATTACTTGTGAATGAATTGATTCATTTTTAGGGTTCTACTTCTTACTTTACCTATTTGTAGTTGTTATAGCTCTCGAAACCGTGTTACGGTCCCAAGGTACCCAGCGAAAGACCAAGTCAAGTTCAATTTATTTTGCTGTGAAGGGCAAGCTAGTATGTCGTATTATTAACTCTATAAAATATAGAGATAAACTTGCAACCTATCATGTTTTTTATTTGCCGTGGCAAGAACCATTTCCTCGCTGAATCGCGATGCTGATTCGTTGAGCGAGGAAGGAGCCAGCCCTCTTGTCACCAAGAGATGTATATATTCCATACAAAAATGAAGAGTTTTTTGTTTGTTTGAGATACTGGTTAGTGTCTCTGGCCATACATACCGTAACTTATAATATAATAGTCGTGAACATTGTCGTGAATATAATTACTTGGCACTTGGCCTACACAAAAAATTATGATTAGAAAACTAACAAACTACTTAACGGATTTTGATGAGGTTTTCATTAGATATATAGATCAGTTCACGATTAAGGTTTCCGAGTGAACCTGAACCTATCATGTTTAGGAGCTGAGCATTAACAGTATTAGTGAATCAAGTCGGGGAAAAAGTTAGCTCTGGTGAGTTTTCATGGAGTATGCTGTCTAATCCGTCAGAGATATAACAAAATGATGTATGAAAGAATTGTGTAGAATAAAATGGTCTATAAAAAAGTCCGCGGTAGCATATATCTATCTTCAATCGATAAGTAATTATAAGCATATTTATGTAGGTATTCAAATAATTAATTAATATAATATACTCACAGCTCCAAAATAATTATATGTTTGTCACTTTTTACACCACTCATTGTCCAAACCAATTTAGAGTAAAATTACAAAAACAATAACGACTTTAACAGTTTTTTGGGGTAAACAGAATTATACACCGCGACTGTATCTTTGTATTGCTATTAACGAAATGGGGCAAATAATGTTTATAGATAATACATAACGTGTGTGATATATATTTTAAGTTGCGGGTTGCACAGATATGTTAATCTATAATTAGAATAATTGTTAATCGTTGTTTAAAATAAAAGGCATAGGACTGCCGACAGAAGTCTAAACTTAAAACTATGATTATCCGTGGTTTTTTATTTATAAAAAAACGAGCGCCTTACAGTAGTCGCATATGATGTGTAACAACTGACATCTCACCTTGGTAATAAGCAACATTAACATTATAATCCTGAAAACATTAACACTTTATACACAACACACCTGATGAGTTATTTATGTCCCTTTCTCTTTCTCGTCACACACATGCACACACTGTTGACTGACAGTACCAACCTCTCGGAAAATGAGTTAATACAATCTGACGGCTAACTCCACCACCGCGCGCGCTCATTGGTCAAATCGTCCATTTTCACGAAATCACTCAGATTGCAGGAAAGCGAGAGGGAAGATTCAATTTTAGTGACACCTAATTTACTATTGTCCGTCGCATTCATCAACGCTATCGTTGCACACGTACATCACTGAGTAGAATAATAAATTGATAGACATTTAATATAATTAAAATGCCATCTTATGTGTTTCGCGGGTGCACAAATCAATCAAGAACAAAAACTAAATTAGTGTGGTTACGTGTGGTCTAGCTGCGACGGACGGGATTTTATGATGAAATGTTAGGACGTAACATATCTGATTTTTTTATTTTAATAAAAAAAGTGAATTAGGCATTCTTATGTCAAAAAATTGTTGGGCAGACGACATTCTGAAGGGGATTCTACAACACGCCTTGGTGGATAGCACACGCGCCGCGAAGACGTGTTGGGGAATCCAGTTAATAATCCCGCCCGTGCTGTGATGGTTGTGATTAGTCAGTGATTAATAGGACATATTACGGCCGGCGGGAGCATTCTAGCTACCGATTAATCGGCTTATTGTTACTGTGACGTCTATAATACTTGACATTGGCGGAATCATCAAAACCCTGATGGAGCCATTTTGAAAAAAAATAGAATAGAATAGACATTCTGAAGGTAGCTGGACATACCTGGATGACCATAGCCAAAGATAGAGTCAAATGGCAATCTCTAGTGGAAGCCTTCACCTGCGATTCATAACATAATTTTGTAAATATCATGTATATTTTTTGTATATTTTTTCTATTGTGTATGAAATAAAAGGATTTTTTATTTTATTTATTTATTATGTCCAAAATAGGCTCTTTTTATAGGTACATTGGGATACCATTGTCTACGAATTGAAACCAAAGACCCAGTATAGTAAATAAAAAAAAATAGAAAAGAGAAAAGAGAAAGAGAAATGGAACTTCCCGCACGATATACAGCTCTGTAAAGTACCACAGGTTCCTTTACAGCTCCCGAAACCGTGTTATTGGTCCCAGGGTACCCAGCGGAAGACCAAGTACCCCCTCTTTTAGCCGATGGTATTTGTGAGGCTATACCTAAAGGTGCCCCCTCATTCGTCCAATCGCCGGCGCGCCGCCATACGTTCCGCCGAAATCGACCACAGGCTCATCCAATTCTTGTAACGTACGGTCCGCCATCCGTTTCAAAATCGTTGTATTTGTGGTAGATTACGATGGCGAAACGATCTGTCACACTTTGTTTAATCGAATCTTATCTTAATACCAGACGGCCACCGACGCACCTATTTTAGTGCATAAACAATTAATCAATAATTGTTTTATAATAAAATAAAAATAGCCTGGTTAAAGTTTAACCGCCCGTTAAGACAACTGTGGTACAGTCTCAGGGTTACTGCGAAATCTTTTTATCAAAAAAATAATCGGTTACTAATAACGCTATGATGACCTCTTCAACGTGATTAGAACTTGTTAAAAAACTGTTGCCAACGGCTTCGTACGCTTTGAGAAAAAGGCATGGGGACAGCAATTTTAATAAAAAAAAGATCGGCCAGAAACGGTGCGGGGCAGAAATGCGCAGCAAAAATGCCCGAACAAAGCATACTTGGAAGCCGTACACAAACTACCCGGACATTCTCGGGTTGAGCATACTCAGTCTCGTGCCGAAAGCATGTCCTATCATAACGCATTTTCTGCCAAGAGATGTAGGCAGAGACAATCGAATACCATTTGCTACGATCTTGACATACCTCTTTCGCTTCTTGTATATTCATCATTCCTTTCATACATACTCGGCGATTGTGTGTACTTTTAATATTGCCTTCAATGAATTTTTTTAGTTAATCTTCCAATCGTCCACTTGACGCCGACTTTACTTGTCCTCCGAAGCACAAGGAGTAAATTTACAATAATTACCAACTGGGAATCCTCAATTATAAATGGGTAATTTTCCAAGCGTTACCTAATTTGTATTAACCTAGTTTTTAATTGCGATGTAGCAAGTTTGATAAACTATATTATTATGTTCTATCAATATAGACTAAGTTGCACAATTGTATTGGTATATTAGCCTTGACCTGACTCATCTGTCTACCCCGGTGGGAGTCAGGCCTGAGTATACATATGTATGAATCTAGAGGAAGCAAGAGAGATGTGTCTGGGTCGTGGCATGTGGAGGTCCTTAGTCTCTGTCTACCCTGGTGGGAGTCAGGCGTGAGTATACGTACGTATGAATCTGGAGGAAGCAGGAGAGGTTTGTCTGGGTCGTGGCATGTGGAGGTCCTTAGTCTCTGTCTACCCCGGTGGGAGTCAGGCGTGAGTATACGTACGTATGAATCTGGAGGAAGCAGGAGAGGTTTGTCTGGGTCGTGGCATGTGGAGGTCCTTAGTCTCTGTCTACCCCGGTGGGAGTCAGGCGTGAGTATACGTACGTATGAATCTGGAGGAAGCAGGAGAGGTTTGTCTGGGTCGTGGCATGTGGAGGTCCTTAGTCTCTGTCTACCCCGGTGGGAGTCAGGCGTGAGTATACGTACGTATGAATCTGGAGGAAGCAAGAGAGATGTGTCTGGGTCGTGGCATGTGGAGGTCCTTAGTCTCTGTCTACCCTGGTGGGAGTCAGGCGTGAGTATACGTACGTATGAATCTGGAGGAAGCAGGAGAGGTTTGTCTGGGTCGTGGCATGTGGAGGTCCTTAGTCTCTGTCTACCCCGGTGGGAGTCAGGCGTGAGTATATGTATGTATGAATCTGGAGGAAGCAAGAAAGATGTGTCTGGGTCGTGGCATGTGGAGGTCCTTAGTCTCTGTCTACCCCGGTGGGAGTCAGGCCTGAGTATACATATGTATGAATCTAGAGGAAGCAAGAGAGATGTGTCTGGGTCGTGGCATGTGGAGGTCCTTAGTCTCTGTCTACCCTGGTGGGAGTCAGGCGTGAGTATACGTACGTATGAATCTGGAGGAAGCAGGAGAGGTTTGTCTGGGTCGTGGCATGTGGAGGTCCTTAGTCTCTGTCTACCCCGGTGGGAGTCAGGCGTGAGTATACGTACGTATGAATCTGGAGGAAGCAAGAAAGATGTGTCTGGGTCGTGGCATGTGGAGGTCCTTAGTCTCTGTCTACCCCGGTGGGAGTCAGGCGTGAGTATACGTACGTATGAATCTGGAGGAAGCAAGAAAGATGTGTCTGGGTCGTGGCATGTGGAGGTCCTTAGTCTCTGTCTACCCCGGTGGGAGTCAGGCCTGAGTATACGTATGTATGAATCTAGAGGAAGCAAGAGAGATATATGTGTCTGGGTCGTGGCATGTGGAGGTCCTTAGTCTCTGTCTACCCTGGTGGGAGTAAGGCGTGAGTATATATATTTTGCGAGTATTTCTCGTAACCTATTGTCCATTTCTCTGATAACTTGAAGGAAGGTCATATTGCAATAATTAACAACGTATCTAAATTAGAATATACTAAATTATAGTTGATAAAATGCTTTCTTTCGATAAATTGAGCTGTAATATATTACATAATTACGCCCTTATTTCACATATCCCACTATTTAGGGTACTACCAAGGTTCCTATATCCATAATTTTTCTGGTATAAACTATTCCCAATTTCTCTGTAAATAATCCACCTGTGTCACTGTAATTTAGCATATAGTTACTTATTCAATATATCTAAGTGAAATAGCTGTTAGGAAATCTGGGTGATTTAACTTTGCCCCCGTTTTCTCTTTCATAATCTATTTTTTTTATTATTTGTTGTTATAGCGGCCATAGTAATACACACTCTGTGAACATTTCAAGTGTCTACCTATTACGGTTCAAAAGACAGCTCTGTGACAGGCGGACGGACGGAGTAATGGTTTCTTTTGTCACCCTTTGCGTACGGAATCCTAAAATGTAACACCTATTCTATGTCCTTATTCCTTTTCCTTTCTTCGCGGGTTGCCTTACATTTCTCGAAACCATGTTACGGTTCCAAGGTACTCAGCACAAGACCAAGTCTCCCTCGTTTAGCCAATGGTATTTGTGAGGCTATACCTAACGAGTTGCCAGTTCTGTTGAGGTATATTTAGATGGAAAAACTTATATTTATTTTTCAAAAATATTTTATAACGCCTACATTTTTACAAATATTTATTGCATTTGACGTACATAATCAGACAAACCAATCTCAACAGAACTGGCCACTATTTAGGTATAGCCTCACAAATAACATCAGCTAAAATATGGAGACTTAGTCTTGTGCTGGGTACCCTGGAACCGTAACACGGTTTCGGGAACCCGTGAAGAAGGAAACAAAATTACAGAAACTAAAATATTACCTATTATATATAAATAAAAAGTAAATGCTGTACGTTGGTAAGCACATCACTTGAAAACGGCTGGACCGATATAGCTATTTTTTATTTATTTGAAAGGATATACTTCCATATCTCTTGTCACAGTTTTTATAGAGTATTTTGCTGATGGACTCCATGGGCTAAAGGTTTCTACTGCAAGCGGCGCAAATATGTAATCTCTTATGAGACTTTCATATTTGCGCCGTTTGGTATTTTCTTCAGATAAGGCAGGCAGCTCTTGAGACAGATCCTCTCAGGTGGGATGGGGCCAGTGTATCAACGCAGGTTGCATCCCATATAAGAGGTCAGCCCCTTTCCCAGGGAATGAGTGTCATTCCGTCTGGCCTCTTACCGTCGTCACGAACATGAGGCTTTAACACTGATGGAATCTTAATAGTGTTTAGAGCTCTTATCGTTTAGAGAGCTGTGACGAGGTATTCTGCTGAAACTTTTTAGACATGAAAGCCCATGGAGTCCATATTTGTCAACTTCTTTGCCACAAGGGCATTTGTGTGGATGGCAAATGGCTACTCCTATTCTAAGGGCTATGGATATGCTATGGCTATGGTTTGATGGGATAGCATGGAGCCAGTGGCCAGATTATTTTTCCATTACTGCTAGCATCCTTGCGTGGTCACGATCACTGAAATAATTTTGAACCATTGAAATTCCAGATTGGTAGTTTTTCATAAATTTTGAAACAACTGATATTTAATTCAATTTTTGTCATATGCCGATTTCGATGACTTTAAAAAAATCATTGTTCAATGGAAAGCCTAATTTCGCTTCAAACGACTTCAAATTCTACAAATGTTTGAAGTCAGTATACTTTTTTAAAAAGTTAAAAGTTTACACACTTTCCTCTTACTATTAATTAAGCAATTAAAACAAAAGAAAATATAGCAATAATTTATTTAAAATTTTCATAATTATCTAAGTTAAATTATTTAAAAATTAAACATAATACAAATTCTAATCTTTGGCATAAATTAACAATATATTTATTAAATACAACAACCTACTTACATATACATAAAGGATTGGTACAAGTTATCAAGACTTTTGTTGTAAGCCCCATTATGTGGGGTATTGCAAATAGCTCTCTAAAACATTATTTTGAAAAAATACGAAAAAAGCCATAGATGTATGCTGGCTCTCTACTAGATTGGCAATGTAGCGATTAGAACGAGACCAAAACATTAATACTAGAGTGTGCGTGACAAATGTGTAATTCTGTATATTTTTCATCTTAGATGACTTACATCCAGGCACTGCATTAACCATAATTAATCACGGAACCCTAAAAATATTAAAAATATTTCTATCTATCTATCTATCATCACGCTTTTATCCCAAGAGGGGTAGGCAGAGACAATAGAATGCCATTTGTTACGATCCTGACATATCTCTTTTGCTTCTTTTATATCCATCATACCTTTCATACATGCTCGGCGATTGTATGTAATTTTAATATTGCCATCGATCAATACGTTTATGTTCAATAAAAGTACATCTAGGTCGTCCTCTGCCAGCATTTCCTTTCACTTCAGTCATATAAACCTTTTTAGTCAATCTTTCACTCCGCATTTTTCTCTAATGACATTGTTCTTATTTAGTTTTTACTTTAAATACCGAAGTTCGATTTTAATGAAACTTTCTAAGATCATAATGGCCACTTAGACCTTGCATTTCCTTTTTAAGTCAGTTCGATACCTAGACGGGTTCATTTTTTATTCAACTTTAAACACTATGCCCCATAGTATTAGCGGTATTTTTTATCCAAGTAACAAAACTAGCTACTCTAGTATAAACCCCAGGGCGCGACTTTCTTGCACAACCGGAGCCCCAGCTCACTATACCGGTTAAATACCATCTATTTAATGATATACAGGCTAATGGACCTCCGGAATCGCCCCTGCATGCGTCTACCCCTCCGCCAAGGACCCCTGAAAAACAAAATTGAAATTAGTCAGGCAATTTACAAGTGCTCCGAAGCATGAGAAATAAATGACTCGAAGGCAAAAGAATCCGGCTCGAGAATGTTCAACAGTATTATAGAACGCCAAGAAAATTGCTGGGTCGGGCAGATTTGCCTGGATTGTAGGATTCGTTTGCGCTTACTAAAATATTTTATCTCGTCTGTTTTAAGCAAAAAAAAAAATAAATGCAAATTAATGAGTTTTTTTACGATTTTGATTCACGAGAAAGGTTTACGAGTATTAAACATAAACCTATCATGTTTAGGAGCTGAACATTAATTAGTGAAACAAGTCGGGGGCAAACTTCAGCCACGGGGTCATTTGTGGCACTAAGGGTAAATCCGGCCTCGAGTATGCCATAATAATTACCTGCACAAATCATAGTATCCAATATTGGTTGTTGTCTTCCACCAAGTACTTGGTTTTTTCTACAAGTGGTCAGATCCAGTACGGGAACTGTTGCAGCTCTTAAAACTGGCGCGAAGTTTTCTGTGCTCTCTGTAAATATTTTTATTTATTTAAAACTATATATCTATCATTAGGAGGGTAAGGGGGAGAACGGAATAAGATCAATCCGACCCCAAATGTCATCCTCACCTGCACGCTTGGTACCCTGTGCTAGACAACAAACGAGGCTCTGATGACCGAGCAATGGCGGTATAACCTTACACCTAGCTAGGAAACTGGCTGGAAGAGGCTACAGCGAGCCTGAAGACCTAAATAGTCTCAAAATGTCTGGTGCAGAAGGCAAGGGGAAACCACTGCTCTATTCTTCCCAAGAAAGTTAACCATGGCGAGTCAATACAAAGTGCGTGGACCGCCATGATTGACCAAGACTGCTCTGTCAAGAGCACCACGACTGAGAAGAAGATATATCTATCATTACGCCTTTTATCCCAAGACACCCTCTTGGCAGAGACAATCGCCGAGTATGTATGAAAGGTATGATGAATTAAAAGAAGCGAAAGAGGTATGTCAGTATCGTAACAAATGGCATTCAATTGTCTCTGCCTACCCCTCTTGGGATGAAAGGCGTGATATAGATAGATAGACATAGACAAATACAAACTATATCACTCAGGGGAATCGGTTCAGTATTCTTTGAGTTTATTCATTACAAACAAACATACACAACACTGTAGGTTAAGCGCACAGCTGATGCGTTCTCCTTCTCTCTTTCTCGGCACACACTGTTGGCTGACAGTACCAACCTCTCGGAAAAACCGCGCGCGCTCATTGGTCAAATCAAATAGCGCGCGCTTCTCCGGCTTCCTGTTACACTCTTCCGTTCCTTTTCACGAAATGACTCCCGCAGATTGCAGGAAAGCGAGACTTCCTGTCTTTACAGTATTTTTTTAGATATAGATAAATATTGGCTAATTCCATGCCCCAAAAAGCGGGGCATGGGAGGGGTACATACCTTCTTCGAAACCCCATCCGGAAACTGCACACCAAGACCCGGTATTCTCCATCTTAGTGTCAGGTAGACATATTGGTCTGACATGGGTATTGAACTGGATACCTTTAGTACCTCTAGACCGGATACTGACCAATGCGATATCGTTGCTATGCGGGCCATCTGGAAATATTTAAAAAAACACCATATAATTTCCAATTCAAATCTCGTCTGTTCTCGTCTGGGGCATCGGTGGTCGAGTGGGTAAAACATGTCGGCTCACAGCTAACTTTCTCCCCACATCCGACCATGTACCAATGGGTTATTTTATAATAAAAAATCTATGTAGTACATTATCCGACAAACCGTACAAAAAGGCTTTTCACACAAATACCATCGGCTGAACAAGGATGGTCTCCCACTGGGTACCCTGGAACCGTAACACGGTTTCGGGAGCTATAAGGCATCCCGTGAGCCCGTGACGAAAGAACAAAAAACATTTTCCTTTTTTTTTTCCAAAACCAATTTTCCAGGTAAATTATCCAACTTCTCTTTCTAAAATTTCCACGAGCAAAGCCGTGTCAGTATTAGTAGAAACATAAAAAAAATCATACTTTTCCTGAAATCCGGATGCATTATAATTTTTTCAGCCAAAAACCGGTTTTCATGGGAATCCTGAACTTTCAACCTATGTTCTCCTGTTACTAAGCGTACATGTTCTAACTGGAAAGGTTGCTAAAAAAACCGAAAAAACAATTAAGTCAAGCACGAACCGAACGTTCACTCTAAGGTTACCCCTTAGTAATCATTCTGTCTCAGTCTTTCATATTGAATTACAGATTTGTAAGAGAGTAATAAAACATAGTTTAGGCAGGTAAACACTTGTTAAGGCTCCTATATCCATAATTTGTATAAGGATAAACTATTCCCAATTTCTCTGTAAATAATCCACCTGTGTCACTGTAATTTAGCATATAGTTACTTAATCAATATATCTAAATGAAATAGCTATTATTTTTTCAAAAGGTACACATTTATTAATATAAAAACAAAGATAAAAAATAACTTAATAAACCAGGTCCGCGTGGTAAAAATACTGGCTGCAATTCCCCGCTGAATCGTTGATAATGAATAAAGGATTATTTTGCCCCTGTTTTCTCTTTCATATAATCCATACAAAGCTCATATTTTTTTTAAAAGAAAGAGAAAACGAAAATTTCCTATTCAATAAAACCAATTGAAAAAAGTATAGCTCTTTCACTTAGATATATTGAATAAGTAACTATATTTCATTCTTTCATGTGTTGACAGAGCGACGGATCGAGAGTGACAAAAGGGATACATTATGTCACATATCAAATATTTCCACGGGATAAACCGGAGCGGAGAGCTAATATTGGCACAAAAGTGATTTCAATTGTATTTATTGATTCTACGTCATGATTCCGTTGTGTTGTGACATGATGGGGAATCCACTTAAATCGGCATATTGAACCTATAGGCTATAATACTTGATATTGGCGGAATCATCAAAACCCTGATGGAGCCATATCACAAAAATAGAATAGAATAAAACAGTATTTATTTGTGTAGATTTTAATCTAAGGGGTAGACAGAATTTAATACTTACCTTGTCAAAACAATGAGCTGCTGATAAGACCAGTCTTTCACCTATAACAGCGCCTCCGCAATGATGCTCAAATGTGAACCTGTCTTGATCTAAAATTTGTATTTCTACCTGAAAAAATAATTAACATTCATTATACTCACGCCTGACTCCCACCTGGGTAGACAGAGACTAAGGACCTCCACATGCCACGACCCAGACACACCTCTCTTGCTTCCTCCAGATTCATACATACATATACTCACGCCTGACTCCCACCGGGGTAGACAGAGACTAAGGACCTCCACATGCCACGACCCAGACACACCTCTCTTGCTTCCTCCAGATTCATACATACATATACTCACGCCTGACTCCCACCGGGGTAGACAGAGACTAAGGACCTCCACATGCCACGACCCAGACACACCTCTCTTGCTTCCTCCAGATTCATACATACATATACTCACGCCTGACTCCCACCGGGGTTGACAGAGACTAAGGGCCTCCACATGCCACGACCCAGACACACATCTCTTGCATGCTTCCTCCAGATTCATACATACATATACTCACGCCTGACTCCCACCGGGGTAGACAGAGACTAAGGACCTCCACATGCGACGACCCAGACACACCTCTTGCTTCCTCCAGATTCATACATACATATACTCACGCCTGACTCCCACCGGGGTAGACATAGACTAAGGACCTCCACATGCCACGACCCAGACACACCTCTCTTGCTTCCTCCAGATTCATACATACATATACTCACGCCTGACTCCCACCGGGGTAGACAGAGACTAAGGACCTCCACATGCCACGACCCAGACACACCTCTCTTGCTTCCTCCAGATTCATACATACATATACTCACGCCTGACTCCCACTGGGGTAGACAGAGACTAAGGACCTCCACATGCCAAGACCCAGACACACCTCTCTTGCTTCCTCCAGATTCATACATACATATACTTACGCCTGACTCCCACCGGGGTAGACAGAGACTAAGGACCTCCACATGCCACGATCCTGACACAACTCTCTTGCTTCCTCCAGATTGATTCATACATATACTTACACCTGACTCCCACCGGGGTAGACAGAGACTAAGGACCTCCACATACGACGACCCAGACACACCTCTCTTGCTTCCTCCAGATTTATACATACATATACTCACGCCTGACTCCCACCGGGGTAGATAAAGCCTAAGGACCTCCACATGCCACGACCCAGACACACCTCTCTTGCTTCCTCCAGATTCATACATACATATACTCACGCCTGACTCCCACCGGGGTAGACAGAGACTAAGGACCTCCACATGCCACGATCCTGACACAACTCTCTTGCTTCTTCCAGATTGATTCATACATATACTTACACCTGACTCCCACCGGGGTAGACAGAGACTAAGGACCTCCACATGCCACGACCCAGACACACCTCTCTTGCTTCCTCCAGATTCATACATACATATACTCACGCCTGACTCCCACCGGGGTAGACAGAGACTAAGGACCTCCACATGCCACGACCCAGACACATCTCTCTTGCTTCCTCCAGATTCATACATACATATACTTACGCCTGACTCCCACCGGGGTAGACAAAGACTATGGACCTCCACATGCCACGACCCAGACACACCTCTCTTGCTTCCTACAGATTCATACATACATATACTCACTCCTGAATCCCACCGGGGTAGACAGAGACTCTTACTTAAGTCATATGAATCATAACGGATGCAAGTTTTCGAAACGCTTCAACTCTTTTGTGTGTGAATGATAAAAGATTTTAAACTCTCACTTGCTCATGTATTTCGACATGTGAGTTAAGTAATTCATTAAAACCGGTCAAGAGTGTATTGTACTTAGCAATTAGGATTCCGTACTTGAAATTCTATATATTTAAGATAGATATTATTTATTCTACACAATTCTTTCAGATATTATTTTGGTTTTAGTTTAACGGATTTGGCAGAATATTCAATGAGAGCACGCTTGTGCTAAACTTTTTCCCCAACTTTTGTCTCCTATAAATTACATTACTTAAATTACGCAATAACTAGACATTTAAATAGCTTTAGAAAGATAAATATATTTGACACAGATGAATTTAAAAAAAAAATATTGAAGCCCTGAAAGTCATCAATTTCACGCGTATTTTCAACCGATTTTGCGACTCGCGTTCTCTTAATATATTTACTAATGTACCATTTTCTCGTATTTATCCTATAGATAATTTCACATAATTCATGAAAACATTAACTACAACTTGCTATTTCTAAGATATTTGTATATTTTTCGCAATAGCGATTTTTTTTATCGTTCATTCTCATGTTTCTGGTACGTGAATCTTGGCCTTTCTTATCTTATCCTTGGTAATTTTATCGATTCTTTTGCAGTGTATCTCTCTAACAACTTTTAAAAGAGATACCGACATAGTAAGCCACGCGGTTTATTGAGTTTATTACGCTAACAAGCTTGCCCTTAAGATTTGATAGAGCAATTTTTAAATTAGGCAAAAATGCATCGTGGATCTCGCTCGTGTCAAAAATTGTGTTTCTAACCGCACGTAAAGACGACGTCCGCGCATTTTACAATAAGATATTAAAAAAGTGACACATCTAGGTCCATTAAGTGCAGCAACAAACTTGCCACCTGTTCTGTTCAATATGGACAACTGTCGTCATGTGGACACTCTCTGGCCACCAAGGTGTTCGTGTTTTTTCTAATATATTTGAATACCTACAGAAATACGCTTATTACTACTTATCTATTAGAGATAGATATATGCTACCGCGGACTTTTTTGTAGATCATTTTATTCTACACAATTCTTGCCTACATCATATTGTTATATCTCTGACGGATTAGACAGCATACGCCATGAAATGCCAAGGCTAACTTTTTTCCGACTTGATTCACTTATACCTTTTCAAGCAAAAACTACTGATCTGATTTTGTTGCGGTTTCCACTATTAGATAGATTGATTCACCGGAAATTCACTTATCATGTTTAGGAGCTGAGCATTAACAGCATTAGTGAATCAAGTCGGGAAATACTTAGCCCTAGCGAGTTTTCATGGCGTATGCTGTCTAATCCGTCAAAGGTAAAGAGGAACTGCCAGTCCGATTTGAAATTTTTAAGAGTTCTCGATTTCTCCAGGATCCTATCATCAGATCCTGACCTGATGACCATGGGACCACCTGGCAAGGATACCCTTTCCAAAAAAAAAATTCCAAATCAGTCCAGACGTCTTCAAGTAATCGGGGAACATACCTACATAAAAAAACATAAAAGATTCCTCCTTCTTTATTTAAAGTTCGGTTAAAAAAGGAGAAGTTTAATAATAAAAAAATTACATTACCTGCCAAGGAAAGGCACCATAAGGACTTTCTGACCCACCAACAATTTTTGGGGACCTTCGAGGGTCAAAATTGACAGTTCTTGTACCACATTGGACTTTATTAAGTTTTTGAATTGAATTCTGGGTAAAATAATTGGTAGAAAAACTGCTGAAAGATTTACTTGGTCGAGTTTTATTTCTATAGAATTCCATATGATTAATACGATTCAAATAATAATCACTTTTAGTGTAATTTACAAGGAAAAGCAATGCTAGAATTGTTAGTAACATTTTCTTGGCACTTCCTGTCACTTTATGTCACTTTTTTGGACCGCGTCCGCACTTCGCGGTGTGTAAATTAAGAGTGATCGAGAAGTGTATGCACCGAAATATTTTTTAAACCACCCAGATTGACATAGTCTAAGAGCTGGTGGCATTTTTCTTAATACAATAATATTACGAGAAAGTTTTGTAATTTATGTATATACAAAATGTATATAATTAAAAATTAAAAGCTGTTCGTTGGTAAGCGCATCACATAAGAACGGCTGGACCGATTTGGCTATTTTTTTAATGTTCGTAATGCATAGAATACTTTGAGTATATAGCAAAGGAGACGTGAAGCGTATAAATCACCGAACAATTTTTTCTGCCACTTTTGGCGGGGGGGGGGGGGGGGGGGGTAAACGTCTAGTACTAGCCCCTGTACCACTGTATTTTTCTGTCGTTTTATTGTCGCAACGGATTTTACGTTATATGATGATAAATTATGATGTTAAAATACAAACATAATAATTATAATTAATGATTGGAAACACTAAGTTTGACGCCCTAGATCGCCTTTCCCGTTTAAAACATCACAATTAACTATTTTCCTAGAGCTCTGTCTCGCGACACAAAACGATACCAACGAAATCTAAGGTAACTTATTACTGCGCACCTGGTCAGTATAACTGGTCAAAGGGGAAAAAATTGGCGAAAGGGGGAGCACGTCTATGGCCCCTCCATAGGCTTAGTACTCTATTTTAGAAAATAATAAATAAGAAATAAAGGATAATCCCAAGAGTGAGTCTCTTCTTATGAATGAAGCTGTGTCATTCTGGAACTACTGAACCGATTTAAAGAAGTTGATATTCTTGGTTTGGATACTAATTAAATGATTTGACGTTTCAAAAATGGATGTCAAATAATGTTAATTTTCAAATTTCTTTCAAAAATCAAATAATATGTTTGTCATTCATTGAAACGATGCATGCATGGATGAAGCAAGAGAATTACTCTTTGCCTACCCCTTTGGGAAAGAGGCGTTAAGGTATCTTTGCATGTATGTTCTTTCAATAACTCTCACTTTTTTTTAATATAAAAACATTAAATTAAATCTAAAGATTAAAAATAACTAAATAAACCAGGTCCGCGTGGAATAGGGGCAAGGATACTGGCTGCATTTCCCCGCTGAATCGCGATGCTGATTCGTTGAGCGAGGAAGGAGCCAGCCCTCTTGTCACCAGAAGAGATGTTCAGTCGAGGAGATACATCTTTAATAAAATTTTTGGCATTTGAACCCCACGGACCTAGAGTTTCTACACCAAACGATACAAATTTGTAGTTTTCAATAATCAACTCTCACTATCATAGGCATATTCTGTGGGCGTATGGTATATGTGTATATTTATCATCAAGTCCATCCAAGAAAACTAGTGATTTTATTCAAAATATTTTTTCCTGAACAATCCTTAAAACTAAATTTCATAGTAGGACATCAAGTAGGTCATTTCGTCCCTGACATTGATAAAATAACATTCAAAATTTACACTCAGCTCCTGGACCATGTGAAGATCACAATACAAAAATAAGTGTCACACACGCAGATCTGTGTCACCGGATCAATCTCGAGATTTGGATCTTTTGTGAATCGTAAACACTCATTGTGTTAAACCACCAAATGTCGCCATACAATAGGCACCACTAGGTTAACCTTAATTACCTTAAGGGGTAGACATATACTCACGCCTGACTCCCACCGGGGTAGACAGGGACTAAGGACCTCCACATGCCACGACCCAGACACACCTCTCTTGCTTCCTCCAGATTCATACATACATATACCCACGCCTGACTCCCACCGGGGTAGATAGAGACTACGGACCTCCACATGCCACGACCCAGACACACCTCTCTTGCTTCCTCCAGATTCATACATACATATACTCACGCCTGACTCCCACCGGGGTAGACAGAGACTAAGGACCTCCACATGCCACGACCCAGACACACCTCTCTTGCTTCCTCCAGATTCATACATACATATACTCACGCCTGACTCCCACCGGGGTAGACAGGGACTAAGGAACCTCCACATGCCACGACCCAGACACACCTCTCTCGCTTCCTCCAGATTCATACATACATATACTCACGCCTGACTCCCACCGGGGTAGACAGAGATTAAGGACCTCCACATGCCACGACCCAGACACACCTCTCTTGCTTCCTCCAGGTTCATACATACATATACTCACGCCTGACTCCCACCGGGGTAGACAGAGACTAAGGACCTCCACATGCCACGACCCAGACACACCTCTCTTGCTTCCTCCAGATTCATACATACATATACTCACGCCTGACTCCCACCGGGGTAGACAGAGACTAAGGACCTCCACATGCCACGACCCAGACACACCTCTCTCGCTTCCTCCAGATTCATACATACATATACTCACGCCTGACTCCCACCGGGGTAGACAGAGATTAAGGACCTCCACATGCCACGACCCAGACACACCTCTCTTGCTTCCTCCAGGTTCATACATACATATACTCACGCCTGACTCCCACCGGGGTAGACAGAGACTAAGGACCTCCACATGCCACGACCCAGACACACCTCTCTTGCTTCCTCCAGATTCATACATACATATACTCACGCCTGACTCCCACCGGGGTAGACAGAGACTAAGGACCTCCACATGCCACGACCCAGATACACCTCTCTTGCTTCCTCCAGATTCATACATACATATACTCACGCCTGATTCCCACCGGGGTAGAAAGAGACTAAGGACCTCCACATGACACGACCCAGACACACCTCTCTTGCTTCCTCCAGATTCATACATACATATACTCACGCCTGACTCCCACCGGGGTAGACAGAGACTAAGGACCTCCACATGACACGACCCAGACACACCTCTCTTGCTTCCTCCAGATTCATACATACATATACTCACGCCTGACTCCCACCGGGGTAGACAGAGAATAAGGACCTCCACATTCCACGACCCAGACACACCTCTCTTGCTTCCTCCAGATTCATACATACATATACTCACGCCTGACTCCCACCGGGGTAGACAGAGACTAAGGACCTCCACATGTCACGACCCAGACACACCTCTCTTGCTTCCTCCAGATTCATACATACATATCTTGAGACTGGTTGTATCAACAAATACCATGTATAAAATGTATTAAACTCAATGTCATTATATAATTTATTCATAGTTTATTTAGGTTTGTGTTACAGATTCATAATTTTCCATTTGTCGCCTGAATATTTTTTAAAGGTCGTTTCTTTAAGCGATAACGTTTTAAAAGTTGTACGGTTTTCGATACCCAATCTAATTGTTTTTTATGGGGCTGTAGTAAAAAATCAGAATCATCTTAAGAATTAAGGATGATAGATTGACTAAAAAGGTTTATATGGCTGAAGTGAAAGGAAATGCTGGACGACCTAGAAAAGGTATTATGAATATAAAAGAAGCGAAAGAGGTATGTCAGGATCGTAACAAATGGCATTCGATTGTCTCTGCCTACCCCTCTTGGGATAAAAAGCGTAAATAATTTCCTTCCATATATACTGATGAAATCTAAAAATATTTTTCACGAGCCACCTCGTATAGGTTTGTTTAATTTACTAAACTGTTTATCTATCTATCATCACGCCTTTCATCCCAAGAGGGGTAGGCAGAGACAATCGAATGCCATTTGTTACGATCCTGACATACCTATTTCGCTTCTTTTATGTTCATCATACCTTTCATACATGCTCGGCGATTGTGTGAACTTTTAATATTTCCATCGATTAATACATTTTTTATATGTTCAATAAAGGTACACCAATCACAAATACCATTGGCTCAAAGTGGGAGACCTGGTCTTGTGCTGGGTACCCTGGAACCGTAACATGGTTTCTAGAGTTACAAGGCAACCTACAAAACTACTGCATAGAAAACAAAAATATTCAAATTAGTATATTATAAAATTCTCGTGTCACAATGTTTGTAACCAAACTCCTCCGAAACGGCTTTACCGATTTGTATTTTTTTTTGTTTATATTCGTTAGGTCTGAGAATAGGTCGTAAACTATTTTTCACCCCCCTACCCCCACCCCCCCCCCCGTTTTTTTAATCGCGATTCTAGTATTTTTGTATGAACAATATCCAAAGTTAGTGGTAGTGGTAGTGGTAGTGGTAGTGGTAGGGGTAGTGGTAAAGGTAGGGGTAGGGGTAGGGGTAGGGGTAGTGCAGGCAAGCCAACGTTCGGGCAGAACAACGTCTGCCGGGTCCGCTAGTTACAATATAAAAAATGTCTTAATTTTTAGGATTCCGTACCCAAAAGGTAAAAACGGAAACCTTATTACTAAGATAGCTGTCCGTCCGTCTGTCTTTCTGTCCGTCTGTCACCAGGCTGTATCTCATGAACCGTGATAGTTAGATAGTTGAAATTTTCACAGATGATGTATTTCTGTTGCCGCTATAACAACAAATACTAAAAAACAGAATAAAATAAATATTTAAGGGGGCTCCCATACAACAAACGTGTGTTTTTTTTTTGTCGTTTTTATAGATAATGGTACGGAAAACTTCGTGCGCGAATCCGACTCGCACTTGGCCGGTTTTTACTTTTCATAAAGAATTGCGAGTAACTTTGGCCTATAAAACATTAGATATAATTGTCAAGAACAATTGTGTTAATTATATAGGGGCATAAGGTCAAATTAACTGTTGTAACATATTACACATTTTGACAGTTTTTCTTTTCAGTGGCCCTAATTGCGTTAGATATATGAATTAAAAAATAATTGGCCAAGTTGCGAGAGGTTCCCGTACTATTTTTTTCAAAATTTTAGACTCAGTAGATTCGGAGATAAGGGGTAAATTTTCTGGGATAAATTTTATTTAATATTATTTAAACTATCTATCTATCTATCATCACGCCTTTCATCCCAAGAGGGATAGGCAGAGACAATTGCATGCCATTTGTTACGATCCTGACATATCTCTTTCGCTTCTTTTATATTCATCATACCTTTCATACATGCTCGGCGATTGTGTGTACCTACTTTTAATATTTCCATCGATTAACATATTTTTTATATGTTCAATAAAAATACATCTAGGTCGTCCTCTGCCAGCATTTCCTTTCACTTCAGCCATATAAACTTTTTTAGTCAATCTTTCATCCTTCATTCTTTCAACGTGTCCAAACCAGCGTAAACTACTTTTTTTTCATTTTTGTCACAACATCATGTTTTACTCCGCATTCTTCTCTAATGACATCGTTCCGGATGCGGTCAATGCGCTTTATATCACACATTCTACGTAGAGACCGCATTTCCACTGCATTTATTTTACTTTCATGCTTCTTATTCCATAGCCAAGTCTCGCTTCCATAAGTAAGTGATGGAACTAAAACAGCATTATGTATATAAATTTTACTTTTAGTTGTAAGTTGTGTATTTCTGCATATATGCATTTAAAATTATAAAATATATTTATTTGTAATCTCAAAGCACATGATAAACTTGAAAAAAAAAACGTTTTTCCCAAAATCAAAATTCGGGTCATGAAACTATATTTGTACCAAGTTTCAACATTTGTCGTCCAGTAGATTTGGAGAAAATAAGATGTGACAGACGGACAGACAGACACAAGAGCGATCCCATAGTTTTCCGTTTTTTCATCGGAGATGTTCGAAAACCTAAACACTACTAAATAGAGAAAAAAATTATTGCCTTTAAAAATTATGAAATCAAAAGTAGGTATGCTTTCCGAAAGCAAATGCCTATAAAATTTGAAGAGTTCTCGATTTCTCCAGGATCCCATCATCAGCTCCTGACGTCATGACCATGGGACCACCTGGGAAGTATACCCTTACAAACAAAGAAAAAATTTTCCAAATCGATCGCTCTTCAAGTAATCGGGGAACATACATAAAAAAAAAGATTCCAACGAATTGAGAATCTCCTCCTCCTTTTTTTGAAGTCGGTTAATAAGCATACATTCCTTTTTAGGGTTCCGTAGTTCCGTACCCAAAGGGTAAAAACGGAAACCCTATTACTAGTTCCGCTGTCCGTCCGTCCGTCTGTCTGTCCGTCTGTCACCAGGCTGTATCTCATGAACCGTGATAGTTAGACAATTAAATATTCTTATTAATTTTAAAAAGCATAGTTTGGTTTTTTTTGGACGGAACCTACTTAATTTACCACTAAAGTAATTTAAGGCGTGATAATATATTGAATGGATTTTTTTCTGATGTAACATTTTGTGATATTGCGGAAAAAAATTCTGTATAATTCCTAAATGATATGCAACTATTTTATATATTTACATTTTTAGATAATTTGCGAGAAAGAGGTGTGTCAGGATCGTAGCATGTGGACGTCCTTAGTGTGGGATTCAGGCGTGAGTATATGTCAAGAGGGGCGTGTGTCGTAAAATACATTATCATGATTCATCCATTGTTAACAGATATTGAATCAGAATTTCTTTGAAATATGAGTTACAGATATCTCGGAATTTTATAATGCCTTATGTAGGACATTTCTCATGCCTGACTCCCACCGGGGTAGACAGAGACTAAGGACCTCCACATGCCACGACCCAGACACACCTCTCTTGCTTCCTCCAGATTCATACATACATATACTAACGCCTGACTCCCACCGGGGTAGACAGAGACTAAGGACCTCCACATGCCACGACCCAGACACACCTCTCTTGCTTCCTCCAGATTCATACATACATATACTCACGCCTGACTCCCACCGGGGTAGACAGAGACTAAGGACCTCTACATGCCACGACCCAGACACACCTCTCTTGCTTCCTCCAGATTCATACATACATATACTCACGCCTGACTCCCACCGGGGTAGACAGAGACTAAGGACCTCCACATGCCACGACCCAGACACACCTCTCTTGCTTCCTCCAGATTCATACATACATATACTCACGCCTGACTCCCACCGGGGTAGACAGAGACTAAGGACCTCCACATGCCACGACCCAGACACACCTCTCTTGCTTCCTCCAGATTCATACATACCTATACTCACGCCTGACTCCCACCGGGGTAGACAGAGACTAAGGACCTCCACATGCCACGACCCAGACACACCTCTCTTGCTTCCTCCAGATTCATACATACATATACTCACGCCTGACTCCCACCGGGGTAGACAGAGACTAAGGACCTCCACATGCCACGACCCAGACACACCTCTCTTGCTTCCTCCAGATTCATACATACATATACTCACGCCTGACTCCCACCGGGGTAGACAGAGACTAAGGACCTCCACATGCCACGACCCAGACACACCTCTCTTGCTTCCTCCAGATTCATACATACATATACTCACGCCTGACTCCCACCGGGGTAGACAGAGACTAAGGACCTCTACATGCCACGACCCAGACACACCTCTCTTGCTTCCTCCAGATTCATACATACATATACTCACGCCTGACTCCCACCGGGGTAGACAGAGACTAAGGACCTCTACATGCCACGACCCAGACACACCTCTCTTGCTTCCTCCAGATTCATACATACATATACTCACGCCTGACTCCCACCGGGGTAGACAGAGACTAAGGACCTCTACATGCCACGACCCAGACACACCTCTCTTGCTTCCTCCAGATTCATACATACATATACTCACGCCTGACTCCCACCGGCGTAGACAGGGACTAAGGACCTCTACATGCCACGACCCAGACACACCTCTCTTGCTTCCTCCAGATTCATGCATACATATACTCACGCCTGACTCCCACCGAGGTAGACAGAGAGTAAAGCCACTTTACCACCATATATATGTCATCGCCCACACATAACCTATAGAGTATTGTTAAAGAACATCATCTGTTACATTATGGCATAGTAACCTAATGATTGTCACAATCTTATATACAGGCTGTTTCTAATTTTAGGGGCAAAATAATCTTCATCACGGGTTGCCTTACAGCTTCCGGGAACCGTTGCCGGCCCCAGGGTACTCAGCTGAAGACAAAGTTTCTCATTTAGCTGAAGTTGAGGTATGTAGATGTAAAAGCCTCTTTGTACGAAAAAACCCATTGCATGTGGGGATCGAACCCAAGCACGTAGGCAGGGGAGGGTCCAGTGGGTCCGAACCCCCCCCCCCCCCCTCCGAAATCCGTCACGGACACTTTTTGAAATTGAGAATTTAAAAAAATAGGTAATTACTATCAGTTCAGCTGAGCTGATGAGGTCGAGTCAAGCGAGCTAGGATATTGACCTTAATCTTCTTCGTAAAATCTATGTAATTCCGCAAATAGTAACAAAATCAGTTCAGTGGTTTTGAGTCTATAAAGGACAAAATCTCATTTAATTTTGATTTTTTTTTCTCTCGCTTTCCTGCAATATTTGGGAGTTTATTTGATAAAATTTTCTAGTCTGGGTCATAATATATATTATTATAATGTATAGCTTTCTTTCTCCTTCTCTCTATATTAATCTTTCATCTCTCTCATGTAACGAAATGTGCCTAAACGTGACGCGTAAAAAATTCCAGCGAATATAGGTGCGTCGGTGGCCGAGTGGTTAAGACGTCTGGTATTAACTAGGCAGACCACGGGTTCGATCCCGGATCCTGGCCATGTACCAATGGGGTTTTTAATTAAAAACTTATGTACATAATCCGACAAACCACCACTTAGAGGCTTTTCCATCTAAATATATCTCAACAGAACTAGCCACTCGTTAGGTATAGCCTCACAAATACCATCGGCTAAACGAGGGAGACTTGGTCTTCCGCTGGGTACCCTGGAACCGTAACACGGTTTCGGGAGCTGTAAGGCAACCCGTGAAGGAAAAAAAAAACAAAATAACGCATATATAAGAAACATCCTATATAAGAGAGTCCATACAACATAGTCTCGTAATGTACCGGTGGTTGTACCGTAATTTATATTTACATAACAATCAAATCAAACCGATATATCACCATCGATTATATACTAGGGTGACCATACTTTGTGAGTAACTTATGATACTAACTTACATTTAAAAAAATCTTGACGGGTTGTCTTACAGCTAGGCTTGCCAACTCTTATTGATGGATTTGCCTACAAATGTACAGAAACGAAACAAAAACGATATTGGTTTAATAATCCGTATTTTTCAATTTATACTTCTTAAAATCGTGAGATTGTCTTTATTTTTTCAAAAACAAATAGTTTACTTAACCTACATTTCACCTATGAATGACGTCATTATATCGGCTAAATAAAAGCAAAATATTTACTTGTCAACTTGTCAACCAATGTTACCCTGTTACTATATATACTACTATTTCAGTAGTTTTTATAACTAATCTAGTTTATTATTTAGGAAAAATGTTTAAGCATTTTTTATGGTAGGATATTCTTTGACCTTTGTATATATTTTGTATCACAACAACTATGCAGACTACGGTATTAAAGCCGTAAAGATGTGTTTCTTTTATTGTTGTTTTAATATGTTTTATGTAGAAGTGGTAGGTTTTGATAGATTTTGTAGGATTTAGAGACGGCAACACTATTGTTTGTTAAATGTCAAAGTCAAAGAACACAGATGTTCTTTTTTCTGTACCAACATATCAAAGGTATTGAAGTATTCAGCCGACAAAATGACGTCATCAGTGCCAAAACTTTGATAATTTATTATAAAAAAACTACTGTATAGAAATCAAAAATATTCAAATTAGTTTCTTAAAATAGCTTAATCTTTAAAATAAAACTATAAAAATCGTACCTTAGCTTTTACTTTACCTACCGAATTGTGATTTATTATTAATCACTTTTATTTAAAATTTTAAATAAAATTAATAAAATTAGGACTTTTTTATTAAGTACTTACAAACTAAAGAGTGAGGTGTCGGTAGTCTTACTTCATTTGAATGGGATGTCTGTATAACCTAGCTAGGTTTGCCAAAAAGCGTGACAATAAGCGTCCCACAGACATGTTTCGCGGGACGCACCATTTGAGCCCTGAAAACGGGACGGTTGGCAACCCTACTTACAGCTCCCGGAAACCCCAGGGTACCCAGCGGAAGACAAATTCTTCCTCATTTAACCTAAGAGTCTTTTTAAGGCTATACCTAATATTAATTTTACTTTTAGTTGTAAGTTGTGTATTTCTTTATATGTATTTCCAATGGGTTTTTATAATAAAAAAATCTATGTACATAATCCGACAAACCACACTTAGAGGCTATTCCATCTAAATATACCTCAACAGAACTGGCCACTCGTTAGGTATAGCCTCACAAATACCATCGGTTAGAAACTAAAAAAAAACGTATATTAACAATATAAAAACCTTAAATCTAATATAAACATTAAAAATAACTAAATAAACCTGAGTGGAATAGTGGCAAGAATACTGGCTGCATTTCTGCAGCTGCTGATTAGTGGATCTATCTAAGTCCGTTATAGACTTTGAAACCATCCAACCGATGTGCCCCAAACCGGTTTCAATTGAAAAGCAATAAATGCGAATAAGGTTTTAAAAAAAAAGAAAACTAGATCTAAAAAAAAAAAAACTTAAACCACTTTTCCAATACAAAAATTTTCAACTTCAAAGGTTGGCGTTACCCGCAAATAAATTAAAAACATTAGTGTGAAGTTTGTATAGCCCGGTCCGTGTGGAATAGTGGCAAGAATACTGGCTGCATTTCTGCTGATTCGTTTACCAAACTACGAATTCTTAATTCTTAAATAGGATTGTCACCCTAGCCTGTCAAATCTTGTTTAATAAAAATTCATGTAAAAGTGAGACTCGATCGGTCATCATACATCCTATCTATAAATATCTACAAAAAAACTGTTACATTTTCAAATCTTTAACACAGATCTTCTTCTTTCTTCTTCTTCACAGCTCCTGGAAACCATGTCATCACAGGGTACCCATCAAAAGACTAAGTCTCCCTCTTTTAGCCGATGGTATTTGTGAGTCTAACGAGTGGCCAGTTCTGTTGAGGTTATATTTAGATGGAATAGCCTCTAAGTGTGGTTTGTCGGATTATGTACATAGATTTTTTTATTATAAAAACCCATTGGTACATGGTCGGATGTGGAGATCAAACCCGTGACTTCTCAGTTGTGAGCCGACGTTTTACCCACTCGACCACCGACGCCACTTAGGTATATTAAAAACACTTATAAGGAAATTGAAAGGAGAGTGAAAGCGAGAAGCAAGGTGTTTGGTGGACTAAACAATGTATAAAGAAATACAAGGCTAAATGAGGAAGAATTTGTCTTCCGCTGTCATTTTATTTGTTGGTGGTTTGTCGGATTATGTACCTAAGTTTTGAATTTAAAAAAAAAACCAATAGTACATGGCATCAAACCGTGGCACCAGACGTCCACCGACGCAGTAAAAATAACATGGTTCAATAATTATATTTGACAAGTAACAATGTCCACAAATGAGTCCATATAAAACTCAAGGCAAGCTTGTGGGACCAACTGCCTATCACTTTATTTTCAGACTAGTTTTCAACCCCAGTCTTCGCCCGTGGATATTTTCAAACATTATAAAATATTGCTTAAGGCTCCTTACCGGCACACGCTACATTTCGGACATTTTTGATGTCTGTTTGTGAGAATACGAATAAGATTGTAGATACAATTTATGTGTCATTTTGAAAATACGGGTCTTCAAGACTGATAGAAGGAAATTTTTATATTATTTCTATAGTGTTGGTAAATTATCATTTTTCAGGACTCGTTTTCAAAAACTTACGTACGAGTGACGTTTGACGATCGATCTTGTAAAACAGTATTGACACCGTAATATGGTCAACTTATATATTGATAGATTTGATTTTCAACTTTCATAAAAAAAACGAGGAAAAAAAAGGTTTGAGATATCGTAATTTTTGGAAAAAATCATAGATATAAATGTATTTTTGTGAGCTATATACAAAAAATTGAGTAATATAAAAATAACACATTATTCCCGAATTATTCCATAACAAGAATTTAAATTTTAGATTTAATAGAAAACATTACAAAAAACAGTGAAAAATTTGCAATATTTAGTATTTTTCATTTTCAAACCATCCCCGCTTTTTATTTTGATATCAAAGTCAACATCAAAAAATCGCGAAAATTATCAAAATTTGAAGGCGCGACTAATTTTCAATAACGCACACACGCGCGTTACTTACCTAAATCTCGAGTGCGGCGATATCGGTAAGGCCTCTTAAGACACTCAGCGATATCGTAGCTTTCTATTTGTGAAAAAAATTTGAGAGATTACTCCCTACATCCAAACTTACAAAATAATATTAGTATAGAAAAGAACCAACAACACATCTTCACGGCCTTAACAGCTTGTGGTGTCCACTTGACGACAGATGTCCATATTGAACAGAACAGGTGGGGTATGTATACTTAGGATTTTCTTTCTTTCCTTTTGACTCGAAGGCCAAAAGCGACGGGTCCGCTACAAGGGCCAGCCAAGGAATGCCTGGCCTGTTAATTTTAGATTTTATTATGAGGGAGCTCATTAATATTTTTAGGCAAGTGCGCTATTTCAATCATGAGCACAGCGATTATTAAAAAAATATGCCCAACTAAATTATTTTTTTAAATGGTTGTATAATACCTGCCATATTTGCGTCTGTGGGGGGTTTTATTGGAAGTAACATTCGTGTTCCAAATTCAAATCTCATTATTGCCCGCTGTGAAAGTCTCATGGAGAAAAGTAGTACTTTGCTTGCACTTATTGAGGAACAAACCGTCGCTTTTCGAATAGATGGAATGAAAACAATATTTAACAAGTATCTATAAAAATATATTAAACATAAAATAAAATTTACAAAATTCGGTTCATTATTTTCTTAATTCTATTCAACTTTAAACAAAGCTTTAGATATTGATCCAGTTTTTAAATCGTCAAGCGCGTTTTGGTATTGAGAAAGGGAATAGGTCTTTATTCCCAATTTCTTGTAGTCCAAATATCTGAAATTAAAAAATAAATAAATATACTGACCTGAATCCAACCGGGGTAGACAAAGACTAAGGACTTCCACATGCAATGATCCTGACACACCTCTCTTGCTTCCCCCAGATTCACTCACGCCAGAATCCAACCGGGGTAGACAAAGACTAAGGACTTCCACATGCAATGATCCTGACACACCTCTCTTGCTTCCCCCAGATTCACTCACGCCAGAATCCAACCGGGGTAGACAAAGACTAAGGACTTCCACATGCAATGATCCTGACACACCTCTCTTGCTTCCCCCAGATTCACTCACGCCAGAATCCAACCGGGGTAGACAAAGACTAAGGACTTCCACATGCAATGATCCTGACACACCTCTCTTGCTTCCCCCAGATTCACTCACGCCAGAATCCAACCGGGGTAGACAAAGACTAAGGACTTCCACATGCAATGATCCTGACACACCTCTCTTGCTTCCCCCAGATTCACTCACGCCAGAATCCAACCGGGGTAGACAAAGACTAAGGACTTCCACATGCAATGATCCTGACACACCTCTCTTGCTTCCCCCAGATTCACTCACGCCAGAATCCAACCGGGGTAGACAAAGACTAAAGACTTCCACATGCTACGATCCTGACACACCTCTCTTGCTTCCTCCAGATTCACTGACGCCTGAATCCAACCGGGGTAGACAAAGACTAAGGACTTCCACATGCAACGATCCTGACACACCTCTCTTGCTTCCCCCAGATTCACTCACGCCAGAATCCAACCGGGGTAGACAAAGACTAAGGACTTCCACATGCAACGATCCTGACACACCTCTCTTGCTTCCTCCAGATTCACTGACGCCTGAATCCAACCGGGGTAGACAAAGACTAAGGACTTCCACATGCAACGATCCTGACACACCTCTCTTGCTTCCTCCAGATTCACTCACGCCTGAATCCAACCGGGGTAGACAAAGACTAAGGACTTCCACATGCAACGATCCTGACACACCTCTCTTGCTTCCTCCAGATTCACTCACGCCTGAATCCAACCGGGGTAGACAAAGACTAAGGACTTCCACATGCAACGATCCTGACACACCTCTCTTGCTTCCTCCAGATTCACTCACGCCTGAATCCAACCGGGGTAGACAAAGACTAAGGACTTCCACATGCAACGATCCTGACACACCTCTCTTGCTTCCTCCAGATTCACTCACGCCTGAATCCAACCGGGGTAGACAAAGACTAAGGACTTCCACATGCAACGATCTTGACACACCTCTCTTGCTTCCTCCAGATTCACTCACGCCTGAATCCAACCGGGGTAGACAAAGACTAAGGACTTCCACATGCAACGATCCTGACACACCTCTCTTGCTTCCTCCAGATTCACTCACGCCTGAATCCAACCGGGGTAGACAAAGACTAAGGACTTCCACATGCAACGATCCTGACACACCTCTCTTGCTTCCTCCAGATTCACTGACGCCTGAATCCAACCGGGGTAGACAAAGACTAAGGACTTCCACATGCAACGATCCTGACACACCTCTCTTGCTTCCCCCAGATTCACTCACGCCAGAATCCAACCGGGGTAGACAAAGACTAAGGACTTCCACATGCAACGATCCTGACACACCTCTCTTGCTTCCCCCAGATTCACTCACGCCAGAATCCAACCGGGGTAGACAAAGACTAAGGACTTCCACATGCAACGATCCTGACACACCTCTCTTGCTTCCTCCAGATTCACTGACGCCTGAATCCAACCGGGGTAGACAAAGACTAAGGACTTCCACATGCAACGATCCTGACACACCTCTCTTGCTTCCTCCAGATTCACTCACGCCTGAATCCAACCGGGGTAGACAAAGACTAAGGACTTCCACATGCAACGATCCTGACACACCTCTCTTGCTTCCTCCAGATTCACTCACGCCTGAATCCAACCGGGGTAGACAAAGACTAAGGACTTCCACATGCAACGATCCTGACACACCTCTCTTGCTTCCTCCAGATTCACTCACGCCTGAATCCAACCGGGGTAGACAAAGACTAAGGACTTCCACATGCAACGATCCTGACACACCTCTCTTGCTTCCTCCAGATTCACTCACGCCTGAATCCAACCGGGGTAGACAAAGACTAAGGACTTCCACATGCAACGATCTTGACACACCTCTCTTGCTTCCTCCAGATTCACTCACGCCTGAATCAAACCGGGGTAGACAAAGACTAAGGACTTCCACATGCAACGATCCTGACACACCTCTCTTGCTTCCTCCAGATTCACTCACGCCTGAATCCAACCGGGGTAGACAAAGACTAAGGACTTCCACATGCAACGATCCTGACACACCTCTCTTGCTTCCTCCAGATTCACTGACGCCTGAATCCAACCGGGGTAGACAAAGACTAAGGACTTCCACATGCAACGATCCTGACACACCTCTCTTGCTTCCTCCAGATTCACTCACGTCTGAATCCAACCGGGGTAGACAAAGACTAAGGACCTCCACATGCCACGACCCAGACACACCTCTCTTGCTTCCTCCAGATTCATACATACATATACTAACGCCTGACTCCCACCGGGGTAGACAGAGACTAAGAGACCACATACCTGCTTCCCATAGCTTTTAACCATCCAATAGCGTTGGGGAAACTGAACGGGTTAATTTTAACACCGATGACAGTTAGTTCTTTGTCGTAGATCTGGAACGGGTTTACTCTGCAAAAAAAGCAGTCAAGTGTGAGTCGTAATTTGGAAGGAATCGAAAGAATCATAGATCTAGCTAATGGCTTCAAAGCAAATTGTTTGTATATGTACATCATCATCATCATTGGAAAAATTGATTTTTTCGAGTGTTCTTAGTTATTAGTTAAGAAATTGTGTAAATTAGGTATTATTATTGTATTTTTTGTGTTTTTATATTATTCAATTACTTTTTTTTTTTTCTTATCAATGTTGTGTTGTTCATATAAAAATGTTAATAGCCCTATAATTGACACTGCGTCTACTAAGTCATAAAAATATACAATGCATATGTGTGGACGTAAGTGTTGTTGGGCTATTTATAATAAATAAATAAATAAATAAATAAAAAAATCAACCTTTTAAGATCCACTGCTGGATCATGGTCTCCCTCTAGTGCACCATTTTTAGTGGTGCTCATTGAGAGGAATTGCCATAGTCACCACGCTTGGCAGGCGGGTTGGTGCCCTCCGGAGCACGAGGAGTCGATTTAAGCACATATTCTTAAAGACAATTGGTGCTTAGCATTTTGGCAGGGGGTAGGATCCAAATCAGGACCTCCGGTCTCAAGTCCACCGTCCTACCAATTAGGCTATCGACTACCGTATATACCTATCTATCATTATATAGTTATCTTGGCAGGTTCCCTTAAGGTGCCCACCACAGATCTTTTATTCTAAAGGGAGATAGTGTCCACCCATTCGTCCAATCACCGCGCCGCCGTACAGGCCACCGAAACTGACCACAGATTCGTCCAATTCCTATAATAAATGGCCGGCCTAGATAGTGTGGCGGTGTAATCGGTTCCAGGGTACCCAGCGACCAAGTCTCCCTTTTTAAAGTAGGTCACACATTAGTCCAGCATCGCACCGAAAATTTCCCATTGCGGCCGACGGATGATCTAGGGCCTGTGGTCTGTTTCGGTGGACCGTATGGCGACGCTCTGGTGATTGGACAAAATGTGTGGCCACTTTTAGTTTAGCCTCCTGTATTTGTGAGGCTATACCTAACGAGTGGCCAGTTCTGTTGAGGTATATTTAAATGGAAAAGCCTCTAAGTCAGTAAGAGAAATCAGAAACAGTCAACCAAAACAAGAGAACAGGTGGCAAGTCTGTTGTATGCACTTAATGGACTTAGATGTGTCACTTCTTTAACAAAGGATAAATATTTGATATTTTTTAGAAGAAGTGCTCTTAAATAATTGGTGCTTATTATTTTTCGTGAGATTTGAACCAGAGTCCCCCAGCTCAGTTATCTCTATCAAAAACGACTTTGCCGCCGCGTCTGTCTGTCTGTATGTGACCTTCTCACGCAAAAACTGCTGAACGGATTTTGATGCTTTTTCCACCATCAGATAGGTTGTTTCATTAGGAAGGTTTACGAGTATCAAACATAGACCTATCATGTTTAGGAGCTGAGCATTAATAGTATTAGTAAATCAAGTCGGGGAAAATGTTAGCCTTAACGAGTTTTCATGGTGTATGCTGTCTAATCCGTCAGAGATATAACAAAATGATGTAGTAAAGAATTGTGTAGAATAAAATTATCTACAAAAAAGTCCGCGGTAGCATATATATCTAGTGGACTGGTGTCTCTGACTCAAGATATAAAGGTCAGGTCGTCAAGATACTTACGAAGCAGTCTGTTGTGGAGGACAGCATCCAAAAACCACATATTTTCCTCCAGACCTCAAATAGTTGAAATTGATCTCCATAACTTTGCCGACACCTGTAACAGATAAAAATTATGAGAAATAAAATTATCCTGAAAGATTTTACGGGATATAAAGTAGCATATATTACTTTTCGCCCCTCCAACTATCTCCGTACAAAAAAATCACAAAATATCGCAAAGTTAGTCCAACTGATCTCCAACAGATGGCGTCTTGTACAAAATACATAAATTAGTCTAATTTTATTCGTCATTAGAGGGAAAAATAATCTTCAAAATGGCGTATCAAACATTTAATATTTGATAGTTTTGTTTGATGGCGACAAAAAACACCTTTAAAAAATAATTAATAGAGATTATTTAAAACTTTTTGGCACATTATTTTCCACCCCAACTTCTAAAATTTTAATACAAAATAAAATGTTTACCTGTACAATCAATGATGACATCGTACAGCAATTTTTCTTTTTCCAAAACATCAGGCGTTATTAGCCTGTAGCCAGTCTCTGAAAAAATAAAAATAAATTATTATATAGTTACTAGATGATGATAATATTATTGTCATAGTTCAACTGATCTCCAATAGATGGCGTCTTTTATAAAATACATAAATTTTGTTTAATTTCGAATTGTTTGTTTAGTTTTCGTCATTAGAGGAAAAAATAATCTTCAAAATGGGAAAATTACCTACAGATATTTACGAAGTGACACATCTTAGGGTTCTGTTCTATATGGATAAAATGGCGTCTCTGACCGCAAGATGTGTTTGCTGGTGCGACCTTGTTCCAGGGTACTCACTACTCAGCCCAAGACCAAGTCTCCCTCGTTTAAGCCGATGATATTTGTGAGGCTATACCTAACGAGTGGCCAGTTCTGTTGAGGTATATTTAGATAGATCTATCTATAATCACGCCTTTTATCCCAAGAGGGGTAGGCAGAGACAATCTTTTATACTTATCATACCTTTCATACATGCTCGGCGATTGTGTGTACTTTTAATATTGCCTTCAATCAATATTTATTTTATTTTATTTTATTTTATTTTTAGATTTATATAAATACCTAATTGTTTAACAATTTCCAATCGAGACTTATTCATCTCTGCCACTGTCACTTCCCTATGTCCATGAAGATGCAAGGTAGTCACCCATAGATTTCCTGTAAATAAATTTATAATTACAATCACTATCTACCTTGTTTCAGGAATATTCAGGATATTATTCTAGCTTAATTTGTATGGGGATAAACTATTCCCAATTTCTCTGTAAATACTCCACCTGTGTCACTGTAATTTAGCATCTAGTTACTTATTCAATATATCTAAGTGAAATAGTCGTTATATTTTTAATTAATATCTAATTATTATTTTGAATTTTCAATAAGCTACAAAAAATCGCAATGGTATAACAGCGCACAACAAAATTAAAAGCTTTGTGATAGATTAAGAGAAAACGTGGGCAAAGTTTAACCACCCATATTTCCTATTCAATAAATCCCATTCAAAAAATAACGACTATTTCACTTAGATATATTGAATAAGTAACTATATGCTAAATTACAGTGACACAGGTGGATTATTTACAGAGAAATTGGGAAAAGTTTATCCCAGAAAAATTATGGATATATGACCGAAAAAAGCACAAACAAATAAAGAAATTTTCGCGTTTCTTTGCACCGTGGTGTCAATATTGTTGTCATAGTTCAACTTACATAGTACAAAATAAATAAGTCTAACTCTAAAAGAAACATTTAATTTTGATTTGTTTGTTTATGTTTCGTCATTAGAGGGAAAAATAATCTTCAAAATGGCGTATCAAACATTAACTTTGATACATTATTAAGGGAGATACGGTTATTATTTATTATAAAACTGATCAACGAGCGGATATAGTCTTTTTCTATTGCGGCGGATTCTACAATTCGGCTGCGACATATATCTACCAAGAATAAAATTGTGCAAAGAAATACCCAATATTATTAATCGTTTACTATAATACTGCTGGAGTAATATCGTTTACGTACGTTAATAATCTAATCTAATCAATTTAATCTAATCAATTTTTGATAAAATATCGAACAGGTTGGTCTAGTCTAGACCTAATTAATCTTATTAATTTTGCAACTAAATTACTCTATTTTCATTATGATGAAGTGATAAGTTATTTATATTTTAATATGTAGATAATAAATTATATAAAATACTAAGTTTTCCCCCGGCTTGATTAAGACGATACATTCAAATAAAATTATAGTTTGAGGGGCGTGGCCTAGCTGCATACGATATCTAGCGCTACGTGATCGATTGGTCTCTCCGCTGAATCTCTCTCTGTCGCATTGAATAGAATCAAAAGAGAAGAGGCGCACGGAAGGTGCTTGGAACAAACGTCCTAAGTGACAAATCAAAAATAATTTATTTAAATTAAAGGAGTAGCTTTATTGAAAATCTAAATTAACATCTTACTTACTGAGAAATTTGGAAAGAAGACTATTTTCAGAGGCTACTTTGCAATTTTTTTCTATCGAACAAAGTTTCTTAAAACATGTTTTATGATTAACAGATTATTATGAAATATAATTAATTATAACATGTAATTTTTTCTATATTTCTAAGAGCTTTAGGTTTCACTCAAAACGATTTGAAAAACATGATTTAATATGAAGGTAGCCTCTTAGCTCAGCTCCTAAACATGGTAGGTACATTTTTAATACTCGTTAACCTTTCTGGTGAAAACCGCAAAAAAACCCCGTTTTATAGTTTTAGTTTAGGGGGAGAACGGAATAAGATCTATCCGACCCCAAATGTCATCCTCACCTGCGCGCTTGGTACACTCTGCTAGACAACAAACGAGGCTCTGACGACCGAGCAATGGCGGTATAACCATACACCTAGCTAGGAAACTGGCTGGAAGAGGCTACAGCGAGCCTGAAGACCTAAATAGTCTCAAAATGTCTGGTGCAGAAGGCAATGGGAACTGCTCTATTCTTCCCAAGTTAACCATGGCGAGTCAATACAAGGTGCGTCGCGCTGTGGACCGCCATGATTGACCACGACTGCTCTGTCAAGAGCACTACGACTGAGAAGAGAAGAGAATAAAAGGAGGAGGTTCTCAATTTGACTGTATTTTTTTTAATGTTTGTTACCTCAGAACTTTCGACTGGGTGAACAAATTTTTGATGATTCTTTTTTTCTTTGTGAAAATTGGTTCAGTAGTTTTAAATAAAAACTGATTTCTAAGTCAATTTTTGTCTTAACTCGATGAATATTTGTAATGATACTTGTAATCACAATTAACTTTTTACGAAGTGTACCGACTTCATAAATTTGCCGTAGAATTTGAAGACGGTTGGTGCCAAATTAGAAACAACTTAGTTCCCAAATTCACTAATCTAGACAATTCATTAGGAACCTACGATCATCAGTACATACAAACATAGATAATATTGAACAGATCTTTATCTTCTTAGATTTTGTATCCTAATTTTTATTAACTTACCAATAATTCCAGCTCCGACAATCAGAATTTTCTCCCCAACAAGCAGAGGTGATGCTCTGTCAAACCCATGAGCGACACACGAGTAAGGCTCACATAGACCAGCTGAAATACAATGAGAGGTAACAATTAAAACTGAGTAACCATCGAATCAATTTTAGAGAAGAGCAAATAATAAAAATCGGCTTAATGCGAGTCCGTACCATTATCTATAACAACGGCAAAAAAACACGTTTGTTGTATGGGAGCCCTCTTAAATATTTATTTTATTCTGTTTTTTAGTATTTGTTGTTATAGCGGCAACAGAAATACATGCTCGTTTAGCCGATGGTATTTTTGATGCTATACTTAACGAGTGGCCAGTTCCCTTGAAGTATATTTAAATGGAAAAGCCTCTAAGTATGGGTTGTCGAATTTTTCTATTTGCAGACCATCAATTTTCTAGAGATGAAAACTTACCTTGTTCCAAAGTGACTTCATCTGGCAAAGCGAACACTTGATCTTGAGGTACAACCACGTATTGAGCCCAACCGCCATTCCTCCATATTCCAACAGTGGAGTTGATACCTGCCACCAAACAGTAGTGGTACTTGCCCTTCCTACAAGACTCACATAGACCGCACGCCCTGAAAATAATGTGTCCGGTAAGTTAAGATGGCGAAATTTCAAACTTGAATGAAACAATCAAAGACATTAGGCACTTTTTTAACAATAAAATATTATAAAAATACTAGCGGACCCCGGCAGACGTTGTCCTGCCCAAAACGTTGGCTTGCCTGCACTACCCCTAGTCTCAGACCTACCGAATATACACAAACAAAACCATAAAAATCGGTCAAGCCGTTTCGGAGGTGTTTGGTTACAAACACTGTGACACTGGAATTTTATATACATACATATATAGATATTTTCTTTAATAAGACACAAAATAAATGTGGAAAGGGGGCAGTGTTTTTTTTAAATATATTTTACTAATATTAACTGGGTAATACCTATGTCTTATGTTTTTTTTTCTCACGCATTACCTTACAGCTTTAGAAACCGTGTTACGGTTCCAGGGTACCCAGCTCAAGACCAAGTCTCCCTCGTTTAGCCTCCTGTATTTGTGAAGCTATACCTAACGAGTGGCCAGTTCTGTTGAGGTATATTTAGATGGAAACGCCTCATTTTGTTGCTCAATCTCACATCGATTTAACTGATACACCTACTTAGATAAAATTTCGATTAGATAAGATTATATCCTGAACTAGGCTTTCCCTATAGAGCCCAACTTTCAATCCCTTTACTTTGAATTCATACCAAAATCCAATGGTAAAAATCACCTTCCACGAAATTTTAATTTTTCCCGGGCCGCTTTTAAAAATTTTCTTTCCCTAAAAACCTTATTTCCCAAATAACAGCAATGATCTTTTATTTATATAGATTAACACATAGATCTTGTAAAAAAAATACCTGTTTGGGTCAACGACAACTTTTTGTCCTTTTTTGAAAATAGATTTTGACCCCGCAGTTTCAATAACGCCGCTGAATTCATGACCCAACGGGATAGGCTGCACTTTCGTAGCTGGGAATTCTCCCTGTAATAAAAAATAAAATGGCTTCTATGCCCTGAACTGCACAATTTTTTAAATAATTTGAGGACGCAGGTAAAGCGTGTCCTCCGGAGAAGGTACGATTAAAGCATATCGCGCCTCTATCTATCATCACGCCTTTCATCCCAAGAGGGGTAGGCAGAGACAATCGAATGCCATTTGTTACGATCCTGACAAACCTCTTTCGCTTCTTTTATATTCATCATACCTTTGATACATGCTCGGCGATTGTGTGTACTTTTAATATTTCCATCGATCAATATATTTTTTTATGTTCAATAAAAATACATCTAGGTCGTCTTCTGCCAGCATTTCCTTTCATTTCAGCCATATAAACCAAAGCATGTCTTCCTTTCAAGACGAGCATGGCAACGAATCGACATACAGCTAGTTCTAAAATAACTTTGGTTCTAGCTTTTTATTTGAGTTTTTCTTCTTACAGCTTCCGAAACTGTGTTATCGGTCCAGCGGTAGACAAAGTCTCCCTCTTTTAGCTGATGGTATTCGTGAGGGTATATTTCTTCCTATAAATACATAAATAGTTATCCCAAGTGGGGTAGGCAGAGACAATCGAATGCCATTTGTTACGATACCTCTTTCGCTTCTTTTATATTCACTATACCTTTCATACATGATCGGCGATTGTGTGTAGGTAGGTACTTTTAATATTGCCTTCTATCAATAATTTTTAATGTTCAATAAAAGCACATCTAGGTCATCCTAGACTTGGAGTACTCTAGGTAGGTACCTATTAATTACCTGTATAATATGAAGATCTGTTCCACAAACTCCTGAGTATGCTACTTTGACAATGACATCATCATCTTTGTCAAGTTTGGGTAGAGGAAAGTCCTTTTGGTATTTGAGCGAAAGGCTCTTACCGTCGAATACTACAGCTTGCATTGCACCAAAATCTGAGGAACACAATAAAATATGTATGAATCTGGAAGAAACAAAAGAGGTGTCCGAATCGTGGCATCTGGAGGTCCTTATTATAGTCTCTGTTTACCCCGGTGGGAGTCAGGAGTGAGTATATGTATGTATGAATCTGGAGGAAGCAAGAGAGGTGTGTCTGGGTCGTGGCATGTGTAGGTCCTTATTATAGTCTCTGTTTACCCCGGTGGGAGTCAGGAGTGAGTATATGTATGTATGAATCTGGAGGAAGCAAGAGAGGTGTGTCTGGGTCGTGGCATGTGTAGGTCCTTATTATAGTCTCTGTTTACCCCGGTGGGAGTCAGGCGTGAGTATATGTATGTATGAATCTGGAGAAAGCAAGAGAGTTGTGCCTGGGTCGTGGCATGTGGAGGTCCTTAGTCTCTGTCTACCCCGGTGGGAGTCAGGCGTGAGTATATGTATGTATGAATCTGGAGGAAGCAAGAGAGGTGTGTCTGGGTCGTGGCATGTGTAGGTCCTTATTATAGTCTCTGTTTACCCCGGTGGGAGTCAGGAGTGAGTATATGTATGTATGAATCTGGAGGAAGCAAGAGAGGTGTGTCTGGGTCGTGGCATGTGGAGGTCCTTAGTCTCTGTCTACCCCGGTGGGAGTCAGGCGTGAGTATATGTATGTATGAATCTGGAGGAAGCAAGAGAGGTGTGTCTGGGTCGTGGCATGTGGAGGTCTTTAGTCTCTGTCTACCCTGGTGGGAGTCAGGCGTGAGTATATGTATGTATGAATCTGGAGAAAGCAAGAGAGTTGTGTCTGGGTCGTGGCATGTGTAGGTCCTTATTATAGTCTCTGTTTACCCCGGTGGGAGTCAGGAGTGAGTATATGTATGTATGAATCTGGAGGAAGCAAGAGAGGTGTGTCTGGGTCGTGGCATGTGTAGGTCCTTATTATAGTCTCTGTTTACCCCGGTGGGAGTCAGGCGTGAGTATATGTATGTATGAATCTGGAGGAAGCAAGAGAGGTGTGTCTGGGTCGTGGCATGTGGAGGTCTTTAGTCTCTGTCTACCCTGGTGGGAGTCAGGAGTGAGTATATGTATGTATGAATCTGGAGGAAGCAAGAGAGGTGTGTCTGGGTCGTGGCATGTGTAGGTCCTTATTATAGTCTCTGTTTACCCCGGTGGGAGTCAGGAGTGAGTATATGTATGTATGAATCTGGAGGAAGCAAGAGAGGTGTGTCTGGGTCGTGGCATGTGTAGGTCCTTATTATAGTCTCTGTTTACCCCGGTGGGAGTCAGGCGTGAGTATATGTATGTATGAATCTGGAGAAAGCAAGAGAGTTGTGCCTGGGTCGTGGCATGTGGAGGTCCTTAGTCTCTGTCTACCCCGGTGGGAGTCAGGCGTGAGTATATGTATGTATGAATCTGGAGGAAGCAAGAGAGGTGTGTCTGGGTCGTGGCATGTGTAGGTCCTTATTATAGTCTCTGTTTACCCCGGTGGGAGTCAGGAGTGAGTATATGTATGTATGAATCTGGAGGAAGCAAGAGAGGTGTGTCTGGGTCGTGGCATGTGGAGGTCCTTAGTCTCTGTCTACCCCGGTGGGAGTCAGGCGTGAGTATATGTATGTATGAATCTGGAGGAAGCAAGAGAGGTGTGTCTGGGTCGTGGCATGTGTAGGTCCTTATTATAGTCTCTGTTTACCCCGGTGGGAGTCAGGAGTGAGTATATGTATGTATGAATCTGGAGGAAGCAAGAGAGGTGTGTCTGGGTCGTGGCATGTGGAGGTCCTTAGTCTCTGTCTACCCCGGTGGGAGTCAGGCGTGAGTATATGTATGTATGAATCTGGAGGAAGCAAGAGAGGTGTGTCTGGGTCGTGGCATGTGTAGGTCCTTATTATAGTCTCTGTTTACCCCGGTGGGAGTCAGGAGTGAGTATATGTATGTATGAATCTGGAGGAAGCAAGAGAGGTGTGTCTGGGTCGTGGCATGTGTAGGTCCTTATTATAGTCTCTGTTTACCCCGGTGGGAGTCAGGCGTGAGTATATGTATGTATGAATCTGGAGAAAGCAAGAGAGTTGTGCCTGGGTCGTGGCATGTGGAGGTCCTTAGTCTCTGTCTACCCCGGTGGGAGTCAGGCGTGAGTATATGTATGTATGAATCTGGAGGAAGCAAGAGAGGTGTGTCTGGGTCGTGGCATGTGTAGGTCCTTATTATAGTCTCTGTTTACCCCGGTGGGAGTCAGGAGTGAGTATATGTATGTATGAATCTGGAGGAAGCAAGAGAGGTGTGTCTGGGTCGTGGCATGTGGAGGTCCTTAGTCTCTGTCTACCCCGGTGGGAGTCAGGCGTGAGTATATGTATGTATGAATCTGGAGGAAGCAAGAGAGGTGTGTCTGGGTCGTGGCATGTGTAGGTCCTTATTATAGTCTCTGTTTACCCCGGTGGGAGTCAGGAGTGAGTATATGTATGTATGAATCTGGAGGAAGCAAGAGAGGTGTGTCTGGGTAGTGGCATGTGTAGGTCCTTATTATAGTCTCTGTTTACCCCGGTGGGAGTCAGGCGTGAGTATATGTATGTATGAATCTGGAGAAAGCAAGAGAGTTGTGCCTGGGTCGTGGCATGTGGAGGTCCTTAGTCTCTGTCTACCCCGGTGGGAGTCAGGCGTGAGTATATGTATGTATGAATCTGGAGGAAGCAAGAGAGGTGTGTCTGGGTCGTGGCATGTGTAGGTCCTTATTATAGTCTCTGTTTACCCCGGTGGGAGTCAGGAGTGAGTATATGTATGTATGAATCTGGAGGAAGCAAGAGAGGTGTGTCTGGGTCGTGGTGTGGAGTACTTAGTCTCTGTCTACCCCGGTGGGAGTCAGGCGTGAGTATATGTATGTATGAATCTGGAGGAAGCAAGAGAGGTGTGTCTGGGTCGTGGCATGTGGAGGTCCTTAGTCTCTGTCTACCCCGGTGGGAGTCAGGCGTGAGTATATGTATGTATGAATCTGGAGGAAGCAAGAGAGGTGTGTCTGGGTCGTGGCATGTGTAGGTCCTTATTATAGTCTCTGTTTACCCCGGTGGGAGTCAGGAGTGAGTATATATATGTATGAATCTGGAGGAAGCAAGAGAGGTGTGTCTGGGTCGTGGCATGTGGAGGTCCTTAGTCTCTGTCTACCCCGGTGGGAGTCAGGCGTGAGTATATGTATGTATGAATCTGGAGGAAGCAAGAGAGGTGTGTCTGGGTCGTGGCATGTGTAGGTCCTTATTATAGTCTCTGTTTACCCCGGTGGGAGTCAGGAGTGAGTATATGTATGTATGAATCTGGAGGAAGCAAGAGAGGTGTGTCTGGGTCGTGGCATGTGGAGGTCCTTAGTCTCTGTCTACCCCGGTGGGAGTCAGGCGTGAGTATATGTATGTATGAATCTGGAGGAAGCAAGAGAGGTGTGTCTGGGTCGTGGCATGTGTAGGTCCTTATTATAGTCTCTGTTTACCCCGGTGGGAGTCAGGAGTGAGTATATGTATGTATGAATCTGGAGGAAGCAAGAGAGTTGTGCCTGGGTCGTGGCATGTGGAGGTCCTTAGTCTCTGTCTACCCCGGTGGGAGTCAGGCGTGAGTATATGTATGTATGAATCTGGAGGAAGCAAGAGAGGTGTGTCTGGGTCGTGGCATGTGGAGGTCCTTAGTCTCTGTCTACCCCGGTGGGAGTCAGGCGTGAGTATATGTATGTATGAATCTGGATGTGTATATGGTGTATACGGTATGTCCTTGGTATCTGCCTACCCCGGTGGTATTCAGGCGTGATATGAGATAACAAGAAAAAATATAATAGTTAAATGTATAAGGAAATATCAAAACAAAGTAATAAAAAAATTACAAATGATTAAAGATAACAGAAGGTCATAAGTTTATATTGTTTACATTATTATATAAGATGGTGCGTCGGTGGCCGAGTGGTTAAGATATCTGGTATTGACTAGACGGACCACGGATCGATCCCGACCATGTACCATTGGAACTTATGTAGATAATACGACAAACCACACTTAGAGGCTTTTCCATCTAAATATACCTCAACAGAACTGGCCACTCGTTAGGTATAGCCTCACAAATAACACGGTTTCGGGAGTCTAAAGACAAACCGTGAAAAAGAAAAAAATATGTTAGATTGTTTCGTAGTTACAGATAGTCATTAATTGAGAAATAACACAAAAATTGTTTCATGTAATGATTTCTAAGCCATTTCCATGTCTAAATGATTTTTTTTTTTCACAGAATTTTAAAAAGTAGGTAATTACTATCAGTTCAGAGGTAAAGTCGAACTTTGTGTTTTATTTTTTTTTAAATAATGGCTTGGTTGGTGGTTGGACAAAACCCGACGGAAAATCCTGGCTACGTGCTTGGTTGAGGTATATTAGATATCAATTAAATCAAAACATTTCGAGCAAAGCCGTTGCGATGGCAGTAAAATAAAGCCAAATAAGGAAAAATATAACAAAATCTTATCATAGTTCATTACATAGGTACATAATTGAAGTATATGTGGAAGCCATTTCCATGTCTAAATGATTTTTTTTTTTTTCACAGAATTTTAAAAAGTAGGTAATTACTATCAGTTCAGAGGTAAAGTCGAACTTTGTGTTTTATTTTTTTTAAATAATGGCTTGGTTGGTGGTTGGACAAAACCCGACGGAAAATCCTGGCTACGTGCTTGGTTGAGGTATATTAGATATCAATTAAATCAAAACATTTCGAGCAAAGCCGTTGCGATGGCAGTAAAATAAAGCCAAATAAGGAAAAATATAACAAAATCTTATCATAGTTCATTACGTAGGTACATAATTGAAGTATATGTGTGTATGTTTAGTTACTATTTCACGCAAAAACTGCTGAACGTATCTGGATGATTTGGCACAAAGATAGATTATAGTCTGGAATAGCATATAGGCTTGTTTTTCACGGGATCGACATGTTTTTTTGCATAGTGGTAGTTTAGGGGTCAGAGAATGACATATACTACTTTTTATACCGCGAAAGCGGGCGGGGGAGGGGCAAACCGCGGGATTAAACCGCGGACAGAATCTAGTGTTATTATAGAAAATAAATGTATGGCATATTACGGATAATATTTGCCACTTATGTCACACTTGACCTATCACTCGAATAAAGAAAAAAACATCATTGTGGTGCGTCGGTGGCCGAGGGGTTTAGACGTCTGTGAAGAAAGAAAAAAAAAAGATATGAACCTAGGAATATCTAACTAATGCGTCTCTTCCGAAAGAATACATATTTGAGGCGTTTGGAGTGGAAATGATGGGACCGTGAGGACCTGGAGCACACAGTCTGTTTAAATAGCTATTAGTAAACGACTAATAGAAAGTTCACATGATTAACGGGCTGGCTCTTATTTCGGTCAAAGAATAAGCATTGCCATCCAATGAGGTAATGCAGCCAGTCTGTTGGGTACTCTCCCAGTAGATAGCGATTTACATGAAATTTTTTATTTGTAATTTTATTTTATTTTTGTAATTCAGTACCTATTTAAGATAACTTTAATACCTATGTAAAGAAAATACGAAAGAAGATAAAATTTCACTGTAATAAAACTAATATCTAATAATGTTATAAAGAGGTATAGTTTGTTTGTTCCTATATCTAAAAACTACAGAACCGAATCTAAAAATTCTTTCACTAATAGAAAGCTACGATATCCCTGAGTAATATCTAATAGATACTTTTATTTTGTTCTAAAATATACAAGGGCAAAGCCTGGGGCGGAAATTATTATATTATTATATTATTATATTATTATATTATATTATTATATTATTATATTATATTATATTATTATATATATATATATATATATATATATATATAGGTAGCAATTTGAACTTAATGTCCTTGTCAAGGTTATCTTAGATAAAATATTTGTAATTTATAAATAACATCGTGCTTTACAAGTTGTTTGATAATTATAGGTAGGTAGTAATTTAGTAATTTTAGTTGGCAAAATGAAGTTAATTTCTTTGTGGTCATTGTAAATATTTATTGTAAATTAATTGTTCTTTTCAACGGGCCTTTAAACTGTCCAAACAAAATGTAGAAAAAAAAATCTTACGCTTTTAAAATCTATTAGGTATTAGGTACCTTTCCGCCTTGGCCTCCCCCGTGAAGTCTATTTTAACTTTCATACCCCATTATGGTTATTAGTTCTACAAAATCCCATAGAAATAATTTCAGTTTTCCAGAAATTTTCAATTTTCCGGGCAACTTTTCCAATATTTCTTTCTCTAAAAACCTTATTCAGACTTTGAAAACTAACATTAAAAAAATTGCCAAACCGTTCAGCCGTTCTCAAATTATACGTTTGTTGGTAAATTAATTGTCAAGTCAATCAATGTCAAGTCGAAAATAGGGTTCGAAAGGAAAATTTCGACGATTTAATATAAAAAAATTTAAATTAATAAATAGAAAAAAAATTACCTCTAAAACGACTGGACTAGAATAAACCAAAACTGATTATGTTCGTTTTGACAGAATATGCGTAATATGTGCGAGGCGTGGTATCTCCGCAATTATCATTTAAAAGGCCATTACCTTACTTAAATATAGATAAAGACACAAAAATAAAATATAATCTCCATCTTTTAGCCGATGGTATTTGTGAGGCTATACCTAACGATTGGCTTGTCGGATAATATGTACATAAGTTTTTAATTAAAAAACCCATTCGAACCCGTGATCTGCCTAGTTAATACCAGACGTCTTAACCACTCGGCCACCGACACGCTGGGTACCCTGGAAACGTAACACGGTTAGGCAACCCGTGAAGAAAGATAATGAATATACCGTATATTTGTGTTTAAAAAAATATTGTACCTACTCGTGATAACACGTCTTTAGATAAGTATTTTTATGGTTAACCTTTTAATAGTTTTTCATAAAGCCCTGAAAGTCATCAATTTCACGCATATTTTCAACCGACTTCACTTTATGGATTCATTAACCAGAACTTGCTATTTCTAATATTTTTTGTACAATACTCTGTTTAACTGTACTCTAAGTCTGTTTTGTGTATTATCGCTAGACAGGTTTTCTTTAGAAATCGTACTTTCTCATGTTGCTGGTACGTAAATCTTGGTCTATCTTATCTTATCCTTGGTTATCTTATCGATTTTATTAGTAGTCCATCTTGCTCACATATTTCTAAATTTACATATTTCGATATTATGTAAAGGGGAATGTTAATTGATTTAGATATACTTTGTTATGTTTAAAGCACAACGTGTTATTTGTTTTTAGGCATGTAAATAAATCCAAACGTCATAGCCGTTTAAACTCTTAAGAGCACACCATTCCATTATTATTAAATATTGATGTTTTGGTTTCACCAAAGCATATTTTTACTAATTGTTGTATAAGAATTGATAATTATTACAAATTTTTTTCAAGCATTTTAGTCCATCAGTTTACGAGAAGCAGTCTGTCGAAAATGCTCATTCCAGCGCATTTGAGGATATGCGTTCGTACAATTTTTTATGTATTTCTTGCTTTGACACTTGCAAATGGAGCAGACACGTGAATATAGAAAGTACATGAGACAGAATTTATAAAGAGGGCTGGCTCTCTCTTCGCCCAGAGAATTAGCATAGCTATACAGCGAGGAAATGCAGCCAGTGTTCTTGCCACCATGCCACGCCGACCAAATATTTTTGATTACGAGACAGAAAGGATTCTAATGAAGAGACTTGGTCTTCCGCTGGGTACTCAGGAACCGTAACACCGTTAGTCCGTGAAGAAAGAAAAAAAAAGTTCGGGTTATGGCCTATTAAATAGCCATACAAACATAACACGTAGGTATTGGTCAACCTTGATCTTTCAATAGTTGATGTCAACTATTTTTTAACGAGATAACATTTATTAAATAATATTTTTTATTTATATAATTGCCACAATTAAGTAGGTATAATGCGCGCCAAATAAGTTGATCGCTAGAGTGGGGACCCACACACAAATGGATTGAGGTGGGTGAAGGAAGGTGGCACCCCCAAATGCGATTTTTCAGTTTTTTTTCATCAGGTTTGTTTTTCCAGCGTTTGTCCACAAATGTTGGGTATAGAATAAGAAGTATTTAATGAAAGCAAGATAAATGCAGTGGAACGATGTCATTAGACAAGAATGCGGAGTGAAAGATGATGACGGAGTGTAAAATTAAGAAAAGTAGTTTACGCTGGTTTGGATACGTTGAAAGAATAAAGGATGAAAGATTGACTAAAAAGGTGTAGGTATGGCTGAAGTGAAAGGAAATGCTGGCAGAGGACGACCTAGATGTACTTTTAATGAACTTATAAAAAGGTATTGATCGATGACAATATTAAAAGTACACACAATCACCGAGCATCTATGAAAGGTATGATGAATATAAAAGAAGCGAAAGAGATATGTCAGGATTGTAACAAATTGCATCCGATTATCTCTGCTTACCCCTTTTGGGATAGATAGATTTTTATTTTGTTAGAAAATATCCACGGGCGAAGTAAAAAATTTAGAACCTCAACAGAACTGGCCAATCGTTAGGTATAGCCTCACAAATACCATCGGCTAAACGAGGGAGATTTCGTCTTGTGCTAAAAAAATATTCTTTAGGAGGTGTCTCTAAAAAAAGGTTTCTAATACAACGCGTACGAAGTCGTTGGCAACTTCTAGTTATAATATAAAACAAATGTGTCTGGAAGAGTCGGTGGAGGATCCCAGGTGTTTATTCTCTGTCTACTCCGGTGGGAATCAGGCGTGAGTTCATTAAGCTCTTGCTATCATTAAACCCCCCAAATATTATGACTTTATTATTCAGATAAGTAAGTGTTGATAACATTTTTATTGCACACTTGAAAGAAAGTAACAAACAACATGGTAAGTACTAAGTACACGACTCTCTCCTTAGGAGTAAGCAGGCATCATAGAAATTCTCAGCTAAGTTGTTAGAGAGATACACTGCAAAAAGAATCAATAAAATAACCAAGGATAAGATAAGCCAAGGGTCATGTACCAGAAACATGAGAAAGAACGATTTCACAAATAATCGTATTTGCGAAAATACACAAAACGGACATATGCTCTTCCAGTATTATACAAAAACTATTAGAAATAGGTATGTAAATTTATCTATAGGATTAATACAAGAAAATTGTACATTGTTGAAAATACGCGTGAAATTGACGACTTTCAGGGCTTCATAAAACTTAGTATTTAACTGATTTTTAATTATTTTTTTTACTCATATTATGTCAAATATATTTATCTTTCGAAAGCTATATAAATTTTGAAGCTAAGACATATAGTTATCGCGTAATTTAAGAAGTCGTTAAGCATGTAATTTGTATATTTCAGATACAATCATTCATCTATAGCAATGGTTCCCACTAAATGTTCCTTAGTAGGTACCCTTTCGAGAAAGGGCCCAAACTCGCGTATCCCCCTGTAGCCAAGGTTAGCCACAGAGTTTGGGCGCTGTGCGTTTTTCGAATATTTGCTATCTCCTCAGTCACCCCGCGTTCACTTACACGTCGTGTGTGATAGAGTTGTCTTGAGTTACGCGCAAAATAGGTGTTTAGGTGTTAATGTTTTTCTATACCTAAACGTTAACAAAATTATTTGATTTTAGTCTCTATCGTTTTGTTACATAATAAACTAAGTCGGCTCGTTTTGATTTTTTAAAAATTTTGTTTAGTTTCATAGTTATAACGAGATAAGTTTTAGTTAAAAAAAAACGGTTTTTGAGGATTATTTTTTTCTCAATTTATAAGCAATATGAAAAAAAAACAAAAACGAGTCGACCTAGTTTTTACTTGTCTCTATAACATATAACAAAAAACAGAAAGAACGGATTATGTTTAGTGGGGTAGAAACGTTAACGCATTTTGTATGAAAATTTTTAGCTAAATAATATACAAATCTTAATTAAATTGATTGACTATATCGCGGCGATTGCTGCTTGCGTACAATCTAACATAAAAACAGCTCCGGCTGCTAGTGGAAGGGATATGTTTGCGCCTGAAATCAGTACCTACCTGAGAAACCTGAGATTGTAGCCCGTACATATCTCTGAATTATGCCATAAAACCTCGCAAGAGCCAACTTTTTCCACGACTTGATTTACTAATACTATTAAAACTCAGCCCCTAAACATGAATGAACCTATCAATAGTAGAAAACCGCATCAAAATCCGTTCAATAGTTTTTGCGTGAATACTTTGCGTTTCTCGTATCTTCAAACTCGTGGCAATTTTCGTGTAATTTACACTTTATGTTTTTGATAAATTATTTTATTGCCAGTTTTATCAAAAAGATAATAATATGTTATATAATAATTATGTTATTATCTATAATGTTATTTACGTAAGTAATCGACTATTCATAGTAGATGACGTCAAGTGATTATATTTTATCTATCAATGCTTAGTACTGGAATAGTAGCGGTATAAAAAGACGACCAAGGTGTACTTGCTTGGTGTCCTTCCGAAGGTCTGTGGAAGTTTGAGAAATATGGAGTAATGTTTTTCTTTAGTCGAGTCAAAAATACCTTGCTTCCCGCTTTCTCTCTCCTTTCAATTTCCTTGTCTATCTTTCCACCTCTTATAAACATACTACCTAAAGAAACCACTCAAAATATTACACTCCGTCCTTTTATCATCCTTTTCAAATACTATACCTACTTAAAATAAAAAAATTAAAAAAGTGTATAGGTATAAAGCGCCTAATAAATATAGCAATCCAAACTGCTATATTTTTTTCCAAACGAGATCTTCTATTTCCAAGCTGATGAAACCGCGAGCAAAAGCCAGTACATATCGTATCGCTTTCTTTAAAAAAATCGCGCCATTATTAGAACGAAGGCGAATTAACCTTGAGTGAACGAATTATATTTTTTTTGTTATAAAGTTACTCGAAAATGTTACCATGTTAAAACTATTTAATACTAGCATTCCGTCCGGAGTCGCCCGAGGAACCTTATAAAATGTGACATAAGAATGTATCCCGCAAGATTGCCGGGATATAAAGTAGCCTATAATATAAGTTCATACAACTCATAGCGCTAGAAATTCAAAAGGGTTCTATGTGTTCTAGGCACTATGGCAGCGGATTCGGACTCTCTGGAAGAAATTTTTATTTGTAGTTTTGAGATTTTTTTAATTATTAAGTAATATCAACCACTTTTGCATTATCCGTAATGTTTTAGCATTCTTTCACTTGTTTTTACACAAAAATCACAGGAAATAAAGTTGATTTGACATCTGTCAAAGCTATGTAAGAGTTGGGTGGCTATTGAAAATGGCTGGCTGTTCTAATGTAACGTTTGTTTGCCAAATAAATAATAGGTAGTTAATCATTAATCTATTATAGTCTAGACTAATATTATAAAAAAATAAAGTTTGTAAGTTTGTTTGTAAGTTGGATGCAGGATGTAATCTCTCAAACTACGGAACCGATTCTAAAAATTTTTTCACGAATGGAAAGCTACGATATCTCTGAGTAATTTATGCTAAATTGCTATATTTTACTTTGTTAGAAAATAAACACGGGCGAAGTCGGGGGTGGAAAGCTACTAGAAAATATAATCCAAATTTATTTAGAAGTTACAAACATAATATTAGGTCATAGAATATAATATTTGATATTTTTTTCGTCTAGCAATAATATAATAAATCATTCATTTCATTCATTCTTAAAAAAAACAAATGTAACGAAACGAACGATTTTTTTATATTGTTTTGTGTGAAACCGAAGCGTCACGTTATGGCTTCTTTAAATATTTGTATTTTAACAGTTTTATTCTGTTTTTATAGAAATGGTGAGTTAAATATACTATTTAAATAAACCTAGCAACTATATTTTATACTTTAAATAAGTTTTTAGTCTTACAATTTATGTAAAACGTCGTGAAAATTCTTATTTGAAATTGTTGTTTACTGTTCACCAAGACACACCCTATTCAATCAATTGTCGTAAATTACGTAAATTATAACTTAGTGTTGTGATGAATAAGTTATTTTAAAAGTCTAATATCTTATTTATTCTTATTAGAATTAGTTTGGTAAATTATATGCGTGACACAATATAGGTCTGTGCAATGACTGGTCTGTGACTATTTTTCTTTTCAATAAGTTTCAATAATGAACATACATTTCCTCACGCCTGAATCCCACTGGGGTAGACAGAGACTAAGGACCTCCACATGCCACGACCCAGACACACCTCTCTTGCTTCCTCCAGATTCATACATTACATATACTCACGCCTGACTCCCACCGGGGTAGACAGAGACTAAGGACCTCCACATGCCACGACCCAGACACACCTCTCTTGCTTCCTCCAGATTCATACATACATATACTCACGTCTGACTCCCACCGGGGTAGACAGAGACTAAGGACCTCCACATGCCACGACCCAGACACCTCTCTTGCTTCCTCCAGATTCATACATACATATACTCACGCCTGACTCCCACCAGGGTAGACAGAGACTAAGGACCTTCACATGCCACAACCCAAACACACCTCTCTTGCTTCCTCCAGATTCATACATTACATATACTCACGCCTGACTCCCACCGGGGTAGACAGAGACTAAGGACCTCCACATGCCACGACCCAGACACACCTCTCTTGCTTCCTCCAGATTCATACATACATATACTCACGCCTGACTCCCACCAGGGTAGACAGAGACTAAGGACCTTCACATGCCACAACCCAAACACACCTCTCTTGCTTCCTCCAGATTCATACATTACATATACTCACGCCTGACTCCCACCGGGGTAGACAGAGACTAAGGACCTCCACATGCCACGACCCAGACACACCTCTCTTGCTTCCTCCAGATTCATACATACATATACTCACGTCTGACTCCCACCGGGGTAGACAGAGACTAAGGACCTCCACATGCCACGACCCAGACACCTCTCTTGCTTCCTCCAGATTCATACATACATATACTCACGCCTGACTCCCACCAGGGTAGACAGAGACTAAGGACCTTCACATGCCACAACCCAAACACACCTCTCTTGCTTCCTCCAGATTCATACATTACATATACTCACGCCTGACTCCCACCGGGGTAGACAGAGACTAAGGACCTCCACATGCCACGACCCAGACACACCTCTCTTGCTTCCTCCAGATTCATACATTACATATACTCACGCCTGACTCCCACCGGGGTAGACAGAGACTAAGGACCTCCACATGCCACGACCCAGACACACCTCTCTTGCTTCCTCCAGATTCATACATACATATACTCACGTCTGACTCCCACCGGGGTAGACAGAGACTAAGGACCTCCACATGCCACGACCCAGACACCTCTCTTGCTTCCTCCAGATTCATACATACATATACTCACGCCTGACTCCCACCAGGGTAGACAGAGACTAAGGACCTTCACATGCCACAACCCAAACACACCTCTCTTGCTTCCTCCAGATTCATACATACATATACTCACGCCTTACTCCCACCCGGGTAGACAGAGACTAAGGACCTCCACATGCCACGACCCAAACACACCTCTCTTGCTTCCTCCAGATTCATACATTACATATACTCACGCCTGACTCCCACCGGGGTAGACAGAGACTAAGGACCTCCACATGCCACGACCCAGACACACCTCTCTTGCTTCCTCCAGATTCATACATACATATACTCACGTCTGACTCCCACCGGGGTAGACAGAGACTAAGGACCTCCACATGCCACGACCCAGACACCTCTCTTGCTTCCTCCAGATTCATACATACATATACTCACGCCTGACTCCCACCAGGGTAGACAGAGACTAAGGACCTTCACATGCCACAACCCAAACACACCTCTCTTGCTTCCTCCAGATTCATACATACATATACTCACGCCTTACTCCCACCCGGGTAGACAGAGACTAAGGACCTCCACATGCCACGACCCAAACACACCTCTCTTGCTTCCTCCAGATTCATACATACATATACTCACGCCTGACTCCCACCAGGGTAGACAGAGACTAAAGACCTCCACATGCCACGACCCAGACACACCTCTCTTGCTTCCTCCAGATTCATACATACATATACTCACGCCTGACTCCCACCGGGGTAGACAGAGACTAAAGACCTCCACATGCCACGACCCAGACACACCTCTCTTGCTTCCTCCAGATTCATACATACATATACTCACGCCTTACTCCCACCCGGGTAGACAGAGACTAAGGACCTCCACATGCCACGACCCAAACACACCTCTCTTGCTTCCTCCAGATTCATACATACATATACTCACGCCTGACTCCCACCAGGGTAGACAGAGACTAAAGACCTCCACATGCCACGACCCAGACACACCTCTCTTGCTTCCTCCAGATTCATACATACATATACTCACGCCTGACTCCCACTGGGGTAGACAGAGACTAAGGCCCCCATATATTAACAAGATACAATTTATAATAGCTATAGAGAAGGAAGCTTATCAATACCAAATCTCCCCACTTCCTTTAGTGACTATTCATGCATAACATAATTATAGGGTGCATGCATAAGCAATTATGTCAACTGCCTTGTAAAATACAGCTTGTGATTTTTGACACAGCTGTCAGTAAAAAATATTTAACTACCTGGGCATTGGGGTATGTATACTAGAGTAGACTGCTACTAATTAGTAGGAAATGCCTACTATAGGGTTACTTTTTATATACCTATTTCACTACTTTTATATTCATCATACCTTTCATACATGCTCAGGGATTGTGTGTACTTTTAATATTGCCATCGATCAATATATTTTTTATATGTTCAATAAAAGTACACCTAGGTCGTCCTCTGCCAGCATTTCATTTCACTTAAGCTATATAAACCTTTTTAGTCAATCTTTCATCCTTCATTCTTTCAATGTGCCTAAACCAGTTCTTCATTTTAGTTACAACATTTCTCTAATGACATCATTTGAGGATGCAGTCAATATGCTTTGAATCATTCTATTCTACGTAAAGACTGCATTTCCACTGCATTTATCTTACTTTCATGCTTTTTATTCCATACCCAAGTCTCCCTTCCATAAGTAAGATATAGTCCAACGTTACATAATGGCAGCCCATGACACCGTTCAGGTTTTTTCGCCGCCTGGTTTCGATCTCTAGCACCACCTGGCTTTCACCTGGCCAGGAATATGGGGTTATCTGAATGTAATCCCAATCCAATCCCATGGTCATCAGGTCAGGATCTGATGATGGGATCCTTGAGAGATTAAAACTCTAGGCACAATTGAAGTGATTTGGATTTTTTTTTATAGTGACTTGTGCATTTGCTTTCGGAAAGCACATTTTGGTTTTGTTAGCGGTTTTTTCTTCATCACATGAAACAAGTACCATTAACATTATTATTTTGTTGCAGCATTGGCACAGCGTACGCCCACCATATCTCACATAACGCAGGAACAGATCAGAGATATCGGCGGGCAAGTTGATTTAGATTGCTCCGTGCATTACGCTAAGGATTATCCTGTCCTTTGGGTGAGTGTTTTTAAACAATTCTTTTATCAAAAGTCAAAATGGATCCAAAAATAAATAATCCTGTATTTTGCCCCTCCCCCGCCCGCTTTCGCGATATAAAAAGTAGTATATGTCGTTCTCTGACCCCTAAACTAGCACTATGCAAAATATCATGTCGATCCCGTGAACATCAAAAACAAATCTATCCCACAGGAACCATACATTTTCCATACAAACTTTCGCGTTTTAGTTTAAAAAAATTAGTGGGATTGCTTTTCGCCCGTGGATATTTACCTACAAACAAAATAAAATATACCCTATCCTATACCTACCCTTATCCCTACCCTTATCCCTACCTCTACCCTGCCCTACCCCTACTTCTACTCCTACCTACCTACCCACTACCACTACCTCTATATCATCAATAGTTTTCGCAGCGCACGCGATGTAAGGAATTTCTTAGGACATTTTTTTACACCTTGGGTTACATTATTGGAGTTTTAGTAAGGATCCCTAATTTTTTTGAAAATAGAATATAGCCTATGTCACTCAGGGTGAATGTAGCTTTCCAATGGTGAAAGAATTTTTGAAATCGGCACAGTAGTTTTTGAGTTATTCATTACAAACATACACATAAAAATACAAATTTTTCCTCTTTATAATATTGTACTGGGATATCGTAGCTTTCTATTAGTGAAATAATTTTTGTAATCGGTTCAGTACTTTCAGAGATTATTTCCTACATCCAAACTAGGTACGATGCAAATATTAAAAGTACACACAATCGCCGAGCATGTATGAAAGGTATGATGAATACAAAAGAAGCGAAAGAGGTATGTCAGGATCGTAACAAATGGCATTCGATTGTCTCTGGCTACCCCTTTTGGGATAAAAGGCGTGATGATAGACAGATACATGATCAAGAGAAGATGGATAGACGCAGATGTTACGCATCAAAAATGTCTGATTTCTGACACTCTTGTGTCAATTTCAGAAAACTCTCCTGACCTCTTGTTAGGTTCATTGACCAGGGTCAGGGTCAATATTTTATACTGATTGACCCTCCGAAAATCAATTTTGGGATATTTAATTCAATTGATTCAAATTGATTTCTTATTCAATGGCTTCCACAATGCTACCATTCTTATATTACTACATCTATACTAATATTATAAAGAGGAAAGATTGGTATTTTTGTGTTTGTTACGAATAAACTCAAAAACTACTGGACGGATTTTGATCATTCTTTCACCATTAGAATGCTACATTATCCCTGAGTAACATAGGCTATATACCATCACGGCATGACGACGGGAACGGGGTGGGCAGAGGTGAACATGACAAAAGCTATGTATGAAGTGTATGTTTGCCAACATTCGAAATAGACACGTACGAAGTCGTGGGAAACAGGGTAGGGGTCGGGGTTGTGATAGGGGTATGGGTAGGGGCAGGGGTCGGGGTAGGGTTAGAGGTAGGGGTAAGGGTAGGGGTAGTGCAGGTTTTATTTTGTTTGAAAATATCCAGGGGCGACGCCGGGGGCGGACAGCTAGTACATTATAAAACAAAGTCTCCCGCCACTCCTGTCTGTCTGTCTGTGATCTCACGCAAAAACTACTAAACGGATTTTGATGCGGTTTTCACTATTAGATAGAATGATTCACGAGGAAGGTGTACGAGTGTCAAACGTGGACCTATCATATTTAGGAGCTGAGCATTAACAGTATTAGTGAATCAAGTCGGGGGAAGAGATAGCACTGGCGCGTTTTCATGGCGTATGCTGTCTAATCCGTCAAATTATCTCCAAAAAGTAGTTATTTTATGAAGCCCTGAAAGTCGTCAATTTCACGCGTATTTTCAACGGACTTTGCGAGTTCTCTTAATATATTTACTTAATGTACCATTTTCTCGTATTTATCCTATAGATAATTTCACATATTTTATGAAAACATTAACTACAGCATGCTATTTCTAATAGATTTTGTATGATACTGGAAGATCATATCTCCGTTTTGTTTATTTTCGCAAGACTGATTTATTGTGAAATCGTTCTTTCTCATGTTTCTGGTACGTGAATCTTGGCCTATCTTATCTTATCCTTGGTTATTTTATCGATTTTACTGAGTTCAGTGCGCCAAGCTTGCTCTGTCCTTTAAGTGCAGCAACAGGCTTGCCGTTTATTATGGACAATTGACAAAAGGTGGACACTGTTACGCCATACGGACCCTAAAAAGTAAACGTTGTATTTAGCGAGTGTCAATCGAACGTGACGTCACGGAATATGGCCCCCCCTAGCGCAACGAAATTGAATCCAATTAAGTTTGTTTTATTGTATGATAGGTTGATAATGTCACGGTTCAATTTGTATGGAAGGGGTAAAGGGCCGTTTTAAAAGAAGGCTCTTTGAAATACGTTTTTGGGTGATAGGTTATTGTGTGAACAAATATTTTTAGGATTCCGTACATCACTAATGAAAAAACAACCCATTTAGCATCACTTTTGTGTCCGACGTCACAGCTTATTTTCTCCGAATCTACTGGACGACAAAAATTTAGAGTTTGTTGGCCCAATCACGGACGTATAGCGTTAATAAACGAATTTCAATTTTGGGGGAAAAATTAAAAAGAAAAAAAAAAAAAAATTTTTTTATACATTTAAGGCTCCTTTTCGCTACATTTCGGACATTTTTGATGTCTGTTTGTGAGAATACGAATAAGATTGTGGATACAATTATGTGTCATTTTGAAAATACGGGTCTTGGTCTTCAAGACTGATAGAAGAAAATTTTGAAATTATTTCTATAGTGTTGGTAAATTATCATTTTTCCGGATTCGTTTTCCAAAAACTTACGTTCGAGTGACGTATGACGATCGATCTTGTAAAGCTCACTGAAGATTTTGAAATGATAATTCATAGATATAAAAATGTATTTTTTGTGAGCTATATACAAAAAAATTTGTAATATAAAAATAACGTATTATTCTCGTATTATTCCATAACAAGAATCTAAATTTTATTTAATATAGAAAACATTACAAATATAAATAAAAAATAATTTAAAGAGTGAAAAATTTGCAATGTTGAGAATTTTTCATTTTCAAAAATACACAGCCTCCACCTAAACGAAAATCTTGTCCCAAAGTTCAATTATTAGTAGTAATTTGTCTTTTTTTTTAATTATTCACTTTTTTTTTTAATTTCAGCTCCGTCAAGACCGACTAAGGACTACGGACACATTGCCCCTGTCTTCAGGCTCCGGTCTTATAGTGAGAGACTCGAGATTCACGCTGCGGTACGATGTTGCCTCTTCCACGTACACTCTCTCTGTAAGTATATGTCACTATTAGATAGGTTGTTCCACGAGGAAGGTTTACAAGTGTTAAACGTGGAGCTATCATGTTTAGGAGCTGAGATACAATGCGTTTTCGTGGCTTATAGAAAATTACTAAAAAGGTTTATATGGCTGAAGTGAAAGGAAATGCTGGCAGAGGACGACCTAGGTGTACTTTTATTGAACATATAAAAAATGTATTGATCGATGATAATATTAAAAGTACCTAAACATAGTCGCCGAGCATGTATGAAAGGTATGATGAATAGAAAAGAAGCGAAAGAGGTATGTCAGGATCGTAGCAAATGGCATTCGATTGTCTATGCCTACCCCTCTTGGGATGAAAGGCGTGATGATAGATAGATAGATATATCCCGGATCCCGGCCATGTACCAATGGGTTTTTTAATTAAGAACTTATGTACATAATCCGACAAACCACACTTAGAGGCTTTTCCATCTAAATATACCTCAACAGAACTGGCCACTCGTTAGGTATAGCCTCACAAATACAGGAGGCTAAACGAGGGAGACTTGGTCTTGTGCTGGGTACCCGGGAACCTTAACACGGTTTCGGCAGCATGGTGGAACAGTACCTTGTTTATTCTGTCATTTGGTGACAATTGATGGTTTTCCCCAGATCAAGGACATCCAGGAGACGGACGCCGGCATCTACCAGTGTCAGGTCCTGCTCTCGGTGAACAACAAGATTAGTGCCGCCGTCGAGCTCCAAGTGCGAAGACCGCCCATCATCTCTGACAACTCTACGAGGTCCATAGTTGCCAATGAGGGAGAGAGTAAGCAACTATTTATACTCCCTAATACAAGCTTCTGTCTGCGGTTTCACCCGCGTGGAAATAGATCCAAAAGGAAATAATCCCGTGGCTGTAATTTGCCCCTCCCCCGCCCGCTTTCGCGGTATAAAAAGTAGTATATGTCATTCTCTGACCCCTATGCAAGAAATCATGTCGATCCCGTGAAAAACAAAAACAAATTTATCCCGCTTGAACCATACATTTCCTATATTCCAGACTATAATGCTATCCTGTGCTAAATTTCATCTAGATCCGTTCTGGCGTGATTGAGTAACAAACATACATACATCCATACAAACTTTCGCGTTTATAATATAGTTGGAAGAACACGACACAGTTGTGTCCTTTTTATAGAATTAATTATATAGAATCTCTGTAATTAGTAGAATTTTATCAACCTTATTGAATAACAAATAATGCATTAACTAATAATATTTGTAAGTAATTATCAAATGTGATGTTTGTAAAGTACACACGCGCACATACACGTGACGTGACGTGACACGACAGGCAGCGAGATTGTCAGATGACATAGCCAAAGTGGTGGGAAGAAACTGGTCGCTGAAGGCTCAGGACAGACAGGAATGAAATGAAAGAATGAAAGACTAAATCTATTATGCATGTTTTTTTAATGCCTCCAGGTGCCCAGATGGAGTGTTACTCGGGCGGGTTCCCCCCACCGAAGGTGTCATGGCGGCGGGAGAATAACGCTATCCTACCTACCGGCGGATCTATATACAGGTGGAGTAAACTATATTAAACCATGCACACCTCCACGGCATTGCTTTATATACCAAATTCGAATTCAGAACCGTAGGATTTTTAAGAAAATGGCAGGTGCCGCCATCTTGGATTTTGAATATCGGTATTAAAGTCTGTTTCATAACCCTAAAACTAGTCCAAATCAATTGTAGTGTTGATTTTTAAGAAAGTGACAGTTGCGGCCATTTTCGATTTTAAAATAGATGTGAAATTCTTATTCAGAATCCTAGAATTCGTCGAAATCGAATATAATTTCTATTTTTTAAGAAAGTGACTCATTCCGCCATCTTGGATTTCAAAATTTTTATTCAGAATCCTAAAGTTAGTGCAAATCAAAAATGTTATGCCAATTTTTAAGAAAGTAACGGGAGACACCATATTAGATTTTGAAATAGATGTCAAATTTGAATTCAGAATCCTGAAATTTAGTAATGTCGACTTTAAAGAAAATTACTAATCGCCATTTTGGATTTCAAAAATTTGAACAAAATGGATGCCTACCATTTTTATCATAAGTGAGATATGAACCCGCGTCCCCTGGTTTCTTCTACCAATATTACGCTATCGGCTCATTTTTATAATGTCAATAATTTTCTCTTTACAGCGGTAACATATTGAAGATCGCCTCCGTTCACAAGGAGGACCGCGGGACGTACTACTGTGTGGCAGAGAACGGTGTGGGCAAGGGCGCGCGTAGGAACATCAACTTGGAGGTGGAGTTCGCGCCCGTCGTCACTGTGCCGAGGCCGCGACTAGGACAGGTCAGTGCATATATTGAAGACTAGCGGACCCGGCAGACGTTGTCCTGCCTGTACTACCCCTACCCCGCGACCACAAAAGGAATAGACAAGTAACTAATACGCAAAAAATGGCACCAGGACTTGTGAGCCGACGCTGCTGTCAGTCGCCAGTCACTCGTCGACATTCGCGATTGTGTTGACAGCTCTCACCATATTCAGTTTATACCTCGTAATGTGTTTAATGTGGTTAAAATTTGTTGACATTTTACTAGCGTTTGCATCGTTTTAATTGGTCGACATTGCCGTTGTTTATGGGGTCATTTTTATAGACAATTTTGCTTGCAGTTACTTTTCTATACTTTTTCTTATTCGCAGCCCCTACCCCACTACCACTAACTTTGGATATGGTTCATAAAAAAATATTAATGGGGGGTAGGGGTAGAAAAATAGTTTTAGACCTAGTCTCAGACCTACCGAATTAAACACAAAAACATTCATACAAATCGGTTAAGCCTGCACTACTCCTACCCCTACCACTAACTTTGGCTATATTATTTCTCGTAAAAAGTAAAGGATAAAAAATGGTTATTGTGGATTATCCCTAAGAGATAGACATATACCATTGCTAACTTTTTTGTAGACCTTTTAAAGGTGTACAATACTGTAGTATATATTTTGATCTATCTCGTAGGGTTCAGCCAGCGTTTGCAATGTAAGCGCAAAAAATGTGTTTATTTACGACATCACATTAGAAACCTCTAAAATTATCAGTGTTTCTCTACTATATTATGCATGTTATATACATATAAACCTTCCTCTTGAATCACTCTATCTATTAAAAAAATCAATCAAAATCGGTTGCGTAGTTTTAAAGATTTAAGCGTACATGGGATATAGGGACAGAGAAAGCGACTTTGTTTTATACTATGTAGTGATGTAATGATAATAGCCCTTTGTTGCTGGTTGCGCTTTTCGAATTCTGTCTTCGAACTTCGCAAACAGTGGCAGCAGGATATCAGCGCGGAAGTGGCTTGCAAATACTCACGTATAGATTTTGTGTATGACTTGTGTTGTTAGCTTCATGACGTGAAGCGCTAGCCGAGTAAAGCAAAATACGACGGCCTAAGGGGGTTCCTTAAGGGGACCATCTCGGCTTAGGGCGTCGGATTGGAGGGTTGACGCAGGCCAGCGGGCTTATTCTCCTCGTTTTAAGCAGCGCCAAAGCAACGCCATATTGGCGCTATTTCAAAAATCCGTATTCTCCTTGTCACTGTCATCGTCGCAGCAATGTCGTTTTAGCGATTTTCAAACGATAATCGTTACGCGAGGTCATTGTATGGAACTTCATAGATTCGTATTCTCCTCGTTTAAACAAGTTCGCCGATCTGTCAAACTACGATAATGAAATGGTTTTCAAAAAGTTAGTTTCTTTTGACTTTATTGTTATTTTTTCACCATTATTTAGTGTTTATTACAAATTATTGCCTACTTAAGCCATCGCTAAGAAACATTACGCCCCTATTTTGACGGAGAAAGCAGAATTGACCAAAATAAAAGTCGAAAACATCTATACGTAGTCTTTTATTTATCTGTGTTTCACAATAGTTTAGTCAGCGTATTATATTTTGTCTGACGTTCACGAAATTAATTACTTTTATGATAAAAATAAAATAAGAATTGGCTGTATAGTAATACAGTTTTATTGCCTTTTTCATGGAAGTTAAATAAAAAAATATATTGTCATAATATTATAACCAACTTGTTGCCATTTGAAAAAAAGATTTATTTTTAATATTCATATTATTGGCAAATAAAAAATAGCATTAAGTGTTCATCGGTGTATTTATGGTTCTACAATCGAAATATATAATAAAATCGTTAATTAATTGAAAATATACATGAAAAGTTTTTGATATAATGATTAACATTATTACGATGGTAACATTACTCAAGAAGTTTTGATATCGCTTGGAAGTTTTCAAACCGCTCTGACACAATAGTAGGAGAATACGGATTTTTGACAGCGCTATTCTAACATCGTAATAGTATCGCAACCAAACGATTATCGCGTGCGTTTTGAGCAGAATAGGCCCGCAGACCCTAGGAGATAACTGTTGACCTGCAGGGTTTTACTGGTGGAGGAATTGTCGCCACTTGTCTCAGACCACTGCTGTCTTAGTGAGGTGTGTGGTGTTTTGTGGGGCTATGTTTGGGTTGTTGCGGGACCTTGGTGGGTCCCTAGGTTACGGTTGCTGGTCGTTCCTGCCACGTCTGTTCCCTAATGACTTAATGATTTAGATCGCTGAGTTTTTGATTAACGGATTGGAATGGCTGAGGCTCCTGTTCAAGAAGCGCTCTGACGCGTTTTTCAAGTTGCTCCCAATTGACCGACCGCGCGCGTGCTCGCAGTTAGGCCTATGTCAGTTTAGCGCGCGAGGAGGGGATAATATGGACCAATCACTCTCAAGCAGCACTATAACTATTTACATTTGTCTCTGCCTAACCCTTTTGGGATAAAAGGCGTGATGATAGATAGATATACTATATCAAACAACATTTGGCCCCGGCTTCGGCCGTAGAACTTTTTGAATAGTGACAGGAAATTGTACTTTTTCTAAGTTTTAATATATCACTATATATGTTCCAGGCTCTACAATACGACATGGATCTCGAGTGTCACGTGGAGGCGTACCCACCGCCTGCCATCATCTGGCTAAAGGACGAGGTACAGATCTCCAACAACCAGCATTACAGGTACAGTTTACAACAATTTGAATACCTATATAAATACGCTTATAACTACCTATCTATTAGATATAGATATGTGCTACCGCGGACTTTTTTGTTGATGATAAAATTCTGCACAATTGGTTCCTTTGTAATTTAGTTATATCTCTGACGGATTAGACAGCATAGCCATGAAAGCGCAAGAATTTGAATACCTATATAAATACGCTTGTAACTACCTATCTATTAGATATAGATATGTGCTACCGCGGACTTTTTTGTAGATCATTATATTCTGCACAATTGGTTTCTTTGTAATTTTGTCATACCTCTGACGGATTAGACAGCATACGCCACGAAAGCGCGCTGGAGCTAACGTTTTCCCAGGCTTGATTTACGAATACTGTTAATGCTCGGCTCCTAAACATGATAGGTCCGTGAATCAACCTATCTAATAGTGAAAAGAGACAGACAGAGGCGGCGGGGGACGTTGTCTTGACGGGTGGGTTCAATTCCTATTCGCTAAGATGCTAAGCAATTTTCTTTAAAAATATGTGCTTTAATCGACTCCTCGGGCTTTGGAGGGCACGTAAAGGCACTAAAAATAACAGATATTTATCCTCTGTTAAAGAAGTAACACATGTAGGTCCATTAAGTTGCCACCTGTTCTGTTCAATATGAACAACTGTCATCAAGTGGACATTGTTACCGCAAGGTATAAAGGCAGTGAAGGTGTGTTGTGTGTGTTGTACAACCGCTAAATGTGGACACTGTTACCAGGATCTCCCACTTCGCGACTGCGGACGAGTTCACGGACACCACTCTCCGCGTGATCACCATAGAGAAGAGGCAGTATGGGAAGTTTACGTGTAAGGCGCAGAATAAGTTGGGCTCGGACGTTGGACATGTTAATCTGTTTGGTATGTTTCTAATATTAAGGAGCCCCAGCATTTTCTGCTCATTTGGCCATAAGATTGACCATTAGAGTTCGTTGGTATCTCATTATGTCGCGAGAAATCGATCCAAAAAGAAATGCCCCTCCCCCGCCCGCTTTCGCGGTATAAAAAGTAGTATACGCCATTCTCTGACCCCTAAACTGCCACTTGCAAAAAATCATGTCGATCCCGTGGGAAAACAAATCTATCCCACGGGAACCATACATTTTTTCGGGATTAAAAGTAGCCTATTATATGTGCTATTCCAATCTATGTTTGTACCTAAAGTCATCCAGATCCGTTTAGCCGTTCTGGCGTGTATGAGTAGCAAACATGCATGCATCCATACAATCTAATATTACTGGGATTATGTTGTTTTTAAATGTGAAAGGCGATCTGGGACGTCTAATTTGCGGTAACATAGTGTTTCCTATTATTATTTGTATTTCTGTTCTATTTTTTTTTTTTCAAAATGGCTCCATCAGGGTTTTGATGATTCCGCCAATGTCAAGTATTATAGACGTCACAGTAACAAAAAGCCGATATTCGGTAGCTAGGGGCTCCCGCCGACCGTAATATGTCCTATTAATCACTGACTAATCACAACTATCACAGCGCGGACGGGATTAAACTGGATTCCCCATCACGTCTCCGCGGTTGCGTGCTCTATACACCAAGGCGTGACGTGAAATCCTGTTTGTGTTTTCTCATTAACTCTTCATTTTAATGTAAAAGCCGTTGTGATAATAAAACGATAGAAAAATGCAGTGGTAGGGGGGGAATGCAGTGGTAGGGGGGTTCTTCGGCTTCCCCCATGGAGTCCATATAGATTTTATGGTCTTGAGTTCAAATAAAAATCCCAAAAAAAAATATCGAATTGCCAAATGGGTTCAGCCGTTCCCAAGTGATGCGCTTACCAATGAACAGCATTTAATTTTTATTTATATTAGATATTAAGGTTTTTTTAGTATGTCATCGTAGCATGTATTATTGTGAATTTGATGGCACATAGTTTTTTTATATAATAATTGGTTCTGCAATGTCATGAATTCTTCATGGACTGAAATTTAGCCCAAATTATTTTTTAAAAATGCATTATTCTGCATCAGTTATGAAATGTTAAATTATTTCTTGCATGTGTGTAACTTTTTTTATGTGAGAATTGATCTTATTGTTTTTTTTCTTTGATCCCGTTTTATCCTTTCTATGCACGCTACCCTGCATGTACACTTTTGTTAATCCTTTGCAATTATTATTGAATTAAAAAAACATCAACACTATAAAACACCTATTTTTATTATTGCAACACAATAAAAAACCTAATTCACATTTAACAACACAATAAATAACCTAAATCCGCCAACACTATAAAACACCTATTTTATTATTGCAACACAATAAAACACCTAACTTTTGACACCAATTTTTAACATTAAAATCAACCCAATGGTTACACTATAAAACACCCAATTTTCACATCCTTAATGCACCATTCAAAATTTATTTCAACATTAATAAAAAAAACTAATTTTCACACATCCCTGCACTTCTGAAATGCCCAATCCCCAATACCCAAAATATAGAGACGATCCAACCGGTGTGCCCGCCCGCGTGCGGTCAAGCTCGTTACGGGGGCGCGGCGTCGGTGGCTCCATCTATAGCCACGGTCGTGGCTGCGCTGGCTGTATACACCGCGAGACGGTAAGGTTAATTTTTGTTATCACACAATCTTAAACAACTTTTTTTTTTCGCCTGAAGATATGAGAATTACATGGAAATGTAAATAGGAATAATAAGGTTTAACCTTTGCCAATGCAATTCCGCCAAATTAATCCATAGCTAAGATATGCATATATGTAATCACAGCGCGGACGGGATTGGACCGCGTCATGTCACGACGGAACGTGTGCGTCGGTCGCCATGACATAACGTAGAATACTGCCAAGCCATTATTAAAAAGTGATAGATTGACTTTTTTATTGACATAATGACCAGTTGGCCAAGGCAACTCAATTATTATGCCTATCTTTTTCGAATTATATAGATACAATTTGATTAAAATAATAATAACAGCTGATTGAAAAAAAAATGTTATCCATTAAACCCGAAAACTGTATTAAATGTACGAAAAACTTTGATATGAACGCTTTTGTATATTTTGAACCGATTTTTTGTAATGTATTTTTGCCTGGATTTTGTTTGTCTGCTATTTGTTGGTTTAGAATAGATTATTAGCACGACGTAGTGTGACGTTTTCTAGTTATTTTTATTGTCATGTTAATCTTGATTTGTATCTACAGACTGTAATAAAAGACAAAGACAGCTGAAAAGGGGTTGGATAGGGAATGACATTCTGAAACGAATAGTAGTTTGGATTTTTTTTTATAGTTATTAATTAAAGAAAGCAGCCAATCAGAAGCCATTACGTACCACTTTACATCAAGCGGTGGTAGATTCACATTATATTTTTGTCTCTGGTCTTAAAAGAAAACCAATGCCTATTCATCGGCCTACTGCTTCTCCCTCTATCATATTGTATGATAGACAAATATAATTACAGTCGACTCCTCGTGCTTCGGAGGGCACGTAAAGCAGTTCTTCTAAAACTTATAGATATTTTACGTCCTAAAGTATGCTTGTTATAAATTTCAGAGTCCACAGTGCCAGACATTAACTACATGGGCCTCCGGCTCGACCCGCAAGTGTACGGGTACCCGGGCGACGCGACGCACACACGCGTTCAAGTCTTCACCGTTTTTATATTAGTACTACTATTGCAGCTCCTAGCATAAGAGTAAATTTACAGTGCCCACCTAAGTGCCACGCCACTAGTGACGTCACTTAAGTGGGCATCGTGCCTAGTGCCCTGTCTACACGCTCCGTCTTGTCGGCGCAGTTAAAACTGACGAAAAATTCGGTACAAATTTGTGCAAACCTCATTGTGTTTTTTACTTCACTCGTTATAAAAAAAATGCCTTCTCAGTGGTAGTGCTCTTGACAGAGCAGTCGTCGTCAATCATGGCGGTCCACAGCGCGACGCACCTTGTATTGACTCGCCATGGTTGACTTGAGAAGAATAGTGCAGTGGTTTCCCCTTGCCTTCTGCACCAGACATTTTTAAGACTATTTAGGTCTTCAGGCTCGCTGTACCATCTTCCTTGCTTGCCTAGCTAGGTGTATGGTAAAGGTTCTTGTAGTCAAATTATTTTGTCAAACTGATTTGACCACAAGGAATTGTTCTTGTTAGCTATCTAAGAAGTTTGACTAACAGGATTTTTTTTCCTGTAGGTGAAATCAGTTTGACAAAATAATTTGACTACGAGAAAGAACTGCTTTTTAAACTGTTGATATTATATTCTATACGCTCAAAAAAAACCGTGGAAACCGAAAACTGTGCAGTCCAATCTTAAGCAAGACAATTATTTTACAAGCCGCGTTTTTGAGCTTGCGCGAGCTACCGTGTTAGCGTCCTTACGCTTAGGAAAGACTGAGCGTGTACACGGGGCTTAAGGCCACGTACATCGTGATGACGGCGACTTGGCAAACGAGATATCCACACCTTGACTCTACTGTACTCAACAAACACAGTTCACATGTCTTGACTAGTGAATAACCACTGTGTAAACAATAACCACGCTCTAACCTCTTTCTTCACGATGTCGTCACTCCATCTCGCTGGTGGTTTGATAGCGTGACCGTGTAGAATTAATCTCATTACTGTAGACAAGCGGTAGGATGACGTCCTCATTACGTCAAGTTTGTCTATTTATCACGTGATCCCTTAAAAAGGCAAATTCTCTAAGGATCACGTGACAAATGTCATAAATAAACAAACTGACACTAACAGTAGATTTTATCTACGCGGGGCTGTTTGTCACCTCCGTTCATGGACTCCCAAGTCGTTGTCATCGCGATGTCTGGCCGCAGCGTGATAGATAAGTAAGACAATATGGCAGCCATTTTGATTTTTGTAATTTTTGGCAACAATGGCGCCCTGTTTTATAAATATTTTTCCCAGTGTACAATTTCTGATTTTTGTACTTTTTAAGGGACAGGAAAGCCATTTATTATTTGATTAGCTGTAATGTATTTACGCTATGTGTGTATCAGCCCCCCTTTTCAGTACCTCTGTTGCTAACCGTGCGAATAGAGGGGGGAGGGCTGGTGTTTGCAGTGCTAAGAATTATACCTAATGTATGAAATTGTATGGGAGACGTCATATTGAACGTAATTTCAATTCATAATACAATTGCACTGCAACTGCGTTCGGGAAATCCAAGCCTTAATACAGTGCCGGCGCTAAGGCTACATACATACATATTATAGCAGTTTCTCTTATTTATATTTAGTGAAGTTATATAATGATTTTACGAACATATCATTTGTGTAAGTGTGTTGTTTTTAAATTTGACATAGTCATTACAAAATGGCTGCCGATGGCCTCATTTCAAAATGGCCGCCGATCCCATCTGATTAAGACTTTGAGGAAAATATCTCTAAATATCCTATTATTTTTTTGAACCTACTAAACCTTTGAGAAGGTTTTATTTACGTGCAAATCTTATTGGGTCCTGGCTGTTTTAAGCTATGGAACGGTCTTGTAGCAAATTTTCAAATAGATATTAAATAGATATTAGGTGGACAGTCTGTGTTCATACGGGGTCACCAATTTAGACATGGCAATACAGACAACAATCCAACGAATGTGAGATACTCCGTTTAATATTCCTACATAGTTATTTAAGATTATGTCTAGCTTCATTAAGCGCACATAACAGAGTTTCACCTTTACCTCTTTAAAAAATGGAGGGTCCTGAAGGGAGGAGGCTGAAAAATAGTTAACGACCTATTCTCAGACCTACCGAATATTCACAAAAATAACCATACAAATCGGTCTAGCCGTTTCGGAGGAGTTGGATTAGCTAGCTATCTATCTATCATCACGCCTTTTATCCCAAGAGGGGTGGGTAGGCAGAGACAATCGAGTGCCATTTTTTACGAATCTGACATATCTCTTTCGCTTCTTTACCTACCACAGCTCAAAAAGATTTGCGCGTTTGCTTATAAGAATAATGGGATATAAGTCTAAATCACTGGGCATTAATAATAATAAAATTTATTTGTGAAGATTTTTTTATAAGCCGGCCTTAGTATATATCTACCAAGGTATTTTATATGACATTTTTTATGTACTATGTAATTATTTCTTTTTTAATATGTGAAATTAATGTGTTTTTACAACAAGTAGTTTTTAAAGTATTTTTTTTACACCATAACCCAGTGTTTTTATTGTTTCAAAATCAGCCAGAAATTTATTTTGTATTATTTACCTTATGACATTGTTGTTTTTTTGTCAATAGTTTTTTTTTACTTTTATAGTTATATAAGAGCACCAGTGTCCAGTATTGAATTATTTTGAATTTCAAAAATATATTCATCTCTTTCTATTTTACTCTAAAGAGTATTATATGCCCGTGTTAAAGCGAGATAGAATGATCCAAAGACAGAATGTAATAGCTTTTTCTATCAGTCGTATGACTAAACGTCTTTAGTCGCGACTATATGTTTGTACTAATAGTAGTTATTAAATTTTTTTAATCTTAAGAGCCTAATTCTCAATGTGTATGGCCTACTAAAAGTGCCATATCGTTCGAAGTGCATTCAAAATTTTAAGCAAAAATTTGCTTAATAATTAATTATTTCACGATAATGGCTTAGTTCGTGGAGCCCATCTTAACTTTTATCCCTCAGGGGAACTTTTCCAATGTTTCTTTCCTTAAAAATTTTATTCATACTATTACGAACGTTTCTAAAAGAAATTAGCCAAATCGGACCAGCCGTTCTCACTTACCAACGGACAGCATTTAATTTTTCTTCTTTTGATATATTGCAACAGATTCTGCCAGTCTCCAGTGTTCAATCTTGTGCAATAGTATACGACTAATCACAACCCTCACAGCGCGGCCGGGATTAAACCGGATTCCACATCACGCCATGACGAAAACGCGTGCGGTCGGCGCCATGACCGGATGTGGAATCCATTTAATTTTTATTTGTTGGACTTATACATTGTGAAAAGGGCCTTAAATCATACAATTGCAATAAACACGGTTTTAGTATATAAGTAATATTATACAATTTTTTATACCTTTTTTTTATATTCATATATATACCTATATGACAATGAATTCTTATTTATTTTAAAATACATTAAATTTGACATGAGAATCACTAGATTGCAAAGGTGATGTTTCAAAATAAGGATGTTGATAATGAAAGAAAATAATATCTGTTTAATAAATATTTTTGGTCACGTGACCGCAAACGGGAAGTGACGTAACTTCCATGTAAATGTTCAATAAATAACCACAGACTAGTAACTATATTATAATAACTTGGCTAAATAGTTTTATCTAATCTGTGACCAAATTAATAATTGCCCTTTAAAAAAAGTTTACCGACTTCAATAATTATGCACTATAAAAAAATACCCAAATCGCTTCATGTGTGTCTATAAAATTTGAAGAGTTCTCGATTTCTCCAGAATCCCATCATCAGATCCTGACCTGATGGGACCAACTGGAAAGTATACCCTTTCAAACAAAAAAATAATCAATCAGGCTTCTTCTCCTCCTTTTTTTGAAATCGGTTAAAAATGAAAATATTTCCAAAAAATTGTCAACACCCTTACTGAATATACCTTGTATGACTTCCGCCAAATAATTTGACCCAGATTGAGTGCAGTCTGACCGCGTTCTTTGCACAAATCCGTAGAAAATAAGTTGAAAATCCATTCCTGTTTTTTTTTTGTGTGTGTGATGTTTATAATAATAAGTAATACATTTTTATATATGTTATTGAAATTCGGCGGCTCCGCTCGTGTATAATAAGGTGTTTGACTTTTCTCTTAATTTTATTTATCTATCTATCATCACGCCTTTTATCCCAAGAGGGCATAGAGTACTAAGCCTATGGAGAGGCCATAGACGGGCTCCCCCTTTCGGGCTCCCTCTTTCGCCAACTGACCAGCTGGGTTAGCACAGATTTTGACAGCGAACGAAAGTGGTAAAACAAAAAGAAACAAAAAATTGTCTATGAATTTGATGTCACATAAAAAAATCTTCGTTATTTTGACTTCCTGTTTATTAATTTAATATTTTGTTGATTTATTAATTAATTAAAATAGAAGTCAAAATAAACATAATTTTATATTAAATTTAAAAATTAATTTGCAATGAAACTAAAGAGTTGGATAAAAGGTCTACCATCCAAGCCATTAATATAATATTTACATTTGACGGTACCATCGATGGTACCATGATACCATCGTTTTGTCCTCATTATGTCCAACAACGACCGGCCAAAGATTGCCCGGGCCGAGAGGTCCGGCCCAACAGTGTGCGGACAAATTCTGTGTACTTGTCTTTGTCCGGCCAAGCAAATTGCTCTGCATTCTTGTGCAGGACATGCCCGGTCCGAGAATGTCCGTACCAATAATGTGCGGGCAAATTCTGTGTACTTGTCTTTGTCCGGCATAGCAAATTTGCACGCACATTGTTGGGCCGGACCTCTCGGCCCGGGCTTTCTCTGGCCGGTCCTTGTTGGACATAACGTTTTGGCCTTTTCAAGGCCATTCGGCCGAAACGAAAGTCACGTCAAAACTATGCTAACCTAGCGGGTGCGCAGTAATAAGTTACCTTAGATTTCGTTGGTATCGTTTTGTGTCGCGAGACAGAGCTCTAGGAAAATAGTTAATTGTGATGTTTTAAACGGGAAAGGCGATCTAGGGCGTCAAACTTAGTGTTTCCAATCATTAATTATAATTATTATGTTTCTATTTTAACATAATCATCATATAACGTAAAATCCGTGGTACCGGGGCTAGTACCTACTAGGCGTTTACCTAAATTTTTAAATAAGCACTAGATTATTGCCCGGGTTTGCAAATTATATTATATTATACACACTACATACAATTTACAAATATTGGAAATTTTTGAAATAAGAAAACAACAATTTGTAGCGCAATTACGTATCGTTGCTAACAAAAACGTGTTGGTAACCATCCACAGATTAATAATGTACGAGAAGAGCGGAGCTTCTGTTCGCAAGAAATAATCCCGTGGCTGTAATTTGCCCCTCCCCCGTCCGCTTTCGCGGTATAAAAAGTAGTATATGTCATTCTCTGACCCCTAAACTAGCACTATGCAAAAAATCATGTCGATCCCGTTAAAAACAAAAACAAATCTATCCCACGGGAACCATACATTTATCCGGGATAAAAAGTAGCCTATGTACTATTCCAGACTATAATCTATCTCTGTGTCAAGTTTCATCCAGATCCGTTCAGCCGTTCTGGCGTGATTGAGTAACAAACATACATACATCCATACAAACTTTCGCGTTTATAATATTAGTGGGATCTGTGAAGAGATGCAGAATACGTTTTTACAATCGGTTTAGCAGTTCCGGAGTTAACCTACATACAAAACAAACAAATTTTATATTAAGGAGCTCCTCATAACTTTTGTCCCATTCAAAAACGGACTTCAGTAACTCAAGTATTGTACAAAACTTATTAAAAATAGCAAGTTCTAGTTAATGGATCCTAAATGTATATGAAATTATCTTTATACTAAATGTATAAAATATGTCAATATCAGCTACACCTAGGTTTTATGAAGCCCTGAAAGTCAACAATTTCACGCATATTTTCAACTCGAACTTTGCGGCTCGAGTTCTCTTAATACATTTACTAATATGTTTTTTCTTTACATTTTGAATAAAGATAATTTCACATACTTTATTGATCCATTAACTAGAACTTGCTATTTCTAATATTTTTTGTACAATACTTGAGTTGCTGAAATCTGTTTTGTGCATTATCGCAAGACAGGTTTTGTTGAGAAGTCGTACTTCCTCATGTTTCTGGTACGTGAATCTTGGTCTATCTTATCTTATCCTTGGTTATCTTATCGATTTTAATAGTAGTCCATCTTGCTCACATATTTATAGAGAGACATGGACAAAATAAGTCGCGTGTAAAACTGAGTTCGTTGCGCTGTGAATAATAATTTTGAAAAAAGTCAATAGCCTTATTTATCATATATATAATCGTAAACATGTATTGAACAACTGTTTATTTATACTATTGAGGTACCTACATAAATACGCTTATAACTACTTATCTATTACAGATAGATATATGCTACCGCGGACTTTTTTGTAGTTCACTTAATTCTACACAATTCTTTCATACATCATTTTGTTATATCTCTGACGGATTAGACAGCATACGCAATGATAACTCGCTGTGGTTAATTTTTTCCACGACTTGATTTACTAATACTGTTAATGCTCAGCTCGTAAACATAATATTTATCAATGTTTAAAACTCGTAAAAACCGCAACAAAAATAAACACCGTGAAGATGTGTTGTATAAATAAACAGTTGTTGATCTACGTTTGTAAAGGCGTTAAAAGCAATATTTAAGTAGGTTGTTCGAAAAAGACTTTGTTTTACGTGTCCATCCATTTTTGAGACTAATTTTATTATTTTAATCTATTGATATTTAGTATGTAAATGTATGATATTAATATTAGAGTGATTGGCCAAATATTGTGACCGGTTAGTGGGAGCGTTGGTTAAAGAAAGTTTTTTAAGAAGACGCCTCGTAACTTTTGTCCTATACAAAAACGGACTTCAGCAGTTCAAGTATTGTACAAAACTTATTAAAAATAGCAAGTTCTAGTTAAAGGATCCTTAAAGTATATGAAATTATCTATACTCAAATATGTAAAAAATTTGTCAATATCAGCTATTTTTTTTTTACATATCGAGTAAAAATAATTTTACATACTTTATGGATCCATTAACTAGAATTTAATATTTTTTGTACAATACTTGAATTGCTGAAGTCCGTTTTGTGTATTTTATTGTACCGATTTTGTTTGGAAATTTTCTTTCCCTATTTATTTCTATAGCTCGCTATATTGGGTGAAAGAGATGCATTTTCCAACACGTGCTTTTTTTTAGTTGGTTTCGCGAATATAAAAAAAAATTGTACTGTAATCTTTTGTTTCCCTCCATTAAATATGTCTTTTAATATGAGAGAGGGAGACAATATCTCAAGAAATTTGCCGTCTTTTGATCATGAATGCTTTTCTTACTTTTTTTTAGTAGTAACGCTCCCAAATTGATGTAATTTTAAATATTTATTTTTGTATTTTTTTTTGTCAAAAAAATCTCACGCTTCGAATCTCACTTGATGTATTATTTTCTGTGCGCTTTCGATTTTCGTCAAAGGCATGCGTTGATGTAAACGTTTTTTATATGGGATTCGCTGTTGAAAATTGAAAGCGCATGTTCTGGATTTGTTTAAAATAAAATGTATGCTTGTATGTTTTGGTTTTATTTTACTATTGGCTTTCTCCTTTGGTTTCGTCTGATTTTTCAAGTGACTAGTATTTCCCGGATAATAAGTAACCTATCCTACCTCCCAACTATTGCTCTGTTTTGACGTGGAAGTAGTACGAAAACAAAGGCCATCTAAGGAATGGCCGGCTCAAGAATGTCCACCACTAGAATGTCTGGGCAAATCCGTGTTTTAGTGTTCGGCATTCTAGTGGTGGACCATTTGAGACCTATGAGTCAAAACGAAAAATGTCACGATCCAATTTATAATTGTAAAAAAAAAATATTTCTTAAAAAATCGAAATTCAGTTATTTACGCCATTACGAAACTAATAATGTATGAAATGTATGATGAATATAAAAGAAGCGAAAGAGATATGTCAGGATCGTAACAAATGGCATTTGATTGTTTCTGCCTACCTCTCTTGGGATTAAAGGCGTGATGATAGATAGCGGTCCAACAAAGCCCCACTAGATATACCGGACCAATGCGTGGGCTACCTGAAGTCCCAGCAATTTTTCATGGCCTATGCTGTCTAATCCGTCGAAGTTATAACAAAATGATGTATGAAAGCATTGTTTAGAATTAAATTATCTACAAAAAAGTCCGCGGTAGCATATATCCATCTCTAATAGGTAAGTTGTTATAAGCCAGTACATAGATTTATGATATCCAATTTATTGTCGGTATACTTTATCTATAATGACATAATGATTTATTAAATTATTTCCTTAAAAATTCTGCTCCAATTTTGATAAAATATTAATACGGAGGTTGAAAGGGCCTTGTACTGTGAAAGTTAGTTTACAGCTCGCGTCGTTGTTCATGAACATTGGTAACTTGTTGGGACTGAGGCCTTTAAGAGGATGTATAGAGCTAAATGCGAGTTTTAGGATGCGTAAAAGTACATAATCCACTGCAGTGACCATAATTAAAAAAATATATGATATTCTTGAGGTTATGCGTTATTAAGATATCTACTGTGTTCAAAACATAATACAACTATATTGATTCGATAGAAAAAAATCACGAATGTACCTCTAAAAAAATATTATACTGTTTAAAAACAGTACTAAAATGCATGCAATGATTTTGTTTTTTTGACAGATTTTTTATCTAGCAATATACTATCGTAATACTGTTCTATTTTTTAATTAAATTTTCAGCAAGTTCCTTTATTCTCATTTTCGAGATTTTATGTACGCACTGCACGCGTGTGTGCGTAAGCGCTCGTGTACCGACAGTACCGGCTGCAGCCTGATACTATATTATTAGTGGCAGCCACGTCGTTTGGTGTGTATGTGTACCCTCGTGGGGGCGGTGCCATCTCTCAAGGTCATTGGCTCTATTCAGCGTCTTAATTACATCTTGTACCTCAACAGAACTGGCAGTACCAAACGAGCAGGAGAGTTAATTTTCCTAAATGGGGGCCATGCATAAATTACGTCACGCGAATTTCATGACTTGGTCTTGTGCTGGGTACCCTGGGGCCCATTTCCATTACTCACCTCGACAGCGGCGACGATACAATAGATAGAATTAAAACTAATGTCATGCTACAAAGAAGTGGAATATTTATCAAGGGCGGTTTCTGGTTTTTTTTTCTTCCGGGAAGGTGGGCTAAGGATCAAAAGTAAGAAATATGCTTGTGCTTTTAACATAAAGATTTATAAATATGAAATAATTAATGCGTGATGCGTCGGTGGCCGAATAAAAAAATATTCAAACTCCCATAAGTTTTTCGATTCCTCGTCCTGTCATGGCAACAAACGCACGTGTCTCGTCGCGACATGATAGGGAATCCAGTTTAATCCCGTCCGATCACAGTCGGCGGCAACATCTTCTTCTGCTTCTTAGTCGTGGTGCTCTTGACAGAGCAGTCGTGGTCAATCATGACAGTCCACAGCGCGACGTACCTTGTATTGACTGGCCATGGTTAACTTTATTAGGAAGAATAGTGCAGTGGTTTCCCCTTGCCTTCTGCACCAGACAAGAAACATAGCTACCGATTAATCTTGACATTAGCAAATCATCGATTAACATTGTCGTGGGTAGGGTAGCCAGGATGGCCGGGTAGGTAGGCAGGAATATCAGGAAAACTCGTAGTAAACTTTCACCATTCGTTTATTGAGGTTTCCAAGTAGAATAAGAACGACGTAATGAAGAGTCATCAAGGAAGGAGGTAAAGGAACTGAAGGAAAGAAGGAGCGCAAAATCTTTGTTTTTTTTTTAATCTTTACGGGTTGCCTTACAACTCCCGGGAACCGTTGCCGGTCCCAGGGTACCCAGTGGAAGACAAAGTCTTCCTCATTTAGCCAATGAGTTTTTGAGGCTATACCTACCTAACGACTCTGTTGAGGTATATATATGGAAAAGCCTCTTTGTACGGTTTGTCGGATAATGTACATAGATTTTTTATAATAAAAAACCAATTGGTACCTGGTCGGATGTAGGAATTGAACCCGCGACTTTTCAGTTGCTAGCCGACGTCTTAGCCACTCGTTACAATGTTCTATTGAATAAAAATGAACAATACCTTGTTCTAAAATTAAAATAAATTGAAGTCCTGCTATTTATGATGGCCAGCTTATAAGCGGCCAGGAAAATAAGGTCGTATCATCACAACATTGATGGAGTCATTATAAAATAAGATGTTTTTCTCAGCTAAAAACACGTTAAATGTTCTTGAACAGCCGAACAAGATCTAGAGCACTATAGGAAGAAAAATGGTCTACCTACGTCACTAACAGGTAAACACGTCACGATTATACCTACCTACTAATATATACCTTTCAAAAATGTAGGTATGTCTGTCGATGGTATAGCGCACACATTCATGTGGTAGGTATGTCTTTTTTACAAAATTGACATAAGGATATTATACAAAACTTACTCTTACAACATAAATGTTGTTGTGCAAAAGAATGGTAAGTGTAACTATCTTTATAGATGTTTTGTTATACACACATGTTGTATGTATCCTTACCACATTTCGTTGTCTAAACTTATTTTAACTTGGTTGCACTTGTCACTTTTTGGCGGCTATTGTATATGTTTGGTGTTCATTTCTTCATTCATTCTTAAATATTTTAAACCCAGGTTTTAGTGTCCAATTGTGGTAAGTAGTTAAAGGTTGTGCACAACTTCAAAAATCAAAATACAAAATTCACAAAAAATATACTTACAATATTTATTTTGTATGTAATATGTAAAGAAAACGTTTTGAAATACATTATAAAGTAACTTTAAAATAATAAATGTAAATATAAAAAAAATACAACTAGGCTACATTAAACTTTCAAATGAGTCTCCTGTAAAATGTGTATGTATGAATCGACTTCTCGTGCTTCAGAGGGCACTTACCTACAGTCGAAAACTTCGTAACATAATCACTACATCCCACTAATATTATAAACGCGAAAGTTTGTATGGATGTATGTTTTTGTTACTCAATCACACCAGAACGGCTGAACGGATCAGGATTAAAGGCATAGAGATAGATTATAGTCTGGAATATAGGCTACTTTTTATACCGGAAAAATGTATGGTTCCCGTGGGATAGATTTGTTTTGTTTTTCACGGGATCGACATGATTTTTTGCATAGTGCTAGTTTAGGGGTCAGAGATGACATATACTACTTTTTATACCGCGAAAGCGGGCGGGGGAGGGGCAAATTACAGCCACGGATTATTTCTTTTTGGATCCATTTCCACGCGGGTGAAACCGCGGACAGAAGCTTGTACCTAATAAAACAAACGGCATCTGTCTGTCCGTTTTTTTTCTTCAATAGATAGGTTGATTCATGGCGTATGCTGTCTAATCCGTCAGAGATATAACAAAATGATCTAGGAAAGAATTGTGTAGAATTAAGTTAACTACAAAAAAGTCCGCGGTAGCATATATCTATCTGTAATAGATAAGTAGTTATAAGCGTATTTATGTAGGTATTGAAATTGTTGTAAGCCCTCTGGCCACGCCGCAAGGGATATAGGTCGTAAATATGTGAATAAGAATCTGGAGGAAGCAAGAGTGGTGGGTTCAGGTTAGACCTCTACACTCTTATTAATAAACTCGAAGTAGCGACGAAGTAACTAAACTGTGTTTCGTCTCCGTCTATCATAATGAATTGCAGATTTGTCAGAGGGAGACGAAATACAGTTTAGTTACTACGTCGCTACTTCGAGTTTATTAATAAGAGTGCTAGGGTCCATCATTAGGTATATTTTTAGAAGAATTTCCCTTAGCCCGATCAACGGGGAAGTTGACCCCGACAATAATTCGCCCGTCGTTGATACTTTGCAGTTCGATAAAGTCGAGTATGTAGATTACGAATGTCGAAGAATCCAAAACTTTTTTTTTTCGGAAGAGGGTTATTTTCATCCCTAAAGTTTTAAATTGCCTATATCTCCCGATAGAGAAGTCCTACGGCCAAAAATCCTTCCCAACATATCATTGTCTGTTATTGAAGTACAAGTATGTAAAGAAATCCCGGACTTTTTCCTTTCAGGGGGCCCGCTATATACACAGAAAAAAAATGTATGGCGTTGGTCGATGATACTTTGCACTTCGATAAAGTCGAGTATGTAGATTACGAATGTCGAAGAATCCAAAACTTTTTTTTTTCGGAAAATAACCATTTTCATCCCTAAAGTTTTCAATTGCCTATATCTCCTGATGGAGAAGTCCTACGTCCAAAGTTTCTTCCCTACATATCATTGTCTGTTATTGAAGTACAAGCATGTAAAGAAATCCCGAACTTTTTCCTTTCAGGGGGCCCGATATACATAAAGAAAAAGTTTGTATGGAGTTGGACCACATACTTGTCACAGATGATTTAAATGAGATTTGATAGATCTCAACATAAGTATCATTTTTCATTATGGAGTCAAAAAAAATCATCCAGTAAAAAAAAAGTTACACGTATTTAAAAGGGAGTAATTTTTTTTAAAATTGCTAAAGTATAAAATTACAGTAACTGCGGTAGAATCTTTGACAGTACCTATGTATTATATTACAAACGTTGAATAACATTGTCATAAAACCATATATTTTTAAAATCCGTCTCAGGGTTCTCGAAATAGACCTTTCTATTTTTCACCTTTTCATTGATAATATTTCAAATGGACTAGTTTACTATTTTTAATATTTGAAAATATAAATTATGGCAAAATAAAACAAATTGTTCAGGAGAAATTGAGATATTTCAGAAAATTACAAAATTTTAAAGATGTGCTTTGATTAAATTAATTTAATTTTCATATGTTTTGAATATATTTTATTTAACTTTGAACTTAATTTTGAGCACAATGAAATGTATTGTGTTTTTTTGTGTCAAATCTGATTTAAAACTAGATTTACTAGAAATGTGGTGCAAGCCGCCCTAAATAACTTTCTTTCTAAACCAATCTTTGTTTCAAGAGAAAGAGAACTGGAAACGTGGCATTTTCATAATCCGTCCCAGGGTTCTTAATATTCAGTTCTTGATATTTTCGTTAATATTTCAAATGGATAAGTTTACATCTTTTTATAATTGAAAATATAAATTAGGGCAAAATAAAACAAAGTGTTGAAGAAAAATTAAGATATATCAGAAAACGACAAAGACTTTAAAAATGTGCTTTGAGTAAATAAATTTAATTTTCAATTGTTTTCAAGATATTTTGAAGATATCCGCAATTTCAATTGCTAACTTTGAACTTAATTTTTCGCGGCATTAAATGTATTGTATTTTTTTTGTATTACATCTATCTGATCTAAAACTAGATTGCAAGCCGACCTAAATAACTTTCTTTCTAAAATAATCTAAGTATTGTTTAGATCAACACATGACAAGTGGAAATCCCATCGTTTGCAAAAATTATTATTTTCGGTTAAGTACTTAGATTTTGAACATTGGAATTATTGAGACTATTTTTACTCCATTCAGTTAACACTCGTGTGAATATATGTAGTATCAAGTAATACACTCGGAATACCTGGTGTAAAATATTACAGCAAGACAATGTTATACACAATTTACTATAAAATAACTTATTAAATTTTATGATACCTACCTTATTTTCGGGTCTCCTACATTTTCTCTATAATGTTTTGATATAATTTTAGAATTTATAAGTACATAAGATATAAAATTACGTTCTATAATTATTCATTTGCTATAATTTTTTTTAAACCTAAAATCGATTTCTGTAATTTTCAAAATCACTATTATCAAAATATATAAAATTACATTCTTTAATTATTTATTTGCTATAATTTTTCTTTTGTCGAAAATCGATATCCGTAATTTTCAAAATCACTATTATCAAAATATCAATGATCTAATAATTAATATATAGAAGCAAGAGAAGCTTGGATGAACCTTCTTCCCAACGGGGATATTACAAAGGAATTAAATAAACAAAAACTATGGGATACCCCTTTGGTCAACAAAATTCGTGATTCTTTGGTTCAAAATTATTCCAGTGATCGTGACCTCGCAAGGATGCTAGCAGTATTGGAAAAAGAATCTGGCCAATGGCTCCATGCTATCCCATCAAACCATCTTGTCACTTTACTCGATGATAATAGTTTCAAAATATCTATAGCCCTTAGAATAGGAATAGCCATTTGCCATCCACACAAATGCCCTTGTGGCAAAGAAGTTGACAAATATGGACTCCATGGGCTTTCATGTCAAAAAAGTTTCGGCAGAATACCTCGTCACAGCTCTCTAAACGATTTAATAAAAAGAGCTCTAAACACTATTAAGATTCCATCAGTGTTAGAGCCTCATGGGGTAGTTCGTGACGACGGTAAGAGGCCAGACGGAATGACACTCATTCCCTGGGAAAGGGGCCGACCTCTCATATGGGATGCAACCTGCGTTGATACACTGGCCCCATCTCATCTGAGAGGATCTGTCTCAAGAGCTGGGACGGCTGCCTTATCTGCCGAAAACACTAAACGGCACAAATATGAAAGCCTCATAAGAGATTACATATTTGCGCCGTTTGCAGTTGAAACCTTTGGCCCATGGAGTCCATCAGCAAAAGACTTTATAAAAACTTTAACACCAAAATTAATTGTCGCTTCTGGTGACAAGAGAGCTGGCTCCTACTTAGCACAGAAAATAAGTATAGCAATCCAAAGAGGAAATGCAGCCAGCGTTCTTGGCACTATGCCATTAGGGCGAGACCTTTTCGACCTTTAATTAGATAAGTTATTACATATTTTAGTTTGTTATTATTTTAAGATTTTTTTTATAATTTGATTATGTATTTATATATCTAATTAGTTACATTAGTTTTGCAATAACAGGAATAATAATTATTTAATTATAATATATATTTACATAAATTAATTTTTGTACATAATCATATTATTTAAAAAAACTTAATATATATATATATATATATATATATATATAATTTGCTATAATTTTCGTTTTATCTAAAATTGTTTTCTTTAATTTTGAAAATTATCAAACTTAAATAATCTAATGATTAGTTTGCTATATTTTTTTCCTATTTATTTGCGAGTATAAAAGTGTTTAGTTTCTGCCGCTTAACCGTCCGCTACCGCGGCACGCTCGCTTCGCTCGCTCGGCTCGCGCTCTGTTTTAGCACTATACGAACCACGCTCGTCGCTGCGCTCCTAGCTTACCTATTTCTATTTACAAATTAGGGGAATAGGAATCGAAAATTACTGCAACAGGTTAAGATTAACAAAAACTACTGTAAATTTTAATAGTAGTACTTATTTAAATTGATTTAATTATAGAAAATTATTTTTTATGCTTATGTATTTGTAAATGTAAATAGAATGAAGTTATACTTTTAAAATATAGTGAGTACAATTATTTTAATAATCCATTAGAGCAACTGATAGTATATATAGATATAGATAGTATAGATTAATATTTTTTTAGAAAATGAATTTATATATTTAGAAAATTATAATAACTGCATAATAATAAAATAGAAAAGTAGCCTTAGTGCAATTGCAACTACAGATTATAGAAATTATAAGACTTGAATTTATATATTTTCAAAGTTATAGTAACAGCAATTATAGAAAAGTAGCAATTAGTGCAATTGAAAATAGGCATTATAAAAATTATAGGACTTAAAATTATAGATTTTGAAAATTATAGGAACTGCAATTATAGAAAACAATGCATTATAGGAATTAATATTATAGATTTAAAAAATTATATCAAACAAATTTATAGATTTTTAAAATTACAGAATCTAAATTTATAGAAAATGAATATTTATAGCAACTAAAGTTATAGCTTCTGAAATTATATATTTTATAGAATTTGAGACGATACCCTTTTTCTTCATTAGTAATTGAGGTATGGCCAGGCGTCCTTCACTGTTTGGGTAAATATTTTTTTGTGTTGGCTGTACAGTTTAGAACGGTCGGCTACAAGATTCGTATAGGACAAAAATCATAAGGTAGCTCCTCAGTTGGGTAGTTTTTCAGAAATTTAGTAATTTACCTCTGTTTACTGTAAATTGTATATATTAGAGTAAATCTTTAGCAATGGTTGTTATTGACACGAAGTTGTTGAAGTTAATTAATTTGGCACCAACCGTCTCCAAAATCTACAACGAAATACAATTTTTTTTTACTTTTTAGTACAAAGTTTTTGTCAGTATACTTATTATTTTACAATTTACAACTTAACTAAAATGTACAATAATAAATAAAAATATATTCAAAAACTATATATACAAATTACAAAAAGAATACCTCTTCCAGAACCCCTCCCTGTGGCATGGTTCCTAAAACACTGGCTGCGTTACCTCGCTGAATGGTTAAACTGATCCTTTGAGCGAGGTAAGAGCCAGCCTTTAGGTCACCTGAGGCGTGCACTAGTCTCGTACCTAAATTTTTTATGAATATTTTCATTTCGGCAGACCATGGACCCATTGTTTCCACCGCAAGCGCCGAAAATAAGTAATTTGTTATAATATTTGAATATTTTCGGCGCTTCAGCTGTTGAGCCTGTTCTGCCGCCGCACCCGCTCTTTTTTATTTGTATTTATATATATTTTTATTGTTGCACTTAAATTTTACTTTAGAATCTGATAAAAATCCCAAAGAATCTAGCTATCATTTCACATATAATTTTTAATGTATCTGTGTCCGGAATAAAAATTCTCCATGTAAAGTTTTAATTTGCTATTTTTTTCCTGATAGTAGACGTTATTTGAAGAAACAAATTTCACATTTTTTTTCATTTATTTCTTTTTGCTATTTATCATAGTATTTTAATCCATTGGGCCAATATTAGTGCGACATTATGTTAAATGTGCCATTGCCTATCAATATTAAAACAAATAAACGTCATTTGCTACAGCATTGCCTGACTAAATAATATTTTTCGGCTTGCACCAATGCTTGCACCTCATTTCTATTAAATCTAGTTTTAGATCAGACAGATGTAAGACAAAAAAACACAAATTAACACAATACATTTCATGGCGCGCAAAATTAAGTTCAAAGTTAGCAATTGAAATTGCGGATATCTTCAAAATATCTTGAAAACAATTGAAAATTAAATTTATTTACTCAAAGCACATTTTTAAAGTCTTTGTCGTTTTCTGATATATCTTAATTTTTCTTCAACACTTTGTTTTATTTTGCCCTAATTTATATTTTCAATTATAAAAAGATGTAAACTTATCCATTTGAAATATTAACGAAAATATCAAGAACTGAATATTAAGAACCCTGGGACGGATTATGAAAATGCCACGTTTCCAGTTCTCTTTCTCTTGAAACAAAGATTGGTTTAGAAAGAAAGTTATTTAGGGCGGCTTGCACCACATTTCTAGTAAATCTAGTTTTAAATCAGATTTGACACAAAAAACACAATACATTTCATTGTGCTCAAAATTAAGTTCAAAGTTAAATAAAATATATTCAAAACATATGAAAATTAAATTAATTTAATCAAAGCACATCTTTAAAATTTTGTAATTTTCTGAAATATCTCAATTTCTCCTGAACAATTTGTTTTATTTTGCCATAATTTATATTTTCAAATATTAAAAATAGTAAACTAGTCCATTTGAAATATTATCAATGAAAAGGTGAAAAATAGAAAGGTCTATTTCGAGAACCCTGAGACGGATTTTAAAAATATATGGTTTTATGACAATGTTATTCAACGTTTGTAATATAATACATAGGTACTGTCAAAGATTCTACCGCAGTTACTGTAATTTTATACTTTAGCAATTTTAAAAAAAATTACTCCCTTTTAAATACGTGTAACTTTTTTTTTACTGGATGATTTTTTTTGACTCCATAATGAAAAATGATACTTATGTTGAGATCTATCAAATCTCATTTAAATCATCTGTGACAAGTATGTGGTCCAACTCCATACAAACTTTTTCTTTATGTATATCGGGCCCCCTGAAAGGAAAAAGTTCGGGATTTCTTTACATGCTTGTACTTCAATAACAGACAATGATATGTAGGGAAGAAACTTTGGACGTAGGACTTCTCCATCAGGAGATATAGGCAATTGAAAACTTTAGGGATGAAAATAACCAGCTTCTGAAAAAAAAAAGTTTTGGATTCTTCGACATTCGTAATCTACATACTCGACTTTATCGAAGTGCAAAGTATCATCGACCAACGCCATACAATTTTTTTCCGTGTATATAGCGGGCCCCCTGAAAGGAAAAAGTCCGGGATTTCTTTACATACTTGTACTTCAATAACAGACAATGATATGTTGGGAAGGATTTTTGGCCGTAGGACTTCTCTATCGGGAGATATAGGCAATTTAAAACTTTAGGGATGAAAATAACCCTCTTCCGAAAAAAAAAAGTTTTGGATTCTTCGACATTCGTAATCTACATACTCGACTTTATCGAACTGCAAAGTATCAACGACGGGCGAATTATTGTCGGGGTCTTCATACAAGAGATCTCCCCGTTAGTTAGACTACCTCCGAAGCACGACGAGTCGATCAAAGCAAATTTTCGCGCTAATTTGCTCCTGAGCCGTACAGGGCGGTGCATACTATTAAGGGGAAGTCAGTCATCAAAATCCAATTTTTAATCAAATTTTTCAGAAAACCTGGTCTATTTACAAAACTGAAAAAAATATATATTAATTTTAAGGATATGACAAATATTGTTATTGTTTTGAAAATATGATTAGAAACATTTTACTCAATAGAAAAAAAATCCTAAATACACCACTGAAAACTTTATTTATCAAATTTTATGGCTATAATATAGATGGTATCATTACAAAAATATCATGAATTGTAAAATTATTTCTGTTGTATGAGATTTTTTTTTTAAATTGGGTTTTAAACAAAAATTATCGCTTACGTTGAATCGCTTACTGTTTCTATCCTGCTCGTGTGCGCGCGTTTCTAGATAAATGCGTTCTGCTCTTTCATCACTCATTTTCCCATCGACCACTTCCATTCTTGTGCGAGTTTTTTTTGGTAATAGTTAGGTACCTATTTTCCTGTCGTTTTATTGTCGCAACGGATTTTACGTTATATGATGATTATGTTAAAATACAAACATAATAATTATAATTAATGATTGGAAACACTAAGTTTGACGCCCTAGATCGCCTTTCCCGTTTAAAACATCACAATTAACTATTTTCCTAGAGCTCTGTCTCGCGACACAAAACGATACCAACGAAATCTAAGGTAACTTATTACTGCGCACCTGGTCAGTATAACTGGTCAAAGGAGAAAAAATTGGCGAAAGGGGGCCGTCTATGTATTCGTGTGAGAGTTTTTTTTTGAAATTGTTACCTATATTAGTGTTAGTCTCTCTAACCTGTGGAAGTTACCATACCTCTAAGGACCGCGACATCTTTCATTTTGACTTGAAAGCTAAAAACCGGCCAAGTGCGAGTTGGACTTTACCCTTAGTGCCGCCCTGGGGCACCGTGAAAAATTACTTGAATCCTAAATTTTTTTAATATTAAAATAAAATGAATAATTTATTCTTTTTATTATAAATGGTATAAATAAACGTTAAATGTGCAAATGTTCTCAATACAATCACACTTTTTAAAGCATTTTCGATTACGCGAAAAAAACTTTCTCTCCGAATTTTGCCGCCCCTGGAAATTTGCCGCCCTGGGCCAGTGCCCCTGTGGCCCCTAGTGTAAATCCAGGCCTGTCCGTACCATCTATATATATAAAAATGAAACCCGTTTTCCGTTGTCACGACATAACATGAAAACGGCTTGACCGATTTGGCTAATTCTTTTTTTGTTTTGTTCGTTACAACACAGGGGTGGTTTAGAAGAAAAAAAATTGGAAAAACCTTAAAGTTCAGCTGAAAAATAAAAAATAATAAATAGGTAATTTTGTATGGAAATCGCAGGAGTAGAATTGTAGGAGTAGAGGTAGGGGTAGTGGTAGTGGTAAAGGTAGGGGTAGGGGTAGGGTAGGGGTAGGGTAGGGGTAGGGTAGGGGTAGGGGTAGGGGTAGGAGTAGTTGTTTTCCACGGACGAAGGAAAGTAAATAGCAGGCAAGCCAACGTTTGGGCAGGACAACGTCTGCCGAGTCCGCTAGTTATTTATAAAAATGGCAAAAAAAAATCACGTTTGTTGTATAGGAGCCCCCCTTAAATGTTAATTTTATTTTAATTTGATTATTTATTTTTAAAGTGAATAATACAACCAAATATTCTGTGAATATTTCAAGCGTCTACCTGTTGCCATTATCAATATCGAGCAAACACGAGCAAAAAAATCACGTTTGTTGTATGGGAGCCCTCTTAAATATTTATTTTATTCTGTTTTTTAGTATTTGTTGTTATAGCGGCAACAGAAATACATCATCTGTGAAAATTTCAACTGTCTAACTATCACGGTTCATGAGATACAGCCTGGTGACAGACGGACAGACAGACAGACGGACAGCGGGGTCTTAGTAATAGGGTTTCTGTTTTTACCCTTTGGGTACGGAACCCTAAATACGACGGGTCCGCCACCCAAGGAAGTCCGGCTCGAGAATGTCCAACACTTGAAACTTAATTACTAAGGAATGTATCCAAATTGGTAAAGCAGTTTATTGATCACCTCGATCATACATAAAACATATATTTATTTCCTTATTATCATTAATTTAAACATTAATATAATTTTATTCCATTGTCACTCAGTATTCAATCATTATGTATGATATTTCATAGTCAACGGGAAAACTGCAGATAAAACAAATCAAATTATTTATTTTTCTGTTTTACAATTTTATCATCTTAAGGGGAAGTCGGTCATCAAAATCCAATTTTTAATCAAAATTTCAGAAAACCTGATTTATTTACGGGACTGAAAAAAATATACTTACTTATATGTATTGGTTTTAAGGATATGACAAATCTTTGTATTGTTTTGAAAATATGATTAGAAACATTTTACTCGATAGAAAAATATCCTAAATACACCTCTGAAAACTTTATTTCTCTTTATGGCTTTTCTAAATGTACGCTATTTACATATTACGACGTTGCCATACAAGTACTGGTACCATGGTCTCGAGGCCGCGCTCTGGTGTGGGACGCTACATGCGTGGACACGCTGGCTCCAAGTCATGTCGCCGTCTTCTCCAGCTCTGCAGGTGCCGCAGCTTCTGAGGCGGCACATTTAAAAATTCAAAAGTATTTCTCGCTGCTAGATCACTTTGAATTTCTTGCTTTTACGGTTGAGACTCTTGGCCCCACATCAGACTCCAAGAAGTTTTCTGATAAAATTGGTAAACTTCTCATCAAAAAGTCTGGTGATCACCGAGCTAAGAGTTTTTTCATTCGCCGCATACGCTTGGAGATTCAAAGGGGTAACGCAGCGAGTGTTGTTGGCACGATTGGATTTTCTTCAGAGCTGGAGGAAGTTTTCTATCTTTGATTCCTCCATTCCTTTTCTTTTTCTTTTTTTAGTTTTAAGGTATTTAAGGGTTTTTTTAGATTAAATTTAATGCATATTTTAGATTTATGTTTGTAGTGTGAATAAACAACATATATAAAGTATTTATTAGATATTTGTTTTTCAATAGTAGGTACATTCAGATGTGTCACTTATTATTGTTTTAATTTTAGAAGAAGTCGCAGACGCACGAAAAGTAGCATTTTAGACTAGCTCTGGGCGGCAGGCATGAGACTCGGGTTGAAAGTTAAAGAGTGAAATACTTTACTATGTTTATATTCATGGTTACACATTATTAAACAAATTAAAACACGTTAACGATTAGCTCGCTTCACCGGCTTGGAAAAACTCTCCGTTCAGTCGGTAGTGTTGCCAGCCGGTGGAAACGTCGTGCGGTTGCCACACTAAAAATAGGCTAGTTCCTGTAACGTATTGGTGGGTTTATTATCCGTTTGGTCGCCACATTCTCCCCCTCTAGACCATGAATACGACCTCGTGCATGGGCTAGGACATTCTGTTCCTTAGGCGGGCGACCTCTCTTCTTGATTGGTACGACGGGGACTTCTTCTCCACGACCCCGAAAGACAGTAAGTTGGTTCACGTGATACTTTCCAATAATCTCCTCTGGATTGTCGACCTTCGACAGTTGGTAAGTTGTCGGACTTGACTTCCCCGTGACTCTATATGGTCCATCTCTTTTTGGAATAAACTTTTTTGTTATGCCTTTCGCGGCGTTACTTAAACTGTGAGTATTTACTAATACGAGATCTCCAACCTCATAATAGTCTGCCGGGCGACGCTTTTCATCTGCATTAATTTTCTTCCGGTCTTGTGCTCGTTCTACATTATCTCTTATTTCTTCAAATTTTTGTATGAAGTTTGTTAAATAAGGAGTAATCTGAGGCAGGAAGTTTTCTTTAGATAGAATTGTTCGCAGATCACGATTTGCGTCAAAAGGTGTTCTCATCTCTCTAGCAAACATTAGGTAGGCCGGACTGCATCCTGTTGACGCGCATCTGGCCCTATTCATTGCGAATCTAATGTTTGGTAGGTAAGTGGGCCACGTCCTGTGCTTATCTTTAACTAATATAGATAGTTGTACCTTTAAATCCCTATTTTTGCGTTCCGCTGGGTTTGCTTCAGGATGAAACAAAGGGATTAAATTTTGTTTGATACCCAGCAGGAACATACACTGTTGCATTACTGCTGCTATAAATTGCACGCCATTATCAGAAATTATCCTACGTGGTAGACCAAAACGCAGAAAATATTCTTCAATGAGTGTACGAGCGCAGGCCTCTGAGGTTGCCTCTTGAAGTGCGAACATTTCGACCCACCTCGTAGCAGTATCTTCAACGAGTAAAATCCATTTTTCACCACTTTCACCTTCAGGAAGCGGTCCAAAAAGGTCAATCGCCAACACCTCATTTCGTTGATTCAAAACAGGAGTTTGAATAAGACCAGGTGGTTTTTCATTTGAGGCCTTATAACGTTGGCATGTGGTGCAAGACTTCACGTAGTCGGTGATTGTCTTTCGCATTCCTGAGAAATAGTACGTTTGAGCAATCTTCTGGTATGTCCTCTCAATACCAGGGTGTCCTGCAATAGAGTGATCATGGCACTCCTTCAGAATTTCTTCTCGAAGATTTGCAGGTACCACTAATTGCGGTTCCTCATTCTCTGAGTCTGGATTATAACGGTAAAGTATGCCTCGTTCCATTAAATAACCTCGTCCTGTCCATCTGTGACAAGCAAGCTCATCCCCTTCCTCTAAATCTTTAATAATCTTATCGACTTCTGGGTCAGCTTTTTGATTCAGGCGCAGTTCAGATGGATTGATTGCAGGGAGATCTATGATAATGGAGCACACTCCACATGATTGTCGCGTCTCCTCTGTACAGCACGGACGGCTTAACGCATCAGCTACTACGTTAGCCTTTCCCGGAGTATATGTAAAATGGAGATCGTATGACTGAATTTTTAAAGCCCAGCGCACAAGGCGTCCTGATGGGGACTTCATGGTTAATAACCACTTTAACGGTTGATGGTCGCTGCCAACTGTAACGGGATGTCCGTCTATGTAACCTCGAAAACGGTCTAGCGCCCATACAACCGCGAGAGCTTCCCTCTCTGTGGTAGAGTAATTTTTCTCAGCCGATGTAAGCAGGCGGCTGGCGTACTCTATCGGTTTCTCTTCACAACCTTCGCCTTGTAACAACACTGCACCAAGTGCATAATTGCTTGCGTCTGTTCTTAGTATAAAATGCTTCGCGTAATCGGCCTGTACAAGGATCGGCGCAGACGTCAACATCTTCTTCAAGTTCTCAAAGGCGTGTATCTGTTCCACACCCCATAGCCACAATTGGTTTTTCTTTGTTAATCTTGTTAGAGGCTCAGCAACTTGGGAAAATTTGGGAATAAATTTCCTGAACCAGGAACATGTTTGTATAAATGTTCTAAGATGCTTCAGTGACGTAGGAGACTTCATGTCTAAAATTGCGCGAATTTTCTCTTGATCCGGTAATACTCCTTCTTGAGTTATCACATGGCCTAGATATTTAACTGATTCACGTGCGAAGACACACTTTGATCTATTTGCGCGAAGATTAAATTTCTTTAGTTGTTCGAAAATGGCGCGTAAATCATCAATGTGTTTCTGAAAATTTTCAGATATTATTAAAAGGTCATCTAAATATGCAAGTACGGTAACATTTTTGAGAGTGTTACTGGAACGAAATTTGTCTATTAAACGTTGGAAAGTTGCAGGACCATTTTTTAAACCGAACGGCATACGTTTAAAGCGAAAAGTGCCAAATGGCGTGATGAAAGCAGTCTTATCTTTGTCTTCATCCGCTACTGCAACTTGCCAGTAACCTGACCTTAAATCCAAAGTACTCATTACACATCCTCTTTTGGTAGCTTGTAGCAGTTCGTCAATACGAGGCATCGGATAAGCATCACTTTCTGTGATCGCATTAAGCCTGCGATAATCGACGCAAAATCTGAAACTGCCATCTTGTTTTGGAACTAACAAGGCTGGAGCTCCCCAAGCGGATTCACATTCCTCAACTATCTCATCGGCGAGCATTTTATCTAGCTCCCGTTGCATAATTTCTCTTTTAGCTGGAGTCACACGATATGGAGGCATTGATATTGGTTGGTGATTACCAGTATTGATGTGATGTATAGCATACTGTGTGGGCTTCCCATCTAGATTAAATACGTCGTTAAAATCTGATAACAGTTGGGCAAGCTCCTCACGTTCCCCCTCTTCTAGTCTAGTTCCTTCGTTCTCCCGAAGAACTTCCATCGCGGCGCAAGCCGTACGAGGCGAGACTGGTTCAAAAAGGAGTTCATACTTATGCTCCATAACATCTGAAAAGTACCAGCATGATTTATGAAAATCGAACACCAGTCCGGCTCGAGTAAGGAAATCGATTCCTAATAATGATTCGTTATTTCGCGCTTCTGGTAGAATTATAAATTCCACGGACAAAACTTTATGAAGCAGTCTCACCTCTAACTCGGTTACTAAAACGTCCGTTAGCCGAGTGTGACCATCCGCGAGTTTAATGTTCCTCGTCGATGGTTGAAGTGGATGTCCATGGTCCAGAAGGAAGGCATGCAGCGACCGTCCCGCAATACACCCTTTTGCGGCCGAATCCACTAACGCGGTTCCCCTCGCCCCTAAAATTTCAATGTCTAAAATAGGGCGGCGGTACAATACACTATGAGCGGGTAACGTGACCGACTCCCCCTTAACACAACCCGATAAAGAATTTACCGAAAAAGAGGTCGAAGTACGTACATCAGAGGGCCCCCCCTTGATGTGATCCCGTGTATGCGCGTCGTTACAGAAACTCTTGCCAACATCATTAAAATATAAATTTTCATTCACAAAAACATTATCATAAAAATCATTATTAACATAAAAATTATCTTTCGTAAACATATCTAACTTAACATTATTATACAAATTAGAACAAAAGAAATTACAATTTTTAGGATTAGAATCAAAAAAGTTATTAAAATCACATAGTGAATTTACAGGCATTGGCTCCTGGACTATAAATTTTTGATTTGAAATTTGTTTACACTTACAGTTATATTTACACTTATTATGAACACTGCACTTATCTGAAATGTTCCCGGTACTGGATGGTCGCACCTCCGGCGTCTTCTCGACACCGAGGAGGTCGGCGGTCCCCACGCCGGAACCAGCTACGGCACCCTGGCGCACATTGCCAGGCGACTGTGAGGCGCTCATAGCGCTAGAGCGCGCCTGCTCGACCCCGCTGATAATAGGAGGCGTGCATGCGTTGACGGCTCCGGCCATCGGCACGCAACGCTTCGCGGAGACAGCTCGCGCACTTATGTCACCGCCGTGATGATACGCACAAAATATGTTCATGGCACAGAAATTTTGTTTATTTTTGTTGCACTCTACACACTTAGATCTGATTACACCTTTAGCACCACACCCATAACAAGCGATCTGTGGCGATAGGCTCACCACCGATTGATTAGTATCGTTAATTTTGGCTAGTAAAATTTTACAATCGGCTTTTAAATGCCCGTATTTCTTGCAATAACCACAAATAGGACGTTTTGGCTTCACACTGTTGTTATTTACTTTATCGTTATTTGTTTGTTTTGAAAATTCATTACTACTATTATTATATTGCGATTTTGAAAATTCACTATTATAACCACCCTGTGTGTGCTGTGGTTTTGAGTATGAAGAGCTGCCGGGACCGGGAGCGTTGACCCCGACGAAACTTCCCTGTGTTGTAGAAATACGATTTTGAACTTTAGATGTATTGCGGTAGAGATCATTTTCTTTTAAAGATTCTTCGATGCTACGTGCTTTTTTAAGAAGATCGTCGTAGGTATTTACACTTTCACGTTCTATACGTTTTCGAATTCGACGATCGAGCAACCCGAAGATTAAATCTAATTCGACTTTTTCTGATAAGTCACCTCTCGGTATCTTTGAGAGTAGCGATCTTGCTTTTGATATAAATAAATCCGTGCTTTCCTCACCCTGGCTCAGCGAAAATAAATCCTTGTAGATTCTGAAAGCGGGGCGGCGTTCACCAAAAGCACATCTTAATTTATTAATGGCATCAAGCCATGTTGTGGTGGTTGATTTCAACCCTTGCCACCAAATAGCGGCAGAACCTGTTAATAACATTGACAACCCCTTGATACTGTTTTCATCCGAGATGTTTAGACATGACTTGTATGTCTCTAAGGAGTCTATAAACCCCTCGACTTCCTCGGGAACTCCAGAAAACCTCGCTGTACATTGCGAAAAATTCGCAAACGGAGCGGCGGCGGCTGTTGTATTCGTAGAAATGGACGCGCCCTGGTTAGGCGTCGAGGCTCGCATTTCTTGGAATAATTGTTGACAAAAATCAGCTTGTGACTGCTGTAGTGATTGGACCAGTGTTTGTAACTGGTTTTGGCCAATAGTTATGGTGGAGTTTTCCATATCATCATCGTCCACATTTCGTGCACGGCGGCGTCGCGTTGTAGGCATTTTGAATTTGAATGCAACGTTGAACGTAAACACGAGGAGAAAAAGTTTCACAAAACACGTTGGGCGTCAGTTTAGACTAGCTCTGGGCGGCAGGCATGAGACTCGGGTTGAAAGTTAAAGAGTGAAATACTTTACTATGTTTATATTCATGGTTACACATTATTAAACAAATTAAAACACGTTAACGATTAGCTCGCTTCACCGGCTTGGAAAAACTCTCCGTTCAGTCGGTAGTGTTGCCAGCCGGTGGAAACGTCGTGCGGTTGCCACACTAAAAATAGGCTAGTTCCTGTAACGTATTGGTGGGTTTATTATCCGTTTGGTCGCCACAGCATATTTTTAAAGAAAATTGGTGCTTTCCGTTTTTGTCAGAGATTTGAACACATCATTGAAATTTATTTGAAAATAATACTCCCAGTCAACTACCTACCAATTTTGTACCTACTTATTTTCCATTGTTTTATTATTGAAATATTTGATATTTATAAAATCAATAATTCCTATATTTTTCCAATTATATGCAGTGCACCTTATTTAAAAACTTTTAAAACTCGTCATAAGTGATAACGTTTATATTATTTGTATGGCGTATGACAGTTTTAACAAAAAGTTAAGAAACCGTTGCCTAAAGCGCCCTCTATCGGGATAAAATTTCAGTTTTAAGTTTTTTTTTTCTTTACGGGTTGCTTTTAGTTCCTGAAACCGTGTTACGGTCCCAAGATACCCAGCGGAAGACCAAGTCTCCTTCTTTTAGCCAATGGTATTTGTGAGGCTATACCTAACGAGTAGGTTCTGTTGAGCTATATTTAGATGGAGTCATAAGTTTTTAATTATAAAAACCCATTGGTACATGGCCGGAATCCGGGATCGAACCCGTGGTATGCCTAGTTAATAGGTAACAGACGTCTTAACCACTGGGCTACTGAGGGACCTATATTTATCTGCAATATTTATATATACTACATTCAGTATAGCGGTCACAAAATTCGGACAACCTTGCTCTAGATTCGCAAGTTCGAGGTCTACGAAGCTCCACGTAACTTGTTGTTACTAATTATATAATTGTATTGACAGAGACTTCGCGCGAAATATATGGAAATCCATTCAGTCTTCCGTCTATTCTGGTCCTGACCTCACATTGAGACGGGTAACTCCTGACACAAATTAAAATCCTGATCCTAAATCCTCAGTTGCTCTCAGTCATCTTGTATCTGTCAAAAATTTGACAAATCTCAGTTAATCCTGGAAAGTTGAGTTTATTTATAGTACAACATTTTCATCCCAAAATGTTGATAGTTATTATTTTAATATGGATTAAGCCATATTTTTTTATTTAGGACTCTAAATATCCGTAGTTTTTAAAACGAGCATTGCTTTTGCATTTAGAAAACTATGGCTGTTGCTCTCAGTCTTCTTGTCTCTGTCAAAAATATGTCAAATCTCAGTTAATCCTGGAAACGTGAGTTTATTTATACAACATTTCCATCTCACACAGTTGCTAGTAATTATTTAGGGTTCTAAATAGCCGTAGTTTTAAAAACGAGCATTGCTTTTGCTTTATATATGGCTAGGAGTTAGTTCTAGGAGTTGATTGGTATACTTTTTTAAAGTTTAATATGGATATTTGATTTTTAAATGTACGTTTTGGACGTCCTTTCATTCTAGTGTCCTTCGATAACCACGGCTACATTTCGTTTGGCCTCTCATACATCCGTTCATATGTCCAATTATATCTTTGCTAGCATTTTCCCCCTGCTTCGCCCGTGGAAATGTTTGTGAGATAAGAACTTATCCTGAAGTTAGTGATTAAGGGTCCGTGGCTCTCAGTCATCTTGTATCTGTCAAAAATATGGCAAATCTCAGTTAATCCTGGAAACGTGAGTTTATTTATACAACATTTCCTCACCACAAAATGATAGTTATTATTTGAAATTGAATTGAGGTCTATTTTTATTATTTAGGGTTCTATAGAGCCGTAGTTGTTCAATACGAGCAGTGCCTATGCGTTTTGGAAATTATGCCTATTTAGAACTTTTAATAATGAGAATATGACTCAATCCAATTTAAAATAATAACTATCAATTGTGTTGTCGTGGGTAGGGTAGCCAGGATGGGTCGATGGGTAGGTATAGCAGGAAAACTCGTAGTAAATTCGTTTATTGGTCGAATTAACAAGGAAGGAACAAGCAGGAGCAGCAAAAGAACAACCAGTAAAAGGATCCGTAAGGAGCCAAGGAGCCGTCAAAGGAGAAAGGAGCGCAAATACTTATTTGCGCCCTTTTATATTAACATAGATATTAGTTCTTGAATATTGATACAATACATTTTATTTAATTGTTTACTTAGTTGATCAAATAGAAATATAATAAATTTTACAATTGGCAGAGTGAGTTCCTAAGTCAACAGTTTGTGAAGGAATGAGTAACATTTTAATTTAGGTTCCACACATCGGATATTTGAAATTGACATACAATGTTCTATTGAATTAAAATGAACAATATCGTGTTCTAAGTGTGGTGAGGAAATGTTGTATAAATAAACTCACGTTTCCAGGATTAACTGAGATTTGACATATTTTTTACAGATACAAGATGACCTTGACCATCGCCCCTTAAAGACGTGTGGTACCACGTTTCGATCAAGAGGCTTTTCCATCTAAATATACCTCAACAGAACTATCCACTCGTTCGTTAAATATAGCCTCACGAGGGAGACCTGGTCTTCCGCTGGGTACCCTGGGTATTATTTGTTCTTTTATATAGTTATACTAGTTATATATTGCCATTATTAAAAACAATCAAAAAAATTAATTTTTAACTTTATATTATTATTATTATTTGTTGTTATAGCGGCCATAGTAATACACACTCTGTGAACATTTCAAGTGTCTACCTATTACGGTTCAAAAGATACAGCTCTGTGACAGACGGACGGACGGACAGCAGAGCCTTAAGTAGCAATATTAAACGCACTGGTCCGGTATCTCACAGAAAATTTTCGGTCCGACCGCCGTATGATCGAGATTGAAGACAGGCCACACATTAGCACAAAAACATACGATCTAGATCAAATACAATTTACCTACCCACACAGACATACAAGATTCGATTAATTAAACAAAGGCGATTACAACGATTTGAAAACGGATGTAACCGCTCGTACAAGAATTGGACGAGTTTGTGGTCGATTTCGGTGGACCGTATGGCGGCGCGTCGGCGATTATACAAAACCTTTAGTAATAGGGTTTCTGTTGTCAGGATACGCAACCGTAACATAGTAGCTATTTCACAGCGTATTAAACGAAGATAGAATAGATTTCAGGTTAAATTTAATTTCCTTATAATTTGCAAGGAAATAAAATACCGGATATGATCAAGGTTTTGTCAATTACTGTTACTATATTTGTATCCACTGATTAGAAAAAAAATGACAAGTTGCTAGTAGGTACCTACTCGCGCGCAGAGGTCCCGTAACATCCAAACTGCGGCCTCTGAAATCTAACCTGCTATTTTGGTACATTAGTAGAGGTCAATGAGTACCTTTTTTATAAGAGTTTAATGACCCAATCACGGAGGCAGAGGTTCAATTTTGGGGGAAAAAATATATTTCAATTGAATCATGTGACATATTAAATGAAGAGTATCGTTATAAGCACAACACATTTTAGTCACAACATCATTTTTCACTCCGCATTATTCTCTAATGACATCTTTTACTGTTACTTAAAATTACAATTCTAAATCGATTTCCAGGCTCCTCAATATACCTCAACAGAACTGGCTACTCGTTATGTATAGCCTCACAAATACCATCGGCTAAACGAGGGAGACTTGGTCTTGTGCTGGGTACTTGTGTAAAATATTAAAAAAACTACATGTCTTAATTTTATATCCAAATTCATGGTCAAAAAGCATTAAAAAAATTATTACCATTATAAAAATGACCTTATGTTATGCAAAAATCTTACTGTCTGCTTGTTCGTTAGTAACGTGTTTACACCCAAGGTTAGACAGCGTTATGATACAATCTAGCTTACAGTGATTGATAGCTTTATGTTAACCTGTATATAGGGTAGACAGAGACTAAGGACCTCCACATGCCACGACCCAGACACACCTCTCTTGCTTCCTCCAGATTCATACATACATATACTCACGCCTGACTCCCACCGGGGTAGACAGAGACTAAGGACCTCCACATGCCACGACCCAGACACACCTCTCTTGCTTGCCACGACCCAGACACCTCTCTTGCTTCCTCCAGATTCATACATACATATACTCACGCCTGACTCCCACCGGGGTAGACAGAGACTAAGGACCTCCACATGCCACGACCCAGACACACCTCTCTTGCTTCCTCCAGATTCATACATACATATACTCACGCCTGACTCCCACCGGGGTAGACAGAGACTAAGGACCTCCACATGCCACGACCCAGACACACCTCTCTTGCTTCCTCCAGATTCATACATACATATACTCACGCTTGACTCCCACCGGGGTAGACAGAGACTAAGGACCTCCACATGCCACGACCCAGACACACCTCTCTTGCTTCCTCCAGATTCATACATACATATACTCACGCCTGACTCCCACCGGGGTAGACAGAGACTAAGGACCTCCACATGCCACGACCCAGACACACCTCTCTTGCTTCCTCCAGATTCATACATACATATAGGTATTCACGCCTGACTCCCAGCGGGGTAGACAGAGACTAAGGACCTCCACATGCCACGACCCAGACACACCTCTCTTGCTTCCTCCAGATTCATACATACATATACTCACGCCTGACTCCCACCGGGGTAGACAGAGACTAAGGACCTCCACATGCCACGACCCAGACACACCTCTCTTGCTTCCTCCAGATTCATACATACATATACTCACGCCTGACTCCCACCGGGTTAGACAGAGACTAAGGACCTCCACATGCCACGACCCAGACACACCTCTCTTGCTTCCTCCAGATTCATACATACATATACTCACGCCTGACTCCCACCGGGATAGACAGAGACTAAGGACCTCCACATGCCACGACCCAGACACACCTCTCTTGCTTCCTCCAGATTCATACATACATATACTCACGCCTGACTCCCACCGGGGTAGACAGAGACTAAGGACCTCCACATGCCACGACCCAGACACACCTCTCTTGCTTCCTCCAGATTCATACATACATATACTCACGCCTGACTCCCACCGGGGTAGACAGAGACTAAGGACCTCCACATGCCACGACCCAGACACACCTCTCTTGCTTCCTCCAGATTCATACATACATATACTCACGCCTGACTCCCACCGGGGTAGACAGAGACTAAGGACCTCCACATGCCACGACCCAGACACACCTCTCTTGCTTCCTCCAGATTCATACATACATATACTCACGCTTGACTCCCACCGGGGTAGACAGAGACTAAGGACCTCCACATGCCACGACCCAGACACACCTCTCTTGCTTCCTCCAGATTCATACATACATATACTCACGCCTGACTCCCACCGGGGTAGACAGAGACTAAGGACCTCCACATGCCACGACCCAGACACACCTCTCTTGCTTCCTCCAGATTCATACATACATATAGGTATTCACGCCTGACTCCCAGCGGGGTAGACAGAGACTAAGGACCTCCACATGCCACGACCCAGACACACCTCTCTTGCTTCCTCCAGATTCATACATACATATACTCACGCCTGACTCCCACCGGGGTAGACAGAGACTAAGGACCTCCACATGCCACGACCCAGACACACCTCTCTTGCTTCCTCCAGATTCATACATACATATACTCACGCCTGACTCCCACCGGGTTAGACAGAGACTAAGGACCTCCACATGCCACGACCCAGACACACCTCTCTTGCTTCCTCCAGATTCATACATACATATACTCACGCCTGACTCCCACCGGGATAGACAGAGACTAAGGACCTCCACATGCCACGACCCAGACACACCTCTCTTGCTTCCTCCAGATTCATACATACATATACTCACGCCTGACTCCCACCGGGGTAGACAGAGACTAAGGACCTCCACATGCCACGACCCAGACACACCTCTCTTGCTTCCTCCAGATTCATACATACATATACTCACGCCTGACTCCCACCGGGGTAGACAGAGACTAAGGACCTCCACATGCCACGACCCAGACACACCTCTCTTGCTTCCTCCAGATTCATACATACATATACTCACGCCTGACTCCCACCGGGGTAGACAGAGACTAAGGACCTCCACATGCCACGACCCAGACACACCTCTCTTGCTTCCTCCAGATTCATACATACATATACTCACGCTTGACTCCCACCGGGGTAGACAGAGACTAAGGACCTCCACATGCCACGACCCAGACACACCTCTCTTGCTTCCTCCAGATTCATACATACATATACTCACGCCTGACTCCCACCGGGGTAGACAGAGACTAAGGACCTCCACATGCCACGACCCAGACACACCTCTCTTGCTTCCTCCAGATTCATACATACATATAGGTATTCACGCCTGACTCCCAGCGGGGTAGACAGAGACTAAGGACCTCCACATGCCACGACCCAGACACACCTCTCTTGCTTCCTCCAGATTCATACATACATATACTCACGCCTGACTCCCACCGGGGTAGACAGAGACTAAGGACCTCCACATGCCACGACCCAGACACACCTCTCTTGCTTCCTCCAGATTCATACATACATATACTCACGCCTGACTCCCACCGGGTTAGACAGAGACTAAGGACCTCCACATGCCACGACCCAGACACACCTCTCTTGCTTCCTCCAGATTCATACATACATATACTCACGCCTGACTCCCACCGGGATAGACAGAGACTAAGGACCTCCACATGCCACGACCCAGACACACCTCTCTTGCTTCCTCCAGATTCATACATACATATACTCACGCCTGACTCCCACCGGGGTAGACAGAGACTAAGGACCTCCACATGCCACGACCCAGACACACCTCTCTTGCTTCCTCCAGATTCATACATACATATACTCACGCCTGACTCCCACCGGGGTAGACAGAGACTAAGGACCTCCACATGCCACGACCCAGACACACCTCTCTTGCTTCCTCCAGATTCATACATACATATACTCACGCCTGACTCCCACCGGGGTAGACAGAGACTAAGGACCTCCACATGCCACGACCCAGACACACCTCTCTTGCTTCCTCCAGATTCATACATACATATACTCACGCCTGACTCCCACCGGGGTAGACAGAGACTAAGGACCTCCACATGCCACGACCCAGACACACCTCTCTTGCTTCCTCCAGATTCATACATACATATACTCACGCCTGACTCCCACCGGGGTAGACAGAGACTAAGGACCTCCACATGCCACGACCCAGACACACCTCTCTTGCTTCCTCCAGATTCATACATACATATACTCACGCCTGACTCCCACCGGGGTAGACAGAGACTAAGGACCTCCACATGCCACGACCCAGACACACCTCTCTTGCTTCCTCCAGATTCATACATACATATACTCACGCCTGACTCCCACCGGGGTAGACAGAGACTAAGGACCTCCACATGCCACGACCCAGACACATCTCTCTTGCTTCCTCCAGATTCATACAACCTGCGTATACATATTGTTGAGGGTTGTCCCGAGCCAAGAGTTAAGTGGTTCAAGGATGGCAAAGAGGTTACCACTGACGCCAGGATCGGAATCGAACGAGATACCCAAAGATTAGAAAGTAAAAGAAGAAGACGGCGGAGTATACATATACTCACGCCTGACTCCCACCGGGGTAGACAGAGACTATGGACCTCTACATGCCACGACCCAGACACACCTCTCTTGCTTCCTCCAGATTCATACATACATATACTCACGCCTGACTCCCACCGGGGTAGACAGAGACTAAGGACCTCCACATGCCACGACCCAGACACTACTCTCTTGCTTCCTCCAGATTCATACATACATATACTCACGCCTGACTCCCACCGGGGTAGACAGAGACTAAGGACCTCCACATGCCACGACCCAGACACACCTCTCTTGCTTCCTCCAGATTCATACATACATATACTCACGCCTGACTCCCACCGGGGTAGACAGAGACTAAGGACCTCCACATGCCACGACCCAGACACACCTCTCTTGCTTCCTCCAGATTCATACATACATATACTCACGCCTGACTCCCACCGGGTTAGACAGAGACTAAGGACCTCCACATGCCACGACCCAGACACACCTCTCTTGCTTCCTCCAGATTCATACATACATATACTCACGCCTGACTCCCACCGGGTTAGACAGAGACTAAGGACCTCCCCATGCCACGACCCAGACACACCTCTCTTGCTTCCTCCAGATTCATACATACATATACTCACACCTGACTCCCACCGGGATAGACAGAGACTAAGGACCTCCACATGCCACGACCCAGACACACCTCTCTTGCTTCCTCCAGATTCATACTTACATATACTCACGCCTGACTCCCACCGGGGTAGACAGAGACTATGGACCTCCACATGCCACGACCCAGACACACCTCTCTTGCTTCCTCCAGATTCATACATACATATACTCACGCCTGACTCCCACCGGGGTAGACAGAGACTATGGACCTCCACATGCCACGACCCAGACACACCTCTCTTGCTTCCTCCAGATTCATACATACATATACTCACGCCTGACTCCCACCGGGGTAGACAGAGACTAAGGACCTCCACATGCCACGACCCAGACACACCTCTCTTGCTTCCTCCAGATTCATACATACATATACTCACGCCTGACTCCCACCGGGGTAGACAGAGACTAAGGACCTCCACATGCCACGACCCAGACACACCTCTCTTGCTTCCTCCAGATTCATACATACATATACTCACGCCTGACTCCCACCGGGGTAGACAGAGACTAAGGACCTCCACATGCCACGACCCAGACACACCTCTCTTGCTTCCTCCAGATTCATACATACATATACTCACGCCTGACTCCCACCGGGGTAGACAGAGACTAAGGACCTCCACATGCCACGACCCAGACACACCTCTCTTGCTTCCTCCAGATTCATACATACATATACTCACGCCTGACTCCCACCGGGGTAGACAGAGACTAAGGACCTCCACATGCCACGACCCAGACACTACTCTCTTGCTTCCTCCAGATTCATACATACATATACTCACGCCTGACTCCCACCGGGGTAGACAGAGACTAAGGACCTCCACATGCCACGACCCAGACACACCTCTCTTGCTTCCTCCAGATTCATACATACATATACTCACGCCTGACTCCCACCGGGGTAGACAGAGACTAAGGACCTCCACATGCCACGACCCAGACACACCTCTCTTGCTTCCTCCAGATTCATACATACATATACTCACGCCTGACTCCCACCGGGTTAGACAGAGACTAAGGACCTCCACATGCCACGACCCAGACACACCTCTCTTGCTTCCTCCAGATTCATACATACATATACTCACGCCTGACTCCCACCGGGTTAGACAGAGACTAAGGACCTCCCCATGCCACGACCCAGACACACCTCTCTTGCTTCCTCCAGATTCATACATACATATACTCACACCTGACTCCCACCGGGATAGACAGAGACTAAGGACCTCCACATGCCACGACCCAGACACACCTCTCTTGCTTCCTCCAGATTCATACTTACATATACTCACGCCTGACTCCCACCGGGGTAGACAGAGACTATGGACCTCCACATGCCACGACCCAGACACACCTCTCTTGCTTCCTCCAGATTCATACATACATATACTCACGCCTGACTCCCACCGGGGTAGACAGAGACTATGGACCTCCACATGCCACGACCCAGACACACCTCTCTTGCTTCCTCCAGATTCATACATACATATACTCACGCCTGACTCCCACCGGGGTAGACAGAGACTAAGGACCTCCACATGCCACGACCCAGACACACCTCTCTTGCTTCCTCCAGATTCATACATACATATACTCACGCCTGACTCCCACCGGGGTAGACAGAGACTAAGGACCTCCACATGCCACGACCCAGACACACCTCTCTTGCTTCCTCCAGATTCATACATACATATACTCACGCCTGACTCCCACCGGGGTAGACAGAGACTAAGGACCTCCACATGCCACGACCCAGACACACCTCTCTTGCTTCCTCCAGATTCATACATACATATACTCACGCCTGACTCCCACCGGGGTAGACAGAGACTAAGGACCTCCACATGCCACGACCCAGACACACCTCTCTTGCTTCCTCCAGATTCATACATACATATACTCACGCCTGACTCCCACCGGGGTAGACAGAGACTAAGGACCTCCACATGCCACGACCCAGACACACCTCTCTTGCTTCCTCCAGATTCATACATACATATACTCACGCCTGACTCCCACCGGGGTAGACAGAGACTAAGGACCTCCACATGCCACGACCCAGACACACCTCTCTTGCTTCCTCCAGATTCATACATACATATACTCACGCCTGACTCCCACCGGGGTAGACAGAGACTAAGGACCTCCACATGCCACGACCCAGACACATCTCTCTTGCTTCCTCCAGATTCATACAACCTGCGTATACATATTGTTGAGGGTTGTCCCGAGCCAAGAGTTAAGTGGTTCAAGGATGGCAAAGAGGTTACCACTGACGCCAGGATCAGAATCGAACGAGATACCCAAAGATTAGAAAGTAAAAGAAGAAGACGGCGGAGTATACATATACTCACGCCTGACTCCCACCGGGGTAGACAGAGACTATGGACCTCTACATGCCACGACCCAGACACACCTCTCTTGCTTCCTCCAGATTCATACATACATATACTCACGCCTGACTCCCACCGGGGTAGACAGAGACTAAGGACCTCCACATGCCACGACCCAGACACTACTCTCTTGCTTCCTCCAGATTCATACATACATATACTCACGCCTGACTCCCACCGGGGTAGACAGAGACTAAGGACCTCCACATGCCACGATCCAGACACACCTCTCTTGCTTCCTCCAGATTCATACATACATATAGGTATTCACGCCTGACTCCCACCGGGGTAGACAGAGACTAAGGACCTCCACATGCCACGACCCAGACACACCTCTCTTGCTTCCTCCAGATTCATACATACATATACTCACGCCTGACTCCCACCGGGGTAGACAGAGACTAAGGACCTCCACATGCCACGACCCAGACACACCTCTCTTGCTTCCTCCAGATTCATACATACATATACTCACGCCTGACTCCCACCGGGTTAGACAGAGACTAAGGACCTCCACATGCCACGACCCAGACACACCTCTCTTGCTTCCTCCAGATTCATACATACATATACTCACGCCTGACTCCCACCGGGGTAGACAGAGACTAAGGACCTCCACATGCCACGACCCAGACACACCTCTCTTGCTTCCTCCAGATTCATACATACATATACTCACGCCTGACTCCCACCGGGTTAGACAGAGACTAAGGACCTCCACATGCCACGACCCAGACACACCTCTCTTGCTTCCTCCAGATTCATACATACATATACTCACGCCTGACTCCCACCGGGGTAGACAGAGACTAAGGACCTCCACATGCCACGACCCAGACACACCTCTCTTGCTTCCTCCAGATTCATACATACATATAGGTATTCACGCCTGACTCCCACCGGGGTAGACAGAGACTAAGGACCTCCACATGCCACGACCCAGACACACCTCTCTTGCTTCCTCCAGATTCATACATACATATACTCACGCCTGACTCCCACCGGGGTAGACAGAGACTAAGGACCTCCACATGCCACGACCCAGACACACCTCTCTTGCTTCCTCCAGATTCATACATACATATACTCACGCCTGACTCCCACCGGGGTAGACAGAGACTAAGGACCTCCACATGCCACGACCCAGACACACCTCTCTTGCTTCCTCCAGATTCATACATACATATACTCACGCCTGACTCCCACCGGGGTAGACAGAGACTAAGGACCTCCACATGCCACGACCCAGACACACCTCTCTTGCTTCCTCCAGATTCATACATACATATACTCACGCCTGACTCCCACCGGGGTAGACAGAGACTAAGGACCTCCACATGCCACGACCCAGACACACCTCTCTTGCTTCCTCCAGATTCATACATACATATACTCACGCCTGACTCCCACCGGGGTAGACAGAGACTAAGGACCTCCACATGCCACGACCCAGACACATCTCTCTTGCTTTCTCCAGATTCATACAACCTGCGTATACATATTGTTGAGGGTTGTCCCGAGCCAAGAGTTAAGTGGTTCAAGGATGGCAAAGAGGTTACCACTGACGCCAGGATCAGAATCGAACGAGATACCCAAAGATTAGAAAATTATAACTTAACAGTTACGCTAGTAAAAGAAGAAGACGGCGGAGTATACATATACTCACGCCTGACTCCCACCGGGGTAGACAGAGACTAAGGACCTCCACATGCCACGACCCAGACACACCTCTCTTGCTTCCTCCAGATTCATACATACATATACTCACGCCTGACTCCCACCGGGGTAGACAGAGACTAAGGACCTCCACATGCCACGACCCAGACACACCTCTCTTGCTTTCTCCAGATTCATACATACATATACTCACGCCTGACTCCCACCGGAGTAGACAGAGACTAAGGACCGTTACAATTGAAGGACTCGTAGGTTTCGCTCTAATAATATTAAATTAATATTTTCTTCGTCTGTTTGTCACGGTTATATATCTATTGTTGTATTGTAATATGTTACGGGTAGATTTTTTGTTTGAAATTCTATGATCCGTGTTCACGCAATAGACCTATGTCACGCATTATCACGGCTTTTATAACTTACGGTGTATCCAGAGGCACAAGTAACAGTGTACACTTGCAGCCAGTTGCTGCACTTAATCTGTTATCTATCTATCATCACGCCTTTTATCCTAAGAGGGGTAGGCAGAGACAATAGAATGCCATTTGTTACGATCCTGACATACCTCTTTCGCTTCTTTTATATTCATCATACTTTTCATACATGCTCGGTGATTGTGTGTACTTTAATATTTCCATCGATCAATACATTTTTAAAAGATTTGTATTTTTGTGTGTATGTTTGTAATGAATAAAGCGAAGCCGGGGGTGGAATGCTAGTGTTCAATAAAAGTACACCTAGATCTTAAGCTGCCAGCATTTCCTTTCACTTCAGCCGAATAAACCTTTTTACGTGAAAAACCTTAGGCTTCTGTAGTCTTTGTTATTACTGAAAGTAATATATACTTGTTGTTATAATTTTCATTGAAAGTATTTAATAAGAGCATTATTCAGGAGTTTTTCAGATTTATATCTCGTAAACAAAACTTCCTTTGCCATTTTTCAGGATTTGCGGTTAGGTTTTCCTGTAAACTATGTGCGAGGTCCTATATTTCCAATTTTAAATTTAGACTGTAGTTTTCGTGATAAGGGGGGGGGGGGGGGGGGGGATGCATAAGACGAAGAACGATTCAGAAATTCCTAATCGTAAACCACACGCATGAGTGGTTCGGGCGCAACTGATCGCAGCATGCAAGACAGCAACGGCGCTTTGTCCGTTCTTGCTGCAGAAGTGAGAAGGACATAATGTACCGCTTCTCATAATAAATGACGTAAGCGGCACATTACAGATAAATAATTTATTAAAAAACGATCACATGCAGGGAAACATCTTCTTAATCAATACTAGGTACTGAGATTACCTACAGACTCGTATAAAAAACGTAAATCCCTTCAGAGTTTGGTCGTATGACTAAAAAAGTGTTTTTGAAGAAAATTTAAGTTATCAAGAAAATTTTCACCAATCATGTTTTCATCCTACACAATACTAGATAAAATCCTCTAGTTTTCAATGCTCAAATTGTATGTTCATAGCATTCGTAAATTTCGGGAACTTTAGTTCAGAAATCAACCGAAATTATTTGATCGTCCCCTTAATTTTCGTATATTTTCTTTAATATAATTTAAACTATGCATTTTATAATGACACCTTTTATTTGATATCTCACACGATGCACGAAATTTTTTTTTTCAATATTTTCCCTCAAAATCGAAATTTACGCTATACGTCCATGATTGGGTCATCAAACTCTATATATGTACCAATTTTAGAGAAAATAAGATGTGACAGACAGACATACAAACACAAGAGCAGGATCGCTCATCCGTTTTTTCATTGGATACATCCGTACACGAAACCCTAAAAATAACTAAATAAACCAGATCCGCGTGGAATAGTGGCAAGAATACTGGCTCCATTTCGCCGCTGAATCGCGATACTGATTCGTTTGAGCGAGGAAGGAGCCAGCCCTCTTGTCACCAACGGATTAGACAACACACGTCATTTTCCCCGACGTGATTCACTTATACTGTTATTACTCAGCTCCTAAACATGATAGGTCCATGTTTAATACTCGTAAACCTTCCCAGTGAATCAATCTATCTAATAGTGTAAACCGCAACAAAATCGGTTCAATATGTTTTGTGTTCTAACCTTATTAAACGAGACCGGCTTGCCACCTTGTTACCTTGAATTGATTGAAGCATATGTTAATAAATTTAACCACAAAAACATACGCACGAATTATTGTCATGATTTTGTCATTTAAACCGGATTGGCCCCCTTAGGGATCATATGTTCACGACTTCATGGTATGTCAGGGTAAACAGCGTGCTTTCATATTTATTATGTCTACAAAATAATGTAGGAAAGATTTTCGTTTATTTTTAAATTTTTACGGATTGCCTTACAGCTACCGGGAACCGTTACCAGCCCCAGGATACCCAGTGGAAAACAAAGTCTTCCTCATTTAGCCAATGATCTCTTGAGGCTATACCTAACGAGTGGCCAGTAGGGTTAGCACAAATATTGACAGCGACACTTTCGTTTTCGTTTACTGACTGACATAATAAGGTGTGACGTGTGACGTCAGAGTCGATCGGAAGTTGCTTGTGTCAATATATGCTACGGATTTGTCTTCAAAACGAAACGTTTATGTCCAACAAGGACCGGCCAGAGAAAGCCCGGGCCGAGAGGTCCGGCCCAACAATGTGCGGACAAATTCTGTGTACTTGTCTTTGCCTGGCATAGATAATGTTTGATCGTCTGTAACTCAAGAACTATTCAACGGATTGGGATACAGTTTTCACTATAACATAGATTATTCTTTGAGAAACATTTCGGTATATAAAACATCACGCTAGATTTTATAAAAGGCGAGCAGCAAAAATAAATGGGAACCAAGTCGTAATTTTTAAACCGCTGCCCTTGTATTATAGATTCTTGCCATTTTTTCCTACTGGGAATCAAACCCACGACTTCATGGTCTATAGCGTGCAATGTCCGTCTCAAATGCCAATATTTTTTGTCAAAAATTATTTCTATTAATTAATTTTCGCCAATTTGATTTGTTTTTTGTTTGTCTTAATGAAGGTTTCATGTTTTTTAATACAAAAAAATATACCCATACTAAATTGATATCATGCTTATTTTCTCACGCTAAGAGGTAAACAGAGAAAGATCATGAACTCAACTCGTAAGGTATAGCCTCACAAATACCATAGGCTAAACGAGGGAGACTTGGTCTTGTGCTGGGTACCCTGGAACCGTAATTAACACGGTTTCGGGAGCTGTAAGGCAACCCGTGAAAAAAGAAAAAAAAGAAGAAAAATGGCATAAACAAACACACATATCATCACGACCTTTATTGCTTGATGGATGGCTTGTCTGGCCAAGTAACAGTGTCCACAAGAAGTCGATTTTTATGGGGCACAGCTTATTTTCTCCGAATCTACTGGACGAAGACGGTTGAAATTTGCTACATATATAGAGTTTGATGACCCAATCACGGACGTATAGCGTAAATAATTGAATTACGATTTTGGGGGGAAAATTAAAAAGTCAAAAATTTATATATCAAATGGAAATTTAAAGATATATCCCTTCGACTGATCGTCTCTTCTGGTGACAAGAGGGCTGGCTCCTTCCTCGATCAACGAATCAGTATCGCGATTCAGCGGGGAACTGCAGCCAGTATTCTTGCCACTATTCCACGCGGACCTGGTTTATTTAGTTATTTTTAATGTTTAGATTTGATTTAAGGTTTTTATATTGTTGTGTGTATTAAATAAAATAAAAAATTATTAGTAATACATATATGTATATATTTATAACTAGCGGACTCGGCAGACGTTGTCCTGCCCAAACGTTGGCTTGCCTGCTATTTACTTTCCTTCGTCCGTGGAAAACAACTACTCCTACCCCTACCTCTACCTCTACCCCTACCCCTACCCCTACCCCTACCCCTACCCCTACCCCTACCCCTACCCCTACCCCTACCCCTACCTTTACCACTACCACTACCCCTACCTCTACTCCTACAATTCTACTCCTGCGATTTCCATACAAAATTACCTATTTATTATTTTTTATTTTTCAGCTGAACTTTAAGGTTTTTCAAATTTTTTTTTTCTTCTAAACCACCCCTGTGTTGTAACGAACAAAACAAAAAAAGAATTAGCCAAATCGGTCAAGCCGTTTTCATGTTATGTCGTGACAACGGAAAACGGGTTTCATTTTTATATATATAGATTTAAAATGCATAATATCCACGCCCCTTTTTTCCAAAACTACTGAATCTAAAATTTTTAAAAAATAGAAAATATATTCATAGTTTACAGGAAAACTCCTAACTCTTGGCCAATTATTTTAGCACAACTGACAAAATGTGGACACTGTTATTGTTGTTCGCGGCACCGTGCAGATGTGTTTATTTTGTGTTTTACATTTTCTCAGAAAGGAGTCATAATTTTATTGCAGTGAAAACTTATTTAGTGGCGTAAATCTTATGGATTCACGACCGACATGTAACATGATAGCTATGCCGTTATTACAAATTCTTCTTTATCATCAAGTATTATAGCCTTTATAGTATCAACGACTGTGATATGTCCCATTAATCACTGACTAATCATAACTATCACGCGTCGGTCGCCATGACATGATGTAGAATCAATTTACAATTTATGAAATTTAAATTTTTGATACTACAATTAATTTGAGCATTAAAAAACCATTGTTATTCATAGTTTTAAGTTTTTACTTCTGCCTATGCCTTTTTGTACATTGTACTTGACAACTAGGTAGTCGATAGCCTAATTGGTAGGACGGTGGACTTGAAACCGGGAGGTCCCGGATTCGAATCCTACCCCCTGCCAAAATGGCTAAGCCACCAATTTTCTTTAAGAATATGTGCTTAAATCGACTCCTCGTACTTCGAAGGGCACGTAAAGCCCGGTCCGCTCACCAACCCCCGCCTGCCAAAGTCACTACGACTATGGCAATTCCTCTCAATGAGCACTACTAAAAATGGTGCACTGGGAGACCATGATCCAGCAGTGGATCTTAAAAGGTTGATGATGACAACTTTCCACCCCTGCTTCCCCCGTGGAGGTCATATTAATTTTCATCTCCTATTATGGTCTTGAGTTCATACTAAAATCTCAAAGAAAAAACTACTTTCAGTTTTTCCTGATCACGGGTTGCCTTAAAGCTCCCAAAACCGTGTTACGGTTCCAGGGTACCCAACACAAGACCAAGTCTCCCTCGTTTAGCCGATGGTATTTGTGAGCCTATACCTAACGAGTGGCCAGTTCTGTTGAGGTATATTTAGATGGAAAAGCCTCTAAGTGTGGTTTGTCGGATTATAAGTTTTTAATTATAAAACCCATTGGTACATGGCCGGCTGGGTTAGCATATATTTTGACAGCGACACTTTCGTTTCGGTCGAATGGCCTTGAACAGGCCAAAACGTTCATGTCCAACAAGGACCGGCCAGAGATAGCCCGGACCGGGCATGCCCTGCACAAGAATGCCGAGTAATTTGCTTGGCCGGACAAAGACAAGTACACAGAATTTTCCCACACATTGTTGGGCCGGACCTCTCGGCCCCGGGCTATCTCTGGCCGGTCCTTGTTGGACATGAACGTTTTGGCCTGTTCAAGGCCATTCGACCGAAACGAAAGTGTCGCTGTCAAAATGTATGCTAACCCCACTGGATCCGGTATCGAATCCGTGGTCTGCCTAGTTAATACCAGACGTCTTAACCACTCGGCCACCGACGCACTAAAAACCTTATTCAGACAAGTTTTTTTTAATTAATCAAATCGTTCCAGCCTTTCTCAACTGATGCGTTTACCAACAATTTTTTTGATGTGTGTCAGTGATTTCGTGAAAAGAGACGGAGATGGTACCAACCCATTTTCCGAGAGGTTGGTACTGTCAGCCAACAGTCTGTGCGTGTGTGGGACGAGAAAAAGAAAGGGAAATAGAGAAGGAGAACGCACAGTCTTTCAGGATTATAATGTTAATGTTACTTATTACCAAGGTGAGATGTCAGATGTTACACATCATATGCGACTATTGTTTTTTTTTAATTTATATAGATTATTCTATAGTTATTAAGCTCATCAATATAAAATTATTTCTTATAGAACTAAATTGTTTATGCACATCAATTAAAAAAAGTTTACATCTTTAGTAAATTCCACTTGGGACACCTCACGGGTTCTTCCATGTTATTTGCTCTATAATATCTACCTATCTATCATCACGCCTTTCCATCCCAAGAGGGGTAGGCAGAGACAATCGCATGCCATTTGTTACGATCCTGACATACCTCTTTCGCTTCTTTTATATTCATCATACCTTTCATACATCGGCGATTGTGTGTACTTTTAACATTGCCATCGATCAATAAATGTTTTATGTGTTCAATAAAAGTACATCTAGGTTGTCCTCTGCCAGCATTTCCTTTTACTTCAGCCATATAAACCTTTTTAGCCAATCTTTCATCCTTCATTCTTTCAACGTGTCCAAACCAGCGTAAACTACTTTTCTTCATTTTAGTCACAACATCATCTTTTACTCCGCATTCTTCTCTAATTGCTCTATAATATTACAGCTAAAACCCCCGAGTTGGTGAGGAGTTGGGTATATGTATCTGCCTACTTCCAAATGATGCAGCAGCATCAGGTCAAGGTTACCATGTTATTGTAATATCATTGAATTCACAGGATACTAAATTTCGAATCGATCAGACCAGTCACATCTCTTCAACGACTAGAAAAGATATGATGATCTTCAAACGGCTGAACAGATTTTTTTTAATCATAGCTAAGAACACTCCTTTCAAAAAAGACACTTATTCAAAATCGGTTCATCCGTTTAGGAGCTACGATGTCACTCCTAGATATTAAGTGCATCAACAGAATTGCCAACTTTTTTTTCTTCTTTTTCACACGGGTTGCCTTACAGCTCTCGAAACCGTGTTACGATCCCAGATTACCCAGCACTAGACCAAGTCTTCCTCTTTTAGCCGATGGTATTTGTGAGGCTATACCTAACGAGTGGCCAGTTCTGTTGAGGTATATTTAGATGGAAAAGCATCTAAGTGTGGTTTGTCGGATTATAATATGTACATGAGTTTTTATTTACATCTTAACCACGTTTAGGAAATGTTGTATAAATAAACTCAACTTTCCAGGATTAACTGAGATTTGCCATATTTTTGACAGATACAAGATGACTAAGAGCAACAGTCCTTAAGGCCATTTAAGGTTCTCAACTGAGGTTTCTCTGTCAATCTAGTATTTGCTAGTAGCCGTGAGCATATTTCAAAGTAAGTGGTAAATGATTTAATCTATATAAACACAAGGCTGTACCCGCCATGGTCAGTTAGTTAGTAGGCGCGGTGCAGTCCGCGTTTTCTAACTAAAAAAAAAATAAATAAAAAAAATTCATTAAAATAAATTTGTAGGTAAATAGTTTATTTTAGGAATTTTTTGATTTAAAAAAAATTAGTAATTTTGCTTTTTGAGCATAGTACTTTGTGATTTGTGTTTCAAAGGATATCGTTTTGTAATTTTGTTTCTAAGGTATGTATTTTTTGTTTTTTACAATACAATAGTTTCCTCAAGAATTGAGCTATCAAATACAAATTATTATTTTTTCAAATCGGTCCAGTAGTTTTTGAGTGTAACACGAATAAACAAATATAAATATTTATATAATAGATGTATTATTACTCTAAAATTAGTGAACCGATTCTAAAAATTATTTTACCAATAGAAAGCAACGATATCCCTGAGTGACATAGGCTATATTTTATTTTTAAATTTACAAAATTATTTAATTTATAAATTAAAAAACCATGTACAAATGGGTTTTTTAATTAAAAACTTATGTACATAATCCGACAAACCACACTTAGAGGCTTTTCCATCTAAATATACCTCAACAGAACTGGCCACTCGTCTCACAAATACCATCGGCTAAACGAGGGAGACTTGGTCTTGTGCTGGGTACCCGGGAACCGTAAAAAAAAAATTAATGAAATATTAAAACAGTTAATCAAAAAGATTAGGTCCGCGTAGCATAGTGGCAAGAATGCTCGCTGCAACACTGAATGTTTTTGTACATTAATTATATTATGCTTATAATAGTATGTACAGATCCCACTAATATCATAAACGCGAAAGTTTGTATGGATGTATGTTTGTTATTCAATCACGCCAGAACGGCTGAACGGATCTGGATGAAAGGCACATAAATAGATTATTGTCTGGTATAGCACATAGGCTACTTTTTATATCGAAAAAATGTTATGGTTCCCGTGGGATAGATTTGTTTTTGTTTTTCACGGGATCGACATGTTTTTTTGCATAGTGGTAGTTTAGGGGTCAAAGAATGGCTTATACTACTTTTTATTAGCCACGGGATTATTTCTTTTTGGATCTTTTTCCACGCGGGTGAAACCGCGGACAGCTTGTTGAAGTTTTGCTAGCGGCCCCGCCTTCAGCTTTGCAGGGGTACAATATTTACATCAATTTGAATACTTACATAAATACGCTTATAACTACTTGTCTATTAGAGATAGATATATGCTACCGCGGACTTATTTTTAGATAATTATATTCTAAACAATTCTTACCTACATCATTTTGTTATATCTCTGACGGATTAGACAGCATACGCCATGAAAACTCGCTGGGACTAACTTTTTCCCGTTTATAAAAAGCTAATACCAATATTTTATTTTATTTGTTATGTTTCGAATATTTACGTAACGTGTGGTGCGTTCCCGGCCATGTACCAATGGGTTTTTTTAATTAAAAACTTATGTACATAATCCGATAAACCACACTTATAAATATACCTAAGCCTTTCCATCTAAATATCAGCGAGGGAGACCTGGGTACTTGGGTAGCTGGGTACCCTGGATTCATAACACGGTTTCGGGAGTTAAGAAAGAAAAAACAATGCTAAAGCTTGGCTAAAGCCTATATTTTAGTAATATTTTATTTTACAATATTACGCATACTATAGCGAAACTAATTAGTCAATGGTATAACTTACGAGAGTAACTTAAATGACAGCTCATTTAGCTGTGCCTTGCGGTTGCACCAGCGCTAAGGGCTTAAGGGCTGTTGGTCAAGGTCATCTCATATCTGTCAAAAATATACCAAATCTCATTCTTCTTCTTCTTTTTTATTATGGCTCCACCATGGTCAAGTATTATAGCTTTATAGTGTATATAGCCGATAAATCGGTATTTAAGATAATCCCGCCGACCGTGATATGTCTTACTAATCACTGATTAATCACAACCATCACAGCGCGAACAGGATTAAACTGGATTCCACATCACGCCACGACGAAAACGCGTGCGTATGTCGCCATGACCGGATGTGGAATCTCCCAAATCTCATTGCTTTGGGATTCCACATCCGGTCATGGCGCCGAGCGCACGCGTTTTCGTCATGGCGTTGTGATGGTTGTGATTAGTCAATGATTAATAAGACATATCACAGTCGGCGGGATAATGTTAGCTATCGATTTATCGGCTTACTATTGCACAAGATTAAACACTGGAGACTGGCAGAATTGCGACGAGTCAGCACTGTTGCCATATATCAAAAGAAGAAGAAGAAGAACATTGCCTTGATTACAACTGATAGTTATTATTTTAAATTGGATTGAGCCATCTTTTCATTATTAAGAGTTCTAAAGTTTCCAAAATGCAAAATCAACGCTCTTTTTTAGAACCCAAAATAATAAAAATATAGCTCAATCCAATTTAAAATAATTCATCAATAATTAGTACAGATTATAACTTTTGGAAAGTAATATTAATAGAATTAAAACTATGAACAGATTTGTTATATATAATATATATCCAAAAAGAAATAATCCCGTGGCTGTAATTTGCCCCTCCCCCGCCCGCTTTCGCGGTATAAAAAGTATATGTCATTCTCTGACCCCTAAACTATCACTATGCAAAAAATCATGTCGATCCCGCGAAAAACAAAAACAAATCTATCCCACGGGAACCATACATTTTCCGGGATAAAAAATAGCCTATGTGCTATTCCAGACTATAATCTATCTCTGTGCCAAATTGACATCCAGATCTGTTCAGCCGTTCTGGCGTGATTGTGTAACAAACATACATCCATACAAACTTTCGTGTTTATAATATTAGTGGGATTTTAACACTATCACGGCTCTTATTCTTTCGGGCATAGTCAGAGTCTTAGTAACAATGACTACATGTAGTCTGCCAATTCGAGGAACGAAGTATAGTCAACAGCATCGTGCTTTAACATCCAGGTCACTGCCACTATGAGCAATTAAAATAATTATTACACCGAGTTTATAATAGGTGTAGGGTGACCATCCGTTCGTATATATTAAAATTATCTTGACTATAATTTGTGTCATATTGTGCGTCGGTGGCCGAGTGGTTAAGACGTCTGGTATTAACTAGGCAGACCACGAGTTCGATCCCGGATGTAGCCATGTACCAATGGGTTTTTATATTAAAAACGTATGTACATAATCCGACAAACCACACTTACAGGCTTTTGCATCTAACACCCATAACACGGTTTCGGGAGCTGTAAGGCAACCCGTGTAGAAAGAAGAAAAGAAAGAATAAAGTATTTTTTGTAGTGAAGTAGGCGATTCGGTAATTTATTGGACGAGCATTGAGAGTGAAATTTCAAGAACGCGTCACGTTTAGGCACATTTCGTTACATGAGAGAAAAGAAAGTTATAACGTAGAGAGGAGAATGAGAAATGAGGAGACATTCTTTTGTGCTATTATTTGGTAAAATAAACAAAAAACGAAAATTGTGGGTACGAGATTGGGTATTAAGGCGTGATAACCTTGGTCTTCATACTCAGTTATTAAGTGAGTTGAGAGCAGAAGATCCGATGCTACTGAAATTTTTTTTACGAATGACTGAAGCCAACTTTAATATATTACTAGATATTGAATTTGTTTTTAAAATGTTTTGATTTCGTATACCATAAGTCAGGATGTTGCTCATATATTGAAATAAGTTTAATCACTTCTTCATGACACCAAACTTTTTTCTCGCTCATCGTACCTACTTGCTCAAAGAATTTCCAACTCTATTGTTTTGCCAGACTAAATTAGCAAGCGCTTGCAGCAAGCTCAACACAACTGTGTACGAGATACTTGCAGCAAGTTTGTCAAGTCACTAAAACTTGCATAAGTCGACTTGCGCGAGCGTTTACACGTTGGAACTCGCTTGCGGAAGTCAACTTGTGATAGATTTATTGCTAGTAGACACACGGCTAAACAACTGAACCGATTCTGATGAAATTTGATACGGAGAGAGCTTGAACCCTAGGGATGCTCATTGGATTCTTTTATCCAAAAAGGGGGTATAATAAAGGATGAAAATTAGTATGTACACCACAGGGGAACTGCTAGTTTTTCAATCAAATATAAAAAACCTTAAAAATAATCTACTACTAATAACTAAATAAACCTGGTCCGCGTGAAATAGTGGCAAGAATACTGGCTGCATTTCCCCGCTAAATCGCGATGCCAATTCGTTGAGCGAGGAAGGAGCCAGCCCTCTTGTCACCAGAAGAGATGATCAGTCGAGGGGATATATCATTAATAAACTTTTTGTCATTTGTAGCCCACGGACCTAGAGTAGGTACTGCTCGTTATAACTACACTGACGACATTAAAAAAATGCCACTTGCAAATTTGCCCAATTGGGTGTTTTTTTCACCGTTTAAATACACTTGAATGTTGCTTTTTACTTCAAAAAGCTATCTGGCGTGGTTTCGGAAATATTTCATGGTAAGTATACTGTATAGTGGCTTTGTAATGTTGCTCGTCAGTGTGTTTTTCATGATTTAACTCGTTTAACTATAATACTGAATTAGTCATACATAAATTGTTACAAAGAACTACGCAGAAAACATTAAATTAATATAATTTATTTTATCTACTCTTATATCGTAAAATTTCTATTACAAAATCGAATTATATTTCATAATGATATGTTTTACATACACGCGTCTCTAATATGTCAAACGATATCATAATGTTTTTTTTTAAATGCAGAAATGGCAAAGGATATGTGTTATGCAGCCACATTAAACTCTATGAAAATATCGACACTCCCATGTGGGAGCCACTTGACAGTTAACGCGCATGCGCAGAAAGTAGGTAACCGCGATTTGCCGCCAATTTGTCGATTAAGAAAAATATCTTGGTTCAATTTGTTTTGTACTATTGCATGGGATTAGATAAAGTAGTGTATGAACGGGCACATAACTTGGAATTAAAACACTCGTGGATGCTTCGTGAATTCAACTTGTGTTTTAATTACCCCTATTATGATCCCGTATCATAAACTACTATTATTAATGACTAACTTGCCGCTCCGGCTTCGCCCGTGGATTTTTTTAAATGTGACATTGAAATTTATCCCGAAGAAATTTCGGAATAAAAAGTAGTGTTTGTCACTCTTCGGCCTTCAGTTCTTCTTCTTTGCCTCATCCATTCAAATCTGGATACATCTTTTCATGCATTTTTAGCATTCTGTATCCAAAGAGTGACAGCGGAAACCCTATTAGAGGTCATCCACAAATTGCGTCACACGAATTTCATGACTTTGGACACCCTGCCCCCGTCCTTGTCACAGGTAACACAGGTGCAGACCAGTGTTCACACTTTGTTGACCCCCTACCCCCCCCCCCCTAAACCTGTGACGTAATGGATGGCCCCTTATTAATAATCCGCTGTCTATGGTCATATTAGTAAAAGTTAAAAATTAAAGGTTGGGAGTGTTGGGACCCTGTACAAGAAACCTGTTTTATTCGGCGTTTTTGCTCGATCTTAATGATGGCAATAATGTATACAAACGTGTAACTAGTATAACTATAATGCATACACGTACAACAATAAATAATAACCAGCCAATTAGTTCCTGCGCCACACAGGGGCGTCAAACTTGGTCTGATCTTAGTGCATACTATTGAGTGTACGACTCGCACTTGGCCAGTTTTTTTAATCATCATGATCGTGTACTTAAATAAATTAACTTATTTTATATTTTGTACGTAGAGTAAGTAAGTACTCATAACGATTTATAACTAATTAAGTAAAATTAAATACTGAAGTTTGACAGAAACTATTTTACAATGTCGTTAAATTAATTGGTTTTGTATTTCCTTGTATACTCGTGAGTATGTAAGATTTTTGTTACCCACTTTTCTATAAATAAATAACAAATCAAAGTGCTTCGAAAGGCTCAAAATAAATGGGCGGCGTTATTATTTTTAAAAATTATTGTTGTTTTTTTTTTCACCCGTAACAATTCTCGAAACCGTGTTACAGTACAAGTGTACCCAGCGGAAAACCAAGTCTCCCTCTTTAGCCGATAGTATTTGTGAAGAATGAAAGATTAACTCAAAAGGTTTATATGGCAGAAGTGAAAGGACGACCTATGTGTACTTTCATTGAACATATAAAAATAATATTAATCGAAGGCAATGTTAAAAGTACACACAATCGCCGAGCATGTATGAAAGGTATGATGAATATAAAAGAAGCGAAAGAGGTATGTCAGGATCGTAACAAATGGCATTTGATTGTCTCTGCCTACCCCTCTTGAGATAAAATGCGTGATGATATGTATTTATTAAGATTTTAATTTAAAATTCCCTTTGAAAGTTGCATTATTCGAACAATAAAATTTATCCCGATAATTATGAATAAATCCATGGTCATATTAGTAATAGATTTTTTTTGTATGAACTTGTTTTATTGTATTTTTGTCCTTTGATTCAATATTTATGAATGACAATGGATCGCGTGTTGAGTTGACTCGTCCTTGTGACACGGGTAACAGTGTTCACTTTTACTTACTTTCCCATATGAAGAATCGTAATAATTTTTAGGTACCTTCAGATCTCTATATATTGTGCGTCGGTGGCCGAGAGGTTAAGACTAGACAGACCCCGGGTTCGTCCGACAAACCACACTTAGAGGCTTTTCCATCTAAATATACCTCAACAGAACTAGCCACTCGTTGTTAGGTATAACTTCACAAATACCATCGGCTAAACGAGGGAGACTTGGTCTTGTGCTGGGTACCCTTGAACCACGGTTTCGGGAGCTGTAAGGCAACAAAAAAAAGATAAAAATCTAACATATAAACCTTGCCTCGACCGCAAGTATATATGTTGAAATAACACATAGAATATATTATAACATTACGACATTTTATATGTCTCCTAAAATGCAGTTAATTTACCAAACACGTTTAGTATGCACTCATGTGTTTATTTTAGGACATCTTAAATACTACATACTTAAGGAGCGCCTCATAACTTTTGTCCTATACAAAAATTCACCAATTCAAGTATTGTACAAAACTTATTAAAAATAGCAAGTTCTAGTTAATGGATCCTTAAAGTATATGAAATTATCTATACTCAATATGTAAAAAATATGTCAATATCAGCTATACCTAGGTTTCATGAAGTCCTGAAAGACATCAATTTCACGCATATTTTAAAACCGACTTTGCAACATTTACTAATGTAGGCAAAATGTAGGTATATTTATTTAGTGCATATCGAGTAAAGATAATTTCACATACTTTATGGATCCATTAACTAGAACTTGCTATTACTAATATTTTGTACAATACTTAAATTGTCCGTTTTGTGTATTTTATTTTGTTTGGAAATTTCTTTCCAAAAGGATATTGGGTGAAAGAGATGCAAAATTTTCAAACACGTGCTTTTTTTAGTTGGTTACGCGACCGAGAGAGCTGTGTCGGGTTTTATCGAAATGTAACGAATCCACCGTCTCATCACATTGTTCAAGTTGTCGAGAGAAAATCGAAGGTTTTCTGGACGATTTTGAAGTAGTCTCTTGTACTATAACCGTCTGCTTTTTTGACCAAACTATAGATATGGTCAAAGATATGTACAAAAAAATAGGCTTGTATGTCAAAATACAAAATTTGGACTTAAGTTGGGCACCACGTTTTATAAATCGAGAAACTGTTCTGTTTTTAAAAAGAACGCGTTTTTGTCCCTTAAGGTGCCCACCCATTCGTCCAATCACCGGCGCGCCGCCGTACGGTCTACCAAAACTGATCACAGATTCGTCCAATTCTTAAAACAAATGGTCCGCCTAGATCGTAAGGCGGCCGGAATGGGAAATATTCGGTGCGATGCCGGACCAATGCGTGGCCTACGCGGAAATCGTAACTAAAATTAGCCTTACAGTAGTCGCATACGATGTGTAACATTTGACATTGGTACACGCACACACTGTTGGATGACAGTACCAACTTCTCGGAATATGGGTTGGTACCATCTGACGGCCAACTCTACCACCGCGCCCGCTCATTGGTCAAATCAAATAGAGCTTCCCCGGCTTCCTGTTACACACTTCCGTCCCTTTTCACGAAATCACTCCCACAGATTGCAGGAAAACGAGGAGAAAGATGTTATATATCAAAAACCCTTCAGGCTCGCTGTAGCCTCTTCCAGCCAGTTTCCTAGCTAGGTGTATGGCTATACCGCCATTGCTCGGTCGTCAGAGTCTCGTTTGTTGTCTAGCAGAGTGTACCAAGCGTGCAGGTGAGGATGACATTTGGGGTATAGATCTTATTCCGTTTCCCCCCTTACCCCCCTGAAATATTAGGAATATTAAAACCCGGCTTCACATCTACACAGTCATGACTAACGAGTTCACAACGCATTGCTGGAGTTAGACTAAACAATGTTATACTTTTCCTATTATTTTTTCGCATCAAGGAATGTCCAATCCTATAAGGTCCGGATAAATCCGTGTACTGTCTTTGCCCGATCCAGCAATTTGCTCGGCATTTTAGTGTTGGACATTCTCGGGCCGAGGATTCCTTGACCAGCCATAGATGCTGGCCAGATCTTCTTCAACAGATAGACCAATTATTATATTTATACGTAAATATAGACGCGCGGTCGGAAGTATCCTTGGTATGGTGTGCATTGGTGCGAATAATCACCGTGAAATATTTGATTAAAGGTCATTTGTCTAGTTCATTATGACGTTCAGTCTGAAGTTTTTGTTGGTATACATACATACACTCACGCCTCACTCCCACCGGGGTAGACAGGGACTAAGGACCTCCACATGCCACGACCCAGACACACCTCTCTTGCTTCCTCCAGATTCATACATACATACATATACTCACGCCTGAATCCCACCGGGGTAGACAGAGACTAAGGACCTCCACATGCCACGACCCAGACACACCTCTCTTGCTTCCTCCAGATTCATACATACATATACTCACGCCTGAATCCCACCGGGGTAGACAGAGACTAAGGACCTCCACATGCCACGACCCAGACACACCTCTCTTGCTTCCTCCAGATTCATACATACATATACTCACGCCTGAATCCCACCGGGGTAGACAGAGACTAAGGACCTCCACATGCCACGACCCAGATACACCTCTCTTGCTTCTTCCAGATTCATACATACATATACTCACGCCTGACTCCCACCGGGGTAGACAGAGACTAAGGACCTCCACATGCCACGACCCAGACACACCTCTCTTGCTTCCTCCAGATTCATACATACATATACTCACGCCTGAATCCCACCGGGGTAGACAGGGACTAAGGACCTCCACATGCCACGACCCAGACACACCTCTCTTGCTTCCTCCAGATTCATACATACATATACTCACGCCTGAATCCCACCGGGGTAGACAGGGACTAAGGACCTCCACATGCCACGATCCTGATTTATTTATTTTTTGTATTATTTCAGATTATGCATCAATAAATCAAAAAGATAAGAAAACTACAAAATGGCACCTCAAGAAAGGACATCATGCTGCGAACAAGAAAATCAACAAGAACACGGCAATTTTGATCAAAACCTATCAAACATAGATTTAAATAACAAAAACGGCATAATTAATAACGCTTACATAAAGGATAATGATAATTATGATAACCATAACGGTTTACCACCTTTTAGTGACAAAAGAAGTGATAAAAAAGTGACAGAATTCGACGATTTGCTCCCTTACGTTGGTGAATTTGGATTGTACCAGAAAATACTGTTCCTGTTGATGATACCTTTTGCATTTTTCGTGGCGTTTGTATATTTTTCACAAATTTTCATGACAATTGTTCCTGAAGAACATTGGTGTTGGATTCCAGAGCTGGCTAATTTGAGTATCGATGAAAGGTGAGTAGAAATTTTAGTTTTTAGAGCAGGACTTCTCAACCGCGCGCATCTGTAGGAGGGCGATAATTTTTGTTTAAAACGCAATTTAAAAAAAAAATCTTATACAACATAGAAATAATTTTACAGTGAAAAGATAGATAATTACTAAAAAATATTCATGTTAATTTTTGTAATGATATATAATAGCCATAAAATTTGATAAATAATGATTGTTTTCTATCGAGTAAAATGTTTCTAATCATATTTTCAAAACGGGAGGAACGAATAATTTCGGTTGATTTCTGAACTGAAATTCTCGAATATTACACGAATGCTATGAACATACAATTTGGGCATCGAAAACTAGAGGATTTTATCTAGTATTGTGTAGGATGAAAACATGATTGGTGAAAATTTTCTCGATAACTTACAATTTTTGAAATCACCTCTTCAAAGACACCTTTTTAGTCATACGACCATACTCTGAAGGGATTTACGTTTAAATTCTATACGAGTCTGTAGGTAATTTCAGTACCTAGTATTAATTAAGAAGATGTTTCCCTGTATGTGATCGTTTTTTAATAAATTATTTATTTGTAATGTGTCGCTTACGTCATTTATTCCGAGAAGCGATACATTATGCCCTTCTGACTTCTTGCAGCAAGAACGGACAAAGCGCCGTCGTTGTCTTGCATGACGTGATCGTTGCGCTTGAACCACTCATGCGCCCGAAACACGAGGGCGTGGCTTACGATTAGGAATTTCTGAGTCGTTCCTCGTCTTATACTTATATTTTTCAGTTTCGTAAACACAATCAGGTTTTCTGAAAAATTTTTAATTTTAAATATTTGTCGCTGCATCACTCATCGCTCTCAAAAATCAGTCGGCTTTATATGAAGGCTATCACTGCTTACCCTGCTAGAATCAAAGCGTGATCATATAGAGAATGGTTCTCCAAGGCTAAAAATAAATAGTGAAGCATGATTTTAAAAACAATCTTTAATTGTTAAACCAGGAAATAATAATAATTGTTATTTTATAGTTCGTGTAGTATGCGTATCTACTTTCACTATTTATGAAGTCTGGTTTGTTTGCATGATCATCTACGTAAATAATAATTGGTCAAGAGTGAGTCGGAGTCGCGTGGAGTTTCGTACCATTTCCGTTTCGGTTTTCCTGTAAGCTATGGGAGAGCTATATTTCCCAGTTTTCCTGTAAGCTATGGGAGAGCTATATTCCCAGTTTTCGGAGATAAGGAGGCATTCAATTTCTTTAATATATTATTATTTATATATTATATACTAGCATTCCGCCCCCGGCTTTGCCCGTGGATATTTTCGAACAAAATAAAATATACCCTACCCCTACCCTTACTTCTACTTCTACCCCCTACCCCTACCCCCTACCACTACCTCTAACTTTGGATATTGTTCATACAAAAATACTAAAATCGCGCGAAAAAATACTTACAATTTTAAACTTGTGATATCTTTCGAATGGAATGTCCGAATCGAATAATTCAAGTTGTAACGTAACTTTCGCAGTCGTGAACATGAAGAAGTTATTTAGATAAGGATTAATGCCATAAGTTACAAATAAAGAGCCTTTTCTAGCGGCGGTATTTCAATTAAATTTTTAAAATAAAAGAACAATATAATAGTTAGACATATGCTGTCGCGACACTTTTTGTAGATAATGATGTGTTCTGCAAAGTCGTAGTACATTATTTTGTTCTATTATCAATAGTTTTCGCAGCGCACGCGATGTAAGGAATTTTTAGGTTATTTTTTTTTAATTTGAGTAAGGTATTAACTTCACGCACGCTATATACCTATCCTAAGGGGATGAAATAAACGTCGTATTCCTTATACAACGCGAACGAAATCGCAAGCTACTGCTATACTAGTAAAAATTAAGAATGTCAGCAAAAAAAAACTAAAAAAACACGGTTACTAACTATGATAATAAAAAAAAATACGAACCAAAAATAAATCTCCTCTATTACGTCTATAAGCAAAAACAAAGCGGATATCCTATATTTGTATAGAAAAAACTCCCGGGTGTCTTTTTGGTGGACGATTGCTATTTGCTAAATGCTGAATGGAATTAAAAAAAAGGCAGTGGAAGGAAAGTGTAAAATTTTACTCAAACGACACATTCCTTACTGCATTTTTTCCATCTACATACCTACCTCTTCGGCTAAATGAGGAAGACTTTGTCTTCCGCTGGGTATCCTGGGGCCGGCAACGGTTCCCAGGAGCTGTAAGGCAAGCCCATATCATCTCTTCTGGTGACAAGAGGGCTGGCTCCTTCCTCGCTCAACGAATCAGCGGGGAAATGCAGCCAGTATTCTTGCCACTAGTCCACGCGGACCTGGTTCATTTAGTTATTTTTAATTTTTAGATTAGATTTAAAGTTTTTATATTGTTGTGTAAATAAAAAATACAATATGTATCTATCTATCTATCATCACGCCTTTTATCCCAAGAGGGGTAGGCAGAGACAATCGAATGCAATTTGTTACGATCCTGACATACCTCTTTCGCGTCTTTTATATTCATCATACCTTTCATACATGCTCAGCGATTGTGTGCTACTTTTAATATTGCCATTGATCAATACATTTTTTATATGTTCAATAAAAGTACACCTAGGTCGTCCTCTGCCAGCATTTTCTTTATTGTTATTACAATGTTTATTAGAGAGATTTGGCATAATAGATCGGTTAATAAAAATAAAGGATTTGATTATTTTTTCTATTTCCGCCGCGTCTGTCTGTGTCATTTTCCACAAAAAAATAATAATCTGATTTTGTTCTGGTTTTCACTATACGATAGGTTGATTCACCGGCAAGTTTCACCAGTTTTAAACAAGGACCTATCATGTTTAGGAGCTGAGCATTAACCGTATAAGTGAATCAAGTCGGAGAAAAAGTTAGCCCCAGCGAGTTTTCAATAGCGTATGCTGTCTAATCCGTCAGAGATATAACAAAATGATGTAGGAACGAATTGTGTAGAATTAAATGATCTACAATAATGTCCGCGGTAGCATATATCTATCTCCAAAAAATAAGTAGTTATAAGCGTATTTATGTAGGTATTTAAATTGCTATAAACCCATGCGAAGCCGGGCCTTGTATAGGATATAATAATGTGATTTGCTTCTCATCCAAACCCGTTTAGACGTAATTAAAAACGTTTTTAATTTTGAGTTAATATTTTTATTAGACCGTAAAATATAGGAAATACCTTGATATAGCTTCCTCAATATAAAAACTCATTTTCCGTTACTTAGTTTGGCCTTGACTCTTAAATTGTGACATTTCGAATAACTTAATTTGGATATTAAGTATATTCCCGATTCTACTTCATTTCATGGCGGACAACGCATACGTCCCGCAGGCGCGGATCCAGCCCTCATGAAGCAGAAATTGTAACTCCACGAAAAAAGCCGTAATTATGGGCTCCATCAACTTAAAACCAAACATGCGTTATTATTTTTAGAACAACTTTTGTTTGAATATTTTATGTTATGTAAAAAAACCGAAAAATGGCCATTTTCGCCATAAAAAAATGGCCATAGCTAAAAAGCACAAGGTATGAACTATTTTTCCCGTTATCAGCGCATCAAAATACATTTATGTGTAAGAAACCATCAAAAACTAGGAGTGTCAAGTTTTCGGCAGGTTTCGCTTTTCTGGTGACTGGCCTATCATTGTTTTTTTTATAATATCATCAACCTATCGACCTCAATAGACCGTGAAAGTGTGACGTCATAAGTCTATTAGGGTTGTGGGCATGCCCATCGTGCCCACAACGGTGGATCCGCGCTTGACGTCCCGTCGTGACATGATGGCTGCGCAACGAACCCAGTTTTACGCGCGGCTTATTTTGTCCATATCTCTTTAGAAAGATGTGAGAGAGATGGACTACTATTAAAATCTATAACTTAACCAAGATAAGATAGACCAATATTCACGTACCAGACACATGAAAAAGTAGAAAGTTTACATAATTTTTTTCATGATTTCAGGAGACAATTGGCGATTCCAGCTAAAGCAGGCAGTCAATATGCTCACGAGCGATGTATAATGTATGATACGAATTGGGATGAAGCTTTGAAGAACGGTAGGACCACCCCTGATCATGAGTGGCCAATTGTACCATGCAAAACTGGTTGGGAATATAATTATACGGATGTACCGTACGAAACTATAGCTTCTCAGGTAAGAAACCACTAACTTTTCACCCCCGGCTTCGCCCGTGTATATACTCGAACAAAATAAATATATACTATGTCACTCAGGGATATCGTAGCTTTCTATTTGTGAAAGATTTTTTAGAATCAATTCAGAAGTTTGAGAGACAACCTTGATCGAAACTTAACCTCTTTATAGCCATAATTTGTATGAGGATAAACTATTCCCAATTTCTCTGTAAATAATCCACTTGTGTCACTGTAATTTATCATATAGTTACTTATTCAATATATCTAAGTGAAATAGCTGTTATTTTTTGAATAGGTTTTATTGAATAGGAAATATGAATGGAACAATTAATGATTGCCTCCATTTTCTTTTCCAAAATCAACAATGACCCTTCAATTAAAAGCCTCATTTCTTTTCTAGCTTATTGAAAATTCAAAATAATTATTATTTTATGATTTTTGTTATAAATAAGTCATAAAATAATTATTATTTTGAATTTTCAATAAGCTACCAAAAAACTCGAGGCATTTAATTGAAGGGTCATTGTATAATAGCGCTTAAAAAAATTTAAGGGCTTCGTGATAGATTATGAAGGAGAAAACGGGAGCAAACTTTTACCACCCATATTTCGCATTCAATAAAACCAATTGAAAAAATAACAGTTATTTCACTTAGATATATTGAATAGGTAAGTAACAAATATGCTAAATTACAGTGACACAGGTGGATTATTCTGTTTATCCCCATACAAATTAAAGTCATCTTATAGCAAGCTCTCTCCGCGCTATCGCACCTATCCACCCTTCCCGTCGTGCGCGCCGCGTCCCCCCTCACCTCCAGGATTTCGTCCGTTAAACTCCCGCGCCGCCAGTCGTGATACCTACTCATAGCGGCGCGTACGTGTCTGTGTCCACGCTATCCACCCTTACGACTCGGGTTCTAGTTTATATTATGTACATTAAAGTAGTATGTTTTCTGTGTGTAAATGTGTTCTCAGTGTAAATAACTTTGTAGAAACGCTAATAAAGTATGTTCTAAACAATGTTTATTATCAGTGGCTAATCTAAAACCTACCCTGAGTAACTTTCCTTTCATTTTATCGAGGAGGAACCTTAGTCTCCCTATAATCTTTAGATTTTTTACAAACAAAATTTCACATTCATAAGTACAAAATTGTTTTATAATTTCTATTTTTAAGTGACTTAAAAAAAATTATCGATCGATTGAGGTATTTCTTTATATTCACGTAAATTTCTTCAGAATGTTCCTTTTTTCATTAAAATTGGTTCAGTACTTTTTATTATTTTCCTTATTTTTTCAGTTAGATTGGGTGTGTGAAAGAGACAATTTAGCAGCGACAGCACAAGCCATATTCTTCTGCGGGGCCATAGTAGGTGGACTAGTTTTTGGGTGGATAGCTGATAAATATGGAAGGATACCTGCATTAGTTGGTGAGATTTTTTTTTATAGTAGTGCCACATGTCCAAAATGGTACCCTGTGGGACTACTAGTAATATTAATAGTGCCACGACCCATAATGTGTATCGGTGGTACTACTATAGTGCCACGTTCAACTTTTGTCGACTTTATGATATTGTTACGAGCTGGGGGGTTCGAAGAGATTTAAAATACCGATTAAATAAACAAACTTTACTTCAACACCACAAAAATACAGTTACATAAATGAAAACACTAAAATAACACTTAGTCGCACTAAATTCCACTTCACTGTTTCGCTTTGATCGCTCTGATTCGCACTGTGTTCGCTTTGATCGCTCTCTTATTCGCACTGTGTTCTCCCGGCGACGATCCTCTGTTTATATTGCCCTCCGAACATTCGAGAAACGCCGAGATTGTTGTACAGAGTTGTAGATGCGTCTCGGTGCCAAATACCTACACACCGACCGCGCCCGATTTTGGTACCTATGGCTAGGCACATACGGTCCATTTTCGTTTGTACTTGATTCTCTCTGGATGTTTCTAGAGACGTCTATCGACCTTGATGTGTTTAGGTATTTATTTGTGCGATTTAAGTACCTATTCGTTACACTGCCCCCCGCTTAGACTTGCTCGTCCCGAGCAATATTCGAGCCTTTGTAAGGGGCTAGTCGATCAATGTGGACAACCTTTAACTGCCCACGCGGGCATCGTTGGATCCGATAGGTCACGTCATTGATCCTCGTGATGACCTTATACGGGCCTTCCCAGCGGTTCTGCAGCTTGGGAGATTTGCCTTTTCGGCGTTTCGGGTTGTGCAGCCACACCAACGATCCCTCGTCAAAACCGTTACTATTGAAGTTTCTATCGTACCTGGTCTTCATCTTTGTACTGGCCACAAGACTGCTCTGACGAATCTGGTCATGTATGTCGCACATCTTGTTTTTCAGGTTCGATACGTAGTCACTTACAGGTTGCGGCGCATCCGGAGGTCCGCCGGTCAGGAGATCAAATGGTAGTCGGAGTTCTCTCCCAAAGTTGGCATAAGCAGGAGTCACCTTTATGCTTTCATGCTCTGCGGATCGATATGAGAGCAAGAACAAGGGAATATATCGGTCCCAGTCCCTCTGGTGATCCTCAACCAGTTTCGCTAAATGAGTCTCCAAAGTGCGGTTGAACCTTTCAACCATTCCGTCGGACTGTGGATGATACGCCGTAGTCCTCGTTTTATTTATTCCCAGGAGACGGCATACTTCCTGGAACAACTGCGACTCAAAGTTACGCCCTTGATCAGAATGTATCTCCATTGGTAGCCCGAACCTGCAGAATACTTCGTTGACCAACTTAGTCGCCACTGTTGTCGCTTCCTGGTTGGGAATTGCGAAGACCTCCGGCCACTTCGTGAAGTAGTCCATCACGACCATGAAGTACTTGTTCCCGTCTTCAGTGACCGGGAACGGTCCAGCAACGTCCACCGCAATTCGTTCCCATGGAGCGCCAACATTGTACAGCTGCATACGTCCCCTCGTACGTGTCGTAGGTCCCTTCACGGCCGCACATACTGTGCACTTGCGACACCAATCCTCGACATCTTGCCGGCAATGAACCCAATAAAATCGTTTCCTGATTTTCGCCAGGGTTCGATTCATGCCCAGATGTCCTCCCGAGGATCCATCGTGCACGGACTCAAGCACTGCGCGCACCTTTGACCTAGGCACGACCAGCTGCATCAATGTCTCCTGTCCACTTGGCGACTCCCACTTGCGGTACAGCAACCCGTTGTGCAGCACTAGACTTTCCCACTGAGTCCAGTAACTTTTCGTGGTGGAACTCATGGCTGATACAACATTCCAGCCGGGCCTTGGAACATTCTGCGTCTTCCATTCCATTATCGGCGCCAAGTTGTTATCCTTGAGTTGCTCGTCTCTCATTCTCTCGTTCGCCCATTCGTCACTAAGGTTGTTAGTCGTAATCACTTTGATGACAGAATCACCGATTTCACGCCTCGAGCAGTGTTTACAATCTTCAGGGCACGGCCTGCGTGACAGTGCGTCAGCGTTGCCATGCATCCGTCCTCGTCGATGTTCGATCGTGAAATCGAATTCTTGTAACTGCTCGATCCACCGAGCGACTTGTCCTTCAGGATCCTTGAATTGAAGTAACCATTTCAACGCCGCATGGTCTGTCCGTAGCTTGAACTTCCTTCCGATGAGATATTTGTTGAAGTGTCGTAACGTCTTCACTACGGCCAGAAGTTCGCGTCTGGTTACACAGTAGTTCCTTTCTGGTTTCGACAGAGCCTTGCTGAAATACGCTATCACAACTTCCTTGTCCCCCTTCCGTTGTGACAGCACACCTCCAATGGCGATGTTGCTTGCGTCTGTGTCCACCACAAACTCGCCGTCTTGGTCCGGGTAGCCCAAAACAGGTGTTTCACACAGCCGTTGTTTCAGTTCCTGGAACGATTTCTCACAGTCCTCAGTCCACTGAAACGAACGCTTGTCCTCCGTCAGCCGATGTAGGGGTTTGGCTACTCCCGCGAAGTCGTAAACGAAGCGGCGGTAGTATGAGCACAGACCAAGAAACGCCCGAACATCTGTTTTGTTCCGCGGGGTGGGCCATTCTCGTACAGCTACTGTCTTGACAGGGTCGGTTTCTACGCCATCCTTTGTAATTACATGCCCGAGGTAATTCACACGTTTCTTGAAGAAGCTACACTTCTTGGCATGCAATTTCAGGTTCGCGAGCTTCAACTTGGCAAACACTCTTTCTAAATTCCCCAGGTGCTCGTTGAAGTCGCGTCCCATGATGATGACGTCATCCAGGTAGACTAGGCAAGCTTTTCCAACGAGGTCCGCAAGCACAACCTCCATCAGCCTTTCGAACGTAGCGGGAGCATTGCATAACCCGAAAGGCATGACGTTGAACTGCCACAGTCCATTTCCGGTCGAGAAAGCAGTCTTTTCCTTGTCCTTGGAATCGATCTCCACTTGCCAGTATCCACTCTTCAAATCCAGTGTTGAGAACCACTGGTTCCCACTCAACTTGTCCAAGGTGTCGTCAATCCGGGGTAGAGGGTAGCTGTCCTTTCTGGTTACGTCGTTCAGTTGACGATAATCCACACAAAAGCGAGTGCTGCCATCCTTCTTCTTAACTAGCACAACTGGAGAACACCATGGGCTCAAAGAAGGTTCGATGACATTAGCCTTCTTCATGTCTTCCAGCATGCACTGTACTTCGGCTTCTCTTCCTACCGGGATTCGTCGAGCACGTTGACGTATAGGTAACTCGTTGCCTGTGTTGATGGTGTGTTTCACCAATGACGTCCTGCCGAGATGCCCATCTCTGTCACTAAAGATGTCAATGTAACGAGTGAGCATCTCCTTCGCTCTGTTGTACTCGGAGATTGACAAGTCCTTCTTTGAAATATCGACGAGTTCCAAGGGGTTTGCACTGTTATTTTTCATCGCCGACAGCTTCCCCTGTGTGCAGCTCCGCATCCATTTCGCCTCGTCGCACTTCGCCACGACTTGATCCTTACTGAGAGTGACAGGAGCGCCATTGAAGTTGGTCACCCTTACTATAGCTCGTCCACTCTGGCTGTTTACTAAAGTTGGAGTGAGTAACCAGCCTTTATGTTTAGAACGTTCCAGGTGGTCGATGATGGAGCACCTCGTAATGGAGGGGTCCCCATTAGTTGGTAACTCCACATCGACAAGCGTCTCCGAATATGGGTTCAGTTTGACGCCCTTGGCACAGCGCACATAGCCAGCATAACCACCTTTCAAAAATACCTGTTCCTGGCCGCACTGCAGTACACCGTTGCGCAAGTCGATGCCAAACTGGAACCGCTTCATAAAGTCGAGTCCGAGAATGCAGTCGTCTATAATGTCGGCCACGATGACGGTGTGTGGGTACTCCCCGTCACCCACCTTGAGTGTCACCGGCAGCTCGTCGTATGCGGGTATAGGCTGACCCGTTGCCGTGAAGAGTTTCAGACAGGAAGATGAACGTCTGGTTCTGCTCGTAGATCGTCCCAACAACTGAGGTCTCACAACCGTGCGCGTTGCTCCTGTGTCGATCGTCATCTCACATGGCGTCCCGTTGACCTCGCCTGCAATCACCAGATTGTTCCCGTCGAAAACTTGTCGGATGGTAACTTTTGGGGCTGTGTCACGATCAGCCAGTACCCGCCCCGCGGCTCTGGCTGTTACTCGTTTTCCCGGAAGCTCCGTAGTTACGGCACGGACATCAGCTCCGACGTCCCGTTTCGGCACTCGTTGATCCGTGCCTTGTCGTTTAAGCGCTGGGCAGCTAGCTTTAAGGTGCCCCAGCTTGTGGCAGTAGAAGCAGCGGGGTAAGTAGCTACGCCTCTCTGCTACAGGTGTCGTTGTTGGAGTAGCCTCCTCCGCCACTTGTCGCAATCGCTGAGAACGAGGCTCCTGTCTCACGGCTTCCACCTCTAGAGCATGGGCCAGTGCATCTTTCAGGGCGCTGTGGTGGCCCAGTCGAACTGCAGCTCTGACCTCCATGCTGCGGATGCCGTCGATGAATGCTTGAACGAGGTTCGCAGCAATGAACTCTTGTCCGGCAGATGGGTACGCCTTCCTCACGATCTTCTCGATCTCCAGAGCCCATTGTTGCAGATTCTCACCAGCATGTTGCGTCCTGTCCCTCAGCTGCGCTCGGTAGACGTGCTCCAGGTGTTTGTCGCCGTACCTGGAGTCCATTGCCTCGATCAGGTTCCCGTACGTGGTGCAGCTGTCTGGAGAGGCCTCCAGAACCGACAGTGCACGGCCCCTTAAGGCCACTGTCAAGGCGGTCAGAGATTGCTCGTCTGTCCAGCCGTTGGCAGAGGCGACCGTTTGGAACTGCAATTTGTACGCTGTCCAGGACGTAGTCCCGTCGTACGGCGGCACCTTGACTCGGGGGCCAGAGACGACGGCGCCTCCAGAAACAGGAGCGGTCAGCTTCAGTTTCCTCACTTCATTCTGGAGCCTCTCGCATCGGCTGTCAAGTCGTGCCTCCAACTCTCCGTAGCGGTCGTTAAGTCTTGCATCCTGTTCTCCGCTCATCCTTGCCTGTATTTCCTTATGGAGATCCTTATAGTGCTGTTGGAGGTCTTCGATTCTCTCCTCGTGCATGTCTGTAACCCTCTGTAGCTGCTTCACCTCCATAGTCACCTTTCCCAGTGATTCTGAAAGCAGCTCCTTTAGGCTAGCAGACTGCTCCTCTTGACGTCGGGCCTGCTCCTCCAATAGCTGCCGAGTCTGCTCCTCCTGACGCCTGGCCTGCTCCTCCTGACGCCTTGCCTGCTCCTCCTGACGCCTTGCCTGCTCCTCCTGACGCCTTGCCTGCTCCTCCTGACGCCTTGCCTGCTCCTCCTGACGCCTTGCCTGCTCCTCCAATAGGTGCCGAGTCTGCTCCTCCTGACGCCTGACCTCCTCCTCCTGTCGTCGGGCCTGCTGCTCCTGACGTCGGGCCTGCTCCTCCTGACGTCGGGTCTGCTCCTCCATCAGCCAAATCAGCATTCCCATGTCGGTTGCCTGGGGAGCACCCGCAGAACCCGCAGCACCCGAATCGACTCCAGCAGCAGCTCCAGCACCACCAGCAGCAGTCCCAGCAGGACCAGCAGCGGCTCCAGCAGCAGCTCCGGCACCACCAGCAGCAGTCCCAACAGCACCAGCGGCGGCTCCAGCAGCAGCCTCGTCGACCTCCTCGCCGTGATGTCCAGCAGTAGTTTGTCGTGTTTTGGGTCGCCGTGATGACGACGAGTCACGTGGTGTAATCGGCATTTTTGAATCCCACACTCCTGACACCAATTTGTTACGAGCTGGGGGGTTCGAAGAGATTTAAAATACCGATTAAATAAACAAACTTTACTTCAACACCACAAAAATACAGTTACATAAATGAAAACACTAAAATAACACTTAGTCGCACTAAATTCCACTTCACTGTTTCGCTTTGATCGCTCTGATTCGCACTGTGTTCGCTTTGATCGCTCTCTTATTCGCACTGTGTTCTCCCGGCGACGATCCTCTGTTTATATTGCCCTCCGAACATTCGAGAAACGCCGAGATTGTTGTACAGAGTTGTAGATGCGTCTCGGTGCCAAATACCTACACACCGACCGCGCCCGATTTTGGTACCTATGGCTAGGCACATACGGTCCATTTTCGTTTGTACTTGATTCTCTCTGGATGTTTCTAGAGACGTCTATCGACCTTGATGTGTTTAGGTATTTATTTGTGCGATTTAAGTACCTATTCGTTACAATATAAAATATTTTCGTCCACAGGTACAAATCTAATAGGATTCATTGCCGGGATAGCTACCGCATTCTGTGATAGCTTTTGGACATTTGCTGTTTGCAGATTTCTAGTTGGATTGGCATTTGATAATTGTTTTACTATGATGTATATATTAGGTAAGTATATATAGTACAAGCAGTTGCTCGCGACTTCGTACACGTCACCGTCCAAATCTGGTAACGAACGGTCCGCCTAGATCATCCGGCAGCCGGAATGGGATATTTTCGGTGCGATGCCTTAAAGTAATTTATGTAAATACGCAAAGAATTTTCAGTAAATTTACTTTTTTATCCCGTTTTTGTACTTTGTAAATTTTGTACTAAGTACGTACTTAAGCGACCGTCCCCTGTAATTTTTTTTTGAGATGCGAAACTATATAGACCCCCGTGTTTGTAATTTTTTTAAATATGAAAAGTTTTGTACAATACTTGAATTGCTGAAGTCTGTTTTTGTATTGGACAAAAATCATGAGACGTCCCCTTAATGCACCATTTTCTTTCAGTTTTAGAATACGTCGGTCCAAAATGGCGTACTTTCGTGGCAAATATGTCAATAGCACTATTCTTCACGCTCGCTGCCAGTTTATTGCCATGGCTGGCACTATGGGCGGGGGATTGGAGGATTTTTGCCATAGCCACCAGTATACCATTTGTACTGGCCCTGGCTACCCCGTGGCTTGTTCCGGAGAGTGCTAGGTATGAATCTATACTATCTTAATTTTACTTAATATTTACTTACCGCCCCGGTTCGTCCGTAATGTAACAAGAATTAATGGCGAAGGATTTGCGAGATAAAAAGTGGCCTATTACACTTGTAAATTAAAAATAAAACTAGTCCATATTGAACAGTATCTCACTGCGAAGACTAAATCTCAGTAAGAAAGAGAAAGATATAAAGTTACATAGAGATAAAGGAAGACAAAAAGGATCGCTTTCCGCGACACTACTTTCTCTTTTTAAATGAGATTTTGTCTTCGCAGTGAGATTCAGTCTTCATGGTCATGCTCGCGGGGCTGGCTTTTATAGTGGTCCATATTAAATACATAGAACAGGTGGCAAGTTTGTTGCTGCACTTGATGGACCTATCTTCTTCTTAGATATCTTCTTTAATAAACGTAAATATCTGTTATTTTTAGAAGAAGTGCAGACTATTTACGTTCCCTTTGAAGCACGCTTATTACTACCTATGCTACCGCAGACTTTTTAGTAGATAATTTTATTGTACATAATTCTTTACTACATCATTTTGACGAATTAGACAGCTCACGCAATAACTTTTCTCCGACTTGTTTCACTAATACTGTTATTGGTCAGCTCCTAAACATGATAGGTCCATGTTTTATACACGTAAATCTTCCTCGTGAATCAATCTATCTAATAGATAAAACCGCAACAAAATCCGTTCTGTAGTTTTTGCGTGAAAAGATCACAGACAGACAGACGATTGCTTTATAATACTTATGTAGTGATCATACGACTTTTAAGGACATCAAAATCCGTAACAAAGTCTTTAAACTGTCTGTATATTTCAGATGGCTGGTGTCACAAGGAAAAATAGACAAAGCTTTAATAATTATGAAAAAGTTTGAAAAAATTAACAAAACTAAAATTCCTGATAAAGTCATTAACGAATTTACGGTAAGGATTTTGTATCTTTAATTTCAAGCCAAAAATTGTTTTGTGTGATTTCTTCTTATAGTTTCTTCATGAATTCATGAAAGCTGGGTCAGTGGTTTTTCAGTATATAAAACTTTACCATGCCCTAGAGACATGGTACCTAGAACGCTGGCTGCGTTCCCTCGCTGATGTGAGAGGAACAGCCAGCCCAGCAGCCCACATATCACCAAACGCTATTATTAATTTAGAGGTTATTTATTATTTTTAAACAATTATTTTGCCAATGACCTAAAAATTCAACAGTAAATGGCACATATGTATTTTCTCATTAGAGTCTCATATTTGCGCCGCTTGTTGCTGCCCCCGAAGGTGGCAAAGTATCATCTCATCACGTCTTTTGCCATTCTAGCGAATAGATTTGAAGTGAAAACTCCTTTAGATGCGTTGAGCGATTTTTGTTTGGGAGAAATCTTGTGGATTCGCGACCTGTGTTTGCGAAACGTGTTCCGCACAAGACCAAGGATTGCCCGGGCAGGAATTCGTGTACTAGCTTCCACGTATGCCTGAGTCGGGCATTTTTGCCTGCGTATTTCTGGCCGGCAATTCTTTGGTCCGGACACAGATATTTACAAGTAACGTCACGAATTTTACGACTCTTTCCCCCTACTCCCCATGTCACACTTTGTTGTCATTAAATGTCCCCTTGTCATTAAAATCAGTTCAGTAAAATTAATTACCCTCATTTTATTACAGGAATCATCATTAAAATCTATGAAGGATACGGCATCATCAAATAAAACTTATTCAGTTTTCGATTTATTCAAAACGCCGAGACTTAGAAGAAATGCTATATTACTAATTGTCATTTGGATGGCCATTTCGTTGGTATTTGACGGGCACGTCAGAAACGTTGGATCCTTAGGATTAGATATATTTGTGACTTTTACTATAGCTTCTGCAACGGAACTACCTGCTGACACCTTCTTAACTGCAGTTTTAGATAGGTTAGTATTTAAGGACCTCCACATGCCACGACCCAGACACACCTGTCTTGCTTCCTCCAGATTCATACATACATATACTCACGCCTGACTCCCACCGGGGTAGACAGAGACTATGGACCTCTACATGCCACGACCCAGACACACCTCTCTTGCTTCCTCCAGATTCATACATACATATACTCACGCCTGACTCCCACCGGGGTAGACAGAGACTAAGGACCTCCACATGCCACGACCCAGACACACCTCTATTGCTTCCTCCAGATTCATACATACATATACTCACGCCTGACTCCCACTGGGGTAGACAGAGACTAAGGACCTCCACATGCCACGATCCAGACACACCTCTCTTGCTTCCTCCAGATTCATACATACATATACTCACGCCTGACTCCCCTCGGGGTAGACAGAGACTAAGGACCTCCACATGCCACGACCCAGACACACCTCTCTTGCTTCCTCCAGATTCATACATACATATACTCACGCCTGACTCCCCTCGGGGTAGACAGAGACTAAGGACCTCCACATGCCACGACCCAGACACACCTCTCTTGCTTCCTCCAGATTCATACATACATATACTCACGCCTGACTCCCCTCGGGGTAGACAGAGACTAAGGACCTCCACATGCCACGACCCAGACACACCTCTCTTGCTTCCTCCAGATTCATACATACATATACTCACGCCTGACTCCCCTCGGGGTAGACAGAGACTAAGGACCTCCACATGCCACGACCCAGACACACCTCTCTTGCTTCCTCCAGATTCATACATACATATACTCACGCCTGACTCCCCTCGGGGTAGACAGAGACTAAGGACCTCCACATGCCACGATCCAGACACACCTCTTTTGCTTCCTCCAGATTCATACATACATATACTCACGCCTGACTCCCCTCGGGGTAGACAGAGACTAAGGACCTCCACATGCCACGACCCAGACACACCTCTCTTGCTTCCTCCAGATTCATACATACATATACTCACGCCTGACTCCCCTCGGGGTAGACAGAGACTAAGGACCTCCACATGCCACGACCCAGACACACCTCTCTTGCTTCCTCCAGATTCATACATACATATACTCACGCCTGACTCCCCTCGGGGTAGACAGAGACTAAGGACCTCCACATGCCACGATCCAGACACACCTCTTTTGCTTCCTCCAGATTCATACATACATATACTCACGCCTGACTCCCCTCGGGGTAGACAGAGACTAAGGACCTCCACATGCCACGACCCAGACACACCTCTCTTGCTTCCTCCAGATTCATACATACATATACTCACGCCTGACTCCCCTCGGGGTAGACAGAGACTAAGGACCTCCACATGCCACGATCCAGACACACCTCTCTTGCTTCCTCCAGATTCATACATACATATACTCACGCCTGACTCCCCTCGGGGTAGACAGAGACTAAGGACCTCCACATGCCACGACCCAGACACACCTCTCTTGCTTCCTCCAGATTCATACATACATATACTCACGCCTGACTCCCCTCGGGGTAGACAGAGACTAAGGACCTCCACATGCCACGACCCAGACACACCTCTCTTGCTTCCTCCAGATTCATACATACATATACTCACGCCTGACTCCCCTCGGGGTAGACAGAGACTAAGGACCTCCACATGCCACGACCCAGACACACCTCTCTTGCTTCCTCCAGATTCATACATACATATACTCACGCCTGACTCCCCTCGGGGTAGACAGAGACTAAGGACCTCCACATGCCACGATCCAGACACACCTCTTTTGCTTCCTCCAGATTCATACATACATATACTCACGCCTGACTCCCCTCGGGGTAGACAGAGACTAAGGACCTCCACATGCCACGACCCAGACACACCTCTCTTGCTTCCTCCAGATTCATACATACATATACTCACGCCTGACTCCCCTCGGGGTAGACAGAGACTAAGGACCTCCACATGCCACGATCCAGACACACCTCTCTTGCTTCCTCCAGATTCATACATACATATACTCACGCCTGACTCCCCTCGGGGTAGACAGAGACTAAGGACCTCCACATGCCACGACCCAGACACACCTCTCTTGCTTCCTCCAGATTCATACATACATATACTCACGCCTGACTCCCCTCGGGGTAGACAGAGACTAAGGACCTCCACATGCCACGATCCAGACACACCTCTTTTGCTTCCTCCAGATTCATACATACATATACTCACGCCTGACTCCCCTCGGGGTAGACAGAGACTAAGGACCTCCACATGCCACGATCCAGACACACCTCTCTTGCTTCCTCCAGATTCATACATACATATACTCACGCCTGACTCCCATCGGGGTAGACAGAGACTAAGGACCTCCACATCCCACGATCCTAACACACCTAAGAGTGCTTCATTTTTTTTTCATTTAAGTATACATTTTGTGGTTTTCTTTTTCAGATGGGGTAGAAGGTGGCTGGCCTGTGGCTCCATGGTAGTTAGTGGTGTATTTAGTTTATTAGCAACGGCTGTACCAGTTGGTAAGTAATTTGTGCCACTACGACCTATACCTATTGGAATTCTAGAAAATGGGATTGATTTCGAAAAATAGGAGTTTCTGACAAATAAAAATAAAAAACAAATAAAACATATGACGCTAGTGCCTATCACAAGGTTCACTAAAAAACTACTCAACTGATTTTATTGCGGCAGTATTAAATTTAGGAGCTAAATATGGCGTATGCTGTCTAATTCGTCAGAGATATAACAAAATGATGTAGGAAAGAATTGTGTAGAATAAAATGATCTACAAAAAGTCCGCGGTAGCATATATACCTATCTCTAATAGATAAGTAGTTATAAACGTATTTGTGTGGGTATTACAATTTTTATAAACCGATATTAAGGGTCTTAAGACTCCATCTCCTATACAAGTGAAATATGATAATAAAAAAAAAATCTGTCAATATTTGCCAAGAAAGCGCCTACACGGCGGAATGGCTTTTGGTTCAGTAGATTACAAGAAAATAAGCTTTTTTTGGATTTTTTTTTTGTTTGAAAGGGTGGTCCCATGGTCATCAGGTCAGGATCTGATGATAGGATCCTGAAGAAAACAAGAACTCTTCAAATTTTATATAGGTATTATTTCAAGCGATTTGGGTATTTTTTTATAGTGACTTGTGCATTTGCTTTCGGAAAGCACACTTTTCAGGGCATAATTTTTGAAGTCGGTACACTCTTTTTTAAAATGCAATTATTAGATATAAATGGTATTTTAAAATTTTAAATATATTTGTGTTTTTTTTTCATCAAGGTGGCCCCTCAGCATCCCTAGCCATACTTGGCAGGTTCGCAGTGAACATATCATATAACATTGGCCTTCAATATGCAGCTGAATTATTGCCCACAGTGGTAAGGGCACAGGGCGTTGCTTTAATCCATATAATGGGATATGTGGCATCAATTGTGGCACCATTCATAGTTTATTTGGTAAGTAATGCCTTAATATATTGTATTTTTATCAAGATACTCGACTTTCCGCCCTCGGCTCCGCCCGTGGATATACTTGAACAATATAAAATATAGCCTATGTCACTCAGGGATAATCTTTTAAAATCGGTTCAGTAGTTTTTGAGTTTATTCATTACAAACAAAAGAATCAAATTTTACCTCTTTATAATATTAGTATAGATCTCAGTCGTTAGAGGAATGCGGAATGAAAAATGTTGTTGTGATTAAAATACAGAAAAGTAGTTTACGCTGGTTTGGGCACGTTGAAAGAATGAAGGATGAAAGATTTACTAAAAAGGTTTATATGGCAGAAATGTAAGGGAATACTGGCAGAGGACGGCCTAGGTGTACTTTAATTGAACATAATAATTGATTAAAGGCAATATGTATGAAAGGTATGATGAATATAAAAGAAGCGAAATAGGTATGTCAGGAGATTGGCATATAAAATGTGATGATAGATACATAGTAATATCTGTCAAAAATTGGACATTGTTACTGGTGTGTGTGCCTCTCTCGCCCCCTTTTTCGCACGAATACAATATCGGTTTACATCAATTTGAATATCTACATAAATACGCTTATAACTACTTATCTATTATAGATAGATATATATGCTACCGCGGACTTTTTTGTAGATTATTTTATTCTACACAATTCTTTCCTACATCATTTTGTTATATATCTGTCGGATTAGACAGTAAACTCCATGAAAACTCGCTGGAGCTAACTTATTTCACAACTTGATTCAGTTATGCTGTTATTGCTCAGCTCCTAAACATGATAGGTCTATGTTTAATAATCGTAAAGCTTCCTCGTGAATTAACCTATCTAATAGTCAAAACCGCAAGAAAATCGGATCAGTAGTTTTTGCAGGATATGGTCACAGACAGACAGTCAAACTTTGGAATTTTGTGTTATAATGTGTGTTTTTTCCAGGCTAACGTATCGCAAGATTTGCCGCTTCTTATATTAGGAGTGTTAGGCATTTTAGGAGGTCTATTGTGCCTCTTTTTACCTGAGACTATGGATACAGAAATGCCTCAAACATTACAAGATGGGGAAGATTTTGGAAAAAATCAGAAATTCTGGGACAATCCTTGTTTTAATAGGTATGTTCTTTTTTCTTTACAGATTGCCTTACAGCTCCAGGGTACCCAGCACAAGACCAAGTCTCCCTCGTTTAGCCGATGGTATTTGTGAGGCTATACCTAACGAGTGGCCAGTTCTGTTGAGGTATATTTAGATGGAAAAGCCTCTAAGTGTGGTTTGTCAAGTTATGGTGAGGAGAAGGAGGCGGTTTAGAAGTGTGGTCTGAGCATCAGATATACAAATCTTATAAATAATAAATAATTGTTCAAGTTGCGAGTACGACTCGCGCATTGAGGGGACCAGTATTTTCGTTTAGGTTTTCAAAAATTTCAATTTTAGAATATAGTTTCGGAGATAAGAAAGACGGTCAATTTTCTTATATTTGCTTTAATAAAATAGTGTATCATGTATTCCTTATATCGAGACCTTTGAAATGTCACATGTTAGAGTTGAAAAAAAATTTTTTACTTTTTAATTTTTCCCTCTAAATTGACCCCCACTTTGGAACTTAAGAACCGATTTGGCTAATTTCTTTAAGAAATGTTCGTAATAGTGTTAATAAGGTTTTAAGGGAAATAAAAATTGAAAGTGATTTTTTTCTATGAAATTTTTGTATTAACTCAAGACCATAATATGGAATATATATGTCGCCGCCAAATGGTTAAATCAGCCACTCAATTGGATGGTTAGGCATTTCATTAAATGGCGGCATTCAATTAAATGGCTAGGCCTCTCGTTAAATGAATTATGATATCTTAACGTTTAATGTGTTGGCTGGTTGAAAGCTAGCTCTTTAGAAACGGCTGAACCAAAAGCCGCCATTTAAAATGTAGTTCCTTATTTTGCCACTATAGCGCTAACAGTCTCTAACAAATATGGCGTCAACATCTGATTATTTGTGTGTTGTTTTATGTAAAGTGCTTTGTTTTGAATTAAAACAGACAGTACTTATAATAAAAGAAAATGGAACACATATTGGATTTACCTGCAAATAATGAGCCCGACACGTTCGGCAATTTGGCTAAGCATCCTTTAGCCATTCAATTGAATGCCGCCATTTAATGAAATGTCTAGCCATCCAATTGAGTGGCTGATTTAACCATTTATAGGCGACATATATAATAAAACATAGATATGCAAATAAAATTATTACCTTTTTATTTCAGGAGACCGTCTGAAACCGATTCAAGCCCAGAAAAATACACTAAAAGATTTTCCATCACAAACACATCAACACGTTCAAATAATTTCATTAGAGCAAATACTTCTGTTGTGTCTAGAGCATCAGTCCGTGGGTCTGTGCGGGCATCGAACAGGCAACATAAGGAAACAAACCAAAACATCGTTTAGATACTTTTATACCGAATACATTTATACCGAATACTTTAATCCCGAATATTCGATTATTGGCTATGAAATGAAAGGAAATGCTGGCAGAGGAATGTTATTGAACATATAAAAAAATGTATTGATCGATGGCAATATTAAAAGTAGGTACCTACACACAATCGCCGAGCATGTATGAAAGGTATGATGAATATAAAAGAAGCGAAAGAGGTATGTCAGGATCGTAGCAAATGGCATTCGATTGTCTCTGCCTATACCCCTCTTGGGATAAAGGCGTGATGATAGATAGTAGGATATATTCGGTATAAAGTTTAGAATGAAATATTCAAATGGGGTATATGCATAGCATGTAAATACAGTATGTCTCAAAATTTCGGAAAGCACACTTTTTAGTGCATAATTTTTTAAATTGGTACACTTTTAAAAGGCAATTATTTAAGAAACTAATTTCATATTAATTTTTGTTTTCCATACAGTAGATTTTTTTATAATAACTTTTCCAAAGTTTTGCCAACAGACGACAAATTTAATGACGTCATCATTTTGGTGAAGTAGCTCAAGAGAAGTGTCACTACTCGTTTGTGATAAAAATAGTACCACGGCCCATACTAGTACCCAATTTGCCCCGTGGTACTATCAGTAATACAAATGAGTTGAGAAATGGGGCAAAATGGCAACTTTACCAAAGAGTTTCTTAAAAATTGTTTGTGTACTTATGTACGCGCGTTAGATGTTATACTTTTTTGGCAAATTGTCTATTTAATATAACAAAATATAAACTTGCATCGTGCGCGCCCATCGTCAAATTTTGTCGAAATATCTCTCTAGGCAACTTCATACTGTAACTTTTTGTTACATCGTTAAATTTCACTCTCATATATATTTTCATAACGCGCCTAAAGAAGTATAACTTCAAAAAGCTTAATATGTATTTCAAATAATTTACTTTACATACTGAATACGATTAAATAAAAAAAATGCATGTACCCTATACCGCCCCCCAATCTGTGATAGTCTCGCCTCCTATCTTGAGGGGTTGATTTTTTTTGTATTTTCAAATATCAAAATATAATCCAAAGGATCTCGGTGAGAAATGTGGCAACAATGTCTTCATTTAGCTCGTATTTAACATGACAGATGGACAGTCCTGTGTTTTATCGACTCACGTAACTGATACGTACATATATAATTATCTTTGATATAATAAAAAATACAGATACGTTACGTCCTAACATTTTATCAAAAACCACGCTAATTTAGTTTTAGTTGAGTGATTTGTGCACCCGCGAAACACATACCATTTTAATTGTATTAAACGTCTAAAAATTCTTCGTCTTCTTATTTTATAATGGCACCATCAATGTTAATCGATGATTTGCCAATGTCAAGTATTATAGACGTTATAATAACAATGATCCCGCCGACTGTGATGTGTTTTATTATTCACTGACTAATCACAACCATCACAGCGCGGACGGGATTAAACTGGATTCGCTATGACATGACGTGGAATCCAACGTCTATAAATTTATGATTTCAGTCCACTGACTGGCATACGTGTGCAATTGATGAATGCGACGGATAACCTATGAGGCCGTGGACTCGTAAATTAGGTGTCACATATCCATATTTTTTAATTTTATCAAAGGTATTTTATAAATGCGTTTTGAAAGTGATCTCTAACAACCAATTGCTGAAATTCTAGACCAAGATAAATTAGTTTAATAAGAACAGGAAAAATGCGGAATGATAGATGATATTGCGACTAAGATGAAGAAAGAAGGATGAATGAAGAACAGACTTAGGTGTACCTACTTTTATTGAACATATAATAAAATTATATCGAAGGCAATACAATCGACGTCTATGATGAAGATAAAAGAAGCGAAAGGCCATCGTAGCAAATGGCATTTTTTTTATTTGTAAGTGGCCATTTACCAATGGGGTTTTTATAATGTGCATAATCCGACAAACCAAACTTAGAAGCTTTTCCATCTAAATATACCTCAACAGAACTGGCCACTCGTTATGTATAGCCTTACAAATACCATCGGCTAAACGAGGCAGACTTGGTTTTGTGCTGGTAGGACCGTAATTCGCTTTGGCCAAAGTTTCAGAAATTAGTTTTTAGAAATCGTTTTCAAAACACAGTTGGCATATTTTTCTTATTTGCTTATTTATTTTCTTGAAAAATACCCAATAACCGAAATTAAAAAAACTCCCGAAACTCAGTTGCGTCTAAGAAAATGAAATATGGTTGAAAAGTTAGTTATAAGATAAATTATTAAAGTGTGTTTTGTCAATTTTTTTCTGTGATATAATTAAATTTAAATTAAGTATATTTAATTGTTTTTTATTTAAGGTGACGCCTCATAACTTTTGTCCCATACAAATTATTTGCTTTGTCTTAATAGCTTTTGAAAGATAAATATTTCACGCGTATTTTCAACCGATTTTGCGATTCGAGTTCTCTTAATATATTTATACTAATGTACCATTTTCTCGTATTTATACTATAGATAATTTCACATACTTAATGAAAACATTAACTACAACTTGCTATTTCTAAGATATTTGTATATTTTCGCAAGACCGATTTTTTTTTATCGTTCTTTCTCATGTTTCTGGTATGTGAATCTTGGCCTATCTTATCTTATCCTTGGTTATTTTATCGATTCTTTTTGCAGTGTATCTCTGTAACAACTATTTATATCGACAAAATAAGCCGCGAGGTTTACTATAAGTTCATTTTAAACTTACCTTTTGCCATTATCCATAGTATTGCGATTACGGAACCATTTATTTTAAAAATACTAATGACTAACTTCTCCCATGGAAATATTTCATTGGTTGACGTTTTTGGTTACTGCTTTCGGTTGCAGCGTGATGTTATATAACCTTCTAGCTGATTGACCGCTTCTTCGTACGCGTTGTATTAGGAATACATTTTACCCCCTTGGGTAGGCAGCGTGATGTTAAATAGTTATAACCTTCCCCAAGAAATTGGCTAACAAACGTAAAAGATTTTTTCAAATCGGTCCAGTACTTTTTGAATCTATAGAATACGAACAATAAAAAATTTTAATGACCCTAAAAGGAAAAATGGAAAAAAAGCTACTTAGCGTTAAAATAATACAACCTTCTGTTTCACCCGCGTGGAAATAGATTAAAATAGAAATAATCTCGTGGCTGTAATTTGCCCCTCCCCCGCCCGCTTTCGCGGTATAAAAAGAAGTATATGTCATTCTCTGACCTCTAAACTACCACTATGCAAAAAATCATGTCGATCCCGTGAAAAACAGAAACAAATCTATCCCACGGGAACCATACATTTTTCCGGGATAAAAGTAGCCTATGTGCTATTCCAGACTATAATCTATCTCTGTGCCAAATGTCATCCAGAGCCGTTCAGCCGTTATGGCGTGATTGAGTAACAAATATACATACATCCATACAAACTTTCGCGTTTATAATATTAGTGGACACCTGTTATATCTCCTTTGGAAACACTGGATATTATCACAATTCTCCGAATAATAAGGTTACTGCTTCGCTCCCAAAGGACATAGCGTGATGTTACATAGCCTATAACCTTCCCCGTGAACCACTCTATCTAATGGTACCAACAGTAACAAAATCGGTTCAGTAGTTTTTGGAACAAATAAAGAAACAAACAATTATTGATCTTTATATATTATACTAGCGGGCCCGGCAGACGTTGTCCTGCCCAAACGTTGGCTTGCCTGCTATTTACTTTCCGTGGAAAACAACCCCTACCACTACCGCTACTATCCTATGTCCGTCTCCTGGCTCTATGCTACCTCCCAACCAATTTTCAGCCAAATCGGTACAGCCGTTCTTGAGTTATAAATAGTGTAACTAACACGACTTTCTTTTATATATATAGATGTATTAGATTTTTTTTCCAAATAATAACCTAAAGTCTAGAATTGATGAGTTTGGTGCCTACGGTACCCTAAATAATTCTTAATCTAAGTTAAAAAAAAAACCATAACAGAATGTTAAATATAGGTCAATAAAAGTAAAAGCAAACAACCACATCCCGTCAAAACAAAACTAAGCTCACACCTAAACAATGTTATAGTGATGTGTTAACTACATTATCGACATATTTTATCGATATTATCGACAACATTAAAATTATAGAAATACTAGCAGTGTATATTAGAGCCCTTATTCATAAACGTATTTTAGCAACGTTTTTGTTAAAATGTGTTTTGTTTCTTTCTATTATTAGTAAAGACAGAGTAACAAAACATATTTTAACTAAAACGCTTCTAAAATGTGTTTATGAATATGGCCATAGGAATACAACGTTTACATCCCATTTCACTCCCTTAGGGGTTGATTTTCGAAAAATCCTTCTAAGGAATATATCTTCCAATTTTCATATTTATATATTCTTTTATTATGGCTCCACCAATGTTAATCGATGACTTGCCAATGTTAAGTATTATAGACGTTATAGTATTAATATGCTGATTAATCGGTATCTAAGATGATCCCGCTGACTGTGATATGTCCTATTAATCACAGACTAATCACAACTATCACAGCGCGGGCGGGATTAAACCGGATTCCCCATCATGTCACGACGGAATGCGTGCTAAAGTCGCTATGACATGACGCAGAATTCTTGTAAATATTTATATTACGGCTGTTTAACAATTAAAATATAAATATACATTTAAAAACTACCTCTAAATGAAACACCCTGTCGAGATCGCTGTCCTGCGGCAGGGTCCCCAAAACACTAGCTGCATTTCCTCTCTGTATCGCCATTTTGTATCGCCTGTTGTTGTATTGTATGGAACTATTATTCTCAAGCATCGAAAATAGAAACTTCTTTATTCTCGATTCAAATGTATTAAAAAATATTTTATCGACTATCGATAAAATACTTCGACACCCAACACTAAAATACAATCTGTATATTTACAAACACAGACAACATTTCTGAAATAACTGTGAAAATCTAATTATACGGTAGAATATCATATCCAATTCATTCAACCATCGAAATCCTTAAGAATATGACTAAAAATTAAAAGTTAGTAATGACTAATTTACTAAATGTACTACAAATTTTGGTGATTATTGAAGTAGTTTTGATAGACGCAACTATTTTAAATGCTGAAAGAAACTTCTATAAGAACAAACTTGAAAGAAATAATAAAGTTAATAAGAAAATATGGACGAGAAGTAGAAGTAATATTGATTCTTTTGATAAACCTAATCATGAAGGAACTTTTTTGTTCCGAGGCAGTTCCGTTGATGATGATACGTTCCAGAAAGAGTTCACTGAAGATCAAGCGGCACCAAAAGTATCTGCCTACATACAACGAGAGAAGAGATCTTCAAAAAGTTAGTATCAGAACATTTTTAAATGTAACAAGATTTTTTCCAAATATACAGACTTTTTTCCTGGATAAAAAGTAACCTTTGCCCACTGTCCAAATATATCTGTACAAAAAATCACGTTCATCTGTTTGCTCCGTTTTGTCGCAAGAGAACATACGCACACTTTTGTGTTTATAATTATTATAGATTACATACTCGCACTTACTCGCGACTTTGCCCACGTAGAATTAGGAATTATGCTTAATTATAACTTCATAGTCATTATTGTCGCTATCATAAACAAAGTTATTACTAATTGTTTCTTGTTTCTTTCAAAGAAGGTAAAATATCATATGAAATTTTCAGAAAAACTTAAAAGCAAAACACTTCACAAAAATTCTGGTAAAAAGTTGCCTAAAGACAATTTAAACGCAGACATTAAATCTCTAAAATCTGATAACAGTTCCCATGGAATAATGTCCATAGTAAAACCAACGTCAGTTTTCAACGAATATCCTTACGAAGTTGCATCTTATATGAAAAATAATGAAACTGTTGAAAATTCTACAATTAATGTAGCTCAAAATGGGACTGATATCTCTGAACTAAACGATAAAAGTGACAATATTCTGTTAAAAGTTGAACCACTCACAGAAATCAAACTTATTCCAGATGAAGAGACATCGAACAATGCTACAGAATCAAATCAAGATCCTTTAGATCTAAATGACATGGATTTAGAAGCTACTATCTACAACACAACTGGCACTAACACAAAACGCAGTATGGACACAAACACATCAGAAAACTATATTGTTAAGAAAGTAGCGTTTAATGAAGTACTTAATAAAACTGATGACTCTGGTAACTCATCTAAAGTCAGTCGTGATATATTTGACAAAGATTTCCCAGTTTGGAAACAAGACGCGCCAGTACCTGAACCAAAAAATGATAATAAATACTTTCACGAAAGCCACCTCATGGTTATGCCGAAGGTCACAAATAGTAATGAAGCTAAACCGGTAACTGAAGGTGGGCTTGTTAAAGTATTATCTATGTTAACGAAAACGTTCAAAAAGATTATGATGCAGCACGACAGTATAAACACAGCACATACCGAAGTCATGGACATTAAAGATAAATTTAAAGCAGAATACGAAGATATACAAATCAAATTCGATGACTTTAACCAAAAATATAATCTGCTAGTGCAAACGAATGATAAAATTAAGGAGCTAGAATCTAGTTTAAAGACAAAAGATGAAGCATTCGCTAGAAAGCAAAAAGTATTTACAGACAATTTGAGTGAATTCGAAAATCAACAAAAGAAATTTCTAGCGCAACAACGTCAGTTTTACAACATCCAAAAGTTAATGCTCTCTCAAAATGAAAAGATTAACATTAAACAGAACTCCATAATGAAAGCACAGAATGACATATCATTAAGACAAAATCTGTTCTCGCAAACGTTGAAAAAATTTAAATTAGCTCAGACTGAAAATAAGCATTTAAAATCTGTAACAAACTATATGGCAAAAATTACATCTCCTGAACCGAAACCAGGAATAACAGACCCAGTTGTAACACCATCGCCTTTTCCCTCAACTACACCAACCATGAAAATCAACCTTTTAACAATACCTACAATCAGAAAATTCAAAAACAACGACAAAAACTTACTAAATGAAAAAAATATCCATTCAATAGATGATATTGTCTATAAATACTACTTCAACAACACTTATATTGATAACCTGATCAAATCTCGATTAATGAATGGTTTTTCAATAATCGAAGGTTTAGGTGGAAAGAGAAATAGTAAAGTTAAAAGATTAGACAGCGCAGGAGATGACAAAACAATTTTATTACCTGTTAAAATAAACACAAAAGAGAGTGAAGAGTCAGCAACGAAAGTCTTAAACAGGGAACGAAGATGGGTAAACCATCATTCTAGAAGAAAGAGTAAAGAACATCATTATAAAAAAATTGCTCAACCTAAAGTTGAAATTAAACCAGAAACTAATAAGGTTATAAACTACGACTATGATATTGGGCAATATTTTGAAAACGCATACGAAAAACACACTAGATCTACGAAAACTACACCTAAACCCGTGACTACTGAGAAAATTCTATATGACCCCTATACAAATATGGCTCAAAATTTTTGCAATGAGATTGGACAAAATGTAAATGAGCAAACTTTTAAATGGTGTGTCGAGAAATCTATAAGAAGATTAAAAGCTATGGGTGAGTCTACTTTTTATTTCTATACACATACCTCTCTTAAATATACTCACGCCTGAATCCCTACGGGGTAGACGAAACTAAGGAATATTTTAATTTCATTTTTCATTCCAGATACTAGTGTTGCTCCAATGGCTGCCGCTTCAAGGGCTACAACTCCAAGGGCTGCTGCTCCAAGGGATGCAGCTCCAAGGGCTGCAGCTCCTTCTTCAAGTATTAAATATTCAATAAGAAATACATCAAACCAACCCAGATTTATTCAAAATTCAAAAACATATACTGTCAATCCCTGTAAGTATTATAAATAAGTGAGGCATTACTCTCTGTGTCTACCCCGGTGGGATTCAGTGTCAAATATCCGTCAAATAACATCATCCGATGTATAGTTTTCATTTTGATGCGTTCGACTCGGTTGAAACTTCCCGCCATTTGAGACATGTTCATTCATTCAAATCGGTCGCGGTCAAGGTTCACTGAACGAGCGTGAGATCGAATGACTCCTTGTCAACAACAGCGGCTTGCTCGCGCAAGATATCTTAAATAAATGACTTGTAAATTAGATAGTGTATTGTGTGGATCACCAAAGGAGGCGAAAGATCGGCCACACAGTATAAACCACAAGGGATACGAGCAAAGAGACCCAGCGCCGGTAGTCTGTACAGAAGCCAAGAACGCTCAATATGATAGTTTTGGGTGTTCTCATGGTGTTCTCCGCCTAATTTCTGTCATGATTTTGAATGTAAGGTTTTAGCAATTTTAATAATCAAATATGAAAGAATGGAGTCTCTATTTTCTATACAGGATAGCGGTTGTTACGGAAGCCACACTAAACCCCAATGCTTCATTAACCTGCACAGTGTAAAACTTGTACAGCAATTTGGGTCCTAAATCGGTATGGTAAATTTTGAAACGACGGAAATTAGATTATTAGATATTATTATAGACTAGCTGTGTCTTGCGGTTGGACCCGCATTAATGGTTACTGCACCGCCCCCTTAGTCGTCGCGTGATGTTATATAGCTTATAGCCTCAAGAATTGGCCTATCAAATGCAAAACGTTTTTTTTTAATCCAACCGGAGTTCCAGAGATTAGCGCGTATAGCTAGTGGTCTGAATAATTTAAGACCTTATATGCCTGCCACACTATGCTCCTCGCTCTGCTCCTCGCGCTGCTCCTCGTGCTGCTCCTCGCGCTGCTCCTCGTGCTGCCGCGATGTTGCCCTCTCTGTCCACACACTGCTCTACTCGCGCAATTAAGACGATACATTCAAATAAAATCATAGTTTGAGGGGCGTGGCCTAGCTGCATACGATACTCTAGCGCTACCCAGTGCTACGTGATCGATTGGTCTCTCCGCTGAATCTCTCTCTGTCGCATTGAATAGAAACAAAAGAGAAGAGGCGCACGGAAGGTGCTTGGAACAAACGTCCTAAGTGACAAATCAAAAATAATTTATTTAATTTAAAGGAGTAGCTTTATTGAAAATCTAAATTAACATCTTACTTTAGTAATAGATGATACAAATTTGTACTTAATTTAATAAACAATACTTCATGTACTACTGAGAAATTTGGAAAGGAAACTATTTTTAGAGGCTACTTTGCAATTTTTTTCTATCGAGCAAAGTTTCTTAAAACATGTTTTATGATTAACAGATTATTATGAAATATGATTAATTATAACATGTAATTTTTTCTATATTTCTAAGAGCTTTAGGTTTCACTCAAAACGATTTGAAAAATATGATTTAATATGAAGGTAGCCTCTTAATCGCTTCGCTCCAAACTCGATCCTTTGACCTACGCACAAAAACCGACAAAACAGGGAGCAGTGGGTATGACGAAGAGCATGACGTGCGGCATGGCGAGTAACGTGGCCACACTACGTCTCTTCCTCCTTTCCTCGCTACTTCCCATGCCACTTGACGAGTGTGTGGCAGGGGTAATTAAAACTAAAATATAATGCTAAGCCATAGGTGTGGAGATGTAGGCGACACCTTGCTGAAGGACCTGACAGCATAAATTTTATGTTGAAAGGCCAAGTGACCGACTCTATTTTGAATGTGCTGTATGGAGCTAAATTCTGGCATTGGATGGTGGCATTAGACTTATTGCTATTGGCACCATATTTAGATGCTTAGCAGCAAAGGTCTGTTGCCAGACTTCAATTGGGGCGCTGTTCTTAGAGTCGGCACAAAAGGTGAATGTGAATCCGCTATTCACTCCACAAGGACCTTCGCCACCTGTTCTGTTCAATATGGACAACTGTCGTCAAGTGGACACTGTTACTGCTGTCTCTGGTCACACCGCAAGCTATAAAGTTTTGTTTTGTTTGTGTCTTTCACTTTTTTATGGTAGTTTTTTATTTTTATTACAGATATGGGCAGTAGGAGCGCACCTCGCCACTTCACAGATGCTCCACAACCCACATCTGTATTTATGTTCTTCCCAGGTAACTTGATATTTTTTAAAACATCATGGAGAACCGTATTTTTGGTCCCAGGGTACCCAGCACAAGACCAAGTCTCCTGTTTAACCGATGGTATTTGTGAGGCTATACCTAACGAGTGGCCAGTTCTGTTTGTTGGATCATGATTTTATTGAAAATCTCTGTTGGAGTTGTTCTTTTTATGTTTTTAGGGTTACCAAAGTTAAAGTTCTGACTAAAAAAATGGTACGGAAACCTCAGGACATGAGTGGAAGGTACTTGCTTTTAAAAATAATATTAGTTTTTTTTTTTCTTTAAAAGGTATATTTTTATTTTTTTCCAGATAATGAAGAGCTGGAATCCAATTTGAAAGATTTTGGTAAATGTCTTTATAATATTACATTTATTTTGTACGAGTGTATGTGACTGAACTCCTCCTAAACGGCTGGACCGATTTTGATGAATTTTATTGTGTGTGTTTTTGAGTGGGTCCTTGATTCACAATTGCACCCGGTAGTAGGCGTTGCTATCGGGTTCTAGATTTTTTTTAATTTTATTTTATTCTAAAATATCCACAGGCATGAAAGAATGAATGAAAAATGAAGGATGAAAGATTGACTAAAAATGTTTATATGGTTGAAGTGAAAGGAAATGCTGGCAGACGACGACCTAGGTGTACTTTTATTGAACACACAATCGCCGAGCCTGTATGAAAGGTAAGGTAGGATCGTAACAAATGGCATTCGATTGGCTCTGCCTACCCCTCTTGGAATAAAAGGCGTGATGATAGATAGATGGATTTAAAAATAAACCTCTTTCAGAACCTGTCCCTGTGGCATTATATCATTACCTCGCTGAATGGTTAAACTGATCCTTAGAGCGAGGTAACAGCCAGAGGTTACCAGAGGTGTGGTTTAGTCTTGTACTTACATTTTTCATGGTTTTTTTTTTCATTTATAATATTTGAACATGTAATGCCGCCGCGCCCCCTCTTAATTTTGCATTAATTAAAAAAATAAATTCGAATTAATATTATAAAGAGGAAAGATTTGATTGTTTGTTTTTTGTTTGTTTGTTTGCATTGAATAGGCTCCGAAACTACTGGACCGATTTGAAAAATTCTCTCACCATTGGAAAGTTACATTCACCCTGAGTGACATAGGCTATTTACTATTTTCAAAAAAATTAGGGATCCTTACTAAAACTCCAATAATGTAACCCAAGGTGTAAAAAAATGACCTAAGAAATTCCTTACATCGCGTGCGCTGCGAAAACTATTGATGATATATCAAAATAATGTACTACGACTTTGCAGAACACATCATTATCTACAAAAAGTGTCGCGACAGCATATGTCTAACTATTATAGTTATGTCACTATAAGTGTTCTTTTATTTTAAAAATTTAATTAAAAAGCCGCCGCTAGAAAAGGCTCTTTATTTGTACCTTGCTATTATTAGGGGTAGGGGTAGGGGTAGGTATAGGGTATATTTTCTTTTATTCGTAAACATTTTTTATATGCATTTTCAAGGTTTTGACGTGTCATCATTTAGGTAAAGTAGCGTTTCTGACTCGTGGCTCTACTCGTTTGTGATAATAGTAGTACCACGGCCCACAACGTGCCACATGGTACTACCAATTAGATAAATAAGTTGAGAAATGTGGCAGAAAAAACGTGTAACCGGAAGTAAACAAATTGAAATTTGATATTTTTTAGGTTCTTAACTTACTGCTTCAAAAGAAAGAGGAGATTCTCAATTCGTCGGAATTTTTTATTTTTTATGTATTTCGATTACTTGAAGACGGCTGGACCGATTTGGATTTTTTTCGTTTGAAAGGTATATGCTTTCCAGGTGGTTCCATGGTCATCAGGTCAGGATCTGATGATGGGATTCTAGAGAAATCGAGAATCTTCAAATTTTATAGGCACAGTTGAAGCGATTTGGGTATTTTTTTATAGTGACTTGTGCATTTGCTTTCGGAAAGCACATTTTATTTTTGAAGGTGGTTTTTTTTCTTCATCAGAAGTGGTTATTATTAAATTTAAACGTTTAATTTCAGATTTGAATCCAGACACAACAGGCAATGTATATTTGGAAGGAAGTCTACACGCAAGTAATTTACGTAAGTTATCTGACCACCCCTTTCAAATAACACGAAGCGTGGTGGTTTAGTGTCAAATTTCTAATTTTCATCCAAATCAAATGTATGTATCAAAAGAATTAGTGATTTTTTTGACGAAAATTAAACAAACAAATCAAAATTTAATGTTTCTTTTAAAATTAGACTAATTTATTTATTTTGTAAAAGACACCATCTCTTGGAGATCAGTTGAACTATTACAACAATATTGACACCACTAACGGTGCGAATCGATTTTCATGTGCGACTACTGTACGACTCTGTCTTTTTTCAGCTACAATTACAAACAGCGACGGCCTCTCGGACTTCATGCCAGGTCTTGACAGTAATTCAAGAATGGATGTGGACCCGATAGCGTTAGAATTACAAGAGAAAAGACGATTACGTGTGCAACGGTAAGAAATATAGTTCACGACACGACCATGGATTGCCCGGCCCGAGTATCCTCGACCCGAGAATCTCCGGGCACGATTCAGGCATTTTTGGCTGCACATTTCTGGCCGGAAGTTCTCGATCCGTATCAATATCCGATATGTCACAATTTTCGGTCCAGCCAGCCGTATTATGGAGATTGAACACAGGCCACACATTAGCGATGTAAATCATACGATCTAGATCACACGCAATTCACTCACTCACACAGACACACAAGATTCGATTAGACAAAGGTGTGTGGATGTGTGTGTGTTACAGATCGTTTTTGAAAACGGATGACATACCGTTCGTTACAAAAATTGGACGAGTCTGTGGTCGATTATTTTAATGAACAATTTCATTTCGATGTTTTCTAATCATTTCTTTTATTCCAGAATGAATCAGCATCTAATGAAACAAATTTCACGAGGAAAATTATAAATCTTATATCAATTTAGTGTACAAAATAATACACCTTAGTTGAATTTACTTTTGTGTTTTTATTGTCCCTATTTCACCTTACAATCACGGAGTGTCCACTTGACGCCAGTTATCCATATTAAACAGAACAGGTGGCAAGCCTGTTGCTGCACTTAATGGACCTAGAAGTGTCACTTCTTTAACAGTTATAAACCATGCAAGTGGAGAAAATGATTGAAAGATATTTAAAGTTTTTTTTTAGTGTTGCCGGCCCCAGGGTATCCAGTGGAAAACAAAGTCTTCCTCATTTAGCCAATGTTTTTTTTTTGAGACTATACCTAACGAGTGACCAGCTCTGTTGAGGTAAGTAGATGGAAAAGCCTCTTTGTACGGTTTCTCGGATAATGTACATAGATTTTTTATTATAAAAACCCATTGGTACATGGTCGGATGTGGGGATTGAACCCACGACTTTTCAGAAGAAATAGTGTGATAAGAGAACAGTGTGGAATAAAATAAGATGTAGATAGAAAAATCATCGAGATACTGATAGTTGACTTATAAAGTCAGTTTTTTCAAAATTACTGAACCAATTTTTATGAGATTAAAATGGGACCAATCCGGAAGAATTATATAGGAAATAGCAGAGTCTATCAAACGGCGCAAATATAGTTCAATTATTGAGAACTACAAATTTATGCCGTTTGGTGTTGAAACTCTAGGTTGGTGGAGTTCAAATGCCACAAAATTTATTAAAGATATATCCCCACGACTGATCATCTCCCTTGTGACAAGAGGGCTGGCTCCATCCTCGCTAAACGAATCAGCATCGCGATTCAGCGGGGAAATGCAGCCAGTATTCTTGCCACTATACCACGCGGACCTGGTTTATTTAGTTATTTATTGTTATGTGTAAATAAAAAAAATATTAAAATAACAGTTAGATGACATTGACATTGTGATTCATACTAGAAATTAAATTAGTTGAGAGCAAATTATCTCTATACTAATATTATAAAGAGGAAAAATTTGATTGTTTTTTTCTTTGTTTGTTTGTTTGCATTGAATAGGCTCCGAAACTACTAGACCGATTTGAAAAATTCTTTCCCCGGTGGGAAGCTACACTATCCCCGGGTGACATAGGCTATATTATATTTTCAAAAAAATTAGGGATCCTTACTAAAACTCCAACAATGTAACCCAAGGTTTAAAAAAATTACCTAAAATTTTTTTATATCGCCTGCGCTGCAAAAACTATTGATGATAGAACAAAATAATGTACTACGACTTTGCAGAACACATCATTATCTACAAAACGTGTCGCGCCAGCATATGTCTAACTATTATAGTTAAGTTACAATAAGTGTTATTTTATTTAAAAAATTTAATTGAAATGCCGCTAGAATTGCGATTTTAGTATTTTTGTATGAACAATATGCAAAGTTAGTGGCAGGCAGTAGGGGTAGGGGTAGGGGGTAGGGGTAGGGATAGGGTACAAAGCCGGGGGCTGAATGCTGGTAATGTATAATACAACTGGTTTGGGTTTGCAATTTGCCACCCGCAAGCTTATCAACTGAGCAATTGACAACCAGCCACGCGTCGTAAATGCGGTCGCTTTGTATGTTTGTAAATAGGTATTGTTCAGAAATCAGAATATCAATGTAATCAAGCTTGTACGGATTGTAGTACGGAAACTATCAAAAAATATTCGTGGAGATACCAAACGTAGGAACCGCGACATCTTTCGTTCCACTTGAAGCTCAACAATTGGCCAAGAGCGAGTAGAACTCGCATGGAGAGAGGATATTTTCCTTTAGGTTTTCCTGTAAATGAGCGAGATCCTATATTTTCTGCATACGAACGAAAAAATTCAGCGACTCGGTCCTGTGTCGCACTGTCAAAAAGTGGAACGAACTTCCGGCGTCGGTCTTTCCTCCTTTCTACAACCTGGAGTCCTTCAAGCGAAGCGTGAAAAAGCATCTTATCATATTATGATCTGCCAGTCGCGCGCATTCATGGACCAGGCGGCGGAAAGGTTAGAAATGTCGTCTTCTCTATAAAAAATATATATTTTAAACTATGCATTTTAAATTTACTAAAAAATATCATCACCATCAACCTTTTAAGATCATGCTGGATCATGGTCTCCCTCTAGTGCACCATTTTTGGTGGTGCTCATTGAGAGGAATTGCCATAGTCACCACGCTTGGCTGGCGGGTTGGTGACCGGACCACATATTCTTAAAGAAAATTGGTTCTTAGCATTTTGGCAGGGGGTAGGATTCGAACCCGGGACCTCCGGTTTCAAGTCCACTGTCCTACCAATTAGGCTATCGACTAAAAATATGTGTATTTCTTAGCCCTTTTATGTATGTCACAATTTTTTTTAACTTTTTAATTTTACCCTAAAAGCAATTTGTGTTTTGACAGCAATTTTCGTGCAGTTTCGTTCCGTTCCGTGATAACCTCCGTTGAAAAAATCTTTATGTTAATTGTATTCTACTTTCTATTGAAAAACTTAGATTTTTGCTTTTTTACGAGTTATTCTTCGTTCTCTGATATTCAATGGCTTTGTGCGATTTTGTTTGAAAAAGGAGAAAATTTCAAATAGTCGCCTTATTTACCAAACACTGCTTCATTTGAGTTTTTTTTATTATAATTGTTACTGATCGATAAAACACTATTGACAACAGACGTGCTTAGAATTGGTAAGTACATACTGATTTGTTAATGTTAAACAATCCTTCTGTCTACCCCGGTGGGAGTCAGGCGTGTGTATATGTATGTACGAATCTGGAGGAAGCAAGAGAGGTGTGTCTGGGTCGTGGCATGTGGAGGTCCTTAGTCTCTGTCTACCCCAGTGGGAGTCAGGCGTGAGTATATGTATGTATGAATCTGGAGGAAGCAAGAGAGGTGTGTCTGGGTCGTGGCATGTGGAGGTCCTTAGTCTCTGTCTACCCCAGTGGGAGTCAGGCGTGAGTATATGTATGTATGAATCTGGAGGAAGCAAGAGAGGTGTGTCTGGGTCGTGGCATGTGGAGGTCCTTAGTCTCTGTCTACCCCAGTGGGAGTCAGGCGTGAGTATATGTATGTATGAATCTGGAGGAAGCAAGAGAGGTGTGTCTGGGTCGTGGCATGTGGAGGTCCTTAGTCTCTGTCTACCCCAGTGGGAGTCAGGCGTGAGTATATGTATGTATTAATCTGGAGGAAGCAAGAGAGGTGTGTCTGGGTCGTGGCATGTGGAGGTCCTTAGTCTCTGTCTACCCCAGTGGGAGTCAGGCGTGAGTATATGTATGTATGAATCTGGAGGAAGCAAGAGAGGTGTGTCTGGGTCGTGGCATGTGGAGGTCCTTAGTCTCTGTCTACCCCAGTGGGAGTCAGGCGTGAGTATATGTATGTATGAATCTGGAGGAAGCAAGAGAGGTGTGTCTGGGTCGTGGCATGTGGAGGTCCTTAGTCTCTGTCTACCCCAGTGGGAGTCAGGCGTGAGTATATGTATGTATGAATCTGGAGGAAGCAAGAGAGGTGTGTCTGGGTCGTGGCATGTGGAGGTCCTTAGTCTCTGTCTACCCCAGTGGGAGTCAGGCGTGAGTATATGTATGTATTAATCTGGAGGAAGCAAGAGAGGTGTGTATGGGTCGTGGCATGTGGAGGTCCTTAGTCTCTGTCTACCCCAGTGGGAGTCAGGCGTGAGTATATGTATGTATGAATCTGGAGGAAGCAAGAGAGGTGTGTCTGGGTCGTGGCATGTGGAGGTCCTTAGTCTCTGTCTACCCCAGTGGGAGTCAGGCGTGAGTATATGTATGTATGAATCTGGAGGAAGCAAGAGAGGTGTGTCTGGGTCGTGGCATGTGGAGGTCCTTAGTCTCTGTCTACCCCAGTGGGAGTCAGGCGTGAGTATATGTATGTATGAATCTGGAGGAAGCAAGAGAGGTGTGTCTGGGTCGTGGCATGTGGAGGTCCTTAGTCTCTGTCTACCCCGAAGATATTAATACGTAAATATATGTATGGTATTATATTTTTTCAGAATTATATGGCATGACACGATGGAGAGTAGACATATTGTTTCAGAAAATAACTTTCATAATATTATTTTTGGTAACTTTAATGTTTGTACTAATATTAACAAATGTATATGTTGATATTGATGGATTGATAACTAGAAAGACAAGTAAGTATATCTAAATATACCTCAACAGAACTGGCCACTCGTTAGCTATAGCCTCACAAATACCATCGACTAGATGTCGAGGCAGGTAGAAGTGACAATCAAGAATTATTTGATTAGATTTGAAAAAAAAGGAACTGTAATGAAAGGAATGAAGTGTGGGTGAAAAATGAATTAATAGTAGTTTTATGAAACTGGTGCATAATAGGGGGTAATAAAACCAAGCGCATGCGAGGTTTATAACAGTATCAAACGAGTGTCTATTACCTAGGTATGTGCTGTCTCAGACACTACTTTATCTTAACTCATGCAATAGGTTGGTAACTAAAAGAATCAATGATAAAACAACAACAAAATTATATTTAATATCATTCAAATTTTGAATATTCCAAAATCAGCAGTCTAATTGATTTACAATCTACATCCTTGGTCGAGGAAGAATTTTAGTATTACTTTGTTGAGTAATCTATACTTTAATGAACTTAATCTACTCTTATATCGTAAAGTCTCTATTACAACATCATCATTACTTCATAATTATATGTTTTACATACTTCTTCTCAGTCGTGGTGCTCTTGACAGAGCAGTCGTGGTCAATCATGGCGGTCCACAGCGCGACGTACCTTGTATTGTTTCGCGATTAACTTTCTTAGGAAGAATAGTGCAGTGGTTTCCCCTTGCCTTCTGCACCAGACATTTTAAGACTATTTAGGTCGTCAGGCTCGCTGTAGCCTCTTCCAGTCAGTTTCCTAGCTAGGTGTATGGTTATACCGCCATTGCTCGGTCGCCAGAGCCTCGTTTGTTGTCTAGCAGAGGGTACCAAGTGTGCAGGTGAGGATGACATTTGGGGTCGGATTGATCTTATTCCGTTCTCCCCCTTACCCTCGTCTGTAATATGTCAAACTTCGATACTGTACTGTATTACAGTAGGTACCGATGTTTTCATACAAAAACGATATCGTAATGTTTCCATGTATTTTAATTACCCTTATTATGATCCCGTATCATAAACTACATTAAAGAACACCATTTTATAATATTAGAGACGTAGGTATATACAATGTGTCAATATAATTCGGTTTTTTCATATAAACCTTATTTTTCATGATTAGATAAAAGAATTAAATTAAAGCGTAACGATGTCATTAGAGAAGAATGCGGAGTGAAAGTTGATGTTCTGACTAAAATTAAGATAAGTAGTTTACGCTGGTTTGGACACGTTGAAAGAATGAAAGATGAAGTAGAAGAAAATGCTGGCAGAGGACGAGCTAGGTGTAAAGTATTGAACATATAAAAATGTATTGATCGTGGAAATATTAAAAGTACACTAGAAAGGTATGATGAATATAAAAGAAGCGAAAGAGGTATGTCAGGATCGTAACAAATGGCTTTCGATAATTGGGATAAAAGCGTGATAATAGATAGATAGATAGATAGACAAAATGATTTATAAAACAGAAGTAAAAGAAATATATGAAAAGGAATAATAATGAAATGAATGAAAGGGAACGTCAACAAGTTACAACACCGGCTTTATTCTCTATGTATGGTTTTATTGTGGTTATCGCGTCGACAATTGCCGCAGACTTGTATGTTGTGATGAACATATGACTTTAATATGTCAAGAAGGACATCTCTGTCTACCAGTTCTAGAATAAAAGACTTGATAGATAAAACTAACAATATTTGAATTACACTTTTAGATAACCACACTACATCCAAACATGTAAAAGAGAAAATAGTTAAAAATGTGAGCAGCCCTAACTATGTTGATGATGGATCAAGAACTAAACGATCACTAGGTAAAAGTACTTATATCCCTAGATAAGATTATCTAGAATAGATAGATAGAAATATCGCTCGTGGATATTCTCCAACAAAATAAAATATAGCCTAAAGCATAGATTAAATAATAATCCTATAGCCATAAGCACTCAGAGATAATCTATCTAGCTTTCTATTAGTGAAAGAATCCACAACATTTCAAAATTTTAACACCCTAATTTTATTAGCCTATATGAAAGTAGGTGAAAAATTAAGGTACCCGTATTTTTTGCTTTTCTAAAATTTTAACTTTAACACTCTTAAATTTATTTTTAAATATTGCATTTTTAGAAAAAGCCGATAACAGCTAAAAGTATCAGGTGTCTATGCGTATTCTGTATAAAAAAAAAGAAATGACATGAGCTGCGTGCGTTCGTTCGTTTCATTCGTTCAATAGTTCGTTCATGGTTCTTTTGTTTCATTCATTATTGTTTATTTTTAGTTTATTAATTTAAAATTTAATTTTATTCACTTTCATCAACAAAGATGGGTAGAGAAGCACGTAAATTAAATTCCCTTGTATCTATTCTATTCTATTTTTTCGTGTTATGGCTCCATCAGTAGTCCTGTTTTGTTTTTACAACTACAACTAATACTTTTTATTGCCAGTTACCTTTGTAGGCAGAGAGTATAGTAGCTTTGAGCCGTACTCGTTACACAGTGTAGTTTTTTCAAAATATCTCTTAAACCACTGAATAAAAAAATAAATAAATATGTGTATCGTGTTAAGCAAAGGAAGATCTCCAAACGGTTTTAATTTTGGTACTTAACGAAAAATGAAATGTTGTGAATTTTTAGAATCGTTTAAAAGTAGTTTGAGAGATTACACCCAACATCCAAACTTACAAACTTCTTTTTCTTCTTCTTCTTCAGCCTGTGTCCGTCCACTGCTGGACTGCTGCCTTCTCAGCATTGCGCCACTTCTCCCTATCCTCAGCAGTTCTCCTCCACGCTCTACCCCTCTCTCTTCACGATGTCGTCACTCCATCTCGCTGGTGGTCTGCCGACACTTCTATGGCCCATTCTAGGTCGCCACTCAGTAACCCTTAACTTACAAACTTTACCACTTTATTACATATATATAATATTTTAGAAATAGAAAGGTCCTAAACGAATTATAGTTGAAGTCCCTTGACTATTGCAAATTTTGTACGAGTCAAAATATTAATAATAAATTGCTTTAATCGTACAACTAAGAACCCATTGGTGTTGTAAATATCTAGCTATGTTAGGTTTACATGTGTTTAAAATAAAAATACTAAGCTATGCTATTTACATTATTCGTTAAACCCAAAAATATGGACCATTGAAACAAGTAATCAGGGGAGACTTAGTCTTCCGCTGTGTACCCTGGGACCGATAACATGGCCGTGAAGAGGAAAATAAAAAGATAAAACCAAAAAGATAAAAGTGCTCCAAAAACTTTGAGTAGAACCTATCACTCACTCACTAAACTTAGGAATTGAAAGAATGCTTTCATAAGGATTCAAATAGAAGATTGTAATAAATAGCACAGTCCACAGATCCCCATTATGACAACGCATAGGTACTTACATTTATTGGCAAATTAATATAATATAGAAAAAATGTAAATCTAATACAAAATTTCTTTATAAATAATGCTTGGCTAGTGTGTCTGGAATAACGTAGTCTTCATAACAGAGAAATAATTTTTCAAATCGGACCTTATCGAGTTAAAGTGGCCACACATTCGTCCAACCCCGGCGCGTCGCCGTACGGTCCACCAAAACTTATAAAGACTTGTCCAATTCTTATAACGAACGGTCCGCCTAGACCATCTGGCGGCCGGAATGGGAAATGTTCGGTGCATTGCTGGACCAATGTGTGGCCTACTTTATATTATAATAAGCACACAAACAGACAAACTCCTATTTGTAAGATTTTTGTAATACGTAAAAATATTTCTTCTAACAGAACTTCAAAAACTTAACAATAGAATAGGCAGAAATAAAAAAATGAAGAACATTTTAACCAGTCGACTCGTATCGCTTTTGGAAGAATTAGATGGAGAAGGTAATAATAAAGAAACAACAGAAGCTAATGAAATAACGCAAACTACACCGAAAGATGATCTGTCAGCATTGTACAATAATCTAGATGACCTCAGACATCTTTCTTTACATAATGTCTTGCTTAAAGGAATTATTGGACACGTGGATATGAGTGTTGTCTACAGAAAAATTGTAGAACTATTTGATACTTATACTCCATATTATGGTAAGATTAAGTTCTTTTTTTTCTTCACTGGTTGCCTTACAGCTCCCGAAACCGTGTTATGGTTCCAGGGTACCCAGCACAAGACCAAGTCTCCCTCGTTTAGCCGATGGTATTTGTGAGGCTATACCTACCTAACGAGTGGCTAGTTCTGTTGAGGTATATTTAGATGGAAAAGCCTCTAAGTGTGCTTTGTCGGATTAAGATTAAGTTATATAAATGAGAAATAAATGAAATGTATCTCAGAAATTTTGAATAAGCTAGAATTTTCCAGTGTTAGTATTTGCTGCACCATCTATAAGCTTTCTCTTAAAAACTATAACGGATTTGATGGTAAAATAAAATTTGAAGTTTTTGGGGATGAATCTGTCTAGGTGGGCAATCTTGAGGAAAATTAATTTACTATTTATAAAATTAATATTAGCAAACATAAATAAAATGAAAATGCGTAGGTGGCCGAGAGATAGTTACTAGGCAGTTCGATCCCGGCTATGTACCAAACCAATGGGTTTTTTATAAGTAAAACCACACTTCATCTAAATATACCTCAACATAACTGACCACTTGGTCTTCCGCTGGGTACCCTCGGACCGTTAACACGGTTTCGGGACTTCGGCAACTCATGAAAAAAAATCGATGTTGTAATTTGTTGGCATACTATCTGTTACATCTATATTTTCTAATATAAGTATTTAACTACTTCCACAGAAATGTCAGAACCTAGTCCAAAATTACACCAAGCAGCAGAAAAATCACAAGAGCGTGCAGTAAATACATATAAGGAAACCGAAGAAAAATATGATAACAAAATTTTAAAAGAGCTCCTAACTTGTAAAACCCTTCGAAGCCAAGTGGATCGTCATTTAAAAAATAAAAATAACACAAAACCAGGTAATTTTATTAATTAAAGTTTTATAAACCTAATAAGAAAAAATAAAGCTGTCATCTCTTCCTTAAACCAATGTTGCTATGATGCTACGTGCGTGGACACGTTAGCCCCGTCTCATCTCAGGGAAACAGCAAACAAAGCGGGAGCTGCGGCGGAAATAGCAGAGTCTAAGTAACGTCGCAAATATAGTATAATTATTGATAACTACAAATTTATCTTGCTTATCATTTATATTATTAATAAATGGCAAAAAGTTTATTAAAGATATAAGTATCCTCTCGACTGATCATCTCTTCTGGTGATAAGAGGCTGGCTCCTTCCTCGCTCAACGAATCAGCATTGCGATTCAGCAGGGAAATGCAGCTAGTATTCTTGCCACTATTCCACCCGGACCTGGTTTATTTAGTTATTTTTAATGTTTATTTTAATTTAATGTTAAAAGAAAACAAAAACCAATGTTGAACAGAGGTAGTATATATAAATTATAATCATACATATATTATATTTTTCAGCTCAACATCTGTCGATTAATACTCTTATAGATATAACAAATCCAAAAGACATGGCAAAGAATAATTCGTAAGTAAAATCATCAATTGAAAATTCATTAAAAATACATGTTAATCGCGCAGCTACTGCACCCTAAGATAAGATTTTTAGGGGTAGTAAAACGATTTCTCTGCTTGCATGGAAACGGGAGCTGAGCTGCGTGGTAAACAACCCTCTTAAAGTTCAAAAATATTTTATTTTCTTTTCAGAACAAATAATAGAGTTAATGACAACATAAAAGGAATAATTAATTTGCTATATAATGGGAAAAGAATTAAAATTAGTCAAGATTTGGATGACCATCCGGCTCCAGTTAAAAAAATTAGAACTTCAACTCAAAAAATAACAACTCTCAGAACTCGTCAATCCCACAAAGTTACCAATAAATATTCAACGGAATCTGCCGAAAATAAAAACAATCTTTTAAACCAAATGTTATATGACTACTATAAACGAAATATGAGAATGAACACCTACGGTCTGCCGATATTATCAGAGATGATGCAAGAACAGGCTGCTTCTACCGATAGCGAACAAAAACGTTCTAAAAGAAATATTAAATATAAAAACGTTATGAATACTAAAAGGAAAATAGATGTAAAGAACAAAAAGGTTGGCATAAAGGACAAGGTAATATCACGAACCAAAATAATAGACAAAAATATAAAATCCAAAGAAAAGCATGACGACGATCTTTATGTAGAAATTGAAACACATTTCGATGATAAAGGCCAATTAGGAGCCAAAAAGAAAAAGTTAATTCAAAATTTGATAGAGAAAATTGAAAAGGCTATTAACAACAACAACAACAACAATTCTGTAGAAAATAAACCAAAAAACATTCAAAAGATAAAAAAGGTCGCACAGATTCGTAGACGTTCGCAAAATCCTCTAAACCTTGACTTTAGAGTAAACAAAACGCTCAAAGTGATAAATCCAGTCGAATCAAGACAAATAAACCCGATGAATAATTTAATAAGTTCCCTTGTCAGAAAACCAAATGATTATATAAAAACTGATGAGACATGGAAAAAGAAATATAGAGAAACTAATCATATCATCACAGACAAAGAAAATCACTCTAATGAACAAACCGATGTCAATGGTATGATTCCTGAACGATTTCAAGAACCATTAGTCCCTCAGGAAAAGGGTGTGTATGATGTAGACATGGGTGATTTCAAATTTGTTATTAAAGATATCGAAGGTACCGGGTTCACTATAGGTTTTAGTCAGTATGTTGGTGAGAATAATGGGGAGCATATGAAGATGTTTACTAACGTAGAAGATCTCTTACAGAACTATCATGAGAGATATGATGACAATGATCCTAGAGAAGAAATGGATGCCGACGGTAACACATCAAACCCTGTCATTGAACATAATATGTATAAACGATCGATAGATAAAAGAAAATCTACGAAATATAAGGACAATGACGATTACCATTACAACGCATATAAAGTATTGTTTAAGAGGAAACACATGCTACCATACAATACATATAAAGATATATACGATAAGCCAAAACCAGGAAACATAAACTATAATGAAACAATTCTTAACAATATCATTGTAGATAGAGTTATGAAACCTTCCGAAATATTTTCATTGGCAGATCTAATAAACACTAGAAAAAAAAGATACGTTAATAACAAGAAGGTTTCAAAAATACGACCACGAAACAGACTAACCGTTAATAAATACCTTAATACGAGATCGTTTCCAAGAGTAATATATAACAAAGTAGCGCGAGTTAAGAGAGGTGCTATAAGCAAAATCAGAATAATCGCTAAAGATTTCGTAAATGAAACCAACGAATCTGCTGATGATATTGTTCTATACTCCGACGAAAAGGTTTTTGCCGATAGAGCATTGGTAAAAGATATACAAACCGAAAATGAGGAATTGCCTTATGATTATATGCCAGTTCAATATTATGACTCGCCTTACAATCCGGAACATAATTTACTGAGGAACTTTTTCGATTCAGTGCGCACTACACACAACAGATTGATGTCTAGATATCCCCACGTTTTTATTGATGATGAGCCTAAACCTTTGGATGATGAAAAAGACAAATCCATTGATCATACAACAGAACAAGATGACACCCTAACGCAATCAGAAGAACGTATACAAAATGAAGACTTTTTCAATTTAATAAAACAAATTCCAAAGTCTAGTCCAAAGTCAAATTACAAACTAACAGTAAAAATCGTACCAAAAAACGGAACCGAAGATGCATCTGGGTTTCGTGAAGTCCACACAAGTATTAACAAAACTTATAATAAAGATGGTAGAGCCTATGTATCACTTTTAAACATTTCAGAAATATCTAAAATAGAAAATCTTCTAAACAGCACTTCTAACAGCCACAACATTTCTAACAACAAAAGTCATTCACCATTAAAAATTTCACACGGTGGCATTGAACACGACAAGAAAATAAAAGAATTGTTGCTTAAGAAAAGAGACAAAATTAATATACAACTAAAAAAGCTAGAACTTGAAAAGCAAAAAATTGAAAAAATGATGCAAATATCTACTACAACGATGAAGCCTGATATTATATCAGAAACTTCAAGTTTATTCAATATTAGCAAAGATGTATTGCTATCTTTACTTTTCAGTGCTATTAAAGGTAACATGACAGAGGAAGCAAGAGCCCCTACTGTAACATCTACTATGGCTCCAGTAAACATATCAACCACACAAGAAATTCACGATCACGAAATATTAAACAAAATAGACCGAAACACAAGAGTATTAGAAGAAATTTTAAGAAGTATTTCAACGAGAAATTTCGATTACGTAAATTACGTTATGAGTAACGAAATACATAGCGACGTCAAAAGTAAACTAATTAATGATTCTAAAACAAATCCTACTGTAAATAAAGAAATTGTAATTGAAAATAAACCTGGTGATGATAAAAATACTGTAGCCTCAGTTTACAAAGCAGGTGTAACTCCTTATGGTGATATAAAAGAAAATCTTATTACAACTGGTGACCCCAAAACTCGTACAGGTGGCCAAACAAAAATAGATTCAAAAACTAAATATAATGCATTTTCACCTGCTGGAAAAGTACAATTTTCTACATTCTTCTAAAAGCTAAAATTTACCACACTCGGGAGATTATTGAATTCATTTCCAATTCCACTTATTTACGAACTACCTATTTTAATTTGGCCGGTTTATAACTAAAGGTGATTATAGAAATGTATTTGTAACTATGACAGAATTTGGCAACATTTGAATTTCATGTTCTTTTATTGAAAAAAAATTGTAGTGGATAAAAATCCATGAAAAATGTTGCGAACTTTTTATATTCTCCTGAAGCTTACTGTGGCATATTTTTTATTTTGTTATTTTTTTAAGAATTTTTATATTTATAGAAATACATTTTTTTACACAGATTAATTTTTTTTTTTTTTTTTAATTTCTTCACGCTCTTACAGCTCCCGGGAACCGTTGCCGGCCCCAGGGTACCCAGTGGAAGACGTCTTCCTCATTTAGCCAATGATATTTTTGAGGCTATACCTAACGACTGGCCAGATCTGTTGAGGTATATAGATGGAAAAGCCTCTTTGTACCGGTTTGTCGGATAATGTACATAGATTTTTTATTATAAAAAACCCATGGTCGGATGTAGTAATCGAACCCGCGACTTTTCATTTGCGAGTCGACGTCTTACCCACTCGACCACCGACGCCCCTTTTATTTTTTTTACTTTTTAAGCGTTCTGTAACCAATTTGTTTAGGTCCGTCCGCCTGTGCGTCTGTCACATGCTTTTACCATCAACCATCCCAGGGTATTCATATTATATAGCATGGCCAGCAACAATGTCCGCATTTAGCAGGGTGTCCATACTGTCCATATAATTTTTAGGCAATTTTAAAAATACACACAATCGCCGAGCATGTATGAAAGGTATAATGAATATAAAAGAAACAAAAGAGATATGTCAGGATCGTAACAAATGGCATTCAACTGTCTCTGCCTACCCCTCTTGGGATAAAAGGCGTCATGATAGATAGATAGGTTATGTATGAAAGGAAAGTTAATTAGTAATTTGTATTTTCGAGTGAGAAGGGAATCCACTTACCTAGGTATATTATTCTTATAAACACATAAATTAATTTAATTAAATTACATAGATATACGTCATTCAATTAGTTTTATTGCATTTTAATTACATTATTTAATATCATTATTACTTACTCAAATGTTATTGAATTCCAAAAAAGATTTGTCAATGTAGACTTCAATCCGGAAGACCTTATCAGCTAAAATTTTGCAACTAACAATTAGTTGCTCGAATGCAATTCTGTCGCCATGTGATATGTCTTATTACTCACTGACTAATTACAACTATCACTGCCATGACGTAGAATACAACTGTATTCTAGTAAATGACATTATGTTATTATGAATCAAACACTCAAAAATATGTATATATTTTTTTAATTCCTTAGTTGTTAGATAGGGGCGCTGTAGCATCGGTTGTGGTTTTAATTTAGTTGCATTTTGACAGAAAGTATAATGCAATCCATCGCAGTTGTTAATTACGTAACAAGACTATTTCCTAAAAAAACTAAGCATGAATTTAGTAAAAATCGTCCAATTCTTGTAACGAATGGTCCGCCTAGATCATCCGGCGGCCGGAATGGAAAATTTTCGGTGCGATGCCGAACCAATGTGTGGCCTACTTTAATAAGACTTGGTAAGAGAGTATCTAGCTTGGAAAATTTTTAATTTAAAAAAAACTCCAAAAATGCCCGAATTCCTGCCCGGAGATTCTCGGGCCGGGCAATGGATTGCATTGGTCGGCGTTTGTTCCGAGAACAAGCCGCGAACAAAGGTCCATAAGATTTCCACCTACCAAAAATCGCTCAAAGCGCCTAAAGGACTTCAAAAAAAGCTCGTATCACAGGTAGTCGTCAATGATGTATTTAACTTATGAAGAACCTCAAAAATTATAATTATTTGAATTTATTTTCTTCCAGTTACTCCCAGCTCCCTACTATTTTATAACCACATGCAACCTTGCTTTTGGCAGATAGATTGATATCTGTTATTCTGCATCAGTCTAAAGGGCATGAGAAAAAATACAGTTAATATTCTTAATAAATACGTTAATTATAGTTTAAATTAATAATGTTGAGAGAGAGCGTTGTCGTAGTGTCCCTTCCTAGAGCTACAATTAAAAAAAAATAAGAAATAAAAAGTCTGTCTTTTTTTTAAATTCTTTACAGCTCCCGTTGCCGGCCCCAGGGTACCCCCAGTGGAAGACAAAAACTTCCTCATTTTTTTTTTATTTTTTTTTTTTTTGATTTATTTTGAAGCTATACACCTAACGAGTGGGCCAGCTCTGTTGAGATATACAGATGGAAAAGCCTCTTTTGTACGGTTTGTCGGATAATGTACATAGATTTTTTATAATAAAAAACCCATTGGTACATGGTCGGATGTAGGAATCGAACCCGCGACTTTTCAGTTGCGAGCCGACGTCTTACCAACTCGACCACCGACGCATATAAAAGTGTCTTTTACTTCAAAACTATTATAGTGACACACCCCACTTCCCACGAAAAGTTGTTTATCAAAAATTCAATTTGCCAGGATAAAAAAGGAACCCAACTAAAAAAAAAGAAATTAACATTTATTTTACATAAATATTATAACCCTCTAAAAAACTAAAATAAATAATAAACTTCAGTCATCCGTTGTTCCGTTTATTTTGTTTGTTAGTTAAAGGGATCAACGGATCGGCGAGATTTTTTGCACAAAGATTTCCTGGAAAATACCTCATTCCTTTGATTTTATAAAAGTGTATGTGCATAGCCGGGTTGGGTCACTAGTTATACCACAGACTCTTCCAATTCTTGTAACGAGCGGTCCGCTATCAGTTTTCAAATCGTTGTATTTGTGGTCGGTTTCAGTGGACCGTACGGCGACGCGCCGAGGATTGGACGATCAATGTGTTCCAACTTAAAGTGCCTTATACCGCATGCTCCAAAATTAAAATATATTTATGATAATACAAAATTAAAGACCTTTCTAAATGACATCGAATGGCACCATACACACGATATGTTAGACCCTAATAACTCATATCAATATATAAACGAAAGCAAAAATAAATCGAGAACAGAAGTAAAAATAAAAACCAACCCGTCGCTAAACATAAATAAATGGATAAACAAAAAGTAATTATTGCATGTGAATATAGAGATAAACTGTATACAGAATGGAAAAAGGATAAATATAACATGGTTAAAAGATTAAAATACAATAAGGCTAGAAATACAATATGCTAACAAAGTAGTCGTAAAAAGCAAAAATAATTATCTACAAAATCAAATAATAAACAATATAAACAACCAAAAATAACTATGGCAGATACTAAACAAAATAACAGGTAGAGTTAGGGATACCATAGATGGTGTAACAGTTAAAGCATTCGTAAACCAAGGCACAGATCAAACAACAATTGCAAGTTTTAATAAAATCGTAAAAACTATAATACCTAATTGTAATATTCCACTATTGGATAGTAATTCTTCCAAAAAATTGTCATTCGTGAGTATTAGCTTCCAAAAAGCCAGCGAGCAAAGTATTATTAAAATAATAAAATCATTAAACTGTAACAAGGCGCCTGGTTAGGACAATATTAGAGCAATTGATTTCTGCATTTAAGTAACAACATCGCTTTTGTCATAGCAAATCTAATAAACAGTAGTGTAAAAACCGGTATATATCCAAAGGAATTGAAAACGGGTATAATAAGACCTATTCATAAAAAAGGATGTATTAAACAGTATGAAAACAACAGACCAATCACTATATCGCCTATTATAGACAAAATCGTGGGAAAATATATCAGTAATTAAATACACATTTTTTTACAAGAACCACAAAATATTAACAGACAAACAATATGGCTTTCAGCCGCACAAAAACTACCCAACTACTTAGCAATTTCACTGACAAAATAAATAAACACCTAAATGATAAAAAAACATGTTCTGGTGGTATTTGTTGATTACAGAAAAGCCTTCGACACACTGAGACATCAATCAGGGGTCCATTGTTGAAATGATGTATTGATTACCTTTCAGATAGATCGGCACAGGGATCAGACTTGGGCTCTCTACACTACCTTACACATGTCAATGGCCTGACAAAGCTCATTGAGCACTGTGACATGTACCAGTTCGTGGATGACACTTGTTTGGTTGCAGCAAGTGAAAGTGTAGACATGGCCCTAGATCACTTAGATGCTGATTTTACTGCGCTGGCACGGTGGTCACATGATGTAGGACTGTTACTAAATCCAGACAATATTAATATACATTAGTTCTAGCCACAATAGGAAGTTACAATGTGTCGACTTAATAGCCCACGACCACAATTGTCTCCATTCCCTGAAAGGATCTACAGGTCGGTGTGAACCTATTGAAATGGTGGACCACCACAAATATTTAGGACTCACAATTGAATGAATTGGAAGGAGCATAATACTTTCAGCAAAATTTACTATAATAAAAAATAAAATTTCCTATAGTATTCGCCTATCCCTTTACAAGGCTCTGTCTGAATCATTGGTATCCTATGGTCTAGTGGGCGCTGGAGCTTTCTGTGGGGGGGGGGGGGGGGCGGTAGCGGGTCCAAAGGGTAGGCAGCTTTATGTATTGTCTTGCATTTACGAAACCTTCACAGTAACATCAAAAACATATTTCATAGGTACATAAATTTATAATTGTCTGAATTAAATTATAGACAGACACATAAAATTGGTATAATTAACTATTATGTAAAAGGGGGCGTTGGAATTTTTTTTCTTGTAAAGGGGGCGGTAGTCCATAAAAGGTTGGGAACCTATGGTCTAAATAGTTATGGAAGGACATGTAAGACACACCTCAACCAGATATTCCAATTACAAATTAGAATACTCAAAGTAATTGTACCCACTGCGATCAGAAAGAAAATAAGAGATGATTACTCAAATCTGTTCTCCTATTGTGGAGTAAAAATAAAGTATGCGCTGTTGCAGGAACAATACTTTAATGATAAACTGCAACAGAAAACAATCTAGATACAAAATACAAGAAGCGCAAAGAACGATCCCTAAATAAAGGAATGTTTACTTTAAGATACATTTATTCCATCATTACTCAATGATTTGCCTATCGACGCAAAAAAATAAATTAGCACAAAAAACATAAAGCTCAAATTGAAACAGCATTATTTATCAGAATATTAACCTAATCTATTCTGACATACGTTAAACACCTAATATAAATTATTATAGTAAATTAATTATTAAAAAAAAAATATTTATGAAAATCTATATCTAATAAGTTATATAAATTATTCATTAATTAATAGTCATATTTATTAATTATATAAAATGATAGAAATCTGAGACTCAGTTCGTTGTATTACATACTACGAATAAGAAAAAAGTATAGAAAAGTAACTGCAAACAAAATTGTCTATAAAAATGACCCCATAAACTACTACAATGTCGACCAATTAAAACGATACAAACGCTAGTAAAAATATCAACTTTTAACCACTTGACTACACAGGACAGCATTTTAAACAAATTACGAGGTATAAACTGAATATGGTGAGAACCTAAGATTTTATAAGACGATGCGTGGCCCGCCTCTACTAGATGTGTTCCGCTCACTATAAGATCGTGCCAGAGAGTTGTCTTCTAAGACAACTATACGCGTCAGTCTGCATTGTCGTCTGACGTTTGCACGCTATCTAAAATCTTACTGTAAAAATTGTTTTTCTTTGATAATATTGCCGTACTGTTCTATTATTACGTGTAGGCATCATAGAGGGACAATTAATTTATCAAATTATGGTGTGTCGTACCACAAGTAAGTAATTTTAAAATTGTTTTATTTGTTTTTATTTATTTAGATTTCACGCACGCCATTTCGGCCGTAGTGCTGTTAGTCGCCATACGAATTTTATCGATATCGATTTCATGCGTTTATAAAAAAGTGTTTAGAAATATTCACTTTTAAAGTATTAATTACTTTGAGGTATAATAGAATTCATAGAATCATAAAAAACAGCACAATTTGCTTCAAACATTTTGAAGAACAACTATATTTACCAGGAAAAAATCGTCGAATACTTCAAGGTGCAAAGTAATCTAAACATTAATTTTTAATTTACACTTAAATAGTTTGGGTTAAAATATTTTTCTATACGTTAAATTGATTGTCCACTTTACAGGTCACCCCTCAAGAAACTCCAGCATTATGCACTACACCTACAACTGGCATAAACCTAGAAAATAAACTAGATGACACACCTAAAAAAAGGAAATTACGTGCATACCTTTTTAAATAATATAAAGAAGCGAAAGAGGTTTGTCAGAATCGTAATAAATAGCATTCGATTGTATCTGTCTGTCCCTCTTGGGATAAAAGGCATGATATATAATATATATTATTAAAAAGCAAAACTTTCCGTTAAGAAACTTTGTGAGATAAGTAGAAAATATAATTTGCAAGATGAAGAAATGTCTGTTTTAAAGAGTACAAAAATAAAGAAAACCATTTATATATTAATAAAGATAAAAGAAATGTAAGCAAATCCGGACAATAGCCCCCTGAAGTTAGGTCCTTTGCTTTAACACTTCATTTTTTATTCACCAAAAACATACAATTATAATATTAGAAAACAATTTGATACATTGTATGTGTGCCACACCCATAGAGTACTAAGCCTATGGAGGGGCCATAGACGGGCTCCCCCTTTCACCAATTTTTTCCCCTTTGACCAGTTATACTGACCAGGTGCGCAGTAATAAGTTACCTTAGATTTCCGTTGGTATCGTTTTGTGTCGCGAGACAGAGCTCTAGGAAAATAGTTAATTGTGATGTTTTAAACGGGAAAGGCGATCTAGGGCGTCAAACTTAGTGTTTCCAATCATTAATTATAATTATTATGTTTGTATTTTAACATAATCATCATATAACGTAAAATCCGTTGCGACAATAAAACGACAGAAAAATACCGTGGTACAGGGGCTAGTACTAGACGTTTACCTTCCCCCCCCCCCCCCCCCCGCCAAAAGTGGCAGAAAAAATTGTTCGGTCATTTATACCCTTCACGTCTCCTTTGGTAAATACTCAAAGGCCACACCCCAGGACTCTATAAAAATAGTACTCTAGTATTGATGCAGAGGCTGGATTTACTGAAGAAGCAATAATAGTTATTACCTACCGCTGAAGTATTTGTTATTATTTTGACAAATAAATAATAAATAAGTATGTATCTATTTGCATTTATTTCCTACCTAAAATGTTTAGTAAAAAATAACTATGACAAATGACATAAAAATGTTATCGATATTAATTTTTATCGATAGTGTCAATGCCTAGTATAATTGCAAATTAAAGTTGTGTGCGTGTGTGACAAAGGGACACGTTTGTTTGTTCTAAACAACACATCTAGTAGGGGCGTCGTCTTGCAAAATCTTAGGTGAGAACTGTCAACACAATCGCGAATGTCGACGAGTGACTGGCGACTGACAGCAGCGTCGGCTCATATTATTAGCCCGTCTCGCCTCATAAGTCCAGGGGAGTTAGCACAGATTTTGACAGCGACACTTTCGTTTCGGTCGAATGGCCTTGAACAGGCCAAAACGTTCATGTCCAACAAGGACCGGCCAGAGATAGCCCGGGGCCGAGAGGTCCGGCCCAACAATGTGCGGGCAAATTCCGTGTAGGTACTTGTCTTTGTCCGGCCAAGCAAATTGCTCGGCATTCTGTGCAGGACATACCCGGTCCGAGAATGTCCGGCCCAACAATGTGCGGGCAAATTCTGTGTACTTGTCTTTGCCCGGCATAGCAAATTTGCACGCACATTGTTGGGCCGGACCTCTCGGCCCCGGGCTATCTCTGGCCGGTCCTTGTTGGACATGAACGTTTTGGCCTGTTCAAGGCCATTCGACCGAAACGAAAGTGTCGCTGTCAAAATGTATGCTAACTCGGCAGGTGCCATTTTTTGCGTATTAGTTACATACAAAAAAATATTGCAGCAAATGTGCGACTACCAACATTGTATAGATTAGATATTCTAGGTTTATTTTATTTTATTGTTATATTGATTATTTTATTTTATTGTGTTGTAGTTTGTGTTTATATGAAGAATTTAATTCAAGTGTACATACAAACCCGATACTAAACCCTATCATCTACATCTGCTAATGTTTCTTATTTTGTAGATTTTTTAATTGTAAATAATTAAATAATCTTGTTATACCAAATATAGCAGTTATTATTAAGACCTGCTCTATAAGATCAAGATCGTCAATACGAACTACAATAAAATTTCCCTAAACAAAACCACAACTAATAGCCCATATATAAAGAACACAAATTGTTTATATTAATAGTTTGTGAGATTGTGTTAGCAAGATGTGTCATTTATATGTAAGTTAATTATAATTATTAAACACTAGCTTTCCGCCCCCGGCTTCGCCCGTTTATATTTTCGAACAAAATAAAATATAGCCTATGTCACTCAGGGATATCGTAGCTTTCTATTGGTAAAAGAATTTTCAAAATCGGTTCAGTAGAGGGTGTGGATTAGTATAGGTAAACATAGCTGGCAACTTGCCACTATGTTTAGGGTGTAGCTTAAGATAGTAGCAAGATATTAATATTTATTTTTTTTACCGGAGACACATATTTACACACAACAGCAGCTTCACACCCTCCTTTACAACAGACGCCCAATTGTGTAGGTTGGAGTTTTTGCATTAAGGGTGTAATGCTTCTGCAGCAAATTTTGGATGCTATGCGACGCAAAGTGCAGCCAATTGCGATTGGTCTTATGCCTCCGTCTTTTTTTTTCAAGGCACATAAATTTGCGCCGTATAATGTTATATTAAATTTAAAAATTAATTTGCAATGAAACTAAAGAGTTGGATAAAAGGTCTACCATCCAAGCCATTAATATAATATTTACATTTGACGGTACCATCGATGGTACCATGATACCATCGTTTTGTCCTCATTATGTCCAACAAGGACCGGCCAAAGATTGCCCGGGCCGAGAGGTCCGGCCCAACAGTGTGCGGACAAATTCTGTGTACTTGTCTTTGTCCGGCCAAGCAAATTGCTCTACATTCTTGTGCAGGACATGCCCGGTCCGAGAATGTCCGGCCCAACAATGTGCGGGCAAATTCTGTGTACTTGTCTTTGCCCGGCATAGCAAATTTGCACGCACATTGTTGGGCCGGACCTCTCGGCCCGGGCTTTCTCTGGCCGGTCCTTGTTGGACATAACGTTTTGGCCTTTTCAAGGCCATTCGGCCGAAACGAAAGAAGTCACGTCAAAAATATGCTAACCTCCGTCACCCGCACATTTTCACCAATTTTTAAGATCAGGAAGCCAGCGGTTCTCGAGATATTAATTTCTGAATATCTTGAAAATTATCAAAAAAAAATGTTATGACAACAATAAAATGTCTATGGTTAATAAAACTCTAAACAGTCCACAGAAACAAATTAGCGCAGTCCCACTCACACTTGGCCGGATGCATTACAGTTATACTAGTTAGACGTTTGTATGTATTGCCATTATTGCTATTATTAAGATTGAAAAAAAAATGCCGAAAAAAACACGTTTCATGTATGGGAACCCCCTTTAATTTTCAACTTTATTTTATTATTATTATTTGTTGTTATAGCGGCCATAGTAATACACACTCTGTGAACATTTCAAGTGTCTACCTATTACGGTTCAAAAGATACAGCTCTGTGACAGACGGACGGACGGAAGCGGAGCCTTAGTAATAGGGTCTCCGTTGTCACCCTTTGGGTACGGGACACTAAAAATCCTATAGCAATAGGCAGTTTCAGTTTTTCCAGAATTTGCCAGTTTTCCGGGCAACCTTTCCAATTTTTTCCAAATCACTCCAGCCGTTCTCAACGGTTTTGTTTGTTTGAACGCACTTATCTCTGGAACTACCTGTCGGAAATGATTTTTTTTTGCATTTAATAGCCCAAGTCTTGAGGGAGGTTACAGGCAATATAACATCACGCTACGACTCAAAGGAGCGGAGTAGTAACTGTTAACGTGGGTGCAACCGCAAGGCATAGATAGTTAAAAAAGTTAAGGGTCCTATATAGGAATTTGTATGGAGATATTACTATTCCCAATTTCTCTGTAAATACTCTACCTGTGTCACTATAATTTAGCATATAGTTACTTATTCAATATATCTAAGTGAAATAGTCGTTATTTTTTAAATTGGTTTTATTGAATAGGAAATATGGGCGGTTTAACTTTGCCCCTGCTGTCTCTGTCATAATCTATCACAAAACTCTAAATTTTTTTAAAAGCGCTGTTATTATATATTACTTATATTACCCTTCAATTATATATGTCGAATTTTTTGGTAACTTATTAAAAATTTAAAATAATAATTATTTTATTATTTTTGCCCAATTCAAAATCATAAAAGCTACAAAAAAAGCGATATATATAATTGAAGAATAATGGTATAAGAGCGCTTTAAAAAAAATTGAGTTTTGTGATAGATTATGAAAGAGACAGCAGGGGCAAAGTTAAACCACCCATATTTCCTATTCAATAAAACCCATTGAAAAAATAACAGCTATTTCACTTAGATATATTGAATAAGTAACTATATGCTAAATTACAGTGACACAGGTGGATTATTTACAGAGAAATTGGGAATAGTTTATCCCAGAAAAATTCCCAATATAGGACCCTTAAACAAACAACCTCTTTAGCTTTCTTTTATTATACCGATGTCTGTACCCGATTCAATCCGAAACTACTGAATAAATCTATCTATCTATCATCACGGGTGTCATCCCAAGAGGGGTAGGCAGAGACAATCGAAAGCCATTTGCTACGATCCTGACATACCTCTTTCGCTTCTTTTATATTCATCTTACCTTTCATACATGCTAGGCGATTGTGTGTACTTTTAATATTGCCTTCAATCTATATATGTTCAATAAAAGTTCACCTTTTCCTTGTCAGCATCACAAATTTCACGTTAAGACCACATTTCCACTGCATTTATCTATCTTACTTTCATGCTTCTTATTCCATATCCAAGTCTCGCTTCCATAAGTGATGGAACTAAAACAGCATTATGTATATTTTTTATTAATTTTTGTAATGATACCATCTATATATTATAGCCATAAAATTTGATAAATTAAGTTTTCAGAGGTGTATTTAGGATTTTTTTCTATCGAGTAAAATGTTTCTAATCATATTTTCAAAACAATAACAATATTTGTCATATCCTTAAAATCAATATAATATTTTTTCAGTTTCGTAATCTAAAAATATTGATTAAAAACTGCCTTAAGTAGACTTAACATCGCACCGAAAATTTCTCATTCCGGCCGCCGGATGATGTAGGCGGACCGTTCGTTACAAGACGCGCCGGGGATTGGACGAATGGGTGGACTTTTAGAGATATAATTAATTATGTACAGATAACAAAGAATTATGTAGAATTTTCAAAAGTTTATTTTATTTCATTTCATTTCAGATTTTCCTTTTCCTATGCTGTTGGCAAATAAAATCAATCATTTCACAAAGAGAGGTACGTAAATATTTAGAACTCGCGAACTCCAAAAACGACGGGCCCTAGAATACATGTTCCTACCAACATTGGACATTCTCGGGACTGGTACTACACAGATAGTACTAACACAGATTAGTATGTATGATGATACGGAATAGACGTTGGGCGCCAGTTCTGTTTTTTTTTCAAGCATATCTACGTATGTGGGATTCTTTATATCCTCAAAGGTTGCCTGTGTCCTTTGTTTAGTCGTGAAAGCGTAACACACAGAGTGACTTTCGCATTTATAATATTGATGGTCATTTTTAGGATTCCGTACCCAAAGGGTAAAAACGGAAACCCTATTACTAAGACTCCGCTGTCCGTCCGTCTGTCTGTCTGTCACCAGGCTGTATCTCATGAACCGTGATAGGTATTTTTAATATTTCATAAACGTGATTTTTTTGCTCAATATTGATAACGGCAACAGGTAGACGCTTAAAATATTCACAAAATATTAAGTTATATATTTACTTCAAAAATAAATAATTAAATTAGTAAGATATTTAAGGGGGCTCCCATACAACAGACATGTTTTTTTTTTTGCCGTTTTTATAGATATTGGTAGTCCGACTCGCACTTGGCCGGTTTTTCTATGTTGAATCCCCAATGTTTTAAAAATATCATTGTATCATATCATACCGCTAGATGGCGTTAAAATCGACATTTCATAAACACCTAAATATATGAGAACTGTCAGAAGCTCACTAGCATATTTCTATCTCATTTCTTCCCTTTTATAGGTAGATGAGAGAGAAAGAGATAGAAACGAAATAAATGACATTTTCAAAAGAATGAGACGTGCATATGAAACCGGTAATCACAACAGTATTAAACCAAAGACTTGGGGAATGATTGTGAAAAATAATGATGCTAAAGTATGGAATGTAAGTATTTCGGTGCTTGACGCTGATCAACAGGACTATGAGAAGTATTAATACATGCAGCTCATGACGATTCTCATATATAAAATTTAATGTCAATTTTTTGGCGCCATCTAGTGGTACGCGTTGAATTGCTATAGAAAGGAAAAAAACAGTTTCTCCACTTAATTCGCTAGGTGGCGTTAGTGTCGCAAATGCCACATTTTGAAAAGAGCTGCATGTATTAGCACTTCTTATAAAATGAGTCAAAAACAATCTGTCTGAGTTGGCCATGATATTTTTCTATTTTGAAATAATAAATGAAATTCTAGCCAAAATAAAGAAAAGCAGACCTCACTTCACAGACATGATGGTCTCTGGAGATCTGAATGCAAACAACCTGGCTATTAGTGGACAACGTTACTGGCCAAACAACGTACGAATAATTAAAATTTTTTTTAAGGAACTCGATGACGTGCCATTCATCAACATTGGTAGTAATCCATATGTAAGTATACATACTTAACTATTAAAGATTATATATATATATATATATATATATGCTACCGCGTTCTTTGTTGATCATTTTATTCTACACAATTATTTTCTACATCACTTGTTATATTTATTTCTGACGGATTAGACAGCATACGTCATGAAAGCGCGATAGTAACTCACTTTTCTCAGACTTGATTCATACCGTTAATACTGAGCTCCTGTAAGTGACGATGCCCCCATAGGCCTAAGGTTTGTAACTCACGGACTTTCCTGCATAAAAAGTGCAAGCAGACTGGTTCGCCACTCATTAATCATTTAAATTTTTTTTCCAGAACGAACCAGAACCAAATCCTATGATAAATGAAGTAGTTCCAGAACATAATAATGACATATCAGTAGAAATGCCTGATAAAGTAAGTTACTTACCTACTCCGGTAGAATGCGCCACATGTTCATGGATATGTGGGGGGAGGAGACTTTTCCATTATTTTTTTAATCGAGAATTCAGGGTGGTTTCAGCGTGACCGTTCAGTTTCGTTTACTGCTGCATAAACTTATTCTTTAATCTATTACCAGTTAAATATCTAATTACATTTTATTTACAGTTTGGCTCCTCATCTCCGGAGACACCAAAAAATTTTGACATATTTCATGAGTACGACACAGATGACGTAGAAGTACCAGACTCTCTCCTAGATATTATGAAGATGGTAAGTTATTAACACTAATGTCATGCCGAATGAAAGATGATGTTGTGACTAAAATGAAGAAAAGCAAACATACTGACATACCTCTTTCGCTTCTTTTATATTCATCTTACCTATCATTGTTGTCGCATTAATATGTATAACCACATTTATATATACCCCCCCCCCATATACATTCATTCCTTTTTTATTCCCGCTGGTCATAGTTTGATTTACGAGGAAGTATTAAATATGGACCTATCATGCTTAGGAGCTGAGCATGAGAGATTTCATAGTATATCCTGTCTTATCCGTCAGAGATAGAACAAAATGATGTACCTAGGAATTAATTGTTAAAATGATCATATTGTACCTTTGCGAAGCCGAAGCAGACCTCCCTCTTATATAAAAAATAATATCTCAATGTTCTATTCTATTTTTTCAAAATGGCTCCATCTGGGTTTTGATGTCAAGTATTATAGACGGTACAGTAATAATATGCTGATTAATCGGTAGGTAGAATGCTCCCGCCGGCCGTGATATGTCCGTAGGAGGCTCCCGCCGGCCGTGATATGTCCGTAGGAGGCTCCCGCCGGCCGTGATATGTCCGTAGGAGGCTCCCGCCGGCCGTGATATGTCCGTAGGAGGCTCCCGCCGGCCGTGATATGTCCTATTAATCACTGACTAGTCACATTATCACATCGCGGACGGGATTAAACTGGATCCCATCATGTTACGGCGGGCGTGTGCGTTGGTCGCCATGACATGACGTGGAATCCCATCTCAATGTTCATTCCTAATCTAAAATATATTTTATTTTCAGGAAAAATTCTGGACTTGGCTACAAAGTTGGACAGCTACTTACATGGAACTATTACTAGAGGTACCTATATTGAATAAATTTTATTTATTTATTACTTAGTTTATTTCTTATTAAAAATACAACAATAGCTACATATAAATTTAATCTAAAAAAAAACAAAAAATAAAAAGAAAAGGACTGGAGAAATTAAAGGTAGAACTCCTCCAGCTCTGAAGAAAGTCCAACCGAACACTCGCTGCGTTATCCCATTAAATCTCCAAGCTTATGCTGCGAATGAAAAACTCTTAGCTCGGTGATCACCAGATTTTTCGGTGAAGTTTACCAATTTTATTAGCAAACTCCTTAGAGTCATGACCAGATGAGCAAGGGCCAAGAGTCTTAACTATATATATATATAACTCAGTATATTTAATTCTTAATTATAATAAGGCAAAGATGTTTAACTTCTTACGCGTGTTACCGACACGAGAAGTCGATTAAATTACATATTATTTTGTGCTTAGCGTTTTTAACACCAGTAAGATTTGAAACCCGGTACCCCCGAATTCAAGGGCTCTGTGAAGTTGGCACCCCCAAATTCGATTTTTCAGTTTTTTTTCATCAGGTTCGTTTGTCCATCGTTAGTCCACGTTTGTCCACCAAAAATTTTTTTTTGTCCACCTCTCAAAAAAAAGTTATTCAAAAAAATTAAATTGGGGTGGAAGTTGGCACCTTAAAATGCGAATTTAAATTTTTTTTTCATCACGTTTGTTTATCCATCGTTAGTCCACGTTTGTCCACCAAAAATTTTTTTTTGTCCACCCTTCAAAAAAAAATTATTCAAATAAACATTTTTAAAGAAAAAAGCCCTGAATTTAACTTTGACGGAGGATATCTAGCTTTCTAGGGGTCTATTTGCTTTTCTGATGGGTCGGTTTGTTTGTCCACTTCAGAAACTCGTTTGTCCACCACATATTTTCATTTGTCCACCCTTAGAGAAATAGTTATGCGTGAGATAAGTATATATCTGATGATTTTAACTTTGTCGTGGGATCTCCAACTTCCTAGGGGTGGATTTGCTTATCTGAGGGGTAGCTCTGTTTGTACACCTCGGAAACTTATTTGTCCACCACATACTGTCGTTTGTCCACCCTTAGAGATATAGTTATACGTGAGTTAATTAAGTATATATCTAAGGATTTCCACTCTGACAGGGGATCTCTAGCTTCCTAGGGGTGGATTTGCTTCTCTCAGGGGTAGGTCTGTTTTTCCACCTCGAAAACTTATTTGTCCACCACATACTGTCGTTTTTCCACCCTCAGAGGTATAGTTATGAGTGAGTTAATTATGTATATATCTAAGTATTTTAACTTTGACGCAGGATTTCTAGTTTCCTAGGGGTGGATTAGCTTCTCTGAGGGGTAGGTCTGTTTGTCCACCTCAGAAGCTCATTTGTCCACCATATATTGTCGTTTGTCCACCCTTAGAGATATAGTTATACGCGAGTTAATTATATATCTAAGGATTTTAACTTTGAAGTAGGATTTCTAGTTTTCTAGGGGTGGATTAGCTTCTCTGAGGGGTAGGTCTATTCTTCCACCTCAGAAGCTCATTTGTCCACCATATATTGTCGTTTGTCCACCCTTAGAGATATAGCTATAGGTGAGTTAATTATATAGCTAACGATTTTAACTTTGACGGAGGATCTCTAGCTTCCTAGGGGTGAAATTGCTTCTTTGAGGTTTTGGTTTGTTTGTCCACCTCGGAAACTCGTTTATCCACCACATATTGTCGTTTGTCCACCCTTAGAGATATAGTTATGCGTGATATAAGTATGTATCTAAGGATTTTAACTTTGTCGTGGGATCTCCAACTTCCTAGGGGTGGATTTGCTTCTCTAAGGGGTAGGTCTGTTTGTCCACTTCAGAAACTCATTTGTCCACCACATATTTTCGTTTGTCCACCCTTAGAGACGTAGTTATGCGCGAGTTAATTCAGTATATATCTAAGTATTTTCACTTTGACGGGGGATCTCCAGCTTCCTAGGGGTGGATTCTCTTCTCTGAGGGGTTGGATCGTTTACCCACTTTATAAACTTGATTTTCAAACCTTTAGTATAGTTTGAACGTACCCGGAAATTCAGTTTCTATCGTTTTTTTCATAAAAAATGTTTATTTGAATAACTTTTTTTTGAAGGGTGGACAAAAAAAAATTTTTGGTGGACAATTGTGGACTAACGATGTACAAACGAACCTGATGAAAAAAAGTTGAAAATTCGCATTTGGGGGTGCCAACTTCCACCTCAATTTTAGTTTTTTTTACATAACTTTTTTTTTAAGGGTGGACAAAAAAAAATTTTTGGTGGACAAACGTGGACTAACGATGCATAAACGAACGGGATGAAAAAAAAATTGAATTTCGCATTTGGGGGTGCCAACTTCCACCCCCAATTTTTATTTTTTGAATAACTTTTTTTTGAGAGGTGGACAAAAAAAAATTTTTGGTGGACAAACGTGGACTAACGGTGGACAAACGAACCTGATGAAAAAAAACTGAAAAATCGAATTTGGGGGTGCCAACTTCACACAGCCGAATTCAAGTCCAACACTAAAACTAAAAATATTGCATTGTTTCAGCGAATTCATGAAAGTGTGGTTGATGAAGTTGACAAGCAAATGAAAATTAGACTACCAAATACAACGGAAACTGTTGATAAACCTATAACTATTACTTATGAAGAAAGTGAAGACATTTATGATAATAACGATGATGATGATGATGATGATGATGATAATTATGATGAGAGCTATACATACAACGACAACTACGAATATCCGGAAGACAATCAAGAAGATGCACAATTAGTAGTAGAAGGAGCAGAAGAATCAGTTTTGGAAGAAGATACATTGGATAAAGGATATCCTAAAATTGACGAACGCATCAAAGAAACAGATGAAGTAAGAACTAAAAGAAACAATGTCAAAGTAAAATCTCGTCAAATCTACGGAAATTCCTTAAACACAGACAAAGTTACAAACGTTTTCATATTTTTACAAAAACCGGAAGATATTTTTAGTGTAATTCATCCATTTATTGGTGATAAAGAAATAATTAGTGAAGAAGAGAATAATGACGCTGACGAACTAGATGAAGTGTCAAGTGATAAAGTGATAGAGGAAATAGTAACAGAAGAAGAAGTGACAGAAAGTGAAACGAAAGTCACTGAAACTGTAACTGTAACTGAAGAAACGATTAAAAATTTAACTGAAGATTTTACCCAAACTGACATAGAGCCTGTTGCAGATTTGACGCAAGAAACTGAATAAAATAGAAAACCCTTTTTAGATTATTCTTCGCTTTGATTTCTAAAACTACTAGACTGATTTAGATGTAGTTTAAACAATACCGTTGTATGTGGTTTAGAAGCTCCAAAACGGCTTAATTGATGTTGTGACTATTTATAATTCATCTTATGTACAATTTTCTTGTGTTTATTCAATAGGTATACAATTTTACATATATACTTTAAGAATATTTTTTTTAAATAAAAACTTCTTTAGGCAATTGACCGATTTTTGGTAGGGGAAAATCTTATGGATTCACTACATGCTCTCGGCCCGAGAATGTCCGGGCAGGAATTCGTGTAGGTACTGGCTTCCACGTATGCCTGGGTCGGGCATTTTGGCTGCGCATTCTGATCCGCAAAGCGCGCGCTAGATGGCGTTATATACGTTACGTATGTAGGTACTTTTAAATTAAAATACACTGTTATTAATAGTTTTAAGTTTTCACTTCTATCGGCAGTCCCCATGACTGCCTATGCCTTTTTTTATTTATTTAATTATTTACACATAACAATATGAAAAACTTTAAAATTAAATCAAAACTTTAAAAATAACCAAATAAACCAGGCCCGCGTGGAATAGTGGCAATTTCCCCGGCTATTTCTAAAAGTTTTTGTACAATACTTGGACTTCGGTCCTTCCGTGTATTTTCGCAAGAACTATTTTGTTGTGAAATCATTCTCATGTTTCTGGTACGTGGACCATGGCTTATCTTATCTTTGGTTATTCGTCTCGCAGTGCATCTCGCTCTTATCTTTCTAAAGAGATATGGTAAAAAGTCGCGCGTTTCATAGAGTTTGTTGCATTGTGATGACGGACCTGAAATCTTAAAAGGCTTCAAAAAAAACAAATATTAAAAAATAAACACAATTTATTATTAGAATGTAATATAATAGAATTTCATGGCACAAGAAATGGCATTTTCAAAAAAATTTAAACCCTGTATATATATATATTTCCAAAAATAAATGATGAAAAATAAAAAAATATCATTATCCCACAAAATAACAATCAGGTTTTTTAATATAAGTATATATAAATGGCAATAAACACAACAATAGCGCGAAACAGGTTTCAAATTCAATATTGTGAGACACTTCACGTCGATAGATGGCGCCACAAGTACAAAAGAATACAATTAGCTCTAACACCTATAAAAATAATTTATATATAAAAAATATCATTATTTCCTATCACATCTTGTGGTGTGTCCACTTGACTCCAGTTGTCCATGTTGACCAGAACAGGTGGACAATCTGTTGCTGCACTTAATGGACCTAGATGTGTCACTTCTTTAACAAATGTATCTGTTTATTTTCAGAAGTGAAGACGCTGGGTTTGCATGCCCGTAGATTAGAGCACATAATTTTAAAGAAAATTGGTGCTTAGCAATTCAGCCATCTTGAGATTTGAGGAATTGTTTTAACTTTATCCGATAGATGTCACTAGTAGTTTGATATTGTTAGTGAATTTCTGATATTTTAAACTATTAGACAACCCTCATAGGAGCTTTCTTGATCGCGTAACCAACTAAAAAATCTTGCAAATCTTCGAAAATTTTGCATCTCTTTCACCCAATATCCGAGCGAAACAAATAAATAGAGAAAGAAACAAAATCGCTACAATAAAAATACACAAAACTGACTTCAGCAATTAAAGTATTGTACAAAAATATTAGTAATAACAAGTTCTTGTTAATGGATCCATAAAGTATGTGAAATTATTTTTACTCGATATGTAAAAAAATATACATTAGTAAATATATTAAGAGAACTCGAATTGCAAAGTCGGTTGAAAATATGCGTGAAATTGATGGTTGAAAGCTTCATGAAACCTAGGTGTGGCTGATATTGACATATTTTTTACATATTGAGTATAGATAATTTCATATACTTTAAGGATCCATTAACTAGAACTTGCTATTTTTAATAAGTTTTGTACAATACTTGAATTGCTGAAGTCCGTTTTGTATGAAAATGATGTACATTGTATGTGTTTAATTTGTGGGATAAATAATTTTATTTTGTTGTCTATTTTTGACCATGGCTAAGAATAACATTTGTTCCTATTCTATATAATTAAACACAATCTAAAATTTATATTTTTTTTTTCAATTTATCTATTATATTTAATATAATATTTATAATATACATACCCAAAAGTTCACATAGCTATATATACGAATATTATAAAAACTTTCTCAATCTCAAACTACTAAACCGGGGGGTGAGCATATATTTGACGTGACATCTTTGGTGTCGACCGAAATGTCAAAAACGTTTATGTCCATACAAGCACCGGCACGGAATGTACGGGCCGAGACGTCCAACCCTACAATGTGCGGGCAAATTGTGTACTTGTCTGTGTCTGGCCCAGCAAATTTGTGCTCGGCGTTCTTGTGTTGGACATTCTCGAACCGGGCATTCTTTAGCAGGTTCTTATCACGACATAAACGTTTTGTCCTTTCGGTCGACACGAAAGATGTCACGTCAAATATATGCTCATCCCCCTGATTCTAAAAATTATTTCACCAATAGAAAGCTACGATATCCCTAAGTAATATCTATATAATAGCCTATGCTATTATTTTGTTCGAAAATATACACGGGTGAAGCAGAGGGCAGAAAATATATGAAGCTAAAAAGTTTATATATCGGATTAAAAAAAATATTTTTAGCCCATTTATTGAGGAAGTCAATTTTTTTATTACTTTAAATATTAAAATTATGAGTGATACAATACTCGGTGTCTTAGGGCTCCCGGGACCGTTATCCTGGGTACCCAGCGAAAGACCAAGTCTCCCTCTTTTAGCCGATGGTATTTGTGAGGCTATACCTAACGAGTGGCCAGTTCTGTTGAGGTATATTTAGATGGAAATGTCGCTAAGTCTCGTTTGTCGGGTTATGTAATTTTTTATAGTTAATTTGAATAACTGCGTCGGTGGCCGAGTGGTTAAGACGTCTGGTATTAACTAGACATACCAGATCCCGGCCATGTACTAATGGGTTTTTTTATTAAAAACTTCTGTACATAACCCCACAAACCACACTTTTCCATCTAAATATACTTCAACAGAACTGGCCACTCGTTATGTATAGCCTCGCAAATACCATCGGCTAAACGAGGGAGACTTGGTCTTCCGCTGGGTACCCCTGAACCATAACACGGTTTCGAGAGCTGTTTTGGGTATGTATATTATTTTTTAAATACATTTTAACATTTAACCTATTAATTCTAATTTATGTAATATTCTACTTTAAATCTTAGCGTCTTACTAATAAAAGTATAAAGTTTTCTCTAACACATCTGTAATTTAATATAATAAAATAAACAATTTTAATAGTCTTTTTTAAATAAGTTGCACAAATGTATCCACACCATCAGAGCTGAATATCAGGTTTAAGGGCACATGGTTAAGGTCATCTTCTAACTGTCAAAAATATGGCAAATCTCAGTTAATCCTGGAAAGGTGAGTTTATTTATACAACATTTCCTTACCACACAATTGATAGTTATTATTTTAAATTGGATTGAGCCATATTTTCATTATTAAGAGTTCTAAATAGCCATTGCTTCCAAAATGCAAAAGCAAGGCTCGTTTTGGAAACTATGGCTATTAAGAACTCTAAAATATGGCTCAATCCAATTTAAAATGTAAGGAAATGTTGTATAAATAAACTCAACTTTCCAGAATTAACTGAGATTTGCCATATTTTTGACAGTTAGAAGATGACCTTAACCAACGGTTCTTAAGCCACTGCTCTCCACTGTGTGTTTGAGACGAATTATGGAGTATTTTGGACATATTGCACGAGGAGAGGACTACCTGCACACCTCAATTACCACAGCCCTTCATCAGGCAGAGGACCGCAGCTGATGGAGGAAGATAGTTGAGGAGAATCTGATGAATCGGAGTCATGATCCGACGGATTTTAAAAGGTTTATTGGTAGACCCTAACCCCATAATAAGCGCTGTACAAAGTTATACAACGTTTTGTATCTCAATGACATATGTCTTAGAGGGATACATTTATTAGTAAGCCCCTTTTAGTATAAGATCCAGCAACATATTTGTGCAATATTTTGTTATATTGGCAATTTTAATATTTGTATCACCGCCGCCTCACGCAAAAAATACTGAACGCATTTTGATGCGATTTCCTTGATAGGTTGATTCAGATAGGCTTTAGGACTACTAAACATGGACCTATCATGTTTAGGAGCTGAGCATTAACAGTCGGGGTAAAAGTTAGTTCCAGTGAGTTTTTATGGCGTTTGCTGGCTAATCCGTCAGAGATACAACAAAATGATGTAGGAAATAATTGTGTAGAATAAAATTATCTACAAAAAAGTCCGCGGTAGCATATAGCTATCTCTAATAGATAAGTAGTTATAAGCGTATTTGTGTAGGTTTTCAAATTCAAACCCCCATATCAGTAGATATTATGAATTTTAAACGCGAATCAGACAGTTTTCTCTGGTTTTTTTTATTTATAAAAAAGTGACCTACAAAAATACGCTACCGGATCTTAGACTAAATATAACAATTATAATCTCATATAAAATATAGAACCAACGCATATTTTGAAAACAAAATTATTCTAAAAAATCATTTTTTTAACTGGGGACACTATGTAACAGGATGGCAAAAAATTCGGAGCGTGAGAAAAAAAATTTTTTTCGCGATATCGATAATGCTTTTGCTCTCAGTCATCTTCTAACTGTCAAAAATATGGCAAATCTCAAGTTAATTTTGGAAAGGTGAGTTTATTTATACAACATTTCCTTACCACACCGTTGATAGTTATTATTTAAAGTTGGATTAAGCCATATTTTTTATTTAGGGTTCTAAATAGCTGTTATAGTTTTTAAAACGAGCATTGCTTTTGCGTTTTGAAAACTATGGCTATTTAGAACTCTTAAAATAATGAAAATATGTCTTAATCCAATATAAAATAATAACTATCAACTGTGTGGTAAGGACACGTTGTATAAATAAACTCACCTTTCCAGGATTAACTGAGATTTGCCATATTTTTGACAGTTACAAGATGACCTTGACCAATGACCCTTAAATATGATTTTAGCACATTTAACGTTTACACGAATCTAACTTTTAAATAATTATCCTTTTGTTAAGTATAAATATCTGTTCAGGCGCAGAACTAAATAATTAAAGACAAATTGTATTTAATAATAATTAACAAAAGGTTGGCATTTTTAACGGTGCCACAGGGTGGCACTAAGTGTGTGTGTGTGTGTGTGTGTGTGACGAGGAAGAGAAAGGAAAATAGAGAAGGAGAACGCATCACCTGTGCGCTTAACCTACAGTGTTGTGTTAAAGTGTTAATGTTTTAAGGATATAATGTTAATGTTACTTATTACCAAGGTGAGATGTCAGATGTTACACATCATATGCGACTATTGTAAGGCGAGCTCGGTTTTTTTAGTTCTTATAGCGTTTTTACACATCTGTCATATAGTTGCCAGTTAAATAAAAGACTTTGTAAACAGAATATTAAAAAATAGGGTAAACAGCGGTGGGGAAAACTATTTCTAGTAGAAAGTTTATCAAAACAGAAAGAATTTTAAAAAGATCTAAAAAAAAAGTTGATTTAAAATATGTGTTGGTTCTTATAAAATGTCTAATTTAAATACAATAAAAAATAATCTCCAATATTTCAAACCATGTATATAAAATATTTAAATATTGATAAACAAAAATATATGTGTGATAAAATACCAAAAATTCAATTTAAAAAAAAACAAATATGGCAAGACAATTTTTTCAAAGATTTATAACAATTGTAAAATTCTTTTAAACAACCAAAATTATCTAATTTTGATCAAAATTAAAATACACTAAACAAATAAATTCGTTAACAAAAAAGTTTAAATTATAAAAATCCAAGTTCCACTACTAACTCAAGAACCGCTAAACCAATTTATATGACTTTTAGTAATGTATTTCTTGAACAAAGTAAATAAATTCATAAATTTTCAATAAATATAAATATAAATTTTGTCATTTTTACAATACATAAGGGCCATTATTCATAAACGTATTTCAGCAACGTTTTTGTTAAAATGTGTTTTGTTTCTTTCTATTATTAGTAAAGACAGGTTTGTTAGAGAGTGACGAAACATATTTTAACTAAAACGCTTCTAAAATGTGTTTATGAAAATGGCCATAAATATCTAACTCATGTTTTCTATCTAATATAATCAATAATAATAAATATAGCATATATATTTTCATTTTTATATGTAAGAAGTACTAATTTGTGCAAATCTTGACATTCTTTATATATTTTGGCGCCAAAAACCCACCGGTTGCTGCAAGACGCCGCCGCCTACGTTGCTCATCTTATGTTCTATGTTTAAAAAGTTCAATGAACTCGATATTTTTTAATCTACACATTTTATTAATGTAATGTTTCTTTGTTTGTTCCTTATAAACACAAAAACTAATAGACTGATTCAAGAAAAATATTTTATTATTAAGTCTTCTTTCTTCACGGATTGTCTTAGAGCTCCCGAAACCGTGTTACGATTCCAGGGTACCCAGCGGAAGACCAAGTCTCCCTCGTTTAGCCGATGGTATTTGTGAGGCTATACCTAACGAGTGGCTAGTTCTGTTGAGGTACATTTAGATGGAAAAACCTCTCAAAAAAAATACGTCTAATAACAACAACAAAGTTTTCACCGCAATCCGGTAGATGGCGTTAGCGTCGCTTCCTTTTTTTTTAAGATGCAGATATTAGTACTTCTTAATAATATATTTTTTCCCAGTTTAGTCCGTAATTTTCAACTCTGCCAATTCTTTCTCTTCGTCTACCTCATCGTCTGATCCGTGTACAGATGCAGCGGGTGTGGTTGCTCCTAAAATACATACACAAATAATTACTATATCTTACAGACACATCTGTTGACGCGCCTTGGGCGTAAGACCGACTCGTATGGCGTGACGAAAAACTGCGTCATAGGGAGCGTTCAAGTATTACGTAACGCAATTTGGGGGGGGAGGGGGTCCCGTAAAACGTTACGATGCGTTACAGGGGCGGGAGGGGGTCTTTCTTACAACACGTTACGTAACATTGTTTCTAAAAAATTAGGGAATTAAAACTCCCAAACTGGCAACCCTTTTCATTTACGTTACGGGGAATCCCTCGATTGTTAGTCTGGTCGTCATTTTTTGCATGCCTTAAGCGCGAGCGTAATAAAAATTATCACTTGAGTGTTACGTAACGTTTAGAGAGGGGGAGGGGGGGTACAGAAAAACGTTACTGTGCGTTACAAGGGGGGGAGGGGGGTCAAAAATCTTCAAAAATTGCGTTACGTAATACTTGAACGCTCCCATACCCCCTCTCCGCCGCCGCTCTCTACTCACTTGTGTGCGTGGCGCATGTACTATATACTTCGTTGCTTCTCAGTGTAAGTATGTAGGACAATTATTTTTGATGTTTTTTTTAAAACATTAGATTCACTGGGAAGGTTTTCGAGTATTAAACATGGACCTATCATGTTTAGGAGTTGAGCATTAACAGTATAAATGAATCAAGTCGGTCAAAAAAATTGCTGGCGTAGTTTTGATGGCGTATGCTGTCTAATCCGTCAGAGATATAACAAAATGATGTAGGAAAGAATTGTGTAGAATAAAATTATCTACAAAAAAGTCCGCGGTAGCATATATCTATCTCTAATAGGTAAGTAGTTATAAGCGTATTTATGTAGGTATTCAAATTGTTGTAAATCCATATTGTAACCGTGCGAAATCTGGGGCGGGGTCGCTAAGTTACTCAAATAAATATTAGTAGATAAAAACACTTGTGACGAAGCTATGAATGAAATTAAATGTTAACTCGAATCAAAGAATGCTAAGCATCCTTTAATAATATTCTCGTACTTCGGAGGGCATGTAAATGTCTGGAATTCTAATAAAGAAGTGACAATTCTAGGTATTTTAAAATACCTCAACAGAACTGGCCACTCGTTAGGTATAGCCTCACAAATACCATCGGCGGAAAGAGGGAGACTTGGTCTCGTGCTGGGTACCATGGACTGATACTGTGGTCTAAGCTTCGAAACCCGGAATTAGTAAAAGTGATATTGTGTTCAGAAAATGTCAAAAATAAATCATCAAAACGTGTATGGTGCTTAACACTGCATATGAGAAAACAAATGTGTATGTATGTCTGTCTGTGCCACGCAAAAACTACTGAACTTATTTTGTTGCTGTTTTCAGGATGAGACAGATTGATTCAAGAGAAAGATTTACGAGTATTAAACATGGACCTATCATGTTTAGGAGCTGAGCATTAACAGTATAAGTGAATCAAGTCGGGTAAAAATTTAGCTCCCGCTAGTTTTCATGGCGTATGCTGTCCAATCCGTCAGAGATATAACAAAATGATGTATGAAAGAATTGTGTAGAATAAAATTATCTACAAAAAAGTCCGCGGTAGCATATATCTATCTTTATTAGATAAGTAGTTATAAGCGTATTTGTGTAGGTATCTATTCTAAAAGCTCACATAAAACGAAAATCAATTACTATATATTTTTAAGAGCTGCTTTCTGCACCAATGATTTCATTAATGTCATCATTCACCCCTTCTAGAGAATCAAAGTAAATGACAGATGATACGTATTTATCATCAGCAATGAGCTCCTTTTCGAATTTCACCTCCGCATCATCAATTTCATCATCGATTTGCAAAAGTTCCAGCGATTTTTGTATGTTAATAGCATTCTTAAGTTTAACATCTATGTTATCTTCTTGGAAATCCTTCTGGGATTGACGCATTTTATGTACTGTCAATCATGAATGATCAATCAATATTCTATACTTGCTTATAGTCTCTTCAGAGGGCAAATAAAGCTGGCGTCGGCACTTCTATTATAAATAACAGTCGAGTAATAGCCCTATTGGGGATATTACTATTCCCAATTTCTCTGTAAATAATCCACCTGTGTCACTGTAATTTAGCATATAGTTACTTATTCAATATATCTAAGTGAAATAGTCGTTAGTTTTTCAATTGGTTTTATAATAACAGCTATTTCACTTAGATATATTGAATAAGTAACTATATGCTAAATGACAGCGACACAGGTGGATTGTTTACAGAGAAATTGGGAATAGTTTATCCCAAAAAAATTATGGATATATGAACTGTAAGTGCCGACTCTACGTGCCCTCCGGAGCATGAGTGGTCGATTAAACCTAAAGTACTACCTGTTTCCCCTGTTTACCAAAGGGGTAGGCAGAGAGTATGAAGCGCCACTTCTCCCGATCTTTGCATTCATCCACATCCATGCATCGTTTCATACATTTCTTGTCTCCGATGAAAAAACGGAACATAGCATCGCTCTTGTGTCTGTATATCCTTCAGTCACAGCACAATAGTCTCCAAATCTACTGGACGACAAAAATGTTCAAGTTTGCTACATATATAGAGTTTGATGACCCAATCACGGACGTATAGCGTAAATAATTGAATTACGATTTTAAAGGGGAAAATTAAAACTAATTTGTGCAAATCTTGACATTCTTTATATATTTTGGCGCCAAAAACCCACCGGTTGCTGCAAGACGCCGCCGCCTACGTTGCTCATCTTATGTTCTATGTTTAAAAAGTTCAATGAACTCGATATTTTTTAATCTACATATATATATATATATGTAATGTTTCTTTGTTTGTTCCTTATAAACACAAAAACTAATAGACTGATTCAAGAAAAATATTTTATTATTAAGTTTTCTTTCTTCACGGATTGTCTTAGAGCTCCCGAAACCGTGTTACGGTTCCAGGGTAGCGGAAGACTAAGTCTCCCTCGTTTTAACCGATGGTATTTGTGAGGCTATACCTAACGAGTGGCTAGTTCTGTTGAGATATATATTTAGATGGAAAAGCCTCTAAGTGTGTGTTTTTTTCATATCATTTCATACCTAAAATTAAATCCTCTCTTACCGGTTTTTATATAACAATATTTTTTTACTTACTCGAGTGAGTAGGGCTTGGCGGTTCAGACAGAGGTCGCGGGTAGTTAAATTTCTTGGTTAATTCAGCATCCATATGATCGACATAGTCCGGGTAGACGGTCTTCAGAGCCTGCGCACGCGCCTGTCTGTAATACTGAAAAAAAAGTGTTACAAGTGAATTTATTTATTACTAGCTGTCCGCCCCCGGCATCGCCCGTGGATATTTTCGAACAAAATAAAATATACCCTACGGCACTCATAGATAATGGCTTGCCTGCACTACCCCTACCCCTGCCCCTACCCATACCCATACCCCTATCACTACCCCTACCTACCCCTATCCTGTTTCCCACGACTTCGTACGTGTCTATTTCAGAATGTTGGCAAACATACACTTCATACATAGCTTTTGTCATGTTCACCTCTGCCCACCCCGTTCCCTATGTTACTCAGGGATAATGTAGCATTCTAATGGTGAAAGAATGATCAAAATCCGTCCAGTAGTTTTTGAGTTTATTCGTAACAAACATACAAAAATACAAATCTTTCCTCTTTATAATATTAGTATAGAAGTATAGATTTAGGTAGTAGTAGTTATGTTAGGCAATATTACTACGGGCGGAGCCGAGGGCGCAAAGTCTAATGTACAATAAAATTTATTATTCAAATTGTTGTTAACCCATATTAAAACCGCGTGAAGTCATCTATATATATAAAAATGAAACCAGTTTTCCGTTGTCACGACATAACATGAAAACGGCTGAACCGATTTAGCTGAAAATTGGCAGGGAGGTAGTTTAGAGCCAGGAGAAGGACATAGGATAGTGGTAGGGGTTGGAGTAGGGGTAGTTAAAATTATAAATTTTAATTGTGAATATATGGCGTCATCTTGAGTTTTACATGTGTACTAAAATGTATTTGCAAACGTCAATAGATGGCGCTGTATTATACTTTCTACCACGGAAATGTGTTAATTCCAGAGTCGGTAGGCCAGGTAGGTTAGTTAGGTTATTTATAACTCAAGAACGGCTGAACCGATTTAGCTGAAAATTGGCAGGGAGGTAGTTTAGGGCCAGGAGAAGGACATATGATAGTAGTGGTTGGAGTAGGGGTAGGGGTAGGGGTAGGGGTAGGGGTAGGGGTAGGGGTAGGGGTAGGGGTAGGGGTAGGGGTAGGGGTAGGGGTAGGGGTAGGGGTAGAGGTAGGGGTAGGAGTAGTTGTTTTCCACGGACGAAGGAAAGTAAATAGCAGGCTTTTGAATGAACTCAAGACCATAATAGGGCATGAATGTTAATATAGACTCCACGGGGGAAGCAGGGGTGGAAATCTAGTTTAACAATAAAATTGCCTTTTAAAAAAAAAGTGTACCGAATTCAAAAATTATGCACTGAAAAGTGTACCTATAAAATTTGAAGAGTTCTCGATTTCTACAGGATCCCATCATCAGATCCTGACCTGATGACCATGGGTCCTGGAAAGTATACCATTTCAAACCAAAAAAAAATCCAAATCGGTCCAGGCGTCTTCAAGTAATCGGGGAACACACATAAAAAACCATTATCTATAAAAACGGCAAAAAAATCACGTTAGTTAAATATTTATTTTATTCTGTTTTTTAATATTTGTTGTTATAGCGGAAACAGAAATACATCATCTGTGAAAATTTCAACTGTCTAACTATCACGGTTCATGAGATACAGCCTGGTGACAGACGGATAGACAGACAGACAGACAGACAGACAGACAGACGGACAGCGGAGTCTTAGTAATAGGGTTTCCGTTTTTACCCTTTGGGTACGGAATCCTAAAAAACATAAAAGATTCCGATGAATTGAGAATCTCCTCCTTCTTTTGAAGTGTGGTTAATAAATATACTTACAATTCCCAAATTTCTCCAATCCAATAAATCAGACAATCGTTCCGTTCTGTTCCTTTGTATGATACGCTGTCTGCGATTTAACCTAAAAAAAAATTTGCATTTAAAAAAGTTGAGGCGTTCGTTATACCTACGCAGACAACGGTTTGATTCCAGTCATGTACCAATGGTTTTTTTATAATTAAAAACTTATGTACATAATCCGACAAATCGCACTTAGAGGCTTTTCCATCTAAATATACCTCAACAGAACTGGCCACTCGTTAGGTATAGCCTCACAAATACCATCAGCTAGAAGAGGGAGAGTTGGTTTTCAGCTGGGTACATTGGGACCGGTTTTGTAAAAAAAAATATTATTTGTTGTTTTACTTCGGAGTATGCATTATAGTTAGACGTTTGTATGTATTGCCATATTATTAAGAGGCTACCTTCATATTAAATCATATTTTTCAAATCGTTTTGAGTGAAACCTAAAGCTCTTAGAAATATAGAAAAAATTACATGTTATAATTAATCATATTTCATAATAATCTGTTAATCATAAAATATGTTTTAAGAAACTTTGCTCGATAGAAAAAAATTGCAAAGTAGCCTCTGAAAATAGTCTCCTTTCCAAATTTCTCAGTAGTACATGAAGTATTGTTTATTAAATTAAGTCCAAATTTGTATCATCTATTACTAAAGTAAGATGTTAATTTAGATTTTCAATAAAGCTACTCCTTTAATTTAAATAATTTTTTTTTGATTTGTCACTTAGGACGTTTGTTCCAAGCACCTTCCGTGCGCCTCTTCTCTTTTGTTTCTATTCAATGCGACAGAGAGAGATTCAGCGGAGAGACCAATCGATCACGTAGCGCTGGGTAGCGCTAGAGTATCGTATGCAGCTAGGCCACGCCCCTCAAACTATGATTTTATTTGAATGTATCGTCTTAAGATAGAGCAAACAACGCAGAAAATAAAAATCTTCTTTCTTGTATGGGGGTCTTTTAAAGACCGCATTTCCGCTGCATTTATCTTACTTTCATGCTTCTTAGTCCATACCCAAGTCTCGCTTCCATAAGTATTGGAGGAGGATAAAAAAAATTAACTTACTTAGTAAAACCAAACATAAACTGGGCTAATTGTTGCACAGAGCCCTCCAAAGATATATAACGTCTGTCCACAACATATATACCGTATGACATTGGATCCGCTATATGTTCCTGCATGAAACAGCCAAAACCTGGGAAACAAATATATATATTAGTTCAACTCATCTCCAACAGATGGCGTCTATTCTATTCTACTTTTTTTCAAAATGGCTCCATCAGGGTTTTGATGATTCCGCCAATGTCAAGTATTATAGACGTCACAGTAACAATATGCCGATTAATCGGTAGGTAAGATGCTCCCGCCGGCCGTGATATGTCCTATTAATCACTGACTAATCACAACCATCACAGCACGGACGGGATTAAACTGGATTCCCCAACTCGTCTTCGCGGCGCGTGTGCTATCCACCAAGGCGGCGTCTTTTACAAACAAACAAATAAAAAGGTCTAATTTTAAAGATGTATCCCCTCGACTGATCATCTGTTCTGGTGATAATCCTCGCTCAACGAATCAGCATCGCGATTCAGCGGGGAAATGGAGCCAGTATTCTTGCCACTATTTCTTTTGCCAATAAACTCAAAAATAAACAATAATGAATATAAAACAAGGAACCATGAACGAACGATTGACCGAATGAAACGAACGTACGCACGCAGCTCATGTCATTTAATTTTTTTAATACAGTTGACGCATAGACACCTGATTATTTAAACCGTTAACGGTATTCCACGTCCTGTCATGGCGGCAGACGCACGCGTCTCGTCATGGCGTGATGGGGAATCCGGTTTAATACCGTCCGCCGTGCTGTGATGGTTGTGATTAGTCAATGATTAATAAGACATATCACAGTCGGCGGGATAATGTTAGCTACCGATGTATCTGTTGTTACTATTGCACAAGATTAAACACTGGACATTGGCAGATTAGCCACGATAAGTCAGCGCTGTTGCCATATAACAAAGGAAGAAGACGTTAACGGCTTTTTTCTAAAAATACAATATTTAAAAAATAATAAAGTTGAAATACCGCGCGGTTAAGGTGCGTCGGTGGCCGAGTGGTTAAGACGTCTTGTATTAACTAGGCAGACCCCGGGTTCGATCCTACATCCTGGCCATGTACCAATGGGTTTTTTAATTAAAAACGTATGTACATAATCCGATAAACCACACTTAGAGGCTTTTCCAACTAAATATACCTCAACAGAACTAGCCACTCGTTAGGTATAGCCTCACAAATAACATCGGCTAAACGAGGAAGACTTGGTCTTCCGCTGGGTACCCTGGAATCCGTGAAGAAAAAAAAAGCAAAAAATACGTTCATGTAGGTTATTAAATTTAGGTGGTAAAAACTTTGAAAAGTTGTAGATTATCGTAAAATATACCTCAAAACTCAAAATTTTACCAGTTTCCGTAAATACATTAGACTCCAATAGTAATGCTCTCACCTGACAAATTAGTAGTAACGCTAGGTATACCCATAACGGTACATTCTGCAGGGGTGTAACCCCAGGGTTCATAATACGAGGGGAATACTCCTAAATGACAACCCCTTACGAACTCTTCATAGTCTAGCCCGAAGAGAGGGTTGGTAGACGAAAGGAACTCCGGATGGAATATCACCTGCAAAAAACAAATACACTGAATGATAGATCTGTTTAAAAAAATGTGCCGAGCCTTGTCGCATATGATGCGTAACATTCTGACGACACAAGACCAAGTCTCCCTCTTTTAGCCGATGTAGTGAGACTATACCTAACAAGTGGCCTCTAAATGTTGTTTGTCGAATTATATGTACATAAGTTTTTATAACTTTTTAATTGTTACATGGCCGGCTAGGTTAGCATATTTTTGACGTGACTTCTTTCGTTTCGGTCGAATGGCCTTGAAAAGGCCAAAACATTTTATGTCCAACAAGGACCGGCCAGAGAAAGCCTGGGCCGAGAGGTCCGGCCCAACAATGTGCGTGCAAATTTGCTATGCCGGGCAAAGACAAGTACACAGAATTTGCCCGAACATTCTCGGACCGGGTATGTCCTGCAGAAAAATGCCGAGCAATTTGCTTGGCCGGACAAAGACAAGTACACGGAATTTTCCCGCACATTGTTGGGCCGGACCTCTCGGCCCGGGCTTTCTCTGGCTGTCCTTGTTGGACATAAACGTTTCGTATTGAAGACAAATCCGTAGCATATATTGACACAAGCAACTTCCGATCGACTCTGACGTCACACGTCACACCTTATTATGTCAGTCAGTACAATATCAATTTAATGTATATAGCATTATAGTTCATTTTAAGAGAACAGTGAACACCAAACCAGTTTCTTAGCGGAAATAGTTTTGGTAGAATTTTGAACTTATTGCTAAAGGCATAGCGTTCACAGTTCTTTGCTTCGCGGCTGCCGCAGAATGTACGCCGTGCAGAGTTGCCAACTCGAATTTTGAAAAAGACGTAGGATAGTCTAGAAAATTATATAAGTTTATATTATTAAAATAAACGTAGAATTTGTAAAAAAAATGCATATGAAAAGTTCGTAGATCAACGTATTTTTTATTTTAACGTTATTTACTTTAATATTTTAAAGTTAACGGTAAAATCTAAGATCTAAGCAAAAACACGTGAACTGGCAACGCTGACAAACTTTCGTTCGACCGAAAACGAAAACGAAAGTGTCGCTGTCAAAATTTGTGCTAACTCTACGGGATTCGGGATCGAAACCGTGGTTTGCCTTGTTAATACCAGACATCTTAACCACTCGGCTACCGACGCCATTTCCTCAAGAATTGGACTATCAAATGCAAAAATATATTTTCAAATCCGACTGGTATAGTTTCAGAGATGAGCGCGTTCATACAAACAAAGTCTATATTGGTGTTATTTTTTTTCGTTCTTCACGGGTCGCCTGACAGCTCCCGAAACCGTGTTACAGTTCCAGTGTACCCAGCACAAGACCAAGTCTCCCTCGTTTAGCCTCCTGTATTTGTGAGGCTATACCTAACGAGTGGCCAGTTCTGTTGAGGTATATTTAGATGGAAAAGCCTCTAAGTGTGGTTTGTCGGATGTACATAAGTTTTTAATTAAAAAGGCGCCGGGATCCGGGATCGAACCCGGGGTCTGCCTAGTCAATACCAGACGTCTTAACCACTCGGCCACCGACGCAGATATTGGAGATATAACATTTCTTACCTTAACTCTGTCATGTATGGTATTGAACAGTTGACATCTTCTGACTCCATTAAGTACAGGATCACTCCAATCATCTACCTGTAAAAAAAAATTTCATATATTATTTCTCAAAGGTGATTTTGAAGAATTTTTTTCACTCTAATGACGAAAAATAAACAATAAAATCAAAATTAAATGTTTCTTTTTAAATTAGACTAATTTATGTATTTTGTAAAATACGCCATCTGTTGGAGATCATTAAGTAAGAGCATTGGATTTGAAACCGGGGGGACACGGGTTAAGAATATGTGGTTTATCTTTTCGTGTTTCGGAGGGCACGTCCGCACTGCTACTAAAAATAACAGGTATTTATGTCTGTTAAAGAAGTGACACATCTAAGTCCATTAAGAGGATTGCTACCGCGCCCATTTCCATATTTCGATTATTTTTGTTCGTTAAAATTAGATCATATTTAGGGGTAGTAAAAAGTTTTCTCCGTTTGTATTAAAATGGGCGCTGAGCTACGCGCCGCCTACCCTGTTCTGGTCACACTGAAAATATCTGGTGACAAGAGAGCTGGCTCCTTCCTCGCTTAACGAAACCGCATCGCGCTTCAGCAAGGAAATTAAGCCAGTATTCTTGCCACTATTCCACGCGGACCTGGTTTTTTTAATACTTACAACATTATGAGTAGTAACAGGAGGCAAGCCATCTCTCTGTAGCGCATAGATACATCTCTTTAGACGAACAGTGTCCTCTTTGTGCATTAAATCAGACGGCTCCGGCAAGTGGCCTCTGAAAAATAGGTTATTTCCTGAAAAACTGCTGAACCAATTTTCACCAAAAAAAATTGAACCAATCTGGAAGAATTGCCTGTCTATCAAAAAAGATACCATCAAAATCGGTTCACAATCAGCGAAGATATCGAGTAACACACACACAAAAAATGTACATAAATTTAAATATCAAACGTGTCCTAATTTATAAATTTAAATACCAAACGTGTCCTAATTTATAAATTTAAATTCCAAACGTGTCCTAATTTATAATATCTAATATTGAACATGCTCTCATAACTTAATTTTTCTTCTCAGCAAAAATTTAGGGTCTTTATATATATTTTTTTTTTTACTAATAGATTACATACCTCAGACATGTATCATACATTCTTTTACCAATTTTTTGTTGAATTTCATTAATAGTATCTCGAAGTGACTTTGTCACAGCATGGCCTCTTAAACTTTCAACATTAAAATTATTCGTTTTGGCCGGGAATATTAAAAATGCAACCACAGTTACATCGGATCCACATGCCTGTAAAAAAGTAAAATCAATCCTTAGTCTCTGTCTACCCCGGTGGGATTCAGGCGTGAGTATATGTATGTATGAATCTGGAGGAAGCAAGAGAGGTGTGTCTGGGTCGTGGTATGTGGAGGTCCTTAGTCTCTGTCTACCCCGGTGGGATTCAGGCGTGAGTATATGTATGTATGAATCTGGAGGAAGCAAGAGAGGTGTGTCTGGGGCGTGGTATGTGGAGGTCCTTAGTCTCTGTCTACCCCGGTGGGATTCAGGCGTGAGTATATGTATGTATGAATCTGGAGGAAGCAAGAGAGGTGTGTCTGGGTCGTGGTATGTGGAGGTCCTTAGTCTCTGTCTACCCCGGTGGGATTCAGGCGTGAGTATATGTATGTATGAATCTGGAGGAAGCAAGAGAGGTGTGTCTGGGTCGTGGTATGTGGAGGTCCTTAGTCTCTGTCTACCCCGGTGGGAGTCTGGCGTGAGTATATGTATGTATGAATCTGGAGGAAGCAAGAGAGGTGTGTCTGGGTCGTGGTATGTGGAGGTCCTTAGTCCCTGTCTACCCCGGTGGGAGTCAGGCGTGAGTATATGTATGTATGAATCTGGAGGAAGCAAGAGAGGTGTGTCTGGGTCGTGGTATGTGGAGGTCCTTAGTCTCTGTCTACCCCGGTGGGATTCAGGCGTGAGTATATGTATGTATGAATCTGGAGGAAGCAAGAGAGGTGTGTCTGGGTCGTGGTATGTGGAGGTCCTTAGTCTCTGTCTACCCCGGTGGGATTCAGGCGTGACTATATGTATGTATGAATCTGGAGGAAGCAAGAGAGGTGTGTCTGGGTCGTGGTATGTGGAGGTCCTTAGTCTCTGTCTACCCCGGTATTTACCTTCAAGTAATGGTTGAGTCTTGCCAAAGCCTCAATAAATATATCAGCTCCTTTATTTCCATATTCATATCGTCCCGCTATGAAGAAGTATAGCGTTTTTTCTAATTCAAAATTGAAATGACTGAAAGAAAATTCAAAAGTTATATTAATATTTTAAATGTAATGTCACACCAGACATTAATGCGCCATGTTATCGTCGATTCTACGTCACGTCATTGACATGATGGCGAATCTGGTTTAATCCCGTCCGTGATGGTTTTTTTTTTAATAGAGAAGACGACATGTGACCTTGTCACCGCCTGATTATTAAGCATAGGTGGCTGGTCCATGAATGCGCGCGACTGGCACCACTATTACGGCCCACTATTACGGCCCGTTCGGCATATTGTTAATGTGACGTCTATAATACTTGACATTAGCAAATCATCGATTAACATTGATGGTGCCATTTTAAAATAAGAAGAATCTTATCGTCGTATAACAATTTAGTAAGCGGCTGGTAGATGTCGTTGAATATAATAATACACTTTAGTATGTAGTTAGAAAAAAGTTTTGTTCTCGTCTTGCTATATTTATGTAGAAAACATCCGAAGCCGGGCCGAATCGTTAGTTATTTAATTCCAGACACAACACCAAAATTCACGCCTTTTTCTTTCTCGAGAAGAATATATTGTAATCTTTATACCTTGCGGTGTGACCAGAGACATCAGTAACAGTGTCCACTTGTTGTCCATATTGAACAGAACAGGTGGCAAGTCTGTTGCTGTACTTAATGGACCTGGATGTGTCACTTCTTTATGTCGACGCATCACAACGCAACGAACTCAGTTTTACGCGCGGCTTATTTTGTCAATATCTCTTTAGAAAAATGTGAGCGGGATGGACTACTATTAAAATCGATAAGGTAACCAAGGATAAGATAAGATAGACCAATATTCACATACCAGAAATATGAAAAAGTAGGATTTCTCAACAAAAAAGGTCTTCGGCTTTTCTATGTTTTTACAAAAACTATTAGAATTATCAAATTCTAGTTATTGTATTCTTAAAGTATGTGAAATTATCTATCTTTTAATGTCGAGGAAATTCAAAATTAGTAAATATATTAAGAGAACTCGATTCGCAAACTCGGCTGAAATACGCGTGAAATTTAGGATTTTCAAGGCTTCATAAAACTTAGGTGTAACTGATTTTGGTTATTTTCTTTCAATGAGAAACTTTAGAATTTATTTATCTTTGAAAAGCAATTTTTATTTCGAGCCTAGCACATACAGTTATCACGTAAAACTGGAAAAACGAAACATCTGATTTGTATGGGGACTTTCCGAAACACTTGGCCCTATATATTAGGGTGGATCGAATTTTTTTTTTTATCGATTTTTTTTGGAGCGGGGTGCGGAAAAGATGCTATAGGAGATGACTATCAAAAGTTAATATGACAGTATTTTGATATTTTAAGTGGAAGTACTGCCACAAGTCAGATGAAGTTTTCAAAAAAAACCTAAATCTAGGGTTTGGTCTGAGCTTAATAAAATAATTATGGTTTATTATAATAAACATTTTATTCATTTATTAAATGAGTAAGACAATAAACAAAATAAAAAAACGCAGTAAATTAAAAAATAAAGATACAAAAAATATAAAAATTGAGGTCAAAAAGCAGAAAATTACATGATTTTGTAATGTTTTTTGGTGTTAAAGACCGGCATGATTCGACATGATTCAAGCTTATTTCTTATCCATCCTTCACGTCTTTCTGGCCCACAAACTGCAGAACAGGATTCCGTTACTAACTTAATGCATCTCTCAGTAGCTTGCGTATGACATGGCATCAATCGGATTTGTTTCAAAATTTCAGTTTCAATTAGGGAGTGATTTGTAATTGCTTGAAAAATGGTCTCATCTGGTATTTGTTGAATTAGCGGGGGATCTGACATCTTTTCCCAGTCAATTAAGTCAATATAGTCTTTAGCATTGAAATTAAACATCGGCAACTTAAAAACTCTGACCGGCGTAAAACCTGAGTTACGTTCACGTATTTTAATTATTCGGCGAAGGGTTAGCTCTCTTATAGGTTTTCGTATGTCAGCTAACATAGCAATTAAAATATTTTCACTATGCCCAAAAAATCCATTACGTTGAATTACTGGGTCTATAATTTTCGTCAAGTGCTCTGGAAGATAGCGTGACAGTGCTATTGTTTCATGCAAGTGTTTTGCCCCATAAATACATAACGGTTGCGATTTTATCTTAAACCACATCGGAGCGTAAACTTTCAGTACAAATTCAGTCAATATACGTAAACCTTCAGATGGAGTATTAGTTGAAATATATGTTCTTAGAATACGATTGGCTGTTGTTAGCCATCGCGAATGGCAGATTTTACCTGGATTCCGTTTTGCCAAGTTATCATTGCAGTGGCCATCGCTGATCGCTCGACATATTTCCAATAAATATAACTGGTCTGTGCTGAGATCGTCACGTGTTTTTGTTATATCTGGTAAGATACACTGAATAGCAGAATATTGTATAACAGGAAGATTTTCACAGTTATTAAGGGACTTTCCAATCAGGCCACTGAAACTTTTAGGGCCTTTAGTGGTCCCATCAAGCCGTTCAAAAAGGTGCCTTAAAGCTAACTCGTTTGCATGGAGTTGACATACCAACCACTGAAGCGGACGTTGAAGCTTACCTTCAAGTAGCCTGATAACACCAGCTCTGTTTCCTGTATTCACTGCTGTTCCATCACATCCAATAGCCGCGATTAGCTTCATATCAATCGATTTAGCCAATAAATATGTAAACAGTTTATTGGCTATTGTCTTAGAGTCACCCGATGTAACGGAAATGTGACCAATATATTGAGAGCCGGGCTCTTTTACTAAAGTTATGTGCTCTTCTGTCACAACTTTTCTGCGTTTGTCCTCGTTAATTAACGTTTTATCCTTTCGACCGTCAAACGAGACGCTAATATATTGATGAAAGTTAAACCTTTCATTGGCCGTCAAAGAGGTCCTTGTCCTGGTACGAGCCCTACGAATTTTGTTACAATCGATGACATTTGATGTGTTGTTTACAGTTACTAAACCGATGTCTTCCAATGTAGCAGAAACGACAGCAGCTCCTGCTCGATCGGAAATACCGTAGCGATCCAATGTTCTAGCTACAACTTGAAACTGATTTTCAGACGGCATGACGACAGAGAAAGGGAAAGTGGCCGGAGCTAAATCTTTTTCTTGGTCTTCTTGCATATCAGCATTCTCTTTTGAAGGCTCTGAATTTTGAGATGAAGAATATGAAGATGAGTGTGTTGTTTCTTCGTACAATTTGCGTTTTATTTGCCTCGAAATATTGGTATTAATTTTCCTTGTAGTCCCTCTATCCAATGAACTAATCATCATTTTTCTATCACCTCTCTGATCAAGTAAGAAATCTCTTTCTTTAATTGGAATTTTCCGAGCCTTATCACAACAACAAGTGTCAAATGAACTACATTTGCAAGTTGCAACGTCGAACAAAACCTTGCCATCCATTTTAAATTTTTCCAATTTGTTTTTATAGCTTTCACAATTTTTTCTAGATTTATAGGGTTTTAGAATCGTGCGGTATTTATTATGATATGCTTTAATTCTGGTCAGTATTGTACGATGTTCTATTGTAGGTAAGGACGCTTTTTTCCAAATGTATTCGACGTCAGTAGCAACAATTTCACTCGTGTTTGTTACCAAATCTTGTAATAGTTTCTCCGATTGAGAGACAAATATGAAATATTTAATTACGTCTTCATACGTCGGTAACAAACTAGTAGGTAATTCTTTACCAGATCCAAATACAGGACAGATCTTGTCACTGCTACGTAAACTCATATTGCTTGCACTCACATACAATAACAGAATATAAAGTATTTATAACAAAAATAACGTGCTTCTGTTGCGTAATTGAAACAAATACTAATGCCGTATAGAGATGGGTAGTTCATGTATGAAGGACAAAAAAGAACTACTTCACCTACACAGAAGCAATATATCTTTAGTTCATATTCTATATCTTTTAGTTCTTTACTTCACTATTGTACCTACACTCTCGCTGAGCGATTGAAGGAATGTACTATCTCGCTTTTTCTTTATAAATGAAGAAGCGAAATACATGCACGACATATAAATAGGAGTCGCGCGAATTTGGTGCCAAAGTAAACGTTATCATATTTGAAATAAAGTACAATTATGCTTGACTTCAAAAAGTTAGTACTTACCAAATTGTTTTAAATAAAAAAATATATTATAGACAAATGTACAATAGGTAATTTTATAATTATGTATAGGGCAGAATTTTTAACTTGTACTGTGCTTATTTCTATGTTTATTTTTACTAAAGAGAAATATAATAATCACGTACTAAATGACGGATATTTTTCTTTGACTCAAATACTTCTTATGGTACGATTAGTTCCCGTGATCTAGTGAACTAAATGAACTAAAGAACTAAATGAAGGATATAGTTCTTTGTACTCAAAAGATATGTATCTCTCTTTTCTTTTTAGTGACACACTTTGCGCAACTCTAAATTGCCGTAATTGCATAAATTGTCGCGAGAATCTAATCACACCCCCGCACTACACCCCGATGACCCGAGCGAGATAGACAATAAATAGGCAAAATTCTTTTTAAATTTACTCTTGAAAAATATACGAAAAAAAGGTAACTTGTGCAATTAATTATTGAACTAACCATTTAAAGTTCCATTACACTCTAAAAGACATATAATAAGCCAAAATAATAAAATAAATTTATTATTTGAAAAAAATTTTTTTTATAGATTTTCGAAAACTTAAGTGACCTTGTGGCAGTACTTCCAATTATTATTTTTAAATAATATTTTATAGTTATAATCAATAGGTGCCAGAACATCTATCCCGCACCCCCCGAAAACGAAATTACAAAATAAAAAAAACTCCATACAAGAGCGATCCACCCTACTATATATGTTATACTAGCGGCTTGCACCGACTTCGCCCGGGGTAACAATTACATACAAACTTCACACTAATGTTTTTTATTTATTTACGAGTAACGCCACCTTTTGATAAGGTTGAACATTTTTGTATGGGAAGTGGTTTTAGTTTTTTTTTTTAATAAGGGAGTAAATTGGCAGAAAATATTTTTCTTACAACCGAGAGGTCCCCACAAATGCTGTTTACTCATTTTCTGTCAGCTGGTAGGAGAGGTTTTTTTTTTCTTTTAAAGCGCCTCAGCGGCGTACCGACAACCGCTGGACCCCTACTCGACAAAAAGAATTTGAAGAGGGGGGCTCAGACTACACAAAAAAGAGGTTTTCTGCTTTCTGTCTCCATCTCTCTACCTATAACCTATAATTTTTTTGTGTTTTTAACCGAACTTAAAAAGAAGGAGGTTCTCAATTCGTCGGAATCTTTTTTTTTAAGTATGTTCCCCGATTACTTGGAGACGCCTGGACCGATTCTGAATTTTTTTTTTGTTTGAAAGGGTATACTTTCCAGGTGATTCCATGGTCATCAGATGATGGGATCCTAGAGAAATCGAGAACTCTTAAAATTTTATAGGTACTTGAAGCGATATGGGTATTTTTTTTATAGTAACTTGTGCATTTCCTTTCTGAAAGCATACTTTGGTTTTGAAGACGGTTTTTTTCTTTATCAGAAGTGGATATATATATAGACTTACCCGTAGAAATGTCCACGAACAAATTCGTGTATTTTCTCTTTAGCGATCGCGTGTAAGTTCTGAAATTCATGAAGTGCTGAAAACTTCTTAACGTTCAACCCGTTGGGAGTTATAAAATCTGGTTTCCTTTTCAGAAGATGTTCCGCTTCAAATCCTGAAAGATTGTATAATAGCATATTATGCAACTGTGATATAAAATGGTAATTATAGTGTCTAGTCTGCTTATTAATAATTTTAGCCAATTTGGCATTCTACAATGTAGCTAGCGATCTGCCCCCAATTCGTATATCGGATTTTTTTTCTTTTTTCACGGGTTGCCTTACAGTCTCATTTAGTTAGCCGATGGTATTTGTGAGGCTATACTTAACGAGTGGCCAGTTCCCTTGAGGCATGTTTAGATGAAAAAGCCTCTAAGTGTGGTTTGTCGGATTATGTACATAAGTTTTAATTAAAAAACCAATACATTGCTACCTACTTATCTACTAGAGATAGATATATGCTACCGCGGACCTTTTTATAGACAATTTTATTCTACACAATTCTTTCATATATCATTTTGTTATATCTCTGACTGATTAGACAGCATACACTATGAAAACTCGCTGGAGCTAACTTTTTCCCGACTTCATTCACTAATACTGTTATTGCTCAGCTCCTAAATATGATAGATCCATGTTTAATACTCGTATACCTTCCCGGTGAATCAACCTATCTAATAGTGAAAACCGCAACAAAATCCGTTCAGTAGTTTTTGCGTGTATAGATAAACGGATGCGGCGGGAGACTTTGTTTATAATATGTACAAGGTTCTGTCCGCGGTTTCACCCGCGTGGGAATAGATCCAAAAATAAATAATCCCGTGGCTGTAATTTGCCCCTCCCCCGCCCGGTTTCACGGTATAAAAAGTAGTACATGTCATTCTCTGACCCCTAAACTACCACTATGCAAAAAATCATGTCCAAAACCAAAAACAAATCTATCCCACGGGAACCATACATTTTTCCGGAATAAAAAGTAGTCCATGTGCTACCAACCATAAATACAAGACTCTAAATATCTTGAAACTAAAAAGAACCCAACTAAGATTGGTGACTCAAGCCATCACTGGTCATGGTCCTTTTAACAAACACTTATATAACATTGGTATTACAGATAGTCCGTTATGCAGGGCTTGCATGTTGACTGAAGAAACGGCTGCTCACATACTCCTGGAGTGCGAGGGAGTGGCCGTATATAAAGCGAAACACCTCGGTTCCTTTGGAACGCTACTGGAGGTTTGCAACAACATCGGAGGTCTGCTGGGCTTTCTGGAGGAACTGGGTTGGGAAGAGTGATGTAGTTCCCACCTCACGCAAAATGCCTTTAGACGTCGAGTTGCGGAAAACGAGCCGATCACCAAGTACCAAGTACCAAGCCTATGTGCTATTCCAAACTATAATCTATCTCTGTGCCTTTCATCCAGATCCGTTCAGCCGTTCTGGCGTGATTGAGTAACATCCACACATACATCCATACAAACTTTCGCGTTTATAGTATTAGTAGGATTAGTAGGATTACCAGTAATATCAGAAACAGTAGTAAAGACGTGCGTCATATGTGCCGCCGCGCGCTCCATACAATATCTATGGTAGATCTGCCTCTTGCCGGCTTCTTCGTCTACGGAAAACTGCAACAAAACATTGTAGGTGGAAAAGCTATCGCTGTAAAATATGCCTACCTATCCATTTAGCCGTTTCGGAGTCTATTTTGGACAGACAGACAAATAAAGACGTTCTTTGCTCTTCTTAGCTTAACTACCGATTAATCGGCATACACACTATAAAGGCTATAAACTTAAAAAGCTTAAATAAAAGCTATCGCTGTAAAATATGCCTACCTATCCATTTAGCCGTTTCGGAGTCTATTTTGGACAGACAGACAAATAAAGACGTTCTTTGCTCTTCTTAGCTTAACTACCGATTAATCGGCATACACACTATAAAGGCTATAAACTTAAAAAGCTTAAATAAAAGCTATCGCTGTAAAATATGCCTACCTATCCATTTAGCCGTTTCGGAGTCTATTTTGGACAGACATACAAATAAAGACGTTCTTTGCTCTTCTTAGCTTAACTACCGATTAATCGGCATACACACTATAAAGGCTATAAACTTAAAAAGCTTAAATAAAAGCTATCGCTGTAAAATATGCCTACCTATCCATTTAGCCGTTTCGGAGTCTATTTTGGACAGACAGACAAATAAAGACGTTCTTTGCTCTTCTTAGCTTAACTACCGATTAATCGGCATACACACTATAAAGGCTATAAACTTAAAAAGCTTAAATAAAAGCTATCGCTGTAAAATATGCCTACCTATCCATTTAGCCGTTTCGGAGTCTATTTTGGACAGACAGACAAATAAAGACGTTCTTTGCTCTTCTTAGCTTAACTACCGATTAATCGGCATACACACTATAAAGGCTATAAACTTAAAAAGCTTAAATAAAAGCTATCGCTGTAAAATATGCCTACCTATCCATTTAGCCGTTTCGGAGTCTATTTTGGACAGACATACAAATAAAGACGTTCTTTGCTCTTCTTAGCTTAACTACCGATTAATCGGCATACACACTATAAAGGCTATAAACTTAAAAAGCTTAAATAAAAGCTATCGCTGTAAAATATGCCTACCTATCCATTTAGCCGTTTCGGAGTCTATTTTGGACAGACAGACAAATAAAGACGTTCTTTGCTCTTCTTAGCTTAACTACCGATTAATCGGCATACACACTATAAAGGCTATAAACTTAAAAAGCTTAAATCAAATCTAAAGATTAAAAATAACTAAATAAACCAGGTCCGCGTGGAATAGTGGCAAGAATACTGGCTGCATTTCCCCGCTGAATCGCGATGCTGATTCGTTGAGCGAGGAAGAAGCCAGCCCTCGTCACCAGAAGAGATGATAAGTCGAGGAGATATATCTTTAATAAAATTTTTGGCATTTGAACCCCACGGACCTAGAGTTTCTACACCAAACGGCACAAATTTGTAGTTTTCAATAATTGAACTATATTTGCGCCGTTTGTTAGACTCTGCTATTTCCGCCGCAGCTCCCGCTTTGATTACTGTTTCCCTGAGATGAGACGGGGCTAATGTGTCCACGCACGTAGCATGCCATACAAGGGCCCGACTTCGCTCCCAGGGAATCAGAGTCATTCCATCGGGTCTCTTGCAGTCTTCCCGGATTATTCCCGTTGGCTCTAGGAGAGGCTACAATACTTGACATTGGCAAATCACCGATGAACATTGGTAGTCATAATAAAAGAAGAAGACATAGTTGAAAGTACTTACCTTATCCATGTTATTGTAAAAATCGGTGTTGCCAGCACACAGATATCTTCCCAACAAAGTCGCGTGGGTCGTGAATACGGTGGCAACATCGACGTGTCTCGTTCTGAACAAAATAATTGGATTATTTAACTAGGTACTTTTCATACATAAATTAAACAAACACTAAATATTAACCCATTAAAACCCCATACAAATTAGTTCAGCCATTTATTTTTCTTGTCCAACCAAGTCTCCCTCGTTCAACTGGTAATATTTGTGAGGCTATACCTAACGATTGGCTAGTTCTGTCTAATTAAAAAAACACATTGGGATCTTGAATCGAACCGCTATGCCTAGTTAATACCAGACGTCTTAACCACTCGGCCACCGACGCACCATTTTCTTTTACGCTTCTTTTATATTTCTACGTCAGCACTTCCTGGCGTCTTTATAATATTAGTTAGAAATTAGGATTAGGAAATATTGGCTGAAGTGAAAGGCAATGCTGGCAGTGGACGACCTAGGTGTAGCTTTCTATTGGTAAGATAATTTTCGAAATCGGTTCAGTAGATTACCTCCTACTACCTCATTTTACCTCTTTATAATATTAGTATAGATATTAAAATGTATTGATCGATGAATATAGTAAAAGTACACACAATCGCTGAGCATGTATGAACGGTATGATGAATATAAAACTACCTCTGCCTACTGTCTCTGCCTACGCCTCTCCAATTGGGATAAAAGGTGTGATGATAGAATAGATAGGATAAGGATTTACCTCAATAGAATGAGGCCGATGCCAGCTTGCCATTCGTGGAAATGTGCCACTACGCGGGGTGGAGTGTCGCTGTAGCCTTCTGCAGCTTTTCGGAACTGAAAACAATAATAAAAACTACATATTCTAATACTATAAACCTGTTTTTCGCCCCGGAATCGCCCGTGAATTTTGATATCACAGATTCACCCAATCCCACAGCAATATAATATGGGGAATACATTTTTAGGTTTCCGTACTCAAAGGGTAAAAACGAAAACCCTATTACTAAGACTCCGCTGTCCGTCTGTCTGTCTGTCCGTCTGTCACCAGGCTGTATCTCATGAACCGTGATAGTTAGACAGTTGAAATTTTCACAGATGATGTATTTCTGTTGCCGCTATAACAACAAATACTAAAACACAGAATAAAATAAATATTTAAGGGTGCTCCCATACAACAAACGTGATTTTTTTTGCCGACTCGCACTTGGCCGGTTTTTTTATTTATCTACAGAACCCTTTTCATATCGTAATGAAACATATCGGGTGCCTTCATAGAGGACTAAGCCTAAGGAGGGGCCATAGACGGGCTCCACCTTTTGCCAATTTTTTGCTCTTTGACCAGTTAAACTAACCAGGTGCGCAGTAATAAGTTACCTTAGGTTTCGTTGGCATCGTTTTGTGTCGCGAGACAGAGCTCTAGAATAGTACATTGTGATACAAGTGTGCTATGTTGGTCATTATACGAGGCGGTAATACCTATCCATTAGGCGAGCGCTATAAGAAGGCTGAGTATGTAATGACAAATGCACACGCACGACGTTTTTCAACACACTTGCGAGGAAAAAAACAAACTTCATGGAGTCAAATTTACGTATTCTTCTCCACTTGAAGTCGACATTTTTGATAATTAACCACAATACGGCAAAAATGTTAACAAATATATAAGGAAAATGGCGCGCATGTTTTGTTTTTTCCCGCGTCGCGCTAGATAAAGCACAGGTAACTTCGCCCAACAGCCAACAAAGTCGTGGTTAAAAAATAAAAACTGTATTATGCGGTTAAATTAAGAATGTGTGGTGTAATGTAAAGAAAAAAGCACGAGTGTTTAATATATGTGATTATGGGTCTAAAAGTGAGGTAATAAGACTCACGTTAGGAGCAAGTGTGTTGAAAAAATAGTTAAGTGTGATGTTTTAAATGTGAAAGGCGATCTAGGACGTCAAACTTGCGGGAACATAGTGTTTCCAATCATTGATTATAATTATTATATTTGTATTTTAGCATAATCATCATATAACGTAAAAGCCGTTGCGACAATAAAACGACAGAAAATACAGTGGTACAGGGGTTAGTACTAGGCGTTTAATAAGGACAACTCGCTAAAAATGGACATGTTACTGGTGACTTTACAATATACTAACCTCAGTAATAAAGGCCGCCACCATAAACCCAAGAATGACAGCATCGTTAGCCTCCACATCCAAGTGAGGTATACCCAGATTACATGTCTCCCACAGCTCATGTTTGTAGCTATCCAACTGCCAAGCCGCTGACCCAATGTCAAACAATATTATTTGTGGGTTGCCATCCACAAGCCATGTTCCTGTGTGGACCTGGAAAATAATATCTATCATCACGCCTTTCATCCCAAGAGGGGTAGGCAGAGACATTCGAATGCCATTTGCTACGATCCTGACATATCTCTTTCGCTTCTTTTATATTTATCATACCTTTCATACACGCTCGGCGATTGTGTGTACCTACTTTTAATAGTTCTATCGATCAATACATTTTTTATATGTTCAATAAAAGTACACCTAGGTCGTTCTCTGCCAGCATGTAGCGTAACATGTTACATATTTTATCGTTCGATATTTAAATTTATAAATTGGGACACGTTCGATATTGGAATTTATAAATTGGGACACGTTCGAAATTTAAATTTACAAATTGGGACACGTTCCGATATTTCATTCAGTTATAATATATCATAATAAATACATACTTTATAACCCTGATTTCTTAAAACATTGACAGCGGTACTAAGCGGAGAGTTTGCTGGAAATTCTGCTTCTTCAACTTCAGTACGGGCACAGTGGTCCTTGTATGGCCCTAGAACATAAAATTAATATTATCACGCCCGTTTCCCAGTGAGGTAGACAGACAGGCAGACTTACATATACCAGATCTTCATAAATGAATGAAGTTGATAAATAAAATATGCTGTCTAATCCGTCAGAGATACAAGAAAATGATGTATGAAAGAATTGTGTAGAATAAAATTATCTACAAAAAAGTCTGCGGTAGGTAAAGGTGCCCACTCATTCGTCCACCGAAATCGACCACAGACTCGTCCAATTCTTTAACCGTACGGTCCGCCATCCGTTTTCAAATCGTTGTATTTGTGATTGAATTCGATGACCGAAACAATATGTCACACACACACGGATGTTTGACACTTTGTTTAATCGAATCTTGTGTGTCTGTGTGAGTGAGTAAATTGCATAATTATAATCTACATCGTAAGATTTACATGCGTATTTATGTAGGGATGCAAATTATAATGAGAGTTTTGGCTTCAACTGGCTACCCTAGGACCCGGATCTTATTCAAAACCGTTCAGTCATATAGGTATGCAAATTATAATGAGAGTTTTGGCTTCAACTGGCTACCCTAGGACCCGGATCTTATTCAAAACCGTTCAGTCATATAGGTATGCAAATTATAATGAGAGTTTTGGCTTCAACTGGCTACCCTAGGACCCGGATCTTATTCAAAACCGTTCAGTCATATAGGTACTTACCTAACAAGCAGTAATTTTCACCCATTTCTTCTGTTGATACATAAGCCTTGGACCGAATGACGGTGTATATGCCTCCAACTGTAAAAAAAATTAGGTAATTTTTAGACTTTTTAAACTTTATTTAAGATTATTTTTTGGGGGAGAACGGAATAAGATCTATCCGACCCCAAATGTCATCCTCACCTGCACGCTTGGTACACTCTGCTAGACAACAAACGAGGCTCTGACGACCGAGCAATGGCGGTATAACCATACACCTAGCTAGGAAACTGGCTGGAAGAGGCTACAGCGAGCCTGAAGTCTGGTGCAGAAGACAAGGGGAAACCACTGCACCTTTCTTCTCAAGAAAGTTAACCATGGCGAGTCAATACAAGATGCTTCGCGTAGTGGACCGCCATGATTGACCACGACTGCTCTGTCAAGAGCACTACGACTAAGAAAAAGAAAGAATTTTAGACAAAAATAATAGGCTTAAGTTGTAAGTACGACTCGCGCGCAGAGATTTCCGTACCATTCCGTTTTCGGTCAGACCTTTAAGGGGCCGCCTCATAATTTTTGTCCAATACAAAAACGGACTTCAACAACTCAAGTATCTCTAATCTCATACATTGTAGGCTTTGAGTATTTAAGACTGGAGACGGGAAGAGCTAAATAACCGAACAATTTTTTCTGCCATTTTTGGCGGGAGGGGAGGTAAACGTCTAGTACTAGCCCCTGTACCACTGTATTTTTCTGTCGTTTTATTGTCGCAACGGAGATTACGTTATATGATGATTATGTTAAAATACAAACATAATAATTATAATTAATGATTGGAAACACTATGTTTCAGCAAGTTTGACGGCCTAGATCGCCTTTCCCATTTAAAACATCACAATTAACTATTTTCCTAAACCTCTGTCTTGCGACACAAAACGATACCAACAAAATCTAAGGTAACTTATTACTGCGCACCTGGTCAGTTTAACTGGTCAAAGGGGGAAAAATTGGCGAAAGGGGGAGCGCGTCTATGGCCCCTCCATAGGCTTAGTACTCTATGATTGTAGGTCATCATGTTCTCATTACAAAGGCTAAGTAATTCTTGTAAGACAGGTTCAAAGTGGTTTTCTTTCAACAATAGGCCTATATCAAGTTACCATAGGAACTAGTTCTTGGAAATTTAATAAAGTTAAGATTTAATTAAAAGATGATTGTTCAAAATAAAACTAAGATAAACCTTTTTTTTATAAGAAATAATTAATATTTCGTCATAGAATTTAAAGACTGTTGGTGCCAAATTAGGTAAACATGAAGATAAAGATCTGTTCAATATTATCTATGTTTGTTTTGTACTGATGATCGTAGGTTCCTAATTCATTGTCTAGATTAGTGAATTTGGGAACTAAGTTGTTTCTAATCGGTTTTTTGAAAATTTCTGAAATAATGAACCAATTTGTATGAGAAAAAAGAATTATCTGTCGATTAAAAAAGAAATCAATAAAAATCGGTTCACAACGGAGTAATCGATGTTCATACATAAATACAAAAAATAAAAAATACGGTCCAAATTGAGAACCTTCTCCTTCTTTTTTTTGAAGTCGGTTAAAAATGGAACAAATTGGGAAGAATTCTATGTTGAATAAAAAAGAAACCCTCAAAATAGGTTCACAATTTTTAGGTGAAATCGGTGTGTACATCATTATCACTACGTATTATAAAACAAAGTCATTCACCGCGTCTGTCTGTCTGTCTGTGACCTTCTCATGCAAAAATTACTGAACCGATTTTGTTGCAGTTTTCACTATTAGATAGGTTGATTCACCGGGAAGGTTTACGAGTATTAAACATGGACCTATCATGTTTAGGAGCTGAGCATTAACAGTATAAGTGAAAAGTCAAGTCGGGGAAAAAGTTAGCCCCAGCGAGTTTTCATGGCGTATGCTGTCTAATCCGACAGAGATATAACAAAATGATGTAGAAACGAATTGTGTAGAATAAAATGATCTACTAAAAAGTCCGCGGTAGCATATACCTATCTCTAATCTATACTAATATTATAAAGAGGAAAGATTTGTATTTTTGTGCGTGTGTTTGTAATGAATAAACTCAAAAACTACTGTGCCGATTTCAAAAATTCTTTCACCATTGGAAAGCTACATTCACCCTGAGTGACATAGGCTATATTTTATTTTCAAAAAAATTAGGGATCTTTACTAAACTCCAATAATGCAACCCTAGGTGTAAAAAAATTACCTAAGAAATTCCTTACATCGCGTGCGCTGCAAAAACTAGGCTAGGGGTAGGTATAGGGTATATTTTATTTTGTTCGTAAATATCCACGGGCGAAGCCGGGGGCGGAATGCTATTATATATATTTTTTTCTTAGTTCACGAGTTGCCTTACAGCTCCGGAAACCGTGTTACGATTCCATGATACCCAGCACAAGACCAAGTCTCCCTCGTTTAGCCGATGGTATTTGTGAGGCTATACCTAACGAGTGGTCAGTTCTGTTGAGGTATATTTAGATGGAAAAGTGTGGTTTGTCGGATTATGTACATAAGTTCTTAATTAAAAAACCCATTGGTACATGGCCGGGATCCGGGATAGAACCCGCGGACTGCCTAGTTAATACCAGACGTCTTAACCACTCGGCCACCGACGACAAAATAATGTACTAACCCTTATTAGCGGCTTCCCATGCTGTTTCGAAGGTCCATCGGTTTTCATCACTAGCTGCTTGCCCTCTATCCATATAAGACAAAAGATCATGTGTGGACTCAGCTCGATAAAACCTCCTAGAAGATCTATCACGAGACATCTTGAACTATCTGTAATTAAAAAAAAAATTAATCTGGAGGAAGCAAGAGGCGTGTCTGGGTCGTGGCATGTGGAGGTCCTTAGTCTCTGTCTACCCCGGTGGGAGTCAGGCGTGAGTATATGTATGTATGAATCTGGAGGAAGCAACAGAGGTGTGTCTGGATCGTGGCATATGGAGGTCCTTAGTCTCTGTCTACCCCGGTGGGAGTCAGGCGTGAGTATATGTATGTATGAATCTGGAGGAAGCAAGAGAGGTGTGTCTGGATTGTGGCATGTGGAGGTCCTTAGTCTCTGTCTACCCTGGTGGGAGTCAGGCGTGAGTATATGTATGTATGAATCTGGAGGAAGCAAGAGAGGTGTGTCTGGGTCGTGGCATGTGGAGGTCCTTAGTCTCTGTCTACCCCGGTGGGAGTCAGGCGTGAGTATATGTATGTATGAATCTAGAGGAAGCAAGAAAGGTGTGTCTGGGTCGTGGCATGTGGAGGTCCTTAGTCTCTGCCTACCCTGGTGAGAGTCAGGCGTGAGTATATGTTTATTAAATACATGTTTTATGCCAGTTTAAACTTTTAAAATACAACATTATATAAACTATGGAACTTGTCCAAACTTTTGTCCTTCATAGTATGAAAATAATTTATGTGCTTCATTTTGGTTTCAACTTCCTCCTCAAAATTATTACAATTACATAGTATAAAATGTCGTCTGTAGGAATTACTAAACGAATTTGGATGATATTTTCACGTGTAAATCTAGAAGCTGGAAGTTAGCCCCGAGTTGGGTTAGACATGTATTTTTTTTTTTAATGTTTGTAATTTTTATGAAAAATAATATTGGGAAAATTGCCTAGAATATTGGAAAATTCGAAAAAAAGGAAAGTGATTTTTTTCTATGGGATTTTTTTATGAACATGATATTCACAGGTCCACGGCGAAAAGCTAGGTTAAAAAAAACAATGGTCAAATTAAATAGCGCACGCTTCCCCGGCTTCCTGTTACACACTTCCGTCCCTTTTCACGAAATTGCAGGAAAGTGAGAAGAAAGATGTTACACATCAAATAAAGTAAACTTTTAAGAAACAATGGGTTTTATCTAAGATTATGTAATAATTTGATTATAAGTTTTTTTACATTTGTCACAAAAAAATAGGTAAGTAATTGTTTTTAAATTCATACTGTGTTAAATATAATATTTATCTTTCCAAACTAAGACAAACGGCCTGGAAATAGATCCAAAAATAAATAATCCCGTGGCTGTAATTTGCCCGATTTCGCGGTATAAAACGTAGTATATGTCATACTCTGACCCCTAAACTACCACTATGCAAAAAATCATGTCGATTCCGTGAAAAACAACCACGGGACCCATACATATTTTCCATATAAAAAGTAGCCTACGTGCTATTCCAGACTATAATCTATCTCTGTGCCAAACATTCAGATCCGTTCAGCCGTTCTGGTGTGATTGAGTAACAAACATACATACATCCATACAAACTTTCGCGTTTATAATATTAATTAGTGGGATGGGATAGCATAATTTAAGAAGTTGTGAAGCAAATAATTTGTATGGGACAAAAGTTATGATCATGAGACATCTCCTTAAGAGATATGCGATTTTTTACTATAGGTCAATCTTATCTCAAAGTTTACTATAGTGTGTACTGATTATTTTGAATGAAGTTTTTTTTAAATTGTTAATTTAATTTTCTTATCTAATCTCAAGTTTTTAGTTACATAAACCAATGTAACTTGTGTTTAATGATAATTTCTTACTTAGATTAGGAATTGTTGTAAAATTTAAAAATATAAGTTATTATTAGTAACAGTGTCCGCTTTTTGCCAGTAGCTAGTGGCAAGCCTGTTGCTGCTGTGTCACTTCTTTTAACAGACCTGATATTTTTAGAAGTGTCAAGGGTTTATATTCCGAAGCATTGAAAAAATTACGACTATTTCACTTAGTTATATTGAATAAGTAACTATATGTGAAACTAGCATTTGGCCCCCGGCTTCACCTGTAGATATTTACGTATAAAATATACCCTATACCATACCCACCCCTACCCTCTACCACTACCTCTATATCATCAATAGAATTTATTAGGTAATTTTTTTACACGTTGGGTTACATTATTGGAGTTTTAGTAAGGATCCCTAATTTTGTTGAAAATAGAATATAGCCTATGTCACTCAGGGTGAATGTAGCTTTCCAATGGTGAAAGAATTTTTGAAATCGACACAGTAGTTTTTGAGTTTCTTCATTACAAACATACACATAAACATACAAATCTTTCCTCTTTATAATATTAGTATAGAAGTATAGATAACAGTGACACAGGTGGATTATTTACAGAGAAATTGGGAATAGTTTATCCCCAAACAAATTCGGTGGGTAAAGTAAAAGCTAAGGTACGATTTTTATATTTTTATTTTAAAGATTAAACTATTTTAAGAAACTAATTTGAATATTTTTGATTTCTATACAGTAGTTTTTTTATAATAAATTATCAAAGTTTTGGCACTGATGACGTCATTTTGTCAGCTGAATACTTCAATACCCTTGATATGTTGGTACAGAAAAAAGAACATCTGTGTTCTTTGTCTTTGACATTTAACAAACAATAGTGTTGCCGTCTCTAAATCCTACAAAATCTACCAAAACCTACCACTTCTACATAAAACATAGTAAAACAACAACCAAGAAACACATCTTTACGGCTTTATACCATAGTCTGCATAGTTGTTGTGATACAAAATATATACAAAAGTCAAAGAATATCCTACAATAAAAAATGCTTAAACATTCTTCCTAAATAATAAACTAGATTAGTTATAAAAACTACTGAAATAGTATTATATCTAGTAACAGGGTAACATTGGTTGACAAGTTGACAAGTAAATATTTTGCTTTTATTTAGCCGATATAATGACGTCATTCATAGGTGAAATGTAGGTTAAGTAAACTATTTGTTTTTGAAAAAATAAAGACAATCTCACGATTTTAAGAACTATAAATTGAAAAATACGGATTATTAAACCAATATCTCGAAACGGTTTTGGATTCAGCATACCTTAACTTTTACTTTACATACCGAATTATGGATATAGGGCTCTTAAATACAAAATAAATATCTACTGATATAGCAAAAACAGCAGACAAGTTAATAGACTATATTTAATTATAAAAATTAACATTTATAATTTTTTTTTTTTTCTTTCTTCACTTTATATCTAACTTATATCTAACGAGTGGCTAGTTCTGTTGAGATATATTTAGATGGAAAAGTCTCTAAGTGTGGTTTATATTTAATTTAATTAAAAAACCCATTGGTACATGGCCGGGATCCAGGATCGAACTCGGGGTCTGCCTAGTTAATACCAGACGTCTTAACCACTCGGCCACCGACGCACGCATTTATTAATTCATCTACTTAATGTAGCAAAATTTAAAATGATTGCGATTAGCGAAATTCGGTTGCTTTTCTTTCTTCTCTCCATATAACAAAAACTCTCTATAGTGCAAAAAATGACTCAGACCCTTGAAATTTCCTTATAAAAAGTTTAGACTGTATTTGAAAGAAGATAAAATGAGGTTTGGACACAAAAAGAATGAAGGAAGAAAGATTTACTAAAAAGGTTTATATGGCTGAAGTGAAAGGAAATGCTGGCAGAGGACGACCCAGGTGTACTTTTATTGAACATATAAAAAATGTATTGATCAATGGCAATATTAAAAGTACACACAATCACCAAGCATGTATGAAAGGTATGATAAATATAACAGAAGCGGAAGAGGTATGTCAGGATCATAACAAATGGCATTCAATTGTCTCTGCCTACCCCTCTTGGGATAAAAGGCATGATGATAGATTGAAATAAGAAAGTTTGTAAGATGATTTAACTTTATTTTTGTCTAAGTTTAGGAAATATGTGTTTTTTAAATTACTAATAGATCTATTTACTCTTCCTTCAATTATAATCTCTTTTATTTTGTTTTTTTCTTCATTAGTTGCCTTACAGCTCCCGAAACCGTGTTATTGGTCCCAGAGTACCCAGTGGAAGACCAAGTCTCCCTCTTTTAGCCGATGTTTTTGTGAGGCTATACCCAAGGGGTGGCCAGTTCTGTTGAGTAATATATTTAGATGGAAAAGCCTCTAAGTGTGATTTGTTGGATTATGTAGGTACATAAGTTTTGTAATTATAATGTTTATATTTCATTGTTTATTTAAATTTAAGTGATATATTTACTTTTATCTGTAGGTATTGACAAAAATTGCAATAATGCACCGTTCAACGCATTTGAATGAAATTTAATACAGAATCATATTATACCTAGATTATGGATAAATTTTCAATATTCACACAAGTAAACCAAGGGTGAAAGCCAATACTTACACCTTGTTTTACACAAAAACACAATTGCACTAAATAAATAAATAATATAAAAACTTACGTTTGTCACTTTGCAGAGCTGCTCCTGATATGTATATGTAAGAGATAGTGATTAGAAACACGTCATTCTAGTGCGGGTAGTGTGTAAAACTGAGGTTTACCTCAACTTTTGAGGTTATAACCGGACGTCAAACCTCTTTGGTAGGAACTCTTTTGAAATGAAACTGGTTGGAAAGGTCACCTTGAAAAGTTTGCTGTCATTTGCGTTCCGAATTTCTTTATTTCTACTATACTTTATTACCTACCTACAACTTCGCAGATATTCAAGAAGACCTCTAATACCTAGCGGTGTGTCCAGACACACGTAAGGAATATCACTAAAAATTTATATAAGGTTTCTATAGGTAAGTAACTGAAGTGAAAGGAAATGCTGGCACAGGACGACTTAGGCTACTTTTATTGAGCATATAAAAAATGTAGGTACCTATTGATCGAAGGCAATATTAAGAGTAGATAGGTACACATAATCGCAGAGCATGTATGAAAAGGTATGAAGAATATAAATATCTTGGGATAAAAGGCGTGATAAATAGGAGGATATGGCGAGTCATTTCTCACGCAGACACATCCATACAGCGTTTTATATATACATATAGAATAATATAGATACATGTACCTAAGTACAACATATCTTCACAGACTTTATAGGTACCTACCTTGCGACTTGCTCTGTGGTGTTGTCAGAGACACTAGTAACAGTGTCCACATGACGACAGTTGTCCATATTGAACAGAACAGGTGGCAAGTCTGTTGCTGCACTGTCATATCTTTAATAGATCTCTTCTTCTTCCTTTAATATAAGCTTCCATAAGCTCCACCAATGTTTATCGGTGATTTGCCAATGTCAATTATTATATAGCCTTTATAGCCGATTACGGTATTTAATATAATCCCGCCGACCGTGATATGTCTTATTAGTCGTCCTAATCACAACCATCACAGCACGGATGGTTCGCCGATTATGAGCTAATTATTGGCTCCCCGCGTCCCCCGTCCGCCTGATGATAAGACAAAAAGAAGCCAGCAGCCTAAATGTCTTTGCCAGCAGCCTAATTGCGTAACTTTGATAGTGATCCAATCACTATCATTTTTTTACAGATAAAGGTCGAATTTAGCCCCGCATTTTTCGAAATGTGTATTTTATGCTGCGTTTGTGGCGTACTGTGCCGCAAAAATTAGCTCAATATCTCAAACAGTTTTTGAGAAAAAAAATAAAAACAATTAAAAACGTGAAATTTTCGTTTTTATTTTTTTTTCTCAAAAACGGTTTGAGATATTGAGCTAATTTTTGCGGCACAGTACGGCACAAACGCAGCATAATGTAGCACAATTAACGAAAATACACATTTCGACAAGTGCGGGGCTAAATTCGACCTTTATCTGTAAAAAAATGATAGTGATTGGATCACTATCAAAGTTACGCAATTCTGCGGCTGGTCTCACTCTGAAAACTAACGCAGGAATGCGAGGGAGTTGCGAGATGAGAACTGACTGCCCACTTGCCGTGCGATAGAGAGGGCAGATACGCTTTAAATTCTAGCGCAAACGAGATATAAGATACAACAGAATACGACACTGCTTGAAAATAAAGACGTAAGCGACAACTCTTATTTATTTATTCATATAGAAAATATATAATATAATAGACAAAAATAAAAAGCCAATGTCATTGTTTGAGATTTTTTTACGATAAAAATATATGAAATTTACTATAATACAAGAAAAAGTGTTTTATTAGGGTTCTTTTCAGGATTATTTTCTATAGAGCGAAATTAATAATATCACGATTTCAAAATAGCCAATGGATAAACATAACTAAAAGGCAAAATCTCTAGGGATCACGTGACAAATGTCATAGTAGATATTGTCTACGCCCGGCTGAAGTGCGGCCGGTCGAAGGAAAGAATATTAGATCAAGAAAATAAAATAAAAACTATCTTTTTCATAACAATATATATTGCAATTATTTTATTAATTTGTATAAAACTTAACACGGTATATATATACAATTAACAAAATTATATTCTTGAAATAGCTATATTAAAAAAACACTTAATCTCTATTAATGTTGACATAAGCAATGGTACCAAATAACAGTAGCATAAGTAGACGACCAAGGCGTACATTTTTTAAACTATACTTATATGTAAAACAAGAATTTGTATACTTATTTCAGTAACTACCAGTCCGATTGGAAAATTTATTTTTGCATTAAATAGCCCGTTTGGGGTTGTCCATTAATCACGTGAGGTTTTTTTACACCCCCTCCCCCTTTGGTTAAGGGTCAAGCACCTCCCACTTATCTAACATCACGTGTACTTTTTTTATCAAAAAACATTTACATAATTTATGAAAATACAATAAAATACACCACATATTCATTTAACAACCAAATTTTGATCAATAGTGATGTTATCCAAAGCCCCCCATCCCCTATTTGGACCTCACGTGATTAATGGACGACCCGTTTACAAAAACAAAGGGGAACAAAACTCAAATCAACTGTAGATGGCGCTCTAGGCGACGGTCCCCAGCTAAGGGTCCTTGGCTGTCGGCAATTTTACATCTGGCAAAAATGAAGACAAATCTAAAAATTTATGAAATCCTATGTTTTTTTTTTTATTTTATGCAGTGCCACAAAACTCGCAATAAGCGATAAAGTTTATATTATTAAAACTTTCAAAAAGTGAAGGATCCGTCGCCCAAAGCGCCCTCTGTCGGGATAAGAATGCAGTTTTCTACCCCATTGCCAAAGAGTGTCTTTGACCTTTTTTTGCACAGAGATAGTTGGAGGGTGACATAATTGACCTAGAAGTGTCACTTCTTTAAAAGGCGTATCTGTTATTTTTGAAGCACTGAAGTTTAATCTAAACTCATTGGAGGGCTGCTACTATCTTTACGAGGTAAATTTTCATTTTGACAAAAATCTAACTTAACAGGGTTGCCACTAAAAACTCTTTTAACAGACCTCCTTTTTAAAACTGGACTAGTCGCTTCTATTCCCTGTTGATTTTCTACGTTGGCAACACTGCCTTCGTTAATTGAAAACGGACTCTTATAAGACTTGGTAACGTTGGTGCCCCTGTTTTTGATACAAATCGGACTCAAAGGCGGTGGCTCGCCGTACATTTTTCTTAATTTCTCAATTTTCTCATCCACCATTGATTTCTTTAACCTACCAGGCGATGATTGTTTGAAAGTAGACTCAAAATCTGCCGCAGAAAGATCAAAATCGCTTAAAAAATTCGGCAACGCCAAATCAAAGAACGAGTTATTTAACATCGGCGATACATTTCTTTTATACTTACTTAAAGACATTTGATTCCTTAAACTAACACAATTCTTACAAAACTGAACAACATCAATACCGCTAAACTTTTCAACAATCGTCGTCATATTCGCTTTCAAATCCCGATATTTAGGGCTTTTTGTAAAGTAACTGGTATCCAAAAATCTAAAATGAGGTATTGTCTTCCCGCTGTTACCTACCCGACTTCTCAAATTAACGCCAGCGACAACTTGGCCAATTGCCAGCAATTTTTCAAAGCCAGTTTTTCGGAGGCCACCCCAAAAGTTAACGCAAACAAATTTCATTTCTCTGTCGGTTAGAAAGACATTCTGAAAATCATTCGTCTTGCCTTTCTTTTCGAATTCTTCAGTGGTTGGTTCTATATGAAATATTAAACCAAATATGTCAAATTCGTTGTATGGAGATTTCATATTAGGATTAGCGACTACATCGGCAATTTTGACGCTTTTTCTTCTAAGTTGTTTTGTAAATGCAGAATATTTCTTTTCCTTGGTTTTGCAGACGTCTATCAAGGTCTGGCGGCCAGCAGAAAGTTGTAGCTCCGAGTTTCTGTAAAAAAATTTTTTTTCTATAACTATATAAATATCGTTCCGGATGCGGTCAGTACGCATTACACATTATACGTAAGAAAATGATAGAGAAGAATGCGAAGTGAAAGATGATGTTGTGACTAAAAAAAAAAAAAAAAAAAAAATTAGTTTACGCTGGTTAGGACACGTTGAAAGAATGAAGGAAGAAAGATTGAGTAAAAAGGTTAATATGGCTGAAGTGAAAGGAAATGCTGGCAGAGGACGACCTAGGTGTACTTATATTGAACATATAAAAATGTATTAATCGACGGCAATATTAAAAGTACACAAAATCGCCGAGCAAATATGAACTAATTGTATATTAAGATTTGTAAATTGTATAATGAGATTTTTTCAATTTTTTTAGCCTATACATACCTCATACCCGTTGGTACAACATTATACAAATCTATCCAACTCCCCTCAGCCAAAGTCTCCAGTATTTCTTCACCTACCCTCCATATTGAGAGCAACGCCCCACAACTCTTCATACCAACGTTTTTCATATAATAACCATTCACTCTTATTTTAAGCAAACTGACTACGGATCTCTCATTGTCAGATTTATTCAGTCTATCGTTGACCTCTTTGCGCAGGTCTTCGGCGATCAAATCGCGTTTTTTAGTCTGGTAATCATGGAGACTCCTCAACTGGCTTTCTGTTAGTGTTGCCTGCGGAAAAAACCAAATCTATACAAGTAATAAAAACGCGCCTTGCAGTAGTCGCATATGACGTGTAACATCCGACATCTCACCTTGGTAATAAGTAACATTAACATTATATCCTGGAAACATTAACACTTTATACTTAACACTGTAGGTTAAGTCCACAGCAGATGCATTCTCCTTCTCTAATTTCCTTTCTTTTTATCGTCACACACACACACATACTCTCTTAGGTTGGTACCATCTGACGGCCAACTCCACCACCGCACGCGCTCATTGGAAATCAAATAGCGCGCGCTTCCCCGGCTTCCTGTTACACACTTCCGTCCCTTTTTAATTTTTTATTCTCAAGATTGGTTCACTTACCCTCAGTTCCTCTGGGTCCTTAGCCACTCGCATGGTCCTGGCTACCTGTGACCCAGTATTCATGCTTCCTTCACCCGTACCCTGAGATTCTGCATCAAGCCGTTCCCTCGAAACTTCCTCATACAATTTTTCCATCCTTAATTGCCTCTCTGATTCATATTTAAGTTGATGAATTTCCTCTTGACGCTCCGTTCTTGTTACTGAAATAGAAATTATATTTTAAAAAGAGGTAAAGTGTGTCGGTGGCGCAGTTCTTAAGACGTCTGGTATTAATATTGGCATATTGATACATACTTGACATTGGCAAATCATCGATTAACATTGGTGAAGCCGCAATAAAAGAAGACTAGATTCCATGTCACGCGTTGGTGAATTACGCACGCGCCCGCAGAGACGTGATGTGGGTTATCTTAAATACCGATTAATCGGCTATAAACACGACATTGGCAAATCATCGATGAACATTAATGGAGCCATAATTAAGGAAGAAGAAGAAGAAAGATATGTTGTCATGCTAGCAAAAATTCGAGAATATCGAAAAACACCTCAAAAACGAAATCTCCCATACCTGTACTCCCATCTTCAAGCCTCTCCACATACAACAAGGGGTAGACACGGGAGACGAAAACTCTCATTTTGGGCGCTCTTCCCCCACCAACCATCACATGAGGCAAGTATGTAGTGATGCCGCCCCGGTAGAAACCTAACTTAGTGTCCCACCGGACTCTTCGGGTCGAATTGGCTGAGAGCTTCAAGCGTACATTGGCTGTGTCCTGGAAAAAAACAGTTTTTTTTAATTAATGTATTACTAGTTGTCCACCCCTGGCTTCGCCGGTAGATATTTTTGAAAAAAAAATAGCCTATCAGCGGCGAGGGGCCCATATACAACCCGATTCTACTAGGCGCCCACACTTAGAAGCTTTTCTATCTACAGGATAAATACGAGAAAATATTAGTAAATATATTAAGGGTCCTATATTGGGAATTTTTCTGGGATAAACTATTCCCAATTTCTCTGTAAATAATCCACCTGTGTCACTGTAATTTAGCATATAGTTACTTATTGAAATAGCTCTTATTTTTTCAATGGGTTTTATTGAATAGGAAATATGGGTAGTTTAACTTTGCCCCTGCTGTCTCTTTCATAATCTATCACAAAACTCTGGATTTTTTTAAAAGCGCTGTTATACCATTACCCTTTAATTATATATGTCGAATTTTTTGGTAGCTTATTGAAAATTTAAAATAATAATTATTTTATTATTTTTGCCAAATTAAAAAATCATAAAATATTTTTTTTTTTTAATTTTCAATAAGCTACAAAAAAAAACGATATATATAATTAAAGAATAATGGTATAAGAGCGCTTTAAAAAAAATTTAGAGTTTTGTGATAGATTATGAAAGAGACAGAAGGGGCAGAATAATCCTTTATTCTACCACACATATTTCCTATTAAATAAAACCAATTGAAAAAATAACGACTATTTCACTTAGATATATTGAATAAGTAACTATATGCTAAATTACAGTGAAACAGGTGGAGTATTTACAGAGAAATTGGGAATAGTAATATCTCCATACAAATTCCCAGTATAGGACTTAAGAGAACTCGAGGGCTTCATAAAACATTTTTTTTTTAAATTCATACTATGTCAAATATATTTATCTCAGTATATCAATCTATCTAACCAAAAAGTTACAACTTAAATAATAAACAAATACATACCTCCCATGGTGCCACTCCATGGTCACAGTTCACCAACTCAGCACCCTGGGTGACAATCTTGATACCCACAGTTATCTTCCCTTGATGGACCAGTTTAGACAATACTCTATCTATAGTAGCTCGGAGGCAGTACCATCCATCTGTCACTTCTAGTTCTATTGTGTCACTTTTGTTTGTTATACTAGATAAAATAAAATTATATTATTACCTACTTTAACATCTGTCAATAACCTTGACGATTCGACCTGTATATTTTGTATAGAAAACGCTCGGGATTTAAGGGCGACGGAGCCGGCACGCTCGCGCGGATAATCTTCAATTTAGGTGAAAAAAAAAATTCAGGAGTAAAATGTGGACTAAAAACAAAACTCTCTATTAAGAATATCATTATTTTTAAGACCATTTTTTGTGTGTAAAAACTAACTAAAGAGTTTGTGCCGTTTTAGAGAAATTTTGCAGATCAAGATGACAATATGTACACATTTCAATTTTTTTGTCTAAAAAGGGTAGGTCAAAAATTTAATTTCCAAAAATAATCTATTGGTTCATTATGTATTTAAACGTATTTTTTATCACAGATTGATTTAATAGTTCTTTGGATATTTTGACTTAAATATCAAATAATTATGGGACTTTACTGCTGTTAAAGCCCCAAATGTTGCTATACAAAAAGATATAAAAACATACATACCTAGACACACTAATGTTGTTAGCAAATATCCGAACAACACAGAGTATTAAAGTTTTCGCTGGAGATTCGTCTTTTTCTAGAATTTTCCTTAATGCTGGCCGTTCCACATTATACAACTCTCTATCATATCTATACTTCAATTGGTTCAGCATTTCTGTTACATTACAAACACCCTTCATTTTGTTTGGAAATTTAATTTCATATGATATAAGTTTCCATAATATTAATTTTGCATGATTTTCTAACCAACCTTCTGGTATGATGTTGTTATTAACAGATTCTTTAAATATTTTTGTTATATTTGCAATTGTTATTTTATCATTAGTCAATTTATTTCTATTACCTTCAAATTCAATGTTAAGAATATTATCAAAATTGTTTTTCAGTAAGAAAGGATCCAGCGTTTTTACATTGCTATCGTCATTTAAATCTTTAAGTGTTATTGTTTTGTGTTTTTTGTAGTTTTCGTCAAATTTGGCTGTGATACCTTGTGTTTTTTCATTCTCCAATTTTATTCGTTTAACTTTTGAATAATGCAATATAGGACTGGCTGGTCGTTTTAAATTTTGAGATTCTTTGCAAAACTCTTCAGTGTACATATTATGTTCAAAATCTTTAGTTAACTGTGTGTCTAATAAGTTTGTTATAACATCGTTACTATTGTCTATCTTTTTACAATTTTCATTATTATTTTTATGAGAAGACTTTTGAAACGGGTGCTCACTTTTCAAAATTGCTTCTGTTGTTACACTTACACTTTTGTTATTGCCTGTACTGAAACCTTTTAATATTTGCGACAATTCAGCTTCATCATTTATGTCATTAAAATTTGATTCCAAAGGTACTTGTCTAATTTTTTCTTCACAATTCCTTAAACCTGATATATTAGCACTGGGGCCAGGTAAATTTTGTAAAAGACACTTGGATTTAACCAATGCACTCTCTGATACTGCAATTGTATTATTATTGCCAGTCTGGAACCCTTCAAATTTTGGAATCTTTGTCGTAACTAATGCGTCATCCGAAACTTTATTATTTGCTGTAAAGAATTCACCAAAAGTCAACACGTCTTTGTTACATGCTTCCAAATCTATATTTATTGCATCATCGTCTACCATGTCTAATGTATTTCCTAATACAAACTCATTATTTTCCGTGTAATCCCTGTTATTAACACAATCCATCGGTTCTTGTTCGTCTACATCAATATTTTTAAAAAAGTGCTTAGTCTTAGACAATGCTTCCTCAGATATTTGAACACCTTTATTACTTGCCGTTTTAAAACCAACAACTATATCATTACTATGTAACGAGTCTTCTTCTATTATGTCTATGTCTTTAAATAAGCATTTTGTTTTAGCCAAAGCTTCCTCAGATATAACCACATTTTTGTTGCTTGCCGTTTTAAAACCTACTATGTCCTTTTCGCTATGTGTAGGTTTTTCATCATCTCCATCTTTACCTTGAAATACATGTTTGTTGATATCCAAAGCTTTCTCTGATATTTGGACATTTTTATTGCTTGCTGTTTTCAATCCTTCAGTTCCCTTATCGCTATGTGAAAGTTTATCTTCATCTATGCCTTGAAATATATGTTTGCTCATAGCCAAGGCTTTCTCTGATATTTGGACCTTTTTATTGCTTGCTGTTTTAAATCCTACAATTTCCTTATGGCTATGTGAAGGTATTTCACCATCTCCATCTATACCTTGAAATATATGTTTGCTGATAGCCAAGGCTTTCTCTGTTATTTGGACATTTTTATTGCTTGCTGTTTTAAAACCTATTACTTCTTTATCACCGCTACTTGTAGATTCTTCTCGATCAATTCTTCCAAATATATGTTTGCTCATGGCCAAGGCTTTCTCTGATATTTGGACCTTTTTATTGCTTGCTGTTTTAAATCCTACAATTTCGTTATGGCTATGTGAAGGTATTTCATCATCTCCATCTATACCTTGAAATATATGTTTGCTGATAGCCAAGGCTTTCTCTGATATTTGGACATTTTTATTGCTTGCTGTTTTAAAACCTACTACTTCCTTATCACCACTACTTGTAGATTCTTCTCGATCAATTCTTCCAAATATATGTTTGCTCATGGCCTTGACTTTCTCTGATATTTGGACATTTATATTGCTTGCTGTTTTAAACCCTACAATTTCATTATCACCGCTATTTGCAGGTTCATCTTCATCTATACCTTGAAATATATGTTTGCTCATAGCCAAGGCTTTATCTGATATTTCGACATTTTTATTACTTGCTGTTTTAAATCCTACAATTTTCTTTAGGCTATGGCTATGTGAAGGTTTTTCATCATCTTCAAATATATGTTTGCTCATAGCCAAGGCTTTCTCCGATATTTGGACATTTTTATTGCTTGCTGTTTTGAAGCCAACTATATTCATACCATTATTACTTATTGTACGTTCTTTAATTTCATTCATGTTAAATTCATCAATATTATCAAAAAAATGACCTGTGTTGGTTAAAGCTTTGTTTGAAATTGAAATATTTTTGTCATCTGCCATTTCCATACCTTCAATTTGTGAATTTAAATTATTAAGAGTTTCTCTAAGGTATTTACCATTCTCGTCTACTTGTTCAAATATTTTAACAGATTTAGCTGAGGTAGCATCAGTCATTTCAATATCTGCATTAGTAGGAATATTTAATTTATCATTCAATATTTCTTCATCTTCTTTAATATTTTGTAGCAGGTGTCCTGTCTTAGCTAAGGTTGTGTCTGATATATCAATTTTGTTATTGCTAGCCGCCCTAAATACTTCAATTTTAGGTGTAATATCAACATTTTTCTTCAATGCATCTTCATGGTTGTTCGCTATATCTATATTATGAAACCAATGTTTAGTTTTTGCCAATACCTCATCTGATAGGTTTTCATGGCTCTTTAATTTTGAAAATACTTTATGATCCTGCGTACAACCCAAGTCATTGAATGAAATATCATCAGCAAACAAGTCTTCTTCCTCTTCTTTATATTTTAATCCACATTCTTCTGTTTTAGTTTGATGCTGTTCTGTAACAGATGATTTGCTCTTGGCAGGGTTTGATTTCATTATATCATTATCTTTAGACGTTAAATCACTTACTGTCTCTTTTTTTAACATTTTGAAAATTACATCTTTCCTGGTTAGTGGTTTATTTGGTGTATTTACTTTTTTAATACTAAGTGTCTTAGGTTGCATATTTTTTGAAATTTCTTTCTTGCTGCAATATGATTCGGTTTTTATTTTTAAATAATTCTTCTTTGTTCTGTTTAGCACAGGACTTATATTAATATTGTCATCTTTACTTTTTTCCAAGTCAGCAGTCATATCAAATGGATTGAATTCTACTTCACTTACAGTTTCATTAAAAATATTGTTTGCTTTACAGTATGACTCGGATGTTATCTGTATTGGTCTATTATTGGCAGTTAAGAAGCCAACAAAAAGTGTCTTATCAAGAATTTCAGATTCATTATCACTTGTGGATGAATTTAGTTCACATGTGGAAGGCAAGTCCTTTAAATCTTTATGTACATATTCTTCTTCATCAGAACTAAACAAAATTTCATCATCAAGAAAACTACCAGTTGTAGAATCATCTTTCTTCTGAATTACATTGTTTTTCTCACATTCTTGGACTAAATTATGAGCAATGTCATACTTATCTACATTATTAGAACAATCTCCATGAATTTCTAGTTCACTATTTAGAATTTGTGAATGTATTAGCACTTTCGCTTCTTCTGTATTAAACTTATTACTATTTATTAAACTTGTAGCTATATTTTCAAACTTTTCAAATACATCTAAATTAACTGTTAACCTTGGCGTTGAATTATTAGATGACTTCTTACTACCCAAAATTGGGCTTGGAGTTCTACTGTCTTTAATAATATTATCTTGTGAATATACAGAACATTGAGATGCTGGTATATTAGGTGCAAATTCCACATCAAATTCTTGAGTTATTCCTTTGCGGCTTTCATAAATAGCTTCAGCATTTTCAACAACATTTATTAGTTGAGTATTTGAAAAATATTGAGTATCAAATTTGGATGTTGTTGCTTGTTTTGTAACCTGAAATTGTTTTTAAGAAGAAATTATTAAGGGCCAATATCAGTGCAACAAACTAGGTGAAACAGGCAACTTAATATGTTCTATTTTTGGTGGCCATCAAAAATGTTTTTCAGTAGTGACTTAATATTGCAACTGCTCCAGCGTTGCGGGAAGTGCAGCCCCTCTGCCCTTGCCTCAGCTGCTACGGCTCCCAAAATGCCTGAGATTTGTAATATTTGTAAGGGCTGTCTTCCCTCCACGTCTCCGGCTTTATAAAAACTAGGGGTAGGGCAGACAACAGGTGGAATTAAGACATGTAATATTTTATATGGCTAATTACCGTGTTTTTTACAATTTAAAATTGATTTAAAAAACTATTCCCTACAACCCTTAGTTACCCACTATCGAGGTAACACGTTTGTAAACCCAACCCAAAAGGCATGTGTCACTCACTCTCCCAACTAAGTATATATGTGCAAAAAATCATGTCCGATGTGTTGTTCTTTATTAACATGATAGAAGAATAAAGAACACACCTTCGTATTATAAAAAGGTTTTAATGAACAGTGGCATACCTTGGGGCTTGGCTGTAAAAAGCTTATAGGAACGAATTTAGAATTTTGTGGGGTTAGGTTAGGTTTTCTCTTATTCGCAACTTTATCAGCTTTCTGTAAGGCACGAGTAGCTATTGTAACTTCAGATATAACGTCATGAACACTTAAATTAAGCTCATTTATACAACTTTGCCCATCAAAATCGTATATTTTGGACACATTTGCTGCATTGTGAAAGTCGTCAAAAATTTGTTCTATAATTTCATCGTCTATATCGGTTAACATTTGATTCCCTGTAGATTTAGTAACACTCATTTTAATTACTAGATTTATCTAGTTTGTATATTACATATTTAACTTAGTTTCTAAGTAATTTCTGAATCCCCATCACATCAAAATAAACAATCTTTTATATAATAGTCTGTGCTTTTACTTGCTCCTTGCTCTGTGATAAACAAAACCACAGAACAAAACCAATAATTTGCTTGACAGCTGACAGCTTACTATATGACAGTATAGTTTTAAAATGAGACTACTTAGGCAAAGAAACCACTTTACTTTAGGGAATAATCCGGAAATATGCATGCAAAATTACATCAAAAAAGATTTATTTGCGCTGTTGTAAATCAAATAACAAAACGTCTACACGTGCAACTAAAAATAAAATGTCTAGCACCATTATAATACAACACAAAAACTTTATTTCATTTATTGTATTGGAAGGAAATTCACTAATATGTATGTTTGTTAATTAATAAGATTTTGTATGCAACAAAAACATTCAATTCAACTAGCAACATTGATGCAAATTAATCTTTGTGTATTTACCAAAGGAGACGTGAAGCGTTTAAATCACCGAAGAATTCTAAGGTAACTTATTACTGCGCACCTGCTGGGTTAGCATATATTTTGACAGCGACACTTTCGTTTCGGTCGAATGGCCTTGAACAGGCCAAAACGTTCATGTCCAACAAGGACCGGCCAGAGATAGATGCACAAGAATGCCGAGCAATTTGCTTGGCCGGACAAAGACAAGTACACAGAATTTTCCCGCACATTGTTGGGCCGGACCTCTCGGCCCCGGGCTATCTCTGGCCGGTCCTTGTTGGACATGAACGTTTTGGCCTGTTCAAGGCCATTCGACCGAAACGAAAGTGTCGCTGTCAAAATGTATGCTAACCCCACAGTGGGGTTATCGTATCGCAGTAATAAGTTACCTTAGAATTCTTCGGTGATTTAAACGCTTCACGTCTCCTTTATATACGTATAACTGGTCAAAGGGGAATATGGCCCCTCCATAGGCTTAGTAGTACTCTATGAAATTAATATATCCACATTCCACAGACAAGTTATTATAAAAGAATTTAAAATGGGGGAGGCCAAACAAAATACAAAGTCAAGAATTTAAAAAGCAAACGTCAAAATTTACATACCATAGACAAAAAAAAGAGGAAGCTTGCTTTGCTGAAAAATTTTCAATAATTTTGTTATTTTTGTTTATTTTGCCACAGCGCTTCATAAACAATTTATATTTAAATAAATAACAAATTTTTTACAATGGTATGTACAATACTTTCTATTACTACATAATAATAACTGCTACTTTATTCTCAAATTTTTTATGCCTCCTTATGTTAGCTATAATTCTAAATTATAGAACCATATGGCATAGAATGTAAGAAAAATGTCTAATGAAATAAAACAACTGCGTAATAATAATGATTCCATATGTTTTGAACTTTCTGTTCAATTGAGAAAAATATTCTAACCTAACAAATATATCGAAAGAAGTACCGTTCCGTCCTTTCTGCCTACCCCTGTTTTGAATTCACAAGTCTGGTATTACCTAGGCTGACCATGGGTTCGATCCCAGATCGATGTATAATAAAATCTCATGTACATAATCCGACAAACCAAACTTAGATATACCTCAACAGAACTGGCCACTCGTTAGGTATAGCTTCACAAATAGGTACCATCGGCTATAACACATCATCAGAAGCTATAAGGCAACCCATGAAGAAAGAAAAGGAATGTTAACATTATTGGTTACTGCTTGACACCTAATTTCAAATCATTAGACTCACAATTTTTTATTGTCACACCAAAAATATAGTAAACTTACATTACATTATTGCTTCTGGACAATTTTAATATCTATCATCACACTTTTTATCCCAAGGGGGTTGGCAGCGACAATCGAATGCCATTTGCTACGATCTTGACATACCTCTTTCGCTTCTTTTATATTCATCATACCTTTCATAAATGCTTGGCAATTGTGTGCACTTTTAACAGTGTTCTTGTATAAAGAGATAAATGCACTGGAAATGCGGCTATTACATAGAATGTGTGATGTATGAATTATTGACCGCATTCAGAATGATGTTATTAGAGAAGATTGTGGAATGATGTATAATATTTTATTTTTTTCAAACCCTATGAGCCCCTGGGAACAAAAAAAAAATAAAACATTATGAAATTTTGTCCACCCTATCATTATACATATATTAAAAGAATAAAAATAGCCTTTGTCAGCGAACCATTTTAAAGTTTGAAATCTTAGATCCAAGTATTTATTTAATTATTAAAAGAAACTACTTTTCTTTTCTAATTGCTGACACCAGCAACCTTACTATCATGGTCAGGTTATCCTTTAACATAGGCCTCCTCCATACTGCAACGATTTTAGCAGATCCTTCTCCATTATAATTATATTGGTAATTACTAATTAATAAATAATGGTTAATATTGCACTAAGCACCAATTTTCTTTGCTTTGCTCACAATGCTTCCGAGGGGACAATTATTAAAAGACAACTATGTTGTTAGAGATGACACCAGGTTGTATACGGCTGGGTGGGACTAGGAAGACAGTCTGAATCTTCTGTATAGCATGAGTTGTAAAGGAGTTGCCGGACTTCTATTCAAGCTCATTGAGGCACCGCTCTTGTGTGCGATGTGTGTGGCAGGGGCACTGTGGGTACCCTTAGGCCATATATTTATAGTAGGTATTTAAAAAAAACTGTCTTTACGCAAAAACTACTGATCGGATTTTGTTGCGGTTTCCACTATTGGATAGGTTGATTTCATTAGTATTAAACATGGACATATCATGTTTAGGAGCTGATCATTATGTATAAGCTGAGTATTAGTGAATCAAGGCTGGAAAAAGGTTAGCCCCAGCGAGTTTTATAAAGTCATATAACAAAATTATGTAGGAAAGAATTGTATAGATTAAAATATATATCTATCTTCACACAAAGAGACACAATCAAATGCCATTTGCTATGGTTCTGACTAGGGAATGCAATCCCGCAAAATAATTTCAATCCTGGTATTTGTGGGATTGAACCAACTTAGTCCCGCGGGATCCCGCAAGGTCAACTTAAACCTCTAAAATCAATCGTAAATAATCGTAATAAAGACCTAATAGACCTTGTTACATGGTTTTAATTTTAACCCAAATTAAATAAGCTTTTTGGTACATTTTAAATGGTTTATTAATATATGTAATAAATAAATATAAAAATTGATTTATCTATAGATTCTATGACAATCAATATTCAATGAAAAAAATCATTGCATTGCGTCATAATTACAAGTTGTAACTGGCAAAATATAAGTAATCAAACAAGGGGCGCGGGTGGGGAATTCTTTACCCCGCACCTTAGAGAAACACGTATGTACCAAGCTTCTCTGTAATCCCGCCAGTCCAGCGGGATCCCGTAAATTTTTCGGCCGAGATTAGTCCCGCACATGTATGCGGGATCCCGGTATTGCATGCCCTAGTTCTGACATATCATTCTTTTATATTCATCATACCTCTTTCATACATGCTTTTTTGTCATAAAAAATGTATTGATCGATGGTAATGTTAAAAGTACACACAATCGCCGAGATTAAAATAATCTTCAAAAAATCTGCAGTATAAACCGATATTGTACCCATGTGAAGCCGGTCTACATTGTATAACTCTCACCAAATACGCTCCTCCCTACTCTAGCGCGTTACATTTGGCGCCCACTAAACAAAAATGTTTTCTGCAATTGCTTAAGTACGAATATTTGACTTTTCCAGTCTCACACTATACTCCTAGTACAGCCGGGCCCGCGTCCCGAGACCCGCACCTACTCGGACTACGAGAGTGTGAATGATTGCATGGAGGGAGTGTGCAAGATATATGAAGAACACCTCAAGAGGAAGAATCCCAACACACCCACTATTACTTACGATATCTCGCAGCTATTTGATTTTGTTGATCAGGTATGTGTTAATCTTGAAACCACTTTTTTTTCGCCATATTGAACAGAACAGAACTGTATTTTTCTGTCGTTTTATTGTCGCAACGGATTTTACGTTATATGATATTATGTTAAAATACAAACATAATAATTATAATTCATGATTGGAAACACTAAGTTTAACGCCCTAGATCGCCTTTCCCATTTAAAACATCACAATTAACTATTTTCCTAGAGCTCTGTCTCGCGACACAAAACGATACCAACGAAATCTAAGGTAACTTATTACTGCGCACCTGGTCAGTATAACTGGTCAAAGGGGAAAAAATTGGCGAAATTGGCCCGTCTATCATATGGCCCCTCCATAGGCTTAGTACTCTATGATGGACCTAGATGTGTCACTTCTTTAACAGATGTGAAAATCCGCTTTTCCAGAACAGAACTAGCCACTCGTTAGGTATAGCCTCACAAATACCATCGGCTAAACGAGGGAGACTTGGTCTTGTGTTGGGTACCCTGGGACCGTAATGGTCCGTCTACACGCTCAGTCTTGACTGCACAAGTATTACGGACGGATAGACAGAACACGGAAGAGTGTGTACCGTGTGGACGGTACAAGTAAGCTCGCGCAAACCTCGTTGTTATTTAAGTAAAACCTTGCAAACCCAGAACTGCACACTCCAATCTTTAGCAAGTCAACGATTGCTCAAGCCGCGCTTTAGGGCTTGTGCGAGCTACCGTTTCCCGTCCACACGTACGAGCTTACTTGTGCAAACTGCATTGTACAAGTAAGCGCGTAGGAATGACTGTGCGTGTAGACTGGGCTTAAGGCACCCATGAAGAAAAAAAAAGGTGCGGTGAGTTTACGTGCCCTCCTATTATGTTACTGTAGTCTCTGGCCACACCGCAAGTTATATAAAGTCCTTACGCCATTGAGGTTTTTTTTATACGTTTATAAAAGGGATGATGATCTATCCAGTCAATACAATGTATGTATTTGTCACATTGCAGTTGGCCGACCTCAGTTGCCTCGTGTACCAGAAGTCTACCAACACGTACGCCCCATACAACAAGGATTGGATCAAGGAGAAGATATACGTGCTGCTGAGGCAGGCGGCCGGACACTAGGTGGACCAGGGGCTGGAGGGGTACTCAGTGCTGACCAATATGTGTTTTTCCATAAGGAACTCGTTGTTTGGAATAAGAAAGCTTGCTATAGACCGAGTGACATGTTTGAAAATAGGAAACTGTTACACTGGCGCCCAATATTTTTTTAAATATATCATTAAGGGAAAATGTTTCATATCTAGAAAAACTGAAGTTCGTTTTTGGTGAACAATCTTTTAAATATTGATAGACGAATTACTTAAAAAAGAATTTTTTTACCAAACAAGATGTTTTTTTATGTATATTTTTTTTTATATTTATATACTTATATAATATATGCTATAGTACAAAGTCATAGCCCAGGGCCCATATAACTCCCCTCTCATATTAAGTTAATAGAAAAATGTCAAAATATTAGTTACTCGGTCTATATTATTGCCTATAAAATATTTATTAAATAAAGTATTAGAACCACAACTTTATCATCTCTGCAGTCTTAACTCGTTCAATACAGCTTTAAAAAAAAATAGTATCTACGCGAGAGCTGCATTGTACGGTTTAAAGAATTAAGAGAAAAAATGATATGTACTCACAGACTCGCCGCACTGGCAGAACTCGGCCTCCTATTGGTGGAGATTGACGTTCGATATTCGATATTCGAAATAAAAAGTGTCATGGCGTAAACTGCCAAGGAGTTCATAATGCGTCGTCCCCTCTTTTGTAATAAGTTTAATAAGAAATAAATACGACTTATTTGCACTCGAATGAGTGTGAGATTGTAAATGATGTTGAAAGGCAATTTGGTTAAGTCTGTAATGATAGATATACGTACGTATATGTTGGACGAGCATCTGTGTTAAGGATCTTGTAGTCGGCCATTATAGAATCCAATTTAAGAGGCGCTTGAATAATACTGATATTATTATGTATTTGAGCAAAGTGTGAATGTAGAGAGATCAGCTTGAACTTTCCAAATGGGTTTTAGTTTCTTGGACATATTATTTTTGTATGAAAAATTGGTTATCATATTTCTGACTTTGAGGTTATGTTTTTCAGAGGCATTGAAGGTTCAGACTATTTACTTGGCAGATTGACCCACTAACACAAATGCTTTAAACATATACCTACGTAATAGTTCTTACCATATGGTTGCAAGTCATTGTTATATGTATATTTATTTCCTGTACGTCTTATCTTTCTTACTTTTAAAAATGAAAAATTGACTGTTCAAAATTCCAAAAATTCAATTAAATAATAAAAAAATACTGAAAACAACCAAGACGGTTTTGTTAGGGTTTCAATAGGCTCTCCATAGAATTGGGAATTATAATATTGTGCAATTGCCTTTTTTTTTAAGAAAGATGGCATTCCGAAGTGGTTTCTGAAAGATTTCCTCAATTAATGTATCAATTTTCAACCGTCAATTATCTTAAATTCACAGTTACTTTTCTCTTAGACATGTCATGGGTCGATTGTCGGCCATATTGTTTGTCATTGGGGTAGAAAACTGCATGTTTTACCCGACAGAGGGCGCTTTAGGCGATGGTTCCTTCACTTTCTGTCAAAGCTGTCATACGCCATACACATAATAGAAACTTATTGCGAGTTTTTAAAAGTGTGGTCCATATTATTGGAAAAACATAGGTGTACAATTAGGAGCAGCGTTGGTAGGACCCCGTAAAGGCTATATTCGCTTGTTGTCCTCACATTGAAGTTTTCATTTTGTTTAATTTCTAATGCCAACCTATCACATTAAAGCTCAATGACATTCAAATAGATACGTTTGTTTTCATGTAATTTTAAAGTGTCAAGCGAATACTTTTTCTAGTTGTCCTTGCAATTCTGCTCCTGATGGTACATACATTGATTTCCTAAAGATCTAAATAATAAAATATGTTATCTAATAACACAGCCTTTTTACCATTCATATGAGAGTTTAGTTAATTTTTTAGTTGTAGTTAATATTGTCATCATGTAATACTTACCGAAACAAACCTCCAGACGATGTAAAAAACTACAAAGTTGACAGTTATCTGGGGAACGTCGCCTAGAGCGCCATTTACAATTAGCTTTTGAGTTTTGTTCCCCATTTGTCAGACCACACTTGGGTTTTTTTATAAAAATGTAAAATAAATTTGGAATTTTTCATGTAAATTTTTGCTTTAGATTTTGTATAATTCAACAATATGGCGGATTTACGATCGGCCCATGACATATTAATAATATTTTTCATGAAATTCATTGATACCAACATTGCAGCGTAGGGAACTCTTTTGTGAAAAGCAAAGATTTTTTTTATTACACTGTCTACTTATGAATATTGTGAATATATTATTTATTTGTTAAAATTTGAAATAATTGCCTCTATTTTATTCCTTTCTTTATTTACAACATTTGACCATAACGACTTTGTTAAAAAATATTTTTGTTAATTTATAGATAGTATTCTCGCTAAAAACTAAAATACGCCAATTCGGTATGTAAAGTAAAAGCTAAGATACGATTTTTATTTTAAAGATTAAGCTATTTTAAGAAACTAATTTGAATATTTTTGATTTCTATACAGTAGTTTTTTTATAATAAATTATCAAAGTTTTAGCACTGATGACGTCATTTTGTCGGCTGAATACTTCAATACCTTTGATATGTTGCTACAGAAAAAAGAACATCTGTGTTCTTTGACTTTGACATTTAACAAACAATAGTGTTGCCGTCTCTAAATCCTACAAAATCTACCAAAACCTACCACTTGTAGAAGAAACATATTAAAACAGCAACAAACAAACACATCTTTACGGCTTTTATATATATATACAAAGGTCAAAGAATATCCTACCATAAAAAATGCTTAAACATTCTTCCTAAATAATAAACTATATTAGTTATAAAAACTACTGAAATAGTATTATATATAGTAACAGGGTAACATTGGTTGACAAGTTGACAAGTAAATATATTGCTTTTATTTAGCCGATATAATGACGTCATTCATAGGTGAAATGTAGGTTAAGGTGGTTCGTTTTCCATACAAAAATGTAATTAAGATTAACTAATCAGTAAAAATGTCTAAATATGGGCTTACTTAACTATTTTCGGCTTTTATGTTGCGCCAAATCAATAAAAAATAACTTTTTTATAATAGAAATAATTAATATTAATATAAAAAAAGTTATTTTTTATTGATTTGGCGCAACATAAAAGCCGAAAATAGTTAAGTAAGCCCATATTTAGACATTTTTACTGATTAGTTAATTAGTTTATCTTAATTACATTTTTGTATGGAAAACGAACCACCTTAAGTAAATTATTTGTTTTTGAAAAAATATAGACAATCTCACGATTTTAAGAGTTATAAATTGAAAAATACGGATTATTAAACCAATATCTCGGAACGATTTTGGATTCAGCATACCTTAACTTTTACTTTACCTACCGAATTCCAGCGAACGCCATAAGGCCTTATTACACTGCTCTGAACTCGGAAGCCATCCTGATTGGTCTAATTTAGAATTGTAACCGTCCGAACTTATCCCCAAATCCCAATAAGAATTCAGAGCAGTGTAATAAGGCCTTTATATTTGATTTAAATGTGTGAATCGACCTTTTGTTTATATACTTGTAGGTAGACAGAGAAAGAGTTTTTTTTTTTCGTCTCAAAGATATCTATTATAATGTTAAGAAGGACGTTTGTAGATTTTGTAATGTAAAAATACATTTCGTAAATAATTATTTGGTTTTGGTTTTATTTATACCGGCAGAGGGCGCCGTCTGTGTATCTGAAGTCAGTTTTTCTGTAATAAAGAGGAAAGATTTGTATTTTTATATGTTTGTGTGTGTGAATATTTGTAATGAATAAACTCAAAAACTACTGTGCCGATTTCAAAAAATCTTTCACCATTGGAAAGCTACATTCACCCTGAGTGACATAGGCTATATTCTATTTTCAAAAAATTAGGGATCATTACTAAAACTCCAATAATGTAACCCAAGGTGTAAAAAAATGACCTAAGAAATTCCTTACATCGCGTGCGCTGCGAAAACTTTTGATGATATAGAGGTAGTGGTAGAGGGTAGGGGTAGAAGTAGGGGTGGGGGTAGGTATAGGGTATATTTTATTTTGTTCGTAAATATCCACGGGCGAAGCCGGGGGCGGAATGCTAGTCTATTATAAAACGAAAGTCCTCCGCCGCGTCTGTCTGTCTGTCACCTTTCACGCAAAAACTATTGAACGGATTTTCTTGCGGTTGTCACTTTTAGATAGGTTGATTTACAAGTATTAAACATGGACCTATCATGTTTAGGAGCTGAGCATTAACAGTATTGGTGAATCAAGTCGGGGATTAGGCCTAGCGAATTTTCTTGGCGTATGCTGTCTAATCCATTAGATATAACAAAATTATTTACAAAAAGTCCGCGGTAGCATATCTATCTCTAATACATAAGTAGTTATACGTAGGCGTTTTGAACACGCAACCTTTATGTAATGATTGTTTTGTAAATAAGACAAGTCTAAAAAAACGTAGGTACCATTGAACTCTGACCTTATAATCCTGCGACCTTTGCACAATACTAAAATATGCAGTGGGACAATCCTTAGGATTCTTAATCCCACTATTATCTCGGCTCTGAAAACTTATATCTAGATACAAGTTAAAAATAGGTTAGCGAGGAGCGTGGTTCGTTTAGTGTGACAAAAACGGTGTCACCACGAACAAAACGGGACCACAAGCACTGGTGGGTGATAACGAGTCGGACATCAAATATACGCACCGAATCTTACGAGGGCCACTTATTTGGCGGTATACAAACCTTATGTGGCGCTGCAGTGTGAAGCCGCGGGCGATGACCGCGAGAGCCGCGCTCCTCGTTATTTTGATTCCCAGATTGCCAAATTTCTCATTTCATCTTGTTAGAGCCCCAAGAATGTATGAAAGGGGTTCGTTTCGGTCTCCTTTCTGCATTGAAATCTTACCTGACTTGAATTCCACTGCTACAAGGAAAACCTATGTTTCAGTTGATTTAAAAATTGCGTTCCCACTTCAATGATCAATTTTAAGGGCAGTCTGAAAACGGCCTTTACAATTTGATGAAATAAGTCAACCCAAATGCAACGCATGCAAGAATTTTAAAGGGTTCTTCTAATATAAGTGGGAATGCACTTTTACTCGACAATTACACAGTTCGGTATGTAAAGTAAAAACTAAGCTATGTTTTTTATATTTTTATTTTAAGGCTCCTATATCCATTTTTTCTGGCATAAACTATTCCCAATTTCTCTGTAAATAATTCACCTGAGTCACTGTAATTTATTGGTTAAACTTTGCCCCCGTTTTCTCTTTCATAGTCTATCACAAAGCTCTTAATTTGATAAATATAAATAAAAAAATTAATAAATTATGAAAGAGAAAACAGGGTGCAAAATAATCCTTTATTTTACTACCCATATTTCCTATTCAATAAAACCAATTGAAAAAATAACAGCTATTTCACTTATAAGTAACTATATGCTAAATTACAGTGTCACATGTGGATTATTTACAGATAAATTGGGAATAGTTTATCCCCATACAAATTATGGATATAGGGCTCTTAAAGATTAAGTTATTTTAAGAAACTAATTTGAATATTTTTTCTATACAATCGAATTAAAACCATAACTCAGACCATTTATAATAGTAATGTAATACACAATATTGGTTTATTCGATTAATACTAACATTAAAATAGGCAAAAAATAATTTAGCAATAAAACACTAAGTATTATAAATCGTCTACGCTATGAAAAATTTCGTTTGATTTGATCTGTAAATTAAAAAAAAAACTATAAATGAGACATTAGCACCTTCTATTGAGAATAAGGTTTGAGACGACCCCCTTAAGTAGCATCTATTATTTTTAGAAGAAGTGTGAAGTTCTATTAATACAAATAAAAATACAGAAATAATAGTTGAAATAATATATTTTAATTTTCACCAATGTTTATTTACAATATTCTATATAAATCGGTATAAATACAGTATTATACACCACAATCTCTCACACAGACTTTAAAGAGAACAGCTCCGCGTCGCTGTTGCTAACAAAAACGTGTTGGACACCGTCCACAGACTAGTAATGCATAGAGTAACTTGTAGTAATGTACGATAGAGCGAGCGTGCACGGTACACTCACTCTCGGCCTGTCAATTTACTAATCTGTACACGTTTTTGTTAGCAACAGTGACAGAATAGGGGCGGCTGAGCGTTGATTAATATCATGCAGCCAAATATGTTAATTAAATTGCCTCACTTTTCATTATATATTATACAAAAAATAATAATTTACAAATATTGCCCCTTTAAGTAATTATTTTAAATCGTACCTAACATAAATTAAAATATTTTTTATACTTAAATCTTAATGTACGTTTTGTCAATAGAAATAACACAAGAAATCCATAATAACCTCACAATTTATACATAATTATTTAAACACAGTTTATCAACTGTATAGTTATACCATGCTTTATCTTGCTCTAACGAAGCTGCCATTCAATATTATATAAAAAGATAAATTAATTAATTATATTTTAAGTATTTTTTTAATACATATCAATAATTAGTAATAAAGTATTAAGAGGCTACCTTCATATTAAATCATATTTTTTAAATCGTTTTGAGTGAAACCTAAAGCTCTTACAAATACAGAAATAATTACATGTTATAATTAATTATATTTCATATTAATCTGTTAATCATATAACATGTTTTAAGAAACTTTGCTCGATAGAAAGAAATTGCAAAGTAGCCTCTGAAAATAATCTCCTTTCCAAATTTCTCAGTAGTACATGAAGTATTGTTTATTAAATTATGTACAAATTTGTATCATCTATTACTAAAGTAAGATGTTAATTTAGATTTTCAATAAAGCTACTCCTTTAATTTAAATTAATTATTTTTGATTTGTCACTTAGGACGTTTGTTCCAAGCACCTTTCGTGCGCCTCTTCTCTTTTGTTTCTATTCAATGCGACAGAGAGAGATTCAGCGGAGAGACCAATCGATCACGTAGCGCTAGGGTAGCGCTAGAGTATCGTATGCAGCTAGGCCACGCCCCTCAAACTATGATTTTATTTGAATGTATCGTCTTAAATATACCTAGTAATTTGCTCAGCTCTCTTCAAAATGTGTACATCGGCTATTATAGCCATTTATCGGATCCTAATAGAAACAAAGCGTAATTGTTTCTGTCAAATTGTTTCTGAAATACGTAAATGAGTCATAGGCAAAACCTTTAAACAACTTATTTGAGGAAAAATAGACAAATGTTATTACCAGCCCCTCTATTTCGTATCTCTGTTGTTAACCAGCCACAATGTACGATAGGCCGAGAAACATTACACTCAAAAATTATATATTATTCTTTATTGCCTTTTATGGAAGGAAGCAAAGGGTCAAGTCAGGCTAGGGTCAACTGGAGACATATTTTAGTGCTATTAGGTCCAGACCGCCTCTCAGGCTAGGGTCAACTGGAGACATATTTTAGTGCTATTAGGTCCAGACCGCCTCTCAGGCTAGGGTCAACTGGAGACATATTTTAGTGCTATTAGGTCCAGACCGCCTCTCAGGCTAGGGTCAACTGGAGACATATTTTAGTGCTATTAGGTCCAGACCGCCTCTCAGGCTAGGGTCAACTGGAGACATATTTTAGTGCTATTAGGTCCAGACCGCCTCTCAGGCTAGGGTCAACTGGAGACATATTTTAGTGCTATTAGGTCCAGACCGCCTCTCAGGCTAGGGTCAACTGGAGACATATTTTAGTGCTATTAGGTCCAGACCGCCTCTCAGGCTAGGGTCAACTGGAGACATATTTTAGTGCTATTAGGTCCAGACCGCCTCTTTAATAACAATCCAACCGTAAAATCTTTTATATCAGCTTACAAAAGATTGATCTGAAAGACTTAGATTAAAATCAGCGAAAACGGGAATTGCTTGGAGTTAGACAAAATTGCTATTTTGTCTGCTAGAACCATGTCAACTGTGTATAAAATAAACAGTTCGTCGAACTATAACAAAATTTTCAACCAAATGTTACATCATAGTAATATCCAAACCCAATATACTGAATACGACGAAAGCGTGGTGCTACTGGAAGATACTGCTTCTTTGTCTCAATTATGTATGATGATTGTTTCCTATGTATCTGGAAATCTAGTAAAAAGAATAACTAGAAAACTAAGATGCGATGTTTACAAGTTCGTCTGAAATGTTTCGCAATTCTTTGATTGTCAAAAGGGATTATTCAAAAACAGATGATGATGATGATGCGGGTTATCTGACGTACCCATCAAATGATGTAGTTACATTGTGTTGTAGAGCAGAGAGTTGTTTCAGAGAAAACATGAAGACAAAAAGTATGAACAATTTTATTTTGCAAGAAATTAGTGCCTGTTCGAGGATTTGAAATATCATGTTTTAGAACAAGATCCTTTGGATGATCATAGATACCTACTCATGAAAAGTATAATTGAAATGTATTCAAAATATGACCTACTCATGAAAAGTATAACTGAAATGTATTCAAAATATGACCTACTCATGAAAAGTATAACTGAAATGTATTCAAAATATGACCTACTCATGAAAAGTATAACTGAAATGTATTCAAAATATGCATAAGTCTTTACAAGAAATTGAAGAGAGCACAGTTAAAACTGGAAAAGTGTAAGGATAGAGAAAAGAGAATGGCAAAGGAGTTCAAACTGGCCAATAAAATAATTAATAGCAACAGTTTTGAAGCAGTGGTTGAAAAATTTCCAGTTGGTGCAAGAATTATTGCTTAAATGCAAAAGAAAGAACTGGGAAAAAAAAAGAAAAAGGAAGACGATATACAAATAAGGAAAAATTATGTTTTTAGCCCTAAGGCCTATAGAAATTATAGCAATATGATGAGCGTAATACCAGCCCCAATAACTTTAAATAAATTTATTAGAAAGGCCAATTTAAAATCCGGTATAAATGAAAATAATTATTCACATCATTGAAGGAACAAGTCAGAAAATTTAAACCAGAATTTAGACTCTGTTCTCTTTTATTTGATGAAATAAGCTTACAATCTGGGTTACAGTACAATGAGAAGAAAGATAAAGTTATTGGGTTTGCTGATAATGGAACGTCCTCAACAAAAACATTTGGGGATCATGCACTGGTTTCATGGGTCGAAGTATTTTTAAAAATTATAAGCAACCTAATAGGTGACACATTTTGCACATCTGCAACAAAGAGTATGGAATTAAAGAACCAAATAAAACAATATTTTTAAAGTACTAGCTACAATTTGTGACCAAGGCACAAATAATACCAGTGCTAAACAGAGCCTCATAAATGACACACGAGAAAAATATTTAAGAGATGCAAACTTTTGAAAATTTATTTTTTGAAGTAAACAATCACAAAATAGTGCCTTTGTATGATCCCCCACATTTATTAAAAGGGGTCAGAAATATATTGCTGACAAAAAATATAAAATATGTCAAAGGGCAAGGAGTTGGTGGCAAAATGGGAACACCTAGAAATGTTGTACAAAGAGAACCCAGCTTATAATGGCATCAGACTCTTACCAAAATTGACAGCCCACCACGTAATTCGAAACTGTATTAAGAAAATGAAGATAGAACTTGCTGTACAAGTATTTAGCTCTCGTTGCATCAAGTATTTAGCAGGCAACATTTTTTATTACAGTTTCATTATTTTAGTACCTAAAGCGCAACTATATGCATGTCTTCCGTCCTTTTTGCATTTTATATGGGCTATTTAAAAAAATGCTGAAATTGTATCATTTGATACCCTGGAACCGTAACACGATTTCGGGAGCTGTAAGGCAACCCGTGAAATTAAGCACTTACGAACTTGATAATACATATCAATGATATAATTGCTGTGTTGTAAGAATATATTTTCAGATAAAGGAACTTTAACACTTTAATCAAGATCCACTTGAAAACTTTTTTGGCAGGATAATGATGATATGTGAATCCTATGTGTGCATCATTTGAATCTGCATTTTCTACGATGTTAATAAATTCATTCACTGGTGCACACTCACCGGGTGCTAATTGTCAATAAGATTTTTGCAACAATTTAAGACCCATCAAATCAATTTTGCAAGGTAACACAGCCACAACTAACGTTGAAGTTCGTGAAATAAATAGTAGCCTATTTTCGGCGATAATATTTTGGTCACTCTTGATGCCAAAAGAAACCACATGACCAAATATTATCCTCACAAGAAAATAGAGGCTATATTCAACATAGAGAATATGGCTCAAACTAATTGTGGCTGTCTTATCCCAGCAATAAACTTTTAAATGCAGTGTCAGACATCCAGGATGTTACTTATAACGTTCTGAAAACGGAATTAAATAATAATTGCTTAAAGTTATATATAAAAACAGTATTAAAAGTACACATCGACCACAATTTTCTCACTTGTGTTGATCACAAATTGACCATTATAGAATATTTGGAAAATATCTCATGCAGATTTTTCATTAATCATTTTTGCAAAGACCTAAATAATTTAATTATTGTAAAGAGGACAGATTCCGATCCTTATAATCACTTGCAAACTCCTTCCTATCTCACTCCTTCCTGCCCTCCAATAAATTATCGGCTTCTATTCCTACATTTAATTTCTCAAGAATGGGACTGGTCAGGGGTATCCCAGTGGACTGGTCCATGGAAGACCTTATAAGTTATATTGACATTCCTGATGGTTGTGGTGAGGTCCTAAAGGCTCGTCGCCTTAACAGAAAAGTTTTAAATAACAACATTGCCGAGTGGATCCCGACCCAAACAGTTGTGTTAACCTTCCATACTTCCATCTCAGTTGAAACCTATCTTTTCCCCACAATCCAATGCCTCAATTGTTGTCGCTTTGGCCACATTAAGGCTCAATGCAGATCAACTCCCCGTTGTTACAAATGTGCCCAGCCCCACTCAAGCGATAGTTGTTCTGTTATTGAAGCGGAGGCCAATTGTCTCTTCTGCTCTGGTCATCATTTTTCATCATCTAGGTCATGCCCAGAGCAGATGAGACAACGCCAAATTAAAATTAAAATGTCTCAAAATAATATATCTTATGGTGACGCTTCTTCCCAGACCCCTGTCAGCAGGAGGTCATATTCAGAGATAGCCAAAGAAACTCCCCCTCCGTCTCTCCCTCCCCTCCATCATCAGCCCCACTCCTACAGAAAGACTGTTCTGATCCCGAAAAATCCTCACCCTTCATCCCCTCATTCGGGATCACATACTCTTCCACTTAATAATTCTCTTAATTCGTTTCCCTCGGAATTGGGTAATGGTGTTGCCCTGCACCAATCCAATATATCTTCCAATGACAATCTAATTGAACTTCTACTCTCTATCATAATTAATTTGATATCTAAATTCAGTGACTCTATACCGCCCAACGTTGCCCATTTACTTTCCCAACTCACCACCATCATTAGGCCAAATAATGGACCTGAATCTCCTTCTTCAGTGGAACTGTAAGAGCATCAGACCTAAAAAACCTGAGCTCTTACATCTGATCAAAAAATATAATCCTGCCGTCCTTGCCATCTCTGAAACTTGGCTGGTTCCAGGGTCCCATTTTAGGGTCCCAGGCTATGCTTGTTTGAGAGATGACAGGGTTGATGGATATGCAGGCTGTGCCCTACTTGTTAAACTTTCCCTTATATATTCCCAACTCCACCTCCCATCCCACAGTGACCTCATTAATGCGGTGGCTGTTGAAATCTCCAATACTACCTTCTTGTCCCTCTATATCCCTCACCCGTGCCCTTCTGTCCTTCCAGATCTTCATAGTATCCTTTCTTCTCTTAAACCACCTTTTGTTGTTATGGGGGATTTTAACTCTCATCACACCATTTGGGGTAGCCATAGATGTGACGCATTTTCATCTTATTTATTGGACCTGTTCAATGAGGTTAGCCTGTGTTTATTAAATGACGGATCCCCAACCCGTAGAGTTAACCCATCTCAGAACCCTGGGAGTGCTGTGGACCTCACCCTATGCTCCCCTTCCCTAGCTTCATCTATGTCCTGGAAGACGGAGGAAAGCTCCCATGGCAGTGACCATTTCCCAATAATTCTTAAATTAACCCATAGATCCTTCCCTTTTATCCAACAGTCCACTTTTCTTAAATATATTCTTTCCAACGCTGATTGGCCAGAATTCTCTAAATCTTTAGACAAATCCCTTAATTCTCTTCCTGTCCTCTCCCAAACTAACGCTTATTATGTGTATGATCTATTTGTTAAAGCCCTCTCCTCTACAGCTGATGCCCACTTCCCTCTTAAGAACTCTAATTTGTCCAGACCATCATCCACCCCGTGGTGGGACAAAGACTGCACAGATGTCATCAGGAGACGTAGAGAGGCTGAGAGACGATATAAAGTAAATATGTGCCTCGCAAACTTTATTAACTATAAGGAGTGTTCAGCTCAAGCCCGCCGTCTCTTGAAGAAGAAAAAGAGACAGGGTTGGTCCAGGTTTTGTGAGTCCCTTAGCCCTAGGTTTCCTTTATCCCTGGTTTGGAAAAATATAAAAAAATTCAGATCTTCCCTCTCAAGAGAATGAATTATAGGAAAAAGAAATTTAATAAAAAGTAAAATGTGATGTAATTTACAAAATCAAAAACGTTTAGTAAACTGTTTAGTAATAAGTACATGAATAACGTACTGCCCCGCGCCCCACCGCACTCTCCTCTTAAATTACGTCAGAATACTGTTTACAGGTCAGGCTAACAGGTGGCGCTAGTTTAAATCTTTCAAATAATTTGGCTGAGATAACCCTCTATTCCCAGTATAAAGAGTACTCTATCTCTATGGTCATTGGTCAGTTCATAAAAGTCCATCGGAGTAGACGGTAGTGTCAGTATTGTGAGTTATTAGTTTTTTTTACGAACACGGCATTTAGATTCATTTACTTCTATAAAAAATGGAACCCAAAACGTGAGCATCATAAAAATAAAAACAAAGTAAGTTACTTATCTACCTACCTACATAAAACTAATAATGTGTTACCAGGTATACGGTCCCTTACCAAAATTTTTTTTAGTGAGGTCAATCATTTTGCAATTTTCCTTTTGACTAGGTAATATAATATTATGCTACTGTACCTACTTTACTTTGATATAATTAAAAATTAGAAATATTATTAAAAAAGGAAACATAGGAGAGTTTCATTTTCGGCCCACACTTAATTATTACGTTTATAATATAAGCACCTTGTAAACAACGTAATAATAATGAGACATTATAACAAAAATACATTCTGTTTTTATTTCTTTATTTTTTGATATTGTGGGCCAGAGCTCCATACATTTGTGAAACATCTCCTTTTATTTCAGGTTAACGATGCTTGGAATGGCATAGCGGAAAATATGAATATTCCTGTGACTGAACTAAAAAAAAAAGAAAATCCCTTAAATCCCTAGAAAACATAGCACGAAGAAAACCCAGTCAATACAATCTGGTATGGGCGAAGGTGAACATTACAATCCTATTTGGCCATTCTACGAGGTCCTTGACAACTTTTTGAACGCTGTGTATGAGTCTTCCAGTGAACTTACCACCGAAGTTAGTAAAACAACATTTATTATTCCACATAAATTATTTTAAACTAAAGAACTAAAGCTTGTTCAATCAATTCGGTCGGAACGTGAGATGTTTTTTGACACAGTGAAAATTCTAGAAGAAAAATCGTGGCTTTGTGAAAATTATCTTTGACCCATTCTATTTTTTCGGCAGTTGCGCCAAGACCTCCTTCAGTTGCTTGTCATTAGTTTTCGCAGACACATCTTTTCGTTTACAATAGTAAAATATTACCATTTCTTTTCTCACCATGAAAAGACGGTTAATTTGTGCTCGTACAGTGTTTGTGATATATCTATATAGTTGTACCTAGTTATAAGGGCGTTTATCTAGGATGTTAATCAAATTGGGGCATTCGGTCTTTAACATGTTTACAATATAGACAATTAGAATAAATTGATAATTTCAGAAAAACATGGTACGTATGTGGAATGTTTTACAACTTTTAAATGCAGCTGATGTAGAAGAAAGAAGGCAAACAAGGCTTGCATTGTATGCTAGGAGGAGAAACCAAAGAATAAACTTAATAAGGCACATTGCTGAAGACCAGTTTTGTGCCAATTATAGGATGCATAGAGGAGAATTTAATTTCCTTTGTGCATAGTTAAGGGCACATACTGAGCTAAGAGATTCAAACATATATCTGGAAGTAAAGGTATTGTTACTTATTCTATACCCAACTACAATTAGGTTGATATTTAAATATTTATAGACAATTAGAATAAATTGATAATTTCAGAAAAACATGTTACGTATGTGGAATGTTTTACAACTTTTAAATGCAGCTGATGTAGAAGAAAGAAAGCAAACAAGGCTTGCATTGTATGCTAGGAGGAGAAACCAAAGAATAAACTTAATAAGGCACATTGCTGAAGACCAGTTTTGTGCCAATTATAGGATGCATAGAGGAGAATTTAATTTCCTTTGTGCACAGTTAAGGGCACATACTGAGCTAAGAGATTCAAACATATCTCTGGAAGTGAAGGTATTGTTACTTATTCTATACCCAACTTGATATTTAAATATTTATAGACAATTAGAATAAATTGATAATTTCAGAAAAACATGTTACGTATGTGGAATGTTTTACAACTTTTAAATGCAGCTGATGTAGAAGAACGAAAGCAAACAAGGCTTGCATTGTATGCTAGGAGGAGAAACCAAAGAATAAACTTAATAAGGCACATTGCTGAAGACCAGTTTTGTGCCAATTATAGGATGCATAGAGGAGAATTTAATTTCCTTTGTGCATAGTTAAGGGCACATACTGAGCTAAGAGATTCAAACATATATCTGGAAGTAAAGGTATTGTTACTTATTCTATACCCAACTACAATTAGGTTGATATTTAAATATTTATAGACAATTAGAATAAATTGATAATTTCAGAAAAACATGTTACGTATGTGGAATGTTTTACAACTTTTAAATGCAGCTGATGTAGAAGAAAGAAAGCAAACAAGGCTTGCATTGTATGCTAGGAGGAGAAACCAAAGAATAAACTTAATAAGGCACATTGCTGAAGACCAGTTTTGTGCCAATTATAGGATGCATAGAGGAGAATTTAATTTCCTTTGTGCACAGTTAAGGGCACATACTGAGCTAAGAGATTCAAACATATCTCTGGAAGTGAAGGTATTGTTACTTATTCTATACCCAACTTGATATTTAAATATTTATAGACAATTAGAATAAATTGATAATTTCAGAAAAACATGTTACGTATGTGGAATGTTTTACAACTTTTAAATGCAGCTGATGTAGAAGAAAGAAAGCAAACAAGGCTTGCATTGTATGCTAGGAGGAGAAACCAAAGAATAAACTTAATAAGGCACATTGCTGAAGACCAGTTTTGTGCCAATTATAGGATGCATAGAGGAGAATTTAATTTCCTTTGTGCACAGTTAAGGGCACATACTGAGCTAAGAGATTCAAACATATCTCTGGAAGTGAAGGTATTGTTACTTATTCTATACCCAACTTGATATTTAAATATTTATAGACAATTAGAATAAATTGATAATTTCAGAAAAACATGTTACGTATGTGGAATGTTTTACAACTTTTAAATGCAGCTGATGTAGAAGAACGAAAGCAAACAAGGCTTGCATTGTATGCTAGGAGGAGAAACCAAAGAATAAACTTAATAAGGCACATTGCTGAAGACCAGTTTTGTGCCAATTATAGGATGCATAGAGGAGAATTTAATTTCCTTTGTGCATAGTTAAGGGCACATACTGAGCTAAGAGATTCAAACATATATCTGGAAGTAAAGGTATTGTTACTTATTCTATACCCAACTACAATTAGGTTGATATTTAAATATTTATAGACAATTAGAATAAATTGATAATTTCAGAAAAACATGTTACGTATGTGGAATGTTTTACAACTTTTAAATGCAGCTGATGTAGAAGAAAGAAAGCAAACAAGGCTTGCATTGTATGCTAGGAGGAGAAACCAAAGAATAAACTTAATAAGGCACATTGCTGAAGACCAGTTTTGTGCCAATTATAGGATGCATAGAGGAGAATTTAATTTCCTTTGTGCACATACTGAGCTAAGAGATTCAAACATATCTCTGGAAGTGAAGGTATTGTTACTTATTCTATACCCAACTTGATATTTAAATATTTATAGACAATTAGAATAAATTGATAATTTCAGAAAAACATGTTACGTATGTGGAATGTTTTACAACTTTTAAATGCAGCTGATGTAGAAGAACGAAAGCAAACAAGGCTTGCATTGTATGCTAGGAGGAGAAACCAAAGAATAAACTTAATAAGGCACATTGCTGAAGACCAGTTTTGTGCCAATTATAGGATGCACAGAGGAGAATTTAATTTGCACAGTTAAGGGCACATACTGAGCTAAGAGTTTCAAACATATATCTGGAAGTGAAGGTATTGTTACTTATTCTATACCAAACTACAATTAGGTTGATATTTAAATATTTATAGACAATTAGAATAAATTGATAATTTCAGAAAAACATGTTACGTATGTGGAATGTTTTACAACTTTTAAATGCAGCTGATGTAGAAGAAAGAAAGCAAACAAGGCTTGCATTGTATGCTAGGAGGAGAAACCAAAGCATAAACTGAGCTAAGAGATTCAAACATTATATCTGGAAGTGAAGGTATTGTTACTTATTCTATACCCAACTACAATTAGGTTGATATTTAAATATTTATAGACAATTAGAATAAATTGATAATTTCAGAAAAACATGTTACGTATTGTAACAGTAATCGATTCATAATCGATTACTGTCACATCTATAGACAAAATGTGAGTTGAGAGTCGGGAGGAGCAGTGGAAGGCGCTCGTTATTACTGCTGAATTGTATAAAAAGGCGAGAGTGGCGATCGCGTTAGGTAGTATAACTAACAAGATTAAATAATTAAATGCATTATGTATGTTCATTTTTTTTCTTATCATCTTCATCATATATCATCACTTACTTATGGAAGCGAGACTTGGGTATGGAATAAGAGGCATGAAAGTAAAATAAATGCAGTGGAAATGCGGTCTTTACGTAGAATGTGTGATATAAAGCGTATTGACCGTATCCGGAACGATGTCATTAGAGAAGAATGCGGAGTAAAAGATGATGATGTGACAAAAATGAAGAAAAGTAGTTTACGCTGGTTTGGACACGTTGAAAGAATGAAGGATGATAGATTGACTAAAAAGGTTTATATGGCTGAAGTGAAAGGAAATGCTAGCAGAGGACGACCTAGATGTACTTTTATTGAACATATAAAAAATATGTTGATCGAAGGAAATATTAAAAGTACACACAATCGCCGAGCATGTATGAAAGGTAAGATGAATATAAAAGAAGCAAAAGAGATATGTCAGGATCGTAACAAATGGCATTCGATTGTCTCTGCCTACCCCTCTTGGGATGAAAGGCGTGATGATAGATAGATAGAATAATTAAATGATCGAAAGCGGAAGTGCGGATACGGAGAGAAATATTCTTGCAACACCGGATACGGCGAACAGAGGGAAGCAGCGAGGTAGAAGGGGAAACGCGACACCGCGCTGTTGATTTATAGTCTTTGTGACGGACGGACGTGTGCGATGGAGAAAAAGACATAACGCGTGGCAAGCGTTATTGGTGCAGAGATGGCGTCGACTCAATCCTGGAGGTAGCTTGGCTAGCTACTCTGTCAGGGCGACGGAGGAGCATCTGACCCCGGCGTGACAATGATTTAGTGAAGTAACGGATGTCATTAATATCTCGACGTACCGGTGCATCTGGAATCTGGTAACCAAACCTTATACAATCTCACGCCGCCACTGCTGTGGCCATTGCACCAATTGAAAACTTCAATCACCATCCATCCTCGTTCTGAAGAATGTCGCTTCGTGATACTCGTGACTATGTCACCATTCTCGTCGAACCACTGCGAACCCCATCAAGATCAGCACGCCCGCTTATAAATGACTTCAAAACTAACCCCCGTCAAATCAACCAGCCACCTGTATAAATGTAATAGTTAGTAGTAGTTTAATAAGTAGGTCATAATAATTAGGTAAGATAGGTTAAGGTATAGAATAGGATAATATAATTAAATGTTTGATGTACCCGTAACCTTTGTATTCTTAACAGCCCGCTTGCTCTGTCTACCCTCACATAAACTTTATCACTACAGGCACTGTACGACCCTGAGGTGTCCACCCCGTCATCTTCAAAGAGTCTCATGCGAATTGACCAGCTAGGCTGGGCACTGCTTCTACAAAAACTACTGAACCGAGTTTCTTGTGACCTATAGGGTACCCCCCAGGTAAACTATAATGTAGTATGTAGTAGTATACTGTAGTATGTGGAATGTTTTACAACTTTTAAATGCAGTTGATGTAGAAGAAAGAAGGCAAACAAGGCTTGCATTGTATGCTAGGAGGAGAAACCAAAGAATAAACTTAATAAGGCACATTGCTGAAGACCAGTTTTGTGCCAATTATAGGATGCACAGAGGAGAATTTAATTTCCTTTGTGCCCAGTTAAGGGCACATACTGAGCTAAGATATTCAAACATATATCTGGAAGTGAAGGTATTGTTACTTATTCTATACCCAACTACAATTAGGTTGATATTTAAATATTTATAGACAATTAGAATAAATTGATAATTTCAGAAAAACATGTTACGTATGTGGAATGTTTTACAACTTTTAAATGCAGCTGATGTAGATGAAAGAGAGCAAACAAGGCTTGCATTGTATGCTAGGAGGAGTAACCAAAGAATAAACTTAATAAGGCACATTGCTGAAGACCAGTTTTGTGCTAATTATAGGATGCACAGATGAGAATTTAATTTCCTTTGTGCACATACTGAGCTAAGAGATTCAAACATATATCTGGAAGTGAAGGTATTGTTACTTATTCTATACCCAACTACAATTAGGTTGATATTTAAATATTTATAGACAATTAGAAGAAGAAGAAGTATAACACCTCTATCAAATTCTCATGTGTCAGACTCTGGTTCTATTTTTGATACTCCCAGGAAAATGAGACTAAAACTTCAAGTCAAGAATACTTCCATATTACAAAAATTACAAAAGAAAAAAATAAAAAAACTACAACGTCAAAATTGTAATTTAAAGAAAAAAAAAATGTCTTTATGTAATGTAATAAAACATCTTAAAGAAAACAATTAATTAAATTATGACGTAGTAGAAAGACTACAAGCTAATGCGGATGTGGTCGAAATATTTAATGCGCCTAAGAGCGAACGAAAAATTAAAAATAATGTATCTTTTCGCCCTAAATATTCTGAAGTTCTTCGAATTTTTTCTCTTTATAATGTTAGTGGAGATGTAGATTATTAAATATATTAAGTGATATGGATTTAATCTGATGACTGACTACATGCGTCCTTATTATTGAGCTCGAGTATGATTTAAAATTCATTGAGAAATGCCTATGTCCAACTGCTACCATATTGTATAATGTAATTTCCAGCGAAAACGTTTAATTATTCTGATAGGTATTCAAATTATCTCTATATTATTTTTTTCTCCTAGACTAAAGAAAGAAAGTTTTATTTACAGAAAGTAATAAATATTACAATATAGATTATTAATAATTAAACTATTGTATTGTATAGGTATAATAAGGTGTAATGACGTCAAGTGTTTTCTAATTATGATAAAACAACTTAATTAAGGAGTGGGTTTAATAGGATGCATTCCTAATTTGATTTTAAATATTTGACTTTTTAACTAACCTTTATGCTGTGTTCGAAACTTAAGCTTCATTACTCTTTTGCTTTGTCTACAGATGGCTTCGAATAGAGCTAGAAAAATTCTCAATTTAGCTCTTAGTATAAAGCAACGAGGTCATGATAATGACAGACGAGAACAATTTCCCAATGAGAGACAATCAATATCAAACGAAGCATTTAATGCAAGCAATGCACTTTTTGAGAAAGACAGTAGATGCCCAAACGTTGCAAATGTTACATCTAACATGATAGAATCCCCCAACAGAATATGAATTATTTTTACCTTTAGAAAACATTGAAAATTATTCTATAGTAGACAATACACAAATTGAAGTAGTTGATCTTTCAGATTGCAATACTTCACACCTTACTGTACTTGAGCGTCTAATGAGATAAGGAATATGATTAATTATGATGCAAATACCCTAGAAACGAATACCGATGGTTTAGATTGCCATTTACTGGTGCCTGATTTATAAGTAACAATAATTCTGATACAGAAGGTGCTGATGTTATATCCAACATCAGTGAAGATTTTATTGACCCTAAATTAGTTCCGTATTCCTCAAGTTCTGGAGAAGATTCTCTGATACTTCCTTACCAAAGAAAAGTAAAAACAAAAAAGGTGGTTGCAGGTCAATAAAAGCGAATGGTTTATTGAGAAAAATAAAAAACTGCGTGAAAAAGGGTCTCAATATTATTGAAAAGTAAAAAAAGATTCAAAATGGGTTTATGAAGTTGTAAGAGAACCAAAACGTTTGAAAAACCAAATGCGGCCAAAAGAAAGGTTCCATTCCAAGACGACAAAAAAAAGGTTTTCTGTATTGTGAATTTACCTTTTTAGCAATGTTATTAAAACCACGCTAGATTTTTCTTTGTCTAAATATCCGATCTATACGAAACATCACATGTTGACAGCTAAATATATGGGTATATATATGATAGAATATTGTCATCTAATGGAAACATCTAATGGAGACAGTACGCTACCTATATAAATTTTGTTCCGTATTGTTTTGTTTAATTAAGGTATTGAGCTGTATTAAATTTTTGGCTAATGGTGGCTATCAAAGACAGGTTGGCCAAGACCATACACTATGCGAGTCGCAAAGTACTGTGAGCAGTTTCCTACAACAGTTTGTCGAAGCAATGATATTACATCAAATATTACCTACTGTTATGGCTGCAAGTTTTTAAAATTTGCAGGCTCTTGGCTAAATATGTCCATTTTCCGGGCACAGAAAATGCGAGGAGTGTGGCGAATGGTTTTGAGGAAAAATTTAACGTTCCCGGTGTGTTAGGGCTCATCGACTGTACACATGTAAAATATTTCCTCCGCCGGGGCCGCAAGGAGCCCAATATAAAAATCTCAGGAAAGATGCACACACAATTAACGTCCAACTGGTAGGAATGATGGAGAGGAATTTATCACGGCAGTTATGAAAAAAACATTTATTTGAATGTCCAGGCACCCAGAACATAAAAATAAACGCCTTATAAGGATATCGTGAGACGAAATCAAACAAAAGTGTCAAGATCATAATGGTAAGTTAATTTTAAAATGATCTAGAAACAGCCATTCAGGTGCCCGATTCAGTAAGACCACATTTTCAAAACGCATGTTTTGAAATCGATTAAAAAAACAAAAGTCACGTACTTTGTATTCAGTAAGAACTGTCACAAACACACAAACGGACGTTTTGACTACGTTTTCATCTGTCAAAAAGTTCGACAACAAAGTTCGCGCGTTTTGGTGAAAACGTGTTAAAACGTGCATCATTTGAGTATAAAAAACTGAGAACTTGAGGTTGAAATTTGAAAAATGGCGAATAATAAGCGTCAGGCAACAACCTGCCAGATTGCTTTTCTTGTTGATTCTATGTCAACCCATAGTGATTTGGCTCGTGGGAAGACCGATTCTCCACAAGGACGGGCTACCCATGATGCGCTTGGAGAAGTTTAGCCGAAAAGCTGAATGCTTTGGGTGGGGCAGTGAAATCTGTCGAACAATGGAAACAGGTAAATAAGTACCTTATTTATTTTGTGTTATTATCGTGATTTGGCTCGTGGGAAGACCGATTCTCCACAAGTACGGGCTACCCATGATGCTGCTTGGAGAAGTTTAGCCGAAAAGCTGAATGCTTTGGGTGGGGCAGTGAAATCTGTCGAAAAATGGAAACAGGTAAATAAGTACCTTATTTATTTTGTGTTATAATGGACACATCCATGAAGTCTTAAGTTAAGTGGTGCAGCAATATTACCAATAATGTAAATAAGTATTGCATTGGCTACTTTAATTCGCAGACATCGAGGAATTTAAAATCCAATACAAAGAAGGAGCAGGCGCGGAAAAGGATGGACAATGGAACTGGAGGTGGCTCCATGGACATTCCAGTTACAACAACAGAAGAGAAGGTATTGGGAATCCTGGGTCCTATAGCCATCCACGGTCTGGAAAATGTAGAAGAAACTGTGGTATGTGTAATAAAATAGTAAGTACTTTAAAAATGGAAATGCAAACAAATTCACTAAGCGTTCATATGTATTTGAGAACAAATTTCGATTGTAATAGCTAGATTTGTCAGAATCATATAAAATTTAACATTCTGCACATTTCAGCCATCAAAATAATCTTTTGCAATTGTAACTGTTTCTCTGTAAAATAATTCAAATCAGTGAAAGGATGTGACGTAAGTGGCTTTGATAAAGCATGCTCACTTTAATTTACATATTTAATTATTGTGCAGGTTGACTATATTCCAAACTCGGAGATCTCTATGCCTGCAACCAACTTTCCACCACCATTATCACCACGACCAATTTCCACCACTTTTAATCCTATAACTGTCCCTACGACCTTTTCCCAGCCCAACTCACCATCTATCCTACATAAAAACTATACCCAGTCACCACCACCACAGCTTCCAATGACTTCTCATTTATCCACACTACATCGAAGCAGAGGAATGAATATGCCAAACAGGCTTCCTAAAAGGAAACTTAATTCACAGTGTAAGTACCTACACAAAATTAATTGGTCACTAAGCACCATCATTCATAATATATAATTATTTGATAATTATTTTAAATTATAATTATGGGACCAGTCGTAACAAAATGATAATGTTCAATATGTAGACTATTTTGGAAACTGGCGATTTGCTTTTGTAGTATAATTGTACCGGTTTTGTTTATGGTTTAGCCGCTCAGCTGCCCATGGTAACCGGCAGTAACCAACACATATGGTCCTCAAAACGCCCGTGGTTACTAGCAGTTACCAATTATAAATTTACGGAACACCGACGAAAATCTGTTTATCTCTCTCAAACTAATGATTTATCCTACGAGAGGATATTTTTATCTCGTTCTAAAATCTTGGAGAAGTGGCCTACAGTGCAAGAAAAACATCGTACCATTGTAATTTTATTAGAAATAAATAGTCAAAGTCAGAGGTTAGTGAGTGAAGTTGTGCTCCTTTGTGCTTGTGTTTAAAAAATCATTTCTGTGGTAATTTACACCTATTTCTTTGTGATTTACAAGTAAGTATTTAGATAAATTTATTGAGAACATATAGGGAGAAGGATTCCAATAAGGTATGACAATTTTTTACATAAATCGACGCTTTTAGTAGCGCGCTAAAATTTTGGCGGGTAAACTCGAGCTATTTGTGCTAATTTTTAGTGTATTTCTGCTGTGTTTGCCACTTAAATATAATTAATAATGTAGAATAATTAGTAATAAACGGATATAAATAAAAAAAAAAGTAAATACAGCAAACCAATGTCATGATTGATTAATTTACGACACCGGCTCAGTTCGCCCGGCGATTTTGCGCAATTTTGTTGGTAAGGGCGAAAACACACTTGGAAATAGGGAACTTTGAGCTTTATTTTTGTTTACTTTTTATCTTCGTATATGGTATAACCTGATTAGTATGGTAAAGTTATTTTTAGTAAGTACTATGAGCGCGTTTTTAATAATAATAATATAATATTTAATTTTAATGCTTTTTTTCATTTATTATTATTTTTGAAGTTTTATTTTATTTGCTTTCTTATCAGCATTACTAACTATGAATGCGAGTAGAGGTCTTGCACGAGGTGGTTGTCAAAGTCGAGCTCGTGGTCAAAGCCGTGCTCGACGTGGTCGAGGTCGTGGTCGCGGGCGCCCAGCTACTGCACGATCACTGAACTTTGAATTTGAATTGTTTGTATCGTTTTTTTATTTTTATTTTTCTTTCATTTTATTTACGTTTCAAAGCATGGCTCATGGAAAAGGCAACTTATTGTGATTATAGAAACTGTAATTGACGAATGTGTAAATAAGATTTTTGACATTTTAAGGGAACCGAGAGAACAGCATTCCGTTGCCTCAGCTGAAAATGAACCGTCTAGTTCAGGTTCCGGAATAGCCGCAGAAGGTGCTGTTGAACCAGAAGCATGGTATCTATATACCTAAATAACATTTATTCTGTTAAATGATTGCAGCTACTTTCATTTTGTTTATTTTTTTTCAGTTTTTCCTTGTCAGAAGAACTGAAAAAGGTAAAAACAGCAAAAATCAACGAAAAAAAACATCTCAGCCTTCTGTCCGTGGAGCAGAAAAAAAAGCTTCTAGAGTTAAGAGAGAAAAAACAGACAGCACGGTTTTTAATGCCTGATGCCCCTGAAAAAAGAAAATCAAAACGGTAGGGAAGTTTTCATAAATACACTTTTATCGCAACAGCAAAACTGTATTCTGTGTTATAATCACATACTTCTTTTATACAGAAAAGTATCTCCAACTCGCGTTCTGTGTCCGCTGGAACCTGGGACGCCATCGATTCCTCCTCCACGGCGACAACAGCTGTGGGAAATGACTACAACTGGAATCAATACTGCGATTCAGTCAATGGTCAATATCGTACAGGGACCATCGCAGACTTATGGTTTGTGCAATATATTTCTCGTACACTTTACTTTATTGCGTAACTATCTATATACATTACTCTATACTCTCTTAGATCCAGAAACGAATGGCACTGTTGCATCTGTGGGTGAGCCTCCATTGATCATTGTTCCGGGGTCATTGCAGACTGAAAAAGAAAGAACGGCACCTCCGCAGTCTGAAACAGAAAGAACGGCACCTCCGCAGATTGTAACAGAAAGAACGGCTCCTGCAAAGTAAGTCACTAGATACAAATACCCCGGCGCGTCAGTGGGCAAGAGCACCTAGTTCAATTACCTATATAATAGTATTATTAGTTGATAAAAGATAAGATTGTGTTGCTGTTTACACCATTCATATTTTACAGAAAACGCAAAATTGAATTTTCTCCCTCGACTGGGATATTACAATGGGATGCCGAAAATATTGACGCGGTAAATCTAGTACAAGCAAATATAGAATTAATCGGATTTACACCCAGTGAGTAGTATATTTTAAAAGGTTTTAAATAAGAGTATTTTTCATTCGACTGACATTCGTTAAAATTTTCAGCGTCTACCAGAGCATCTCCGATTGTTACAACTCCCAGCCACTCACCTTCGTCAAGAGTGGATCTATCATGTCCAAGATCCGGGTCCTCGACGTCATCTAGATATGGTGAGTTACAATCTTTACATTTTCTAACTTGTTGATCGTAATTGAACATTTGTATTTTTTCATGTTTTAGATCCAAGGATATTTGATGATGGCATCGAGAAAGAAATCGAAGAATGGGAAAGGAACGTAGGTAATCCGGGCAGCGACATTGACGAAGATGCCATAGGGTCAGAGTTGGTAGATTTATCATTAGGGACAAGACGAAGAACTGCCGAAGAGTTTCCAGTAAACTTTGAAGATGTTCCACCTGCCTTAGTTCAAGAATTAAATAATATTGATGCTTTAGATGATATAGCGTTAATACAAATAGCCAATGAAGACATGCTGCATTTTGACTGGTCTAGTGATACTAATAAGTTTAAGGGGACGAAAGAAATATTTAGTGGTACAGCCGGCCCTACCTTCCCGATTGAAGGACTTACTCCCTTAGAAGTCTTTGAAAACATCTGGGATAATGAAATAATAAATCTTATGGTGCGGGAAACAAACCGATATGCCGAAAATTCGTTACAAAGTATATTGAAGCCAAACTCAAGGTTGAAAAGGTGGAAAGATATCAACAAGCATGATATCTGGACCTTTTTTGCCATAGTTATGCTTCAAAGCTTTGTGCCTAATCCGGTTGAGCAAGAATATTGGTATCCAAAACTACCATATCTAAAAATTGGTAAATTTGCTGACATCATGTCCTTTAAAAAGTTCTTGTTGTTAAAAAAATGCCTCCACTTTGTCAATAATCAAGAGATAATCATCGCTGAAAATCAAAAGCTTGCTAAAATTCAGCCCATTATTAGCCACTTGAATTTAAAATTCAGTTCTTTATACCTACCTGAGCAGACCATTGCAATTGATGAGTCCCTATTACTGTGGAAAGGAAGACTTTCCTTTGCACAGTTAATAAGCAATAAAGCTGCAAAGGTAGGTATAAAAAGTTACGAATTGTGTGAGTCCAGAACTGGTTACTTGTGGAAAATGGAGATTTATGCTGGCAAAAGTGGAACAAGCATGCAACAAGAACTAGAAGAACATGAGGATAGGCTTGCGAATGAGCCCCAGGGAGCTACTTCCGAAATTGTTTTTAAGTTGGTCCGGCCCTTGCTAAATAAAGGACATACTTTGGTGATGGACAACTTTTATAACTCGCCATTGTTATCAAGAACTTTAAAAAGTTATAAAACTGATACAATGGGGACTCTCAGGCTCAACCGGCAATTTGTCCCTGAGAGTCTTAAGAGTAAAAGCAAGACTAGTATGCGGACTGGGGAAGTATGCTTCAGTCAAACAAATGATCTGAGTGTTGTGGTGTGGAAGGACGCAAATCTTGTGTCAATGATATCCACATTTCACAAGGTAGAAGTTGCCGGAAAAGAAAAACATGGATTTTATAAATATAAGCCAAAGGTCATTTTGGATTATAACCTTTCCATGGGAGGCGTGGACAAGAAGGATCAATTATTGAATGCGTACCCCGTGGAAAGAATAAGGAACGCTGTGTGGTATAAAAAGCTTTTCCGGCGACTTCTAAATGTTTCAATAAATAACGCCTACATTATTTATACCCACCATACTAAAATCCCCAACCGCGAATTTCGCATGACTTTGGCAGACCAGATTTTGCAAAAATATAATCCACCGAAGTTATCACCTCCTACACCAGGGTTGGGACACTTCCCGGTAAGAAACGCAACTGGTAAGGGTCGTTGCAAGCTTTGTGCAAATGCCAAAGTTAGCAGACGCACAACATGGAAATGCGAATTTTGCAACGTCAACCTATGCATTGACGGATGTTTCAAAGACTTTCACATGCCTCAAACCCAATAAATCAAATTTAAATTTCCCAAACCATTTACAATCCCCAGTTTTCATTACACTTTGTTTAACCTTTTAAGATTTTGTTTGTATGTATTTTCGTTTATTGTTTTTATTTGTACACTAGTTTTTTTTAATGTTTGTTATATTTGTTCGTATTTCTTATGTTTTCATTTATTTCATTGTATTTGTATACCTAGATGATAGTCAATGATTTTGTATTGTGTGTTAATTTATTCTATTGCTATTGTCCTGGAAATTTTGTTTATTATATATTATAGTTATATAATGTGAAGATATCAGCGGTACCCTTTTCTATTCCACTTTGTTTAACCTTTTAAGATTTTGTTTGTATGTATTTTCGTTTATTGTTTTTATTTGTACACTAGACCAGTTGGTAATATACTTTTTTTTAATGTTTGTTATATTTGTTCGTATTTCTTATGTTTTCATTTATTTCAATGTATTTGTATACCTAGATGATAGTCAATGATTTTGTATTGTGTGTTAATTTATTCTATTGCTATTGTCCTGGAAATTTTGTTTATTATATATTATAGTTATATAATGTGAAGATATCAGCGGTACCCTTTTCTATTCCACTTTGTTTAACCTTTTCAGATTTTGTTTGTCTGTATTTTCGTTTATTCTGTATTTATTTGTACACTAGACCTGAGATCCAGTTGGTAATGTACTGGATTTTTTGTTATATTTGTTCGTATTCCTTATGTTTTCATTTATTTTATTGTATTTGTATACCTAGATGATAGTCAATGAATTTGTATTCCTTGTGTGTTAATTTATTCTGTTGTTATTGTCATGGTAATTTTGTTTATTATATATTATAGTTAGGTATTTTATGTGAAGATATCAGCGGTACCCTACGCATTTATGATGTTCTATTATGATTTTTCGAGGCTTGAATATAAATTATTTGATAGTTTTTAAAATATCATAATATTTTGTGTCTGGGGTTTTTAATTTTTAAATTAATTTATTTTTACTTCCTTTTTAAACTTAGTAAGTACCTAGGTATCTACTGTAGGTAGTCTATCTTCAACTACGTGGGTAAACATAAAATTAAGGGATACCTCTTTGCGTATTTACAAAATTACTTCACTATTCCTAATACAACGCGTACGAAGACATAACGGTTAGTAATAATCATATAAACTATGAAAGACTCATCGTACAGTTTATTGGTAGGGGGTATTTTATTTGAGGGAAGGGCGGGGGTCGTCGAGCTTAGACGTATTAAATATTTGAGCACAAACTAGAAGTCGCTGGCTTTAATAAAAGCCGAGATCCTTACACATGCTCTGTGCATCAAATCTTACAACACCCTTCTTTTTTGGTTTACATTCTTGTGTACGCGCGCATCACAACTAAGTACTTAATTACTACCACACTATACCCACTCTGACAACCTTTTTCTTATTGACGACACGGACCCGGACCTATTGTTTTGCCACATGTTAACGTTTGTATAGATTCTACGAACCGTTTTGACCCTTTTGACCATTATTTAAAAATATTTAATTTGGTATGGTTCTGTTTTAAAAGTGTTAATTTAAATTTCTGTACAAATTAAATATCTCAGTTTTGCATGTCTGGTCATGGATGCTCTGCACCACACTATTTGCCTCTCGTGGGTGCTGGGACCCCCGAGCACCCACGAGTCGGCGCCCCTGCGTGGATATGTTTGAGCGGGCATAGCAACGTGCTCCGTAAACCGCTAATAGCCTATGTGTTATTCTAGTGTATAAGCTATAACACAACACTGTTAAGATTCATCAACATCCGTTCAATAGTTTTTGCGTGAAAGAGTAACAAACATCCATCTATCCATCCTTACAAACTTTCGCGTTTATAATATTAATAAAAAAAACAACCAACCGTCTTCAAATTCTACAACGAAATATCTATTTCTCTGGGATGCCATCATCAGATCCTGGTTTCCTTATAATGGTACCACCCTTGGGATATCTCCTTTCCAACAAAAAAAAAGAATCATCAAAATCGGTTCATAAAAGACGAAATTATCCGCGAACACACATAAAAAAATATATACGGTCGAATTGAGAAACCTCCTCCTTTATTTTGAAGTCGGTTAATAAAATAACACTCATTTCCCAGAAAAATTCTTGTAAAAAACGCATTGAAATCGGTCTAATCGTTTGGGATCTACGAAGGCAGACATACAAAGGCACACGTTATAAAAAGGCACACGCACAGACAGACAAAGGCGTCAAACTTATAACACCTTTTTTTTTTGACGGTGGTTAAAATTACTAAATTGGTCAATTGTAAAAGTTGTCGATATAAAACTTTATTATTTGTAGTTTGAACTGAATGAACAATTTATGACCAAGTGCCACCGGCGAATTTGTACGAAATGTGTACCCGGCCTTACAGCTTGCCATTTTACGAACATTTTGAGTGTTATCTACTTAGAATGTTTAATGTGGTTTAATGGTAATTACAATTATATGAGTATGATACCTTTTTGGAAGAGGCATTTTATGTATTATTTTTTAAGGAAAGTATTATTTTTGTATAGCGAGATGCATAGAACAAAAATATCCGAAAAACGCCAGTTAATTTTTTCCGCGAATGTTAGCGCATGTACTAATTCTAATATTTCTCAGTATTGGTATAAGCTACAGCTACAATTTTTTTTAGTATGTATATAGATGAAATTAGCTTTTTAGTGATACCTATATTTCGAGTATATCTATAGTACTATTTTGCTAAACAATTATTAAGTTTAACCTTAAGAATACCGCGCGCCGCCATTTCGGTCAAATTTTCAAATGCTTGTAAATATATAATTTTGTACTAAAACATGTGTTTTTTTATTTTTTTCACATTATATATGACCCAAATATGATATTATATATAAAAAACTATATGTTGTCGCTTTACTTTTTGAGATATAATTTTAAGAATTATAGCAGCGCTCTAAAATTTAAAAGGCGTTGTTTACATCTAAATATTTATAAACAGGAAACTGTATTTGAAATAAAATTTACACCACTATAAAGACTTATTCAACATAATCACAAATATCAAATCATTTAAAAGTACTATCTTATGAAAAAAGTAACAAATTAACGTTTTTTAGAACTCGACCCGCCCCGCGCTTATCTCTCGTGTGATGAAAAAATGCATGGGCACTTAGAGGCCCTGTGGGGTTGGTGTTCGGGGCACGTGAGCGGTTAGATAACATTCACATTCACATGTGTATAATTATTACTTCCTCTAACTAACAGATGATATGGATAAAGAAATTTGTAGGACCATGCTTTGCGGTATCCTTAATTTAGGTCACGCCCCCGACGCGCTTTTTCGTTGGGCGACCCAAAACGACCGTTGAAGTTAGTCGCGTGCGCTACGGCAAGCGACAATTGATTTTCGGACTTCACGCGGGTAACATGTTGTTATCAACTCGGGCAAACGGGAGCCCTATATCCTATTTTCGATGTATCTTATAGTTTAAGCTAGTGGATTGGCTTTTGTGTTGTATTTTATTGTTTATACCTGACTGTTATGTGGACTCTTTTAATATCAATATGTGACAATATCGTAGTTTACCTTAAGCGTCCTCGACTCAACAACCCTGAGAAAACATCTTCTCACAAATTCTTGAAATAGAACGGAAAAAATAAGATTTAGAGCGGGAAAAATTGCATATACTAAAAAGCTGGAAATATTAAATAGGTATGTTGCAACCTTTTTCTGTACCTACTTTTTTTTTTATTTTTGACTCATAGACTGCACTACCTACTAATATGGACCCAATAATAGTAAAAATGATGGCATGAGTAGACAACACATAGAAGTTGTGTAATATCTGGGGTTGACGAATTGTCGGAATAAAACGTTTGATTTACTACCTTTAAAAATAGAAAATATTTAAATAAAAAAAAATCATAAAAGTTTATTTATTTATTTGCTGACTGTACACTACAACAAACGCAAAAACGTCTCCAAGCTAATTTTACTGTATTAAATAAATATAATTATTTTTTTAATATTTTTAACTGACAAAAAGTGGACACTGTTTAAGGTGTCTCTGGTCACCCCTCAACGTTTTTTTTAAATTTACATAATTGTGTATGGAATGTGACGCGTGTATAAACGCGTGTATGAAGGTTTTTTTACATCGTTTTAGTAACTAATTATTGTTCAATTTATTTCAGGTCATTGGCTGAAGATTTATTCCTATCGTCTGAGGATGAGGAGCGTACACCTCTATCTCCAAAGCCAAAGAAAAGGAAGACAAACAACGCAGAGCAACGTCGTGAACAACCGCAACATGCGCTCCAACGCGATGAAGGGTGTTGATCATCAAGACAAGAATCGTTCCAAATCCTTGTCATATATTTTCTGTTGTTTAAGTAACTAATTATTGTTCCTTTTATTTCAGATCGAAAAAGAAAATTGCAGCAGTGAACAAGTCAACGGCTCGTGAACTGTTCGGGAGCGACTCTGAGGAAGAACAAGAACATATTGCGGAAAGCGGTGGTAAGCCCTTTACACCGTCTTACTTGATGAAAAGACTAGCCAGCGGGTATTCCAAACAATTATATGATAAAAAGCCAGGATCGCATTATGTTGAAATAGAAATTTACAACCGCGATGAAATTATGAATGTGCCTCCGATATCCAGATGGCGTCGCGCTGTCGTAAACATTAAGACAGCAATGAATGTTGTGTCATCTACTGCTTTTGTAGCCGCAACAAGACAGGAGTTAAAAACAATCTCTCCGACATTTATATCTAATTATTTTTAAATGAAACCAGAACGAAATTTATTATTATATGTAAAATTGTATTAATTATGAAATAAATATTTTTAACTGAGAACTAAAACAACATTGTTTTCTTATAGCCACTTTAATCTTGATAAATATCTCACTTTTAACGACAATTGAAAATTAACGATTTGCGTTGGCAAATATTAGATTTGGCGGATGAGGTCCTCATCATGAGGAAGATCGCCGCCGCCGCCGACGTCGTATCGAAGCAAGGCGAGCCAGACTTCATGCAATAGGAATTCATTTCCGTGATATGACGGATACTCAATTTGTTAAAGCCTATCGGCTTAACGAAGTCGAAGTCCGAAGGCTTGTCACCTTGCTAACACCCGTTATGCCCAGGGAAAGGAGAAATGATCGAATGAGTGTGACTACAATGGTAAATAAATATACGTATTGGGGGGCTGACTAAATGACTAGGTACCTATGTAACTAAAATGTGTTTATATTCCTAGAAATCTAAATTGAATTTGCATATGAATGCAAATGAATTTTCACATGCAACTTTTCTTTCTTTACAGATACTAATTACATTGGCATTTTATGACACCAGGTCATACCAGACTATAGTACGTCAGAGTGCGGCCCTTAATGTGTCTCAGCCATCTGTGTCATTACGGCAGGTGACTAAAGCCCTCAATACACCACACATTTTCCGGAGTCTGGTACTTCCTTTGACTCGAGTGGGTAGAGACAGAGTTAAACAAGGGTAGGTGAAGTTACTAATGATTATGTTCCATTAAATAAAATAAACTACTTGACTACTAGGAGTCCGACTCGTACTTGACCGGTTTTTTAAGTTTCAGCTTTTACAGAAAGTACAAAATTCCTGGAATTGTGGGTGCTATTGATGGGACACATGTCCGCATCATTAGGCCTAATGTCCAAGAGGAACAATATTTTAACAGAAAGCGATACCATTTCCTGAATGTTATGATAACAATGAATGAATTAAAGTGATAAACGGTTCGTTCAAATATATTAAAGTCACATGTAGGTCAAGAGGTGTGGCGTAACATATATACATAGTGATGCCGCAAATTTTAAAGCTTCAAAACTGGCTCCAAAGTATGAGAAGTGTATAAGGTGAAAACGACATTGTTACTTTAAATGGGAAACCTTTGGGAGTTTGGCACATAAACGATATGAAAGTTTGAATATGGAGTTTCAATTTTTTTTTGTTAATAGGCTATTTTAAAATAAAAAATGTATTATTTTATTTTATCTCCTTTTCTTTTGGTTGGGGTAGTACTTTAAATAGTTAGTATGTGTGAACGGTAAATTTTAGCGAAGCTTGCCTGGATGGCTACTGGTACAGCTGACACTGTGACTAGTCATTTCAGAGCCTTCGTTCTTTGTTTGTACATGTGTCTTTATAGGATGGTGGGACCAACGTAGGAAGTAAACGCATATGGATAACGCAGTGACAGTCACCTATTAGAATACCCGTGAAAGTTGTTAATTATATTATAGTTAGGATATACGCAGAATTATTGAGTTTAAGCAAGCGTTTGTGAAGTAATCTTAATAAAGTACTATATTCAGTGATTCGTTGTATCAATCAACAACTACCAACAATCACCAGAGAAAAAAATCGAATGGACCAATTTTTGAAGTTATGGGGCAATTTTTGGGTTATCTCACACTCATAGAACGCACTCATGAATTCTTTGAAAAAGCCTGATATACTTCAGTGAAAGGCCGAATCTAATAAATGTTGTAAATCAGAAGTTAACCAATAAAGGACCAGACCGAGTGTGTTTGCTGGAAGGCCTGAGACAAAAGGGTTGGAGTGTAGTCAATCTTCTTGTCATTCAGAGAGAAGGAAAACGCAACAATACTAACATCTGGACTCTTGCACAAGGCGATAACCAGGCAATATGTACACAATATAAAACACAAAACTTTCGCAATCCCGATGAACTGCAAGAACATTTAAATTCTTATTTTATAAAAAAATTGATATTTTGTGTGAACAAACCTAGATTTTCATTAAATATAGTAAATATGGGTTCAAAACGTATTTATAGGTTATGTAGTTATATTTTACAAGGCATTTAACCTGTTTCAGGAATAAGTTCTTATATTTTTATTTGTTATTTAAACCTAACATCAGGTTAAAACACAATCATACATACAACAATCACCTGTAAATAGTGTTCACAAGGAAATTTATATCTTATTGCAACGTAATGTGTTAAAATTAAAACTAATTAATAAATATAACAAAAAATATATTCTACGGAACCCGCCTAACGGCACTTGACCTAAAACTTGAATATTTTCATTCCTACCTCCGAACGGTCATTCCGCGCAACGAAATCGAAAACGATACACAAGTTAAGATTATCACTAAATTATATTATATTCTATCTAAATATTAAAACTAAGTGAGGAACCCCATATTAATTGGGTAAGTAGAGCATTTAATGATTTTTATTGTAAGTTGAATACCTAACGAAAGCATGGACAAAGCCGTACCTATATTAATGACTTGCTTACGCTCATTGGCTTTGTTAACAGTAATGTCGCTTACAGCTATATAGCCTACTCATTTAGCTTATTGTATCTATATAATAAAATCGAAAAACCAGAACGAGATAAAAACCGAGATAGAGCGGTATGGCGCTCTACGAAACTTTATTGACACGTTTCCCCCAAACGGCGTACTCCTTCTCAGGAAATTGTATGTTTCTCGGGAAACATAAGAAAATATGATATTGTTAGCTGTTTCGCCCACCTCTGCACCCCCTGCGATCAGCCCACACCCCGCCATCGCTCCAATATAAGACGACGCGTCGGGTAGTCTCGTCCATTTTTGCCTCGGCTCGTCGGCGTGCATAGAAAACATCCTCTGCTCGCTTTAGTTTTCCATTTTCTCGGTTTTTCTTTTTATTTAATTTTGTAAATATTTAATTTAAATAAAACCTTTTGTTGCCTATATTTCTTTAATTCTTAAATCAGCTATTATTTAAAATCAGAAGTGGGATTCTACCCCACGTTTTTCCATATTTTAAACATTTTTGTTTGACCCTCTTCTAAATACTTGTGACGTGTTTTTCAAAAAAATGTCATCCAAAAATAATGCCAGTTCCTCCACTAGAAATAAACATAATCGTGAGTGCACGCCAGCGTCGCCGCCTGATCTAACTCATTTGAGTTCTACCCTCGACGCAATACTCAATAGAATCTCCGCCTTGGAGCGGCGCCCTGTTTCAGAATCACGATCAAGCGTGGAGCAGCAGCAGTATCCTGCTATCAGCGACGCGATCAGCCCGTCCATGTCCGAGGCGATGCTAATGGCCAGTCTTTCCGCTGTCGCGCCGCCCACGCCTGTCCTGCCGCCGCTCGCGCCGGCGCTGCCGCTTTCGCCTTCAACGTCGGTTGCAGGGGATATCACGGAGCGTCTCATCGACGAGCTAAGGAGCTTAAACCCGGTTTTATTTAATTTTGTAAATATTTAATTTAAATAAAACCTTTTGTTGCCTATATTTCTTTAATTCTTAAATCAGCTATTATTTAAAAATATTATAATTTTTGTATTGGCCGTTCTGATAATGGCTGGATGACTGGTGAAACTTTTTACGATTATATAACTAATATATACAATGTATGGTTGGAGGATAATAACATTCCAAAGCCAGTCATTCTTTTTATAGATGGCCACACATCACACTTGACTATCCATTTGAGCAAGTTTTGCTCTGAAAATGGGATTATTTTAATTGCATTATATACCAATGCCACACATTTAATACAACCAATGGATGTGGCTGAATGGCTACCGGTGCAACAAAAGTCCTGTCCTTCACCGGAGAACCAGAGACCAGAGCCTGAGCGGGGAGCGGCCCCGGAGGTGTCCCCTGTGGCGCGACGGAGTACTGCTCACCTAACACCTTTCTAGGTCAGTCCCTCCCAGAGAAGATTTTTTGTTACCAACTATTCAGTGCCGCAATTGCTGCAGATTTGGCCACATAGGTACCCAATGTCGCTCCTCGCCTCGCTTCTTCAAATGTAGCCAAGATCATCCTGGAGATTCTTGTTCCATTAGCAATGATGACATATTATGCCTGTATTACTCTGGTAAACATATGGCCACGAGCTCAATCATTAAAACAGTCTTACGCTCATGTCTCCAGTCCCCCCCCCCTTAAATACCCCCACCGCATTCTCACATCTCTTGCTACCCGTCCCATTCCATCTCCTCCCCATCTTCAATAAAAACTCAATTTGTCCCCAGAAGCCCAAGTCCCCCATTTCTTACCCGTCATTCATTTCTACCCCTTCCTCAACCCTACCCAATGGTTGTGCATTGTCCTCCACTGAGTCAAACAAAGTCACCCCTAATGAAAAACTGATTGAATCATTAATTTTCATATTTTCACGATAATTAACATGTGTTTTTTAAGAATCCCGTCAATATATAATCAGATATTTCTAATTTTCTCAGGATTGATAAAATAAGAGGCAAATCTTATTTTTGTTTTAGAATCAAGAACCTTCGACTACAACTGCCGGCCGGACTATGCCGCTCCTATTTCTTTTTTTGACCTTGCCACCGCCTGATTATTGGCCATTGGCAGACAACAAACGTCAAAAAGATTTCATAATACGTTATGTGACTGTTGAAACGCCGAAACGGCAAAAAAACAATGAAGGACATTCGCGTTCTGTATCAAAATCTCATTATTTGCAAAATGTTAGAGGACGCTTCAGAGTATGTGCCAAATTTTTTGACAAAACATTATGCATTTCAACGGTTTGATAACGACTGCAGTCAAAGGTATTTGCAAAATGTTAGAGGACGCTTCAGAGTATGTGCCAAATTTTTTGACAAAACATTATGCATTTCAACGGTTTGATAACGACTGCAGTCAAAGGTATTGACGTTTCTACAGGCTTGTATAACGGCGTTTATAAGAGAGGCAGGTAATAAAACAACTGAAGAAAAGTTAAATCTTATTAAGCAACATATTGAGAGCTTTCTGTGCATGGAATCACATTATGTGCGAAAATAGAGTAAGAAAAAATACATTGATTCAAATTTATCTGTTTTAAAAATGTATGAATTGTATGTAGAGTTATGTCAGGAGAAACATGTTAAGCCTGTAAGTCAATTTCTTAAACCAAAAAAAGAACAATGTTCTTCCTGTAACAAATATGAATCCGCAGACCAAGCTAAAAAAACGGAATTGGAGATCGAGTATTCAATGCACATAATCCGCAAAAATGAATGCAGTACTAAAGAGAATGATAAAGTACGATGTAGAAATGATACAAAATTTATAACTGCAAATTTTGATTTACAAAGCGTATTGCAAATTCCACAATCGGACGTATCACAGTTTTATTATTCGAGAAAAATATGTGTGTATAATTTAACGATATTTGAAGGGGATGGAAAAAATTCTTACTGTTACTGCTGGAATGAAATGAATAGAAAACGTGGCAGTAATGAAGTGGGGTCGATCTTGTATAATTACATTCGACAATTGCCAAATTCTGTTGAAGAGGTATCATTGTTTTCAGATACATGTGGAGGTCAAAATAGAAACCAACAGGTCGCCGCAGTCTTATTACATGCAGTACAATCCACACACATAAAGATTATAGAACTAAAATTCTTAGAATCTGGTCATTCTCACATGGAATGCGATTCTATGCATTCTGCAATTGAACATGCGAAGCGTAATAAAACTGCGTTTATGATGAATGACTGGTTGAATATTTTTAGAAGTGCTCGGTCAAATAGAGCACAAATTAAAAAATCTGCAGAAAAAAGAACCAAAGATGTTAAAGGTCCGTATCAAGTAAACGAAATGAAATATTCCGATTTTTATGACCTGCAAAGCTTGGCCTCGACTACAATTAAAAACAGGAACAAGGATGAAGTTGGAAATGTCGTGTCATGGTTAAAAATAAAGTGTTTAAAATTTGATAAGCAGCACCCCAATGTAATTGGTTACAGATATGACCATTCTTCAGAGTATAAAAAAAAATTCAGTCAATGGCAGGGGGCGCCCACGGAACCAAGAGGTAATTCATTTGAAACCCGCTGTCAAACAGCTCTCCCTATTTCAAAAGCAAAAAGGGATGACCTCCTAAAACTTTGCAAACATAATTTGATTCCTGCCGAACTTCATCAATAAGGACTATGCAGAAAGGTTGCCCGAACCTAATTATGATGAATCGGATATAGAGGAAATAATTAAATTTTAATGTAAACGTGTTGCTTTTGTATTTTTAACCGACGAAAAAAAAACGGAGGCCTCTCAAGTCGACGCGTTTATTTTTTTATATATGACCACGCATAACTTTTTATAGAGTAGTCCGATTTTGATCATTCTTTTTTATTAGAAAGGGTATACCCCGAAGTTGGTCCCATATAAATTTGGAAAACAAAATCCTACCCTAAGGGTGGGAAAATAGGGGTGATTTATTGTTCACTCACAGATTTTTTAATGCTGAGTTGTGTATTACATTACAATAATTAGTAGCCACAAAAATGATAAAATAAAATATTTTTATCAATAAATCTTTTTGTGTTTTTGGTGGTTTAATTTTAATCATTTAACTAATTTTAATTTTAAAATATTTTATCATTATTTGCTTTATTGTGCAACTTTTTTTGTATAATTGTTATTAATTTACTATAGGAAGAAATCGCTAAGTGCTATTTTGGCTGTATCACTGAAATTCAGTACTTAGTAAATTATTGAAAATTTGTATTGGTTTTTTAATTTACACTCTGAAATGTCGTTACGCAAAAAAACTAGGTTAATCCAACGAGAAATCGATTTTTAATCTGAAAAACAATATTTAAACCTCAATAACTTCAACTTACACAAAAGTGACTTTTTAGGAAGGAGTTTAGAAGGAGTTTTACCTTTAAACCGACGATATAATCAGATATTTGAATTTTCTCAGGATCGATAAAATAAGAAGCAAATCTTTGGCCCAGGCCCGGGCTATTTTAAAACGTTTAGACTTTAGATTGAGGTTGCTAATTCACATTCTTTTTTTACAGGTTGTAGTTATGCCAAGAAAAACCCCTTAAATACCCCGACCGCAAACAGTTCTCACATCTCTTGCTACCCGTCCCATTCCATCTCCTCCAGACCTTCATCATCAATAAAAACTCAATTTGTCCCCAGAAGCCCTAGTCCCCCATTTCTTACCCGTCATTCACTTCTACCCCTTCCTCAACCCTACCCAATGGTGTACATTGTCCTCCACTGAGTCAAACAAAGTCGCCCCCAATGAAAAACTGATTGAATCATTAATTTTCATATTTTCACGATAATTAACATGTATTTTTTAAGAATCCAGTCAATATATAATCAGAAATTTTTAATTTTCTCAGGATTGATAAAATAAGAAGCAAATCTTTATAATTTCAAAAATATTTATAATTTTATTCTTTTAACTAAAGCATTGAGCTTTTGTTTCCTATCCCTTCAATTTACTTTAGTCTGTCTACAGTAAATTTACTTCAGTAAAATGTGTTCGAATGTCTTTTATGTACTATGTAATATGTTTCTCTTACACAGGTTACAATATGTGGTGATAATAATGATGAAGCATGGATTAAAATAGGGATTAAAGGAAACGAGTCCAAAAAGGAATACTTAATTAAAACGCCAATAAAAAAAACATGAATAAAAATATCCAAACAAAATTGATAATATAAAAATAAAAATATTAGAAGAGCATCAAACAAAAATTGCACAATGAAGAGTTAAAAATTAAAATAATAGAGAGGGAGTACAGGGAAAAAATTTTGCAAATAGAATTAGAAATTAAGCAACATGAATTACAAAAATTATTAAATGAGTAGAATAATCTAAATATGTTTTTATTTGTATCTTGAACTAAGGAATAAAGTCATCTACTCTCTGCCCGAAATTAATAATGTATCCACAAACCGAGATTGAAATAAATCTTAGATAGATTCCTATCGACGGATATGTCTCCAATCCACGTCCCAATAACAAAACTCTGCACTTCCTTTTATTTTCTATCTCAGATAGCCGACGATCCTTTCCCTCTTTATAGTTTCTTTTTACGCAAACTCTTACATATTTCCGTGTTTGCTTCATATTATATAAAATAAAATAAAGTCATAAAAACACGTTACAAATTATGTATATACGGCCATATTATGTTTTGGTAATAAGTAAATAAAACTATTTTATTACAAAAACATGTAATTATTATTATAACGGCGCTTTTAAATGAAAGTTTTAGCTGTGACGGAACGTAAAGGGAACTTCTTGTCAATCTTGTCACGCACGTGAATTAACCTCAAAACTACAAACACGATTACGCGGTTATTGCTTTGAAAGCGATTAAATATTTTAATTGAAATGGAATCTGAAATGGTAAGTTCTGTTTTATTTTATTAGTGTCACTTCTTAGCGTAGAGAATCAAAAAAAATGCGCGCATTTTGGTAACATTTCCCGGTTTTTTTTTGTAACAATATAATTTTAGAAACATTTATGTTCATTTTAGGTAAAGGGAAAACCTCTTTCAAAAGAAGAAACAAAGGCTTTATTGGAGATGATAGAAAGTAGCAAAATAATAACCACCAAAACTACCAACGCCACCAACAGCAAATTGAAAACAGAGGAGTGGATTAGATTGACGGAGCGCTTCAATGCCACGGCAACAACATCGGGCCTATTCTCCTCGTTTTAAGCAGCGCCAAAGCAACGCTATATTGGCGCTATTTCAAAAATCCGTATTCTCCTTGTCACTGTCATCGTCGCAGCAATGTCGTTTTAGCGATTTTCAAACGATAATCGTTACGCGAGGTCATTGTATGGAACTTCATAGATTCGTATTCTCCTCGTTTAAACAAGTTCGCCGATCTGTCAAACTACGATAATGAAATGGTTTTCAAAAAGTTAGTTTCTTCTGACTTTATTGTTATTTATTTACGTTTTGTACTTACTTTTATTTATTTGTTTTATTAAAATGGCTAGATTCCTCATATTTAATGAAATCTTTGAATTGGCGCATAGAGAAGATGTTGCAAGAAGAAGGAGACAACGTCGAATGTTTAGGTTGCAGGCTAACCTTTTCGACATGCCTGATAAGGAGTTTATTCAAAATTACAGGCTCACCAAGCCCATGGTCAGGGATTTAATAGAAGAACTTCGTCCCTATTTTACTGAACCTCGATGCATATCAGATATACCAGTAGAATTGAAGGTAACATAACGTATATTTTAAATGAGACTCATTTACTACTTTGGATTGAGCCTTAAGTAGTACATGAATTATCTTTAGAAATAAAGGAAACTTGTTTATTGACAATGATTTTATGTTACATGTGGGGTATGTATGTACCTACCTACTAATTACAAAACATTGTTTTCTTTTAGGTCCTAACAGTATTATCATTTTTAGCAAATGGTTCATACCAAAAAAACATTGGTTTGGGTCACAATTTGGCCCAAACAACCGTGTCCAGGATCTTACACGAAGTTGTAATGGCCCTTAACACGAATATAATTCGTGAAAAATATATAAAATTTCCACAAAACCTGGAAGATAGGAATAATATTAGAAGAAGGTACCTATTAATTTAGTTAGTTAGTAATATTTTAGTTCCATTAATTTGGTACTATATAACTTAATTGACAAGTTTTAGATAAAATTTTTTATAGTTTCAGAGATAAATATGGATTACCAGGTGTAATGGGATGTATAGATTGCACGCATGTGGCAATCATACGTCCCAAAATACATGAAGAAAGGTATTTTAATAGAAAACATTATCACTCACTTAATGTGCAGATTGTAAGTATTTCATTACAATATCTATATTAGGGTAATAGATAAAAACACACACATTTATCGAAAATATTCATTTATTGTAATATACTATCTAACTTACTATCTTTGTGGCTGGTTGAAGTCTCTGAAACAAAATATAAATAATGTTATATTATTTTAGATTTGCAATGCTGATCTTAAAATATCAAGTGTTGATGCTAGTTATGGAGGAGCAAACCATGATGCATTCATCTGGAATACTCACCCTGTAAATGAACATATGCAATTACTTCATCAAAACAATGAAGTAACATGGTTATTAGGTATAATTTTGTATTATTAGTATATCTAACTTGAAAATTATGATATCTAATATTATTAAAAAATATGGCTTATGACACCAATCATTCAGGCAGTACCAGGTTCAGAAGAAGAATATTACACAAAACTTCACATGACTGCCAGAAATACAGTAGAAAGATGCATCGGCCTTCTAAAGGCACGGTGGAGGTGTTTGCTACATCACAGAGTGTTGCACTATGATCCCATTATGGCTGGTAACATAGTCAATGCCTGTGTTATATTGCACAACATTGCCATTGATGGTAGAGCGCCAATTCCAGAACCTTTACCAGAACCAGAGAATGAAAACCTACATTTAATTCAAGGAAGAGAACAGGAAGTAGGCCTCCATAATAGGGTATTGGCAGAAGGAAGGTTAGTCCGTGCTGCATTAGTACAGAGATTGTGGCGTGAACGAATTGTTTAAAGTTAAATAATTTTTTTTTCTTTAATGTGGGTACTAAATATTTTAATTACTATAAGTTGTTTGTGTTGTATTATTATACCTTTTTATTTTTTCATAAATGTAGTTAACATTTGAAGTTAATATTTAAGTGTGTATTAGATATACATGTTATGTTATAATATAAATTTAATAAATTGTATTTTGAATATGAGAATGAAAATTATTAATAATAATACCTTTAACATAAGCTTCAATTGAATTAGAGATACTTCCTAATATAGCAGTACGCGCAATCTCTTGTTCTTCATAGATTTGAAGGCGCTTCTCTTCAATTTTTAATTTTCTCTCTTGCACCTCTGCCATTCGGTTTAAGGCCTCACTTGTCTTTAGTTCGGCCTCAACTCTTTTTCTCTCTATCTCTAGAGCCATAGCTTTGCTCTCATCTAGAGCTGTAGATGAAGCTAAAAATGTTAAATAAATATTACATGTAAAGGTAATATCTACTTTATTCATAGGTAATTAATATACTAATGCTTTTGATGACACCTAGGACTAAATAGGTAGGTACTTCTATTTTAAAGCAGAGCCTATACTACATATATATATATACCTGTTTAATACATGTGAATGTATACTTATATGTAGTAATAATTTATCATCTAGCTACATGCGTACTAAATAACTTATACTTCTTTATATGAAAAAGAGAAAATAATAACTTGTTGCAGGATAGGGTCTCTTTCTTCTTTTTGTAGTATCTCTGTTTGGTGGTGGTGCTCCAACAGATATATTAGTACTAGTTGAGGGGGCAGGTTCGGTGAGTGGATGAGTTGAGCGGGATAGTTGGACTTGGTGTGATGTATGTGGTGTAACAGGAGTGAGTTGATGTGATGTATGTGGTGTAACAGCAGTGAATTGATGTGATGTATATGGTGTAGCAGAGGGTGATGTGGATGGTTTGATGGTAAAAATTGGATCTATCTGCACTTGCTCTTCAATACTGTGACTGATCTAAAATCATGAACAAAACATTAAATATATATTATTCTTACAAAGAAACTGCACTATTTCTGTTTATAGTATAGATGAAATCAGATTAGCCTTTACAGTTAAACAATATAACTATACATTTTCTAGTATAAAATGTAACCTAGTACCAAGTTCAATCCAATTATTTTCAGCATGATTTATTAACATCCAATACAAATTGGCACATTTATAATATTAGTCTGGCCTCATACTAAAAAAGGAAGCAGCTGATATGTATGTTACAAAAAATAAAAAATGTGGTGTGCATGCTGCATGTTTCTTTGGTATGTGGCCGGACTTAGTAGGATAATAACAATTACTTACAATAGGGTTCACTCTCACGGCATTACTTGACCCTTCCTGGCCATAATCTGGGCCCAAAATGGTCAGAAATGTTGTGTCGTAATCAGTAAGACACACTTGTGGTGGACCACCACCTGTTGCTGTTATGTCTTTTCTGAATTCATTATTTTTCTTTTTCAATTTACATTTGTAATCGGCCCAAAACTGAAACAGATTATAATATAACATCTCTTCATTCTAAACAATGGTGCAAAATGTGTGAAAGAGTGGTTTGTCTAAAGAATGCATTTTAATTTAAGCTACATTTTCACTTATTACGTATTATACTAAAGCCAAAATTAACCTTCATCCAAGCTTTGGCATCTTTTGTTGCGCCAGTACCGTCGGCATTCAACATGTGGGACAGCTCATCCCATAATTCCAAAGATTTATGCCTCGCTTGAGCTGTCCGATCGGGATGGGGCTGCAGGAAATCGCCCATCATTAGTAATTGGCTGTAGGAAACCGTCCGCATCTATAAAAATAATTTCTCGTTAGGAATAAGCTATTGTTAAGTATAGGTACTTAATAATGGATTGATAATTAATTATAATTTCTTACCTTTGTGTTATGTATGTAAATGTTATTTATGTATATTTGTAAGTTTATAAAAGTAAAGTTTATCAAAATAACATCTATTCTATTCTATTTTTTTCAAAATGGCTCCATCAGGGTTTTGATGATTCCGCCAATGTCAAGTAATATAGACGTCACAGTAACAATAAGCCGATTGATCGGTAGGTAGAATGCTCCCGCCGGCCGTAATATGTCCTATTAATCACTGACTAATCACAACTATTACAGCGCGGGCGGGATTAAACTGGATTCCCCATGACGTCCTGGTGGACACGTGCGTATACCACAAAGGCGTCACGTGGAATCCCAAAATAACATCAAAATAATAATATCAAAAATTAAAAGATTTTTTTAAAATTTCCATTACGAAAAGGCAAAGAAGTAGAAATAAACAGTAAGTATTGCCACTAGAAAAAAATCGGTTGATATTTTAAATAAATTGTCAAATAGCAAATCATATTATTACCTTAAAATAAATTATTTTATCGTTTTAACACAATATTGTTTATAAAAGTCATAAATTAATTAAAAATATATAAAAAAAAACGTGTAAAATAATTAACATTATTACCGTTGGTAACATTACTCAAGAAGTTTTGATATCGCTTGGAAGTTTTCAAACCGCTCTGACACAATAGTAGGAGAATACGGATTTTTGACAGCGCTATTCTAACATCGTAATAGTATCGCAACCAAACGATTATCGCGTGCGTTTTGAGCAGAATAGGCCCGCATGTCGTCGAACACACCAGCAACTGAGTTTGAAATGGGAAAATTTAAAGAAGAATTCTCGTAAACGCTGTACTAAAATAAGAATGAATCAAATTAAGGTTAGTTGTAAAATTCTGGGTGTGTTTGTAGAAATGAACACAGATTAGGTTGTATATAATACATACTATTAATATTATGAGTGCGGTGAAAACCACTGAGCTGATTTTGATAAAATTTGGTACGAAGATAGTTTGACCCACGGGGAAGGACATGTTTCATTAAATAAAATAGGGTTTTGTAAGATATCCACCGGCGAAGCCAGGGCAGAAAGCTAGAAAGGAAGATACGGGCCCGTCCGTAAGTAGCTCGAAACTACGGAGTATACCCTACTCTTTATTAGTAGTTAGTATCTTGACGATAGAGTTTTTGATTTTTATAACTTTTTAAACCAAAATTAATATGCTTATCGTTTGATAATTATTGCAAAATACTTAAATTATGCCATTATGTGACATTATACTATTTTTGTTACAGTATCTGGACTTTTTTATCGATACCTTTGCCTCCTTATATTACTATTCTCCCTCTACGTTTCTCTATGGAAATCTGAAAACGTAAACATCACATTTAAAACATTGTGTTTGAACAGTTGAATTGAAAATTTAGTGGTGAAATTATAAAATGCGGCAACCCAAGCCCAAATTGAAGCCCTCCTCAATTTTATGTCTGAGCATAGGGAGATGGCACGCTGGCTATTGAGGGGGGCTGATGGGAGAATACGGGCCAAACGGCTTTGGTCCGAATTATGAAACTCCCTTAATTCTATGGGGAGTTGCACAAAGACCGTGGAGCAGTGGCAAAGGGCGAGTCTAATACAATTCTCATCTAAAAATAATATATTTACTTACATATATATATAACGGCTAGGCCGGTGACCAGTTACGACATACCTAGCACTCGTGGAGGCCGGACGTTTGCATAATATGTGCAACACGTCACCGTAACTCATTAGGATAGCTAGACGTATTAAGTACAGTGGCACTGACTAAGCAAGCAGGTAGATTACGTGGACAATATATTGATAGACTATAGTGCCGGCTTTGATTGATAGTTACCACGTAGGATACCTGCCACGTTAACTTATTTATATATCTAGCGGTCGCACGGCCGCTGATATCCACTTAAGTTACATTGGTGACCCCGACGTGTAAAATATAAATGGTAAAATATTTTTAAGGTGTGGGCAGACAAAAAATATCTTGCGAAGAAAGCTGCTGGAGCTGCAAGACGAGAAGCCTGTGCTACAGGTTGCGGCCCGTCGGAAGCACCAAACCTCTCCCAAATAGAGTTGAAAATACTCGATATTATGGGAGAGGGTTTTGGTGAACCGCAAACAGACGCCAGCAGAGTGCCAGCTTTTTTAACTTTATAAGAATAAGTTTTTCAATGGTAACTCAATGTTTCAACTAGGCTTTCCAGTGTCTGTTAATAGTGTACTAATAAATTACAGATATAGCCTCACAGATACCATCAGCTAAACAAGGGAGACTTGGTCTTCTCCTGGGTACCCTGGAACACATTACCATGAGCCGTAAGGCAACCTGTGAGCATATAAAACAATATTATTGTATCAGGAAATTCTATTTATTCTTTGTCATAGTGTCCACCTGTAGAACTGACGCAACCAGCAGCTACTTCATCTGCCAACCCACCTTCCAGTCCATCTTTTAACCCACCAGACTCTCCTGTCCAAAGACAGCAAGGTAATATTGGTTAAGTTTAGTAAAAAAGAAAGTAAATTTTTAACATTATATAAACATTTAATGATTCTTTATTTTGTTTATAGCAAACTGTCGCCGTACTCGGGCTCGTCGCCAAAATCCTCGAACTGAATTAATTGAGTTGGAGGAACAGAGGTTACAAGCTGAGCTGATCAGAAATAACGAGCTTGGGTTAATTAGGACTGAGCTCAGTGGAATAAGGGCTGCGATTACGGAGCTCTGTAATTTATTTAATGAACATGTTCATAAAACTAATTGAAAATTGTAATTAAAAAAATCTTATATAAATCCAATAATTTTTATTATCTATTTCTCCTCTATCTTGCTCTTTGCCCTTGTTGAAGAGCTTGTTGTGCAGGTAAAATTGGTGGCTGGCGATTATGTTCTACTTGGAGGTGTTCCTCAGTGAGAACAGGTGCCTCTAAACCTGCTCGCTTATACATATTGTGTAAAACACAGCAGGCAATCACAATTTTACCTGATAAAAAATGTGTTCGAATGTCATTTATGTACTATGTAATATGTTTCTTTTACAGAGGTTACAATATGTGTCGATAATCATGATGAAGCATGGAGTAAAATAGAGACTAAAGAAAACGAGTCCAAATAAGGAATAATTAAAACGCCAATAAAAAAAACAATTTAGAAGAAAAATATCCAAACAAAATTGATAATATAAAAATATTAGAAGAAGAGCTTAACTTCAAACAAAAATTGCACAACGAAGAGTTAAAAATTAAAATAATAGAGAGGGAGTACAGGGGAAAAATTTTGCAAATAGAATTAGAAATTAAGCAACATGAATTACAAAAATTATTCAATGAGTAGAACAATCTAATTATAAATTTGTTTTTATTTGTATCTTGAACTAAGGAATGTAAATTATGATAATGGGTCAAGGAGAAATTAATACCCAATTTAAAAACCAAATTCCGTCGTGGTGATAGACAATGCACCATATCACAATAAACAGCTGGTGCTAGCACCTTACATGCATCCAATTCCCGAAAAACTGATATGGTAGCGTGGCTAACAAACAAGGGAATAACATTTGACCCAAGCTTACTTAAGCCAAAATTATATAATTTAATCGCTTTGCATAAAGACCCGGTTAAAAACCATTTCCATTGACACGCCGCTTCATAGTGATGGCCATTGCCGCGGTATCATTCAGATCTCAACCAAATAGAACTGGCAAGGGCGGCCGTTAAAGGTTATGTGGCAAAAAAGAATGTTCAGTGGAAACATGAACAAAGTCCTGGATTTAATAAAGGAGAAAATAGATACGACGAAAGTCAAGGAATAGAATAATCTGTGTCAAAAAGTAATAAAAATAGAAAATGAATATTGAACAATTTAATATTATTGTTCATGAAATCGGGATCTGATGTGTCTAGGGTTACCAGATCCAAAAATGAGTATTTCTGGCGAATTCCCTGACTGTTCAATACATTTCCTGACATTTGTATTTGCAATTCAAGCACAAAATGCGAACGCGCGTATTCTCCTTGATGGGTGCTCAATGGACAAAGGAGAGAAATAGACTGCCCATTGCTTCTGTTAAGGCTCTACTGTTGACGCAATTTAATCTGCAAAACACTTCTTGTGAAGAATTTCATAAAATTGTTATGAAAGATCAGCAGTTACTGAAAGCAAAAACCAGCCTGAATGAATACTAACTGTTGAATTAAATTGATTTTTTTTTTGTGAACAAACTGCTCAATATATATTTGAATTTTTATTTCTTATATCTTTCTATTCAAAATTCCTGACAATTTTCCCGGTTTCCCTGACTGAGGGCTACAATGTGGATGTGTAGATGTGTCCGATTCAGAAAGCGATAGTTCAGTTAATTCGGTAGAGAGCGATTCAACGCCGAGTGCCAGTCGAAAGTCTTTTGACTGCCAAAAAAAAATACTACAAAATATACCAAACCTTCCTCACCAGACTGCATATTTTAGTAGGCAATACAACTTTTATAATTTACTGTTGTTATTGGAAATTATAAAAGTGAACTGAATACTGATAATGTATTATGTTACCTTGGTATGAAACAGAGAGGATCAAGGGGTCAAATGAAATTGTAAGTGCAGCTTACTAAATACCCTCAACCAGTGCCGGATTAAGCAAGCGCGGAGTCTGTAGCAAATGTTCTTAAGGGACCTCAAGTGCCAAGGGGTCAAGCCCCCCAGATTTTTTAATCTGACGCAGATCTATTAGTATGGAAAAATCTAGTCTAGTCTATCGCCCTGTAAAATTCGAGCTTACGGCCTTAAAATATTTCTATTATGGTTTTATTGGCGCAGATCTGGGGAGTAACTCTTGACACAAATTTTAATTCTAATCCTAAAATCCTAATCAATATTAATGATCTAACTATAACTTTTAAAAGGGGATGAGGAGTTGCATTGTAGTGTCTAAGATTTAAAACTGTAGTATATAATGAACTATGTATGCATATAAAAATAAGGTTGATTTGTCATTCATTAGAAATGGGGATAATTAACTTTTAAAAGGGGATGATGTAGTGAACGCACTTAAATGACATTTGGTTGACGTTCCACTGACGTCTAGATACGTCATGCTCTGTCACAGACAACGTGGAGACAACACACAGTGCCGCAAGAGCACCTTGTAATAATTTAATATATATTATAAAATAAAACCTCAAAGACCGAAGAAATCTTTTATTATAAACAACATTACATTGTGTTGCCAGGAATACAGGCGTGTTCATACGGGGTCACCAATATAGAAATGGCAATCCTAAAATTAAATTTCGTTGCGAACATGTTGAAATATGGAGGCTATTTGCAGACGCCTGCGGTGGCCAGAACAAAAATTATATTTTGTTTGGTATGCGTTTGCAAGTGCTCTACATTCTCGTTCGCGCACGTTCTCAATTAAAAAAGATTGAAATTATGTTCCCGATAGTCGGTCATACCTTTCAAAGAGTTTTTGCAAAAAATACTCAAAGAAGAAAAGTTGTCATGAATCCCGAAGAATATAATGCATAAAAACATTTCACCTGTCACAGGAAATACCTGTTCTAGACTGGAAAACTGCAATCAATACTGTATCAAAACTTCCAGGTAGTTGGCATTTTGGTGAGATTTCAAATTTGGTATCAATCAAAACGCACGACGCCTCCCTTTACCGAAGCGAAAGTTGCCATAAATAATAACAAAGCTGTTATTTTTTGCTTATTGTTGAAGTATTGTTTATGTGAACAAAGATTATTGCCAGCCGCTAGATGTCGCTTTACACATTTTGAAAAGAGCTGCACAAGTTAAAAATATATATTTCGAGATTTACATACCCTCTTATACACTACATTTCGTAATACAGCGCCCGTATTTTAGTGGTCGCAAAACAACTGTGACGGTGTGAACATTTACACAATTACACATTGCTACCTCGATCTTTCTCTAAACGCACCGTCACAATAGGAATGATGACATTCTTTGGGAATACTTTTAAATTATACATTCACATCAGTTGTTTGGCGAGGTTTACAATACCATATAAAAAAAATCCCGCAAAAGTTAACTGGAGACCCGGCCGGAACGCGCGCTCCCCTCCCGCCCGGCCCCCGCACTGCCTATCCCGCTCAGTACTGTCAGCAAAGTCATGATTGATCAGTCAGTACAGCGCGCTTAAGTCATCAGCGAAGTCTCAAGTTAACTTTTGCGGACTATACTTATATTAATTTTCGTTTGTAAGTCCCCGCCCCGCACACCACCTACCTTGAGGAGGCTAATCATCATCGCACTCCCCCTTCCTCCGTCTCCTGATCCCGTGCACCTTGCTCTTGTGTTTCTGCAGATCCTTGTTGCTCATGTAACGGTTCGTGCACATGTTGCACCCGTACTTGAAGTCCGCCGGGTCGCCGTGGGTCCGCATCTCGTGCCTGTCCCGGATCGACTCCGTGGAGAACGAGCGGTGGCAGGTTGGACACTCCCACGGCTTGGTCGAGCTGTGCGACTGGAGCAACAGAAAAATAAAGTGTGAAAGATGATGTTGTGACTAAATGAAGAAAACGAGAGAATCTGGCAGAGAACGACCTACCTAGGTGTACTTTTATTGAACATATAAAAAAAGTAATGCTCTATAAAAATATTAAAAGTACACACAATCACCGAGCATGTATGAAAGGTGTAATGAATATAAAAGAAGCGAAAGAGGTATGTCAGGATCGTAACAAATGTCATTCGATTGTCTCTGCCTACCCCTCTTGGGATCACTGATTTTGTTCTGGTTTTCATGAGACTAGAAATGTTCACAGTGACCCTATAACATATGAATATTAACAGTATGTGTCAGTAAATCAACAGTGCGTCGGTGGCCGAGTGGTTAAGACGCCTGGTATCTAGGCAGACCGGTTCGATCACAGGGTCTTGTATATATAACGTATAATAACGCCATCTAGCAAACATTTCACATAATAATAGGGTCCAGCTCAGCGTATAGGGAGCACTGCTACAGTAGCCTAGTGAACATAGTTTATTAAAACATTAATTACTAGACAAAAATGCAGTATAAACATTTTTCTTAACATAAACGCAGTGAGTGAGTCCCTTACTGCATTTTTGTTTTGCGTTTCAATTTGAACATTTTACAACTTTACTAGACATAAATACATTTTTTTATATTTACTGATATCCCAATCTAATAATACAAAACCTAAGAGCATAACTTAAAAGAGCCCATTTTTCTCTTTTCCAAACAATAATTTAACATTTATTCGAAGCAGTGACTTATTCACAGCTACTCAAAATAAAAAATAAACTTTGACCGCCATTTTCTCGGAATGACGTTGGTGCATACCCATTGTTTTTGACCTTCGAAAGATGTCGCGTCCTAAGAACGCTAATCCCACTGGCAATACATAAAAACAATACATTGCCGCCCCCGGCTTCGCCCGTGGTAATTTTCAAACTAAATAAAATATAGCCTATGTCACTCATTTCTATTTGTGAAATAACTTTTAGAATCTGTTGAGTAGTTTGAGAGATTACCTCCGAAATTCAAACTTACAAAAATACAAGAGAAAGAATACATAAAAACTAGCGGACCCCGCAGATGTTGTCCTGCCCAAAACGTTGGCTTGCCTGCACAACCCCTACCCCTACCACTACCTTTGGATATTGTTCATACAAAAATCGCAATTAAAAAATGGAGGGTGGGGGTAGGAGGGTAGAAAATAATTTACGACCTATTCTCAGACCTAACGAATATACACAAAAAAATATATACAATTCGGTCAAGCCGTTTCGGAGGAGTTTGGTTTAAACACTAGGGCCTTTATTTATAAACGTTTACTAGCAACGTTTTTGTTAAAATATGTTTTGTCACTCTCTAACAAACCTATCTTTACTAATAATAGAAAGAAACAAAACACATTTTAACAAAAACGTTGCTAATAAACGTTTATGAATAAGGGGGTAAAATTTTATATATTAGATAAAAAAATCTTCACGGATTTCCTTCACAGCCTAAGATTTTTTGAGGCTATACCTAACGAGTGGCCAGCTCTGTTGAGATATGCAGATGGAAAAGCCTCTTTGTACGGTTTGTCGGATAATGTACATAGATTTTTAAGATTTTTTACTATAAAAACCCATTGGTACAATGTGGGGATCGAACCAGCGACTTCTCAGTTGTGAGCCGACGTTTTACCCACTACACCACCGACGCCCAAAAGATATAGCCCTTACCACTTTCATATGCCGCTTCAGGCCAGAGTTCATGCCAAAACTGGTATTGCATATCTGGCACACGAAAGGCCTCTCATTCCTGTGCGTCCTCTCGTGTCCGGCCAGTGTGAACGCGTCGTAGAATCCCTTGCCGCAGTAAGAACAATGGAACGACTTCTCCTTCAGCAACTTCTCGTGGGTCTTCATGTGTATGCTGAGGAGCAGCTCCGACCCGTACTTCTTGTCACACTGGTTGCACGCCATCGTCTTTTCCTGCGAATAAGTTCATTCGAGTTAGAAATAAAAGAAAAAAGAAGAGAGCGTCAGGGACCCCGATACATGAGAAACATCAAAATTACTATATAATAATATTTTGTTAGACGAAAAAATACACGGCCAGACGCACGCAGCGTAGGCCAAAACCAAGCGTCTCCGAAGTGCGAGACGTCTTGGTTTTACCCTAGTCTAAAACGCGTATAGATGTTTCACATCAAAAATCTTTACGGGTTGCCAAAGTCATTCTCATTTAGCCGAAGATTTTTGTGAGGCTATACCTAACGAGTGGCCAGCTCTGTTGAGGTATGTAGATGGAAATGCCTCTTTGTACAGTTTGTCGGATAATGTTATTATAAAAAACCCATTGCATTAGAATCACTACATTATTATAAAACCATAGATGTCGTATAGTCGCCCGGGCGCTTCACTAGATTGGCAATACAAAAGAGAAAGCGGATAGATACGCATATGTTAAAGTGTGACAGATAGACGAGACCGTTTATTTCATACTGTAACAGCCTAGCGTAAGAAGTAATTTCACTTATTTTTGTGATTAATTATGGTTATAGGTACCGGGACGGTTCTTGAGCGGTGGTCGTTAGATGCGCAGAACACTATTTTTGAGTCTGCTTGACAGTATGAGGTATTAATTTTAATTTTACCAGCAGTAAAAAGCAATCGTAAAAACAAACACCAATAAATCAACACATGCGCAAACATTCCCCCACTTTTTCGTCGAGCGCTCAAGAACCGTCCCGGTACCTATACGTATGCAGTGCCAAGATGAAAAATCCACATAATTACACATTTGTCACGCACACTGATGTATTAATTTTTTGGTCTCGTTCTAATCGCGACATTGCCAATCTAGTAGAGCGTTAGCATACTACATCAATGATCAAGACCTTTTTTCTATCTATGAATCAATCCACCAACCAGATGGGTATCCTCATGTTTCTGCAGAGACCGGGGGAACTTGAAGGTCTTCGGACACTGTGAGCACCGATACTCGTCTCTCTCCATGTGGACAGCTATCACGTGCTTGCGGAGGGTGCGCCAGTTGGACATCACCTGATGGCGAACAAATAATACAAATTACTTCAAAAATACAATAACTCCTATACTGTTGATATTCTGGCTTTGTCATCATACAAGTACATACAATAATTGGATTCTACGTCATGTCATGGCGACCGACGCTCGTGTCCCGCCATGACATGATGGGGAAACCAGTTTAATCCCGTCTGCGCTGTGAGTAGTCTGTGATAATAAGACATATCACAGTCGGCGGAATCATCTTAGCTACCGATTAATCGGCATATACACTATAAAATATATTTTTCTAGGATTAATTGAGTCTTGCCATATTTTTGACAGAAGATAGATGGCCGACTGCCAAGATCCCATAAACACCCAAGAATTTAGGCATTCACTCCTCTTCTATTCTATTTTTTGTGTAATGGCTCCATCAGGATTTTGATGATTCCGCCAATGTCAAGTATTATAGACGTCACAGTAACAATAAGCCGATTAATCGGTAGCTAGGATGCTCCCGCCGACTGTGATATGTCTTATTAATCGTCGACTAATCACAACCATCACAGCACGGACAGGATTAAACTGGATTCCCCATCACGTCACGGCGGGGCGCGTGCGCTGTCCGCCATGACATGACGTAGAATCTCACCCCTCTTAAAGCCTTAAGACGAGGAACGACTCAGAAATTCCTATCGTAAGCCACGCCCTAAACTCGTGGTTCGGGCGCAACGATCACGTCATGCACGACAACGACGGCGCTTTGTCCGTTCTTGCTGCAGAAGTGAGAAGGGCATAATTTATTTATTTATTAAGAAAACCAACAGCTCAACATTCAAGCATTAAACCATCAATTGTAGTACAAAGACTGAAGGCCATTTATAGGTTTCCATATATAAACCAACAGTAATAATCACAACAGTAATTTCAGAGAAAAAAGTAAACTAAATAACAATATAATACATTCCTGTATATGTGTGTGTGTGTGGTATGTGTGTGTGTGTGTGTGTGGTATGTGTGTGTGTGTGGTATGTGTGTGTAGTGTGTAGTTGTGTGGGTATGTGTTTACACAACGACAATAACAACAATAGAAGACAATAAGCGGCACTCATATACGATGATAATGGTTAGGTACAATTAAATGTTCGTTTTTCACAGTGAGTTATAGGTACTAGAGAAGACGCTACCCATCACTCCTATGTTCCATTCAATTGCGGCGATCGCGCCGCACTTAACACAGTCGCTTGCTAGCTGTTGAGCAGTTATACGCTAGTGATTGTTTTTAATCGAAAAAATTTGAAAGTCATACAATATGCCGTGGTGTGTGTTGAAATATTGCACTAATAATTCAAGGAATACGGCGAAGTGTAAAGGAATAACTTTCCACCGTTAAGTAACTAGGTATAATCATTTTAAAATTAAATACGAACATAAAATTTATCAGACGCATGTTGTGTCATTCGACATAGACTAAAAACAATCAGAAGTGAAAATAGGTAGAATTGGTTGACGTTCCCGTATATAGCGGAAAATAATGCAATATATTTTCTACGCAGATATTATTGTTTGTGTAATGTGTTATCTACACTTGTCTTCTACACTAATATTATAAAGAGAAAAGATTTTTCTATTTTTGTCTGTAATGATGAACTCAATACTACTGGACCGATTTTAAATGTTTTTCACCAGAATGTATTATTATCGCTGAGTAACGGAGGCAATATTTTATACTAGCGGCTTGCCCCGACATCGCCCGGGGTAACAATTGTATCCACTAGTAAGAAACTACTGGACCAATTTAAAAAAGTATTTCTCCAGTAGAATGCTATAATATCACTGAATAAAATAGATATGTTTTATATGATATATAATTGTTACCCCGGACGAATTCGAGGCAAACTGCTAGTTTGTAATAAAATAGTTATTGAAATTTGTGGTATTTTGTCTATTGAAGGTTTCCACGCCCTAGCCAAGATACAAGAGAAAGATGGATAAAATTTGTCCAAAACAACCGCAGTGAAGAGACATGGTTACCATCCAAACATAGTTATATATTATGTTCATTGCATTTTTATTACATTATTAAATACATAACAAAAGCAGAAAAGAACATTTTATCCAGTAAGAAGTATTTACATCTTTAGTTCATTCTTTTAATCAACCGAGCACTTTGAATCACCGAATACATTTGATACGGGCTATAATTAACAAATATACAACAATTCGCTTGAAACATGAAGCTAAAACTGATCAGAATATTAATTATTACTTATTAATAAGAGTGAAATTGTTTAAGGGCTTGTAACTAAATCATAACAGTCACCATTTCACCACGCTCTCTTCTTATGAAAATATTGCTTATACTCAATATGCTGAAGAACTCAAGTTACAACAAAAACAACTTGCCTCGACTTTGCCGGGGTAACTATCATATACAATAGGAAATATAAAATATAGCCTATGCTATTCAGTATACATTATATGATAGGTTGAAACTGTATTAGGCTTAGTTATTATATTAGTTAGCTTTTTTAATGAGTCATTCTTAGTCTGTAAGTTTCCTTAAATACAATAAATAGCGTTCTACAGGTGAAAGAACTGTTAGAATCGGTCCAGTAGTTTTTTACTTGGGGATATAAATGTTACCCCGGGCGAAGTCGGGGCAAGCCGCTAGGTATTATAAAATTAAACTTATGTTACTCAATATATATAATATATATATTTAGAAATATTTTTTTAAATCAGTCCAGTAGTTTTGATTTTATTCATTACAAACAAAAATACAAATCTTGTACAAATGAGCTTGTTAGGTATGTCCTTTCTGTAAGCGTAGTTAGTCTATATTAAGCATGTTGTTGTAGTAGGTTGAACGAAATGCGTAAGCGCCATGAAATTCACGGCGCTTTCGACCTTTTGGTCGCGAGAAAACTACATCCTAGAAGCGATCTAGCGCTGTGTGTTTATACCGTTTGGTTACTCGACTAGCGACTAACAAGCGCTTCAGCGAACTTAAGTTTTATTTTTTATAGAAATGAAGCATGCCTTTTGTCTATTATAGCTCCTCTAGTACCTATATCTCAATGGTTTTTCATTCGTTTTTTAATTTGTTTAAAATCTTACATCTAAAAATTGATCTGGGATTATTATTATAATGTATCGCTTCTCCTAATAAATGACGTAAGCGGGACATTACAAATAAATTATTTATTAAAAAAACGATCACATGCAGGGAAACATCTTCTTAATCAATACTAGGTACTGAGATTACCTACAGGTTCGTATAAAATTTAAACGTAAATCCCTTCAGAGTATGGTCGTATGACTAAAAAGGTGCTTTTGAAGAGGTGATTTCAAAAAATTAAGTTATTGAGAAAATTTTCACCAATCATGTTTTCATCCTACACAATCTATATATATAAAAGAAAGTCAGTTAGTTACACCATTCTAAAGAATGGCTGTACCGATTTGGCTGAAAATTGGTGGGGAGGTAGCTTAGAGCCAGGAGACGGACATATGATAGTAGCGGTAGTGGTTGGAGTAGGGGTAGTGGTAGGAATAGAGATAGGTGTAGTGGTAGTGGTAGTAGTAGTAGTGGTAGTTGTTTTCCACGGACGAAGGAAAGTAAATAGCAGGCAAGCCAACGTTTGGGCAGGACAACGTCTGCCGGGCCCGCTAGTACTAGATAAAATCCTCTGAGCATTCGTAAAATTCGGAAATTTCAGTTCAGAAATCAACTGAAATTATTCGTTCCTCTCCTTAAGGGGCGGTGGTCAAGGTCATCTTGTATCTGTCAAAAATATGGTAAATCTAAGTTAATCCTGGAAACATGACTTTATTTATACAAAATCTCCTCACCCCAAAAGGATTGTTATTATTTGAAATTGGATTCAGCCATATTTTTATTATTCATGGGTTCTAAAGAGCCGTTGTTTTCGATACGCGAAGGCACTGCTCATACAACAATTTCAAATAATAACAATCCTTTTGGGGTGAGGAGATTTTGTATAAATAAACTCACGTTTCCAGGATTAACTTAGATTTACCATATTTTTGACAGATACAAGATGACTGAGAGCCAAGGGTCCTTAAATATAATGTGTATAATATAAACCTACCTTATGACAGTACTTGCACTCCTTCGGACTTGTATTGTGATACCTTTGTCTATGGTTACTGTAGCTCTTACGATTTTGAAAAACTTTACTGCACTCCGGACACTTTAATTCAACTTCTTCCTCCGCCATTTTCTTCTGAAGCCGCTCCTGTTTGATTGCCTCGCGGCGCATGGTCTTTTTACTTTTAAGTTTGCCAAACGTGTGCCACCGATAATGTATGGCGAACCTCTTTGGGTGAAGGAATATTGTCAAACAGCCGGGACATTCGAACGCTGGCGGTTTTTCTGTGAAGCATTGACCTGAAATTTTATGAAATAATTAAAGTTGTTTTTTCAAAAAGCTCAAACGGCGCGATATTTTGAAGCAACATTCGGTAGCTGAGGCCAAAAAATTGTGCCAAAAATCATCACAAACTAAGGCCATTATTCATAAACGTATTTTAGCAACGTTTTTGTTAAAATGTGTTTTGTTTCTTTCTATTTTTAGTAAAGACAGGTTTGTTAGAGAGTGACAAAACATATTTTAACTAAAATGCTTCTAAAATGTGTTTATGAATATGGCCATAAGTATATTAAAACAAGTTTATAGAGAGAAATATAGCAATTGAGCAGAAGAAAACAGGATATCCTGTTTTGAGAAAAAAAAATGTTAAAAGTATGCACCATCAGTCAGTCAGAATGGAAATTCTAAAAAAACATTTAACAATGAAGAAATATCATCAATCTAAATCCACTCACTAACAGCACAAGCCAGCAACAATTTCCATCCCTGCTACGCTAGTGGAATTTTTTGCCAAGACAAGAATGTATCCTGAAGGAGTTCAGGGTTAAAAATGTAGTCAGCATATGTCGCTCTCCAGCCCTCTTAACTATCATGTTCATGTGAAAGAAGATGAAAGGAAGAAACAAACTTTCTCATTTATAATAGATGATGACTACAAATGGGGATTCTAGATCATGTGATGGCCCTTTCATTTGATATGCACTCAAATTTCCCCAATAATTAACCCCCAAAAAAGTGGGGAATGTTTGCGCATGTAATTCAAGTGCAATATAACTTGTATATTGTATCTCTAAATTCACTGGCATAATAACCGGTCTTTTGTAAGGCTTGTATGGGAGGTCCAACACGTAGAGGCCCAGTGTTGTGACTAGCACAATACAATGCGCTCACAGACAGGCTATTGCTGAGATAAAATTAAATTAAATTCGGGCTATTGTTTTGAGATGTTAAATGGATTGGTTTATCAAGTTTATTGGTTGAGACTATGGTCACCTGCCGGTATCATTCATCTCATGAAATGTAAAATTGGCAGGTGGTGACTCGCCGTTTACTAAATGGGCCTCCTAAAACAACCACCATTATTAAGCATTTCTACCGGCAGTAACGGCGGGTCCAGATATGTATCATTTGCCCGATCCGATCACCGTATCCGTATCAGCGTATCACGTATCAAGCCCCGTATCAATCGATTTGCTCCGTATCCGTATCTTCACAATAGTCATGATCGCGTATCTAATTGCCTAGTTCTGTGTCAGCTCTCGATCAAACATGTCGTCGCCTTTGGTTGAAGTGTACGAGAATTTAGCAAGCAACGCGAGTGAGTGATGAACGCGTCCAGATTGACCGACGCCCGTATCTGTATCACCTTTGATGATCGGACAAAACCGACACGACATGGGACGGTCCGTATCATAACGGCGTATCGAGATCGCGTATCATCACCCGTCCACATATGCGATCATGATACGCGTCGGCGATACGGATACGGTGATCGGATCGGGCAAATGATACATATCTGGACCCGCCTTAAGACAGGCAACATTGGTGTAAGCAACTGGGGGTGTCGAGAGGTGCGACACCGGTTTCACATATAGCTTCCCCGTTATTACGCCTTTAGACACTTCCACCCCCCCGAGCATAATACATAATATTATACTCTAACAACTCCACCCTGGACAACCAATTAAGGCAAGCCAGGAGAGAGTCTCAGGTCTGGCAATGGGGACGCCTGCCTTAACCTACTCCCTGGAACACTTGATTTATTGGTGTCTGTTTATACCGTCAAGCAGACCCAAAAATTATGTTCTGCACATCTATCAAGAACCTGGGCCATTAAACACTACATAGATGAACCAAATTTCAATGTTTTTCATCCAGTAGTATTGTTTTTCATTGTATGTACTAAACCCTAAAAACAATGAAAAACAAAAGGAAACTTATTTATAGTAACTAAACAATTATTATTTAATCTATGACTAAACACAAGAACTCTATCTATCTATCTATATAGTCATCACACCTTTTATCCCAAGTGGGGTAGGCAGAGACAATCAAATGCCATTTGTTATGATCCTGACATACCTCTTTCGCTTCTTTTATATTCATCAAACCTTTTATACATGCTCGGCGATTGTGTGTACTTTTAATATATCCATCATCAATACATTTTTTATATGTTTAATAAAAGTACACCTAGGTCGTCCTCTGCCAGCATTTCCTTTTCATTCTTTCAACGTGTACAAACCAGTGTAAACTACTTTTCTTTATGATGAATATAAAAGAAGCGAAAGAGATGTCAGGATCTTAACCAAGGGCATTTGATTGTTTCTGCGTACCCCTCTTGGGATGAAAGGTGTGATGACAGATAGACCAATTGCACTCGGGAATGATGTAGCTTTCTATTAGTGAAATAATTTTCAGAATACGAATAGTACTTTCAGAGATTACCCCCTACATCCAAACTTAAAAACAAAGTACATATTTTCTTACCCTTTTTAATAATATTATCAGCATCCTCGATTCCCAGAAGTGTATAAGTATTTAGATCCAAATTATTCTTGGAAAATCCATTAGCATCCTTAATAAATATCAGTATATCTTCTTTGTTGAAAAAGTTCTCATTTTTATTGTAATCATTTGATGCCGGACTTTCTTCTTCATCATCCGAAAGAAGTGAATCATCACTTTCCTCTTTAATTTCCTCTGGCAATTCTTCTGTCACTGCTGGTGTCACTTGTGGCGTCACTTCTAAATCTTGTATAGGAACTTCATTGTTAACACTTACGTTGTTGTAGCTTGTATGGGGAGTATAATACATGGGAGGATTATTTGCTATTTGAGGTATATGCGGATTGTGATTTTGGTTATACGATTGTTGATCGCATTGGTTATATGGTTGATATAAATTTGGAGCGCCATTTGAGTCGGAAGGGCCTGCGCCACGTAGGAACCATGGCGTGCCGTACATTTCTGCATAGAATATTCACTTTTTAACTTGCGTTAGTATTTCCATTGTATTTTAAAACCACCGTAATAGAGAAATTTAGATAACGTCCCGATAAAAGAGAAAATACAAAAATCACAGAGCAAAATCACGACCAAATGCATGCACCGAGCCGACACCGAAAAGTCCCCAAAAGAGAATATAAATAATATAAATAATTTAAGTATATGAATTTTTTTATAACATCTAAAATGGCCCCCACGAGCAAAATCAGCAAAATGGCCCCAAACCACAGAGCAAGTAAAATGCTAAAGTCTAAACTATGACTGTAGTTCAACAGTTCAACTCACGTTCAACTGTGCAAGAGTATAAATAACCCCTCGTCAGTGAAGGTATAAAATGTCAATATGGCGTTGTCTGTGGAAGCAGTCAGTGGCTCCTCCACAGATAGCTATATTTTTGTGCGGTATTTCATTCAAATCGCTTTTTTCGATGTTTTCTGTATAAAAGTACGTTTGGACTTTTTTTTTTTTTTTTATTAAAACACTTTATTAAAACAATATTAAATAATGATTCTGCTGTCACGTTCGTTGTTTAACACACGTGTATAGGTTTCGTAAATCGGTTTTTTCTGTTTTATTTTGGATTTTCTTGAACTTTTTTGTGTTTGTGCGTGTCGTAGTGGATCGGTGGTGGTAAGGAACTATTAATAATATGGCAGACCTAGGGGATGACGACCCTCCAGATCGTGGTGAATGTTCGCGTCTAGCCCACATAATCACAGATGGAAATTCTCCCGCTTCAATTAGCCTAAAACGCCCTGCAGTAGCAGCAACATCTGACCCCCTCCCCAAAAAGAGTTTCCCCCCATCAGCTTCCATACAAAACTTATACACACGTCCAGGATTCGACAAAAACGACAAACTCACTTACATGGACACTGACTCTGCTCCTTTCCTGGTACATGTTACCCTTAAAGAAACGGATGCCCCCTCTAGTCGCTCTCTGAAGGCCCTTCGTTTTGCTCAACTGCTGCACAAACATAATTTAAAAAATGTAAAGGAGGGAAGCATAGCCGTTGTGGGAAGAAACCGAATGTCGGTTACTTTCCTGTCAGCGGCTGATGCTAACTGCTTTCTCTCGCATACTTTGTTAGATTCAAATGGTCTTACAGCCTCCATCCCGAGATACCATGTGTCCCGGATGGGAGTTGTAAGGCATGTACCCACTGAGTGGTCAATGCAAGAATTTGTGTCTGCTATTAAGTACCCAGCTAATACAGGGTCTATAATCAAAGCTAGGAGATTAAATAGAAAACATTTTAGGGATGGATCTGTGGAATGGATCCCATCCACAACTGTCGTAGTTACGTTCCAAGGCCAAATGCTCCCTGAATACATCTATTGTTACAACTCCTCACTCCCGGTAGATGTGTATTTACTTCCAACAATTCAATGCCGTAGTTGCTGCCGATTTGGGCATATAGCGGCTCAATGTAGGTCCAAACCCCGATGTTACAAATGCTCTCAAGATCACACTGGAGAATCTTGCAGCATCCTAGAATCTTCTTCCAGCTGTCTATTGTGTTCTGGATGCCATTTTGCTACTAACAACAAGTGTCCAGAACACTCTAGACAGAAGTCCATCAAAATGATGATGTCACAAGACAGCATCAGTTATACCCAGGCCTCCCGGCAATTCCGTCCAGTTAGGAAACTCTTTTCAGAGACTGTCGCGGAAACCCTATCTTCTGAACTTCAACACCAACACCTCCCTCGCACATCGTCCAGTCCCACTACCTCTTACAGAAAAACTGTTACTGTACATCGCCGCCCTAACCCCACTCTACCCCCTCCAAAGATGGATGTACATAATTCAATAATCAGTACCCCTGCCTCCTCTCAACCTAATGGTTGCTCCCTCACTGATCCCACACCAAATGACAACTTTTTAGAATTAATTCTTCAAATTCTTTTGAACATCATCTCTAAATTTCAAGATGCCCTACCGTCTAATGTCGTAGATTCTCTACATCAGATTCTGTCCCTGGCCTCCCAAAAAAGTAGTCACATTCAACCTTCTACAATGGAATTGTAGGAACATAAAAAACAAAAAACATGAAATTATCTACTTGGTTAACAAATATAAACCTATCCTCTTTGCTGTCTCGGAGACCTGGTTTAGACCCAATTCCCGTTTTCGGATTTCGGGCTATTCATGTCTGCGGGACGACAGAGTGGATGGGTGGGCCGGTTGTGCCCTTTTTTTTATTTCTTCCCTTCCCTTTTCCCCTGTTCCTGTCCCCCCTCATAGTGCCAGTCTACACATTACGGCCATAAAAATTTATAATACTACATTTGCCTCTATATATATTCCCCACCCATCCGCAAATGTCCTCTTAGAACTTGAAAATATAATTTCTACGCTCCCTGCCCCCTTCATTTTGATGGGAGACTTCAACTGCCATCACACCCTCTGGGGCTCACATTACTGTGATGCTTCGTCCTCCCACATCCTAAATTTGCTTGATAACTATAACTTGTGCGTCCTTAATGACGGTTCACCTACCCGGAGGGTATCCCCTAATCAGAATGTCAGTGTGGTGGACCTCACCCTCGCCTCAGCCAGTCTCTTCCCCAATCTGACTTGGAAAGTACTATCAAACACCCTTGGTAGTGACCACCTTCCGATCCTTACTTCATCATTAAATTCCCACTATATCCCTCCCCCCTCTCCTCCTTTACTAAAATATAAACTAGCCAATGCTGACTGGCAAACATTCTCATCCAAGGTCTCTGATAAAATTATCACCCTCCCCCCAGTAAATTCTGAAAACTATTTACAAAGTTACCCTATGTTCACTGAGGCACTTCTGGAAGCTGCCAACCAGAGCTTTCCTTTCAAAAACGCTTCCAAAAATAGACTCCCTTCCCCTCCATGGTGGGACCCTGAGTGCACAGCTGCAGTCCGGAAACGTCGACAGGATGAGATGTCATTCAGTACTGACCTCACTAGCATGCCAAAATTCCTACAATTCCAAAAAACTACTGCCTTAACAAAACGTCTCCTTGCCAGAAAGAAACGAGAGGGCTGGCAAAAGTTTTGTCACTCCTTATCCCCCCGTACTCATATATCACTTGTCTGGAAAAAAATTAAATCCTTCAAAAGAGCTTGCTTTGATGATCCTGGTGTGATGGGAATAGATCCCAGTGCTCCATGGCTCCAACACTTTTCGAACATCCTTGCTCCCCCCTTTGTCCCCCAAAAGGATTGTTTCGTCACCCCCCAACACACCTCTGTCTCTAACGACCGCATGAATGACCCATTCTCCCTTCAGGAGCTTCTCTGTGCTACGGATAGCCTTCGTGACTCTTCTCCGGGACCTGATGGCATTCCGTACTCATTCATCACAAAAACTTCTGAATCCTCTAAATTGTACTTGCTCTCTATTATAAATGAATGTTTTCGATCTGGTCAGGTACCTGAAGTATGGAAAACACAAATAATTATCCCAATCCTAAAATCAGGCAGGGACCCTGATTCTGGTTCTTCATACAGACCTATAGCTCTGTCTTCCACCCTTGGAAAAATTATGGAACACCTTATCAAGTTAAGAATGGAATGGATCCTGGAAAGCAAAAATCTCCTCCCCCCATCCCAATACGGCTTTCGTAGAGGTATGGGCACCATGGACAGCCTTGGTATACTCACCACTGACATCCGGCTGGCATTCTCAAAAAAGCAACACCTTACAGGGGTCTTCCTTGATATAAATTCTGCATACGACAATGTCCAGCTTCCCCTACTCAGGCAGAAAATGCTCCAGCTGAGTATCCCCGTGAGACTGGTCAACGTAATTTTTAATATGTTCATGTCCCGCAGTATTTGTATCAAGACCAAGTCCTCCATTCTCCCACCCAGACTTGTATGGCAAGGTTTGCCACAAGGATCAGTCCTCAGCCCACTCCTTTTCAACCTTTACACCTATGACTTGCCCAAATCTGTATCGAGCTTTTGCAGCATTCTACAATATGCAGATGATATTGTCTTATACTCTACCTCACCCTCTTTTCCTGAAATGGCCCATAATTTGAACACGGCCTTGCAATATTTGACCATCTGGCTTGATGAGCATGGTATGTCCCTGTCAGTACCAAAATGTGGTACTATTATATTCTCAAGAAGACGGTCAATTCCTCAAATTCAAATCCACTCAAATAATCAACCAGTTCAGATACTAGACAGGATCAAGTTTCTGGGTGTTGTTTTGGACCCAAGACTGTCACTTACCCATCACATAAAATATGTGACTGAAAAATGTGAAAGAAGTATGAATGTTATGCGTGCCCTGTCAGGTGTTCATTGGGGAGCTCATCCCTTCTGCCAGAAACTCCTGTACAATGCTATAGTTAGAAGTCATTTGGATTATGCTTGTATAATACTGGAGCCTTGTAGCAGAATGTCACTGGCCTCTCTAGATAGGATACAAAATAAATGCCTGAGGATAGTCACTGGTGCTATGAGATCCTCTCCCGTTTGTGCCCTACAGGTGGAGTGTCTTGAGGCACCCCTTTGTCTCAGGAGACAATACCTAGCGGATAGATTTCTTTACACCAAAGCCCAAATTTCTAACCACCGACTCATCTCAAAACTGGGTACTCTTGCTGACCTAACCCTTGCTTCTAATTATTGGACACATAAGCCCAGTCCCACACTATTAATCGGATATAATAAATTGTCTGGACTTCCTCCTATCTCCCAAACAATAAGTCAACCTATATTCCTCACTAATTATGAGGCTTTGATCTTTCGCCCCAAAGTAATACTTGATTTCGGCGTGATGAAAGATTCTCCTTCTGCCAATAGAGAATTCAATAGGATTCTTGATCAACACTGGCCTAACTGGCTCCCTATCTACACTGATGCATCTAAACCCTCCCACGACAGTGAGGTGGGTGCGGCGGTGTGGATACCGAGCCTCAGAACTTTTCTGAGCTTTAAATGTCCATCTCAAACCTCTTCATATACCGGTGAGGCCATTGCAATCCTTGAGGCAACTAAGTTTGTTGAGGCCCATCACTTAGACAAATCGATAATTCTCTCGGACTCCCGTAGCTGTCTCCAGGATATTAAAAAACGGCCATTTCACTGTAAAAGTAATTCTAGCATAACACTGCAGATAAGAGAGACTCTATTTAGATGCCACTCCGCATCCATCGATGTGGCTCTTGCTTGGATCCCTGGCCACAGTGGCATATTAGGGAATGAATGGGCGGATTCATATGCTAGGGACTCGGTCACTTCTGGAAGTCTGACATACTCCCATTGTTACCCTAGAGACCTTCTTACCTTAGCTACCTCTGACCTTAGAGATAACTGGTCCAATACCTGGTTGGCTCCGAACCAAAGTAAAGGTTACCACTACAGATCCATTCAACCTTTTATACCTACTAAACCTTGGTTCTTCAAATACTCTGGCCTTAATAAAGCAACTACATCAACACTGATCCGTATGCGACTAGGACATTGTTGCACCCCTGTCTTCCTTGCTAAAATTAGAGTGCGGGATCACTCCCTGTGTGAGTGTGGTCTAGACGAGGGAACTTTGGACCATATATTTTTTGAATGCAACAAACTGACCATATCATTATATGACGTTCTTCCCCGCTCCATCCCCCGCCCTGTCAACATAAAATTCCTCCTATCCCTGGTCCCCTCTTCCTTTGTTTATAAAATAGGTAAACACATTCTTGTAAATAAAATTAAACTCTAATGTAACATAATATGTCTTCACTAACACCTCCCCCTTCCAAATTCTGTTAGTATTGTACTGTACAAAATGTGTATGTCTCTGTGTTGTCCTGTGATGTCCTAAAGTCTAAGAATTCCAAACCCCGTATTAATAGGTTCCTTGTTATATAATACTGAACATATTTGCTCTCCTTAGGAAGTGTCTTTCTCAACTGTGACATTGGCGGAATCATCAAAGCCCTGATGGAGCCATAACACGAAAAAATAGAATAGAAATAGAATATTAAATAATATATATCTACATACAAAGTTTAAATATAATAAAAATTAAACACAGGGAACCCCATGAGTGGCTCTCTAATCATGAATATGTAGGATACTCATAAGTAGAAAACTTTCTCGAAATCACTGTCCTGCGGTAAAGTGCCAAGAAGGCTAGCAGCGTTTCCTCGCTGTATAGCTATGCTAATACGTTGTCCAAGGTATGCTCCAGCCCTCTTGTCACCTGAAATGTCGATTAGACGAAATGATAGTTCCTTATATAATTTCTTCGCTCCGAGGCCCCACGGACCCATGGTTTCAACCCCAAACGGTGCAAATAAGTAATCTTGTGCAAGGTTTGCGTACTTACGCCGTTTGAGGTTTTCAGCTGTTGTTGCTGCTGCACCAGCATTATTAGACGTAGCCTGGACGTGAGAAGCCGCCAATGTATCGACACAGGTAGCGTCCCACACTAACGGTCTTCCCTGCGTCCAGGGCACGAGTGTCATACCGTCGGGCCTCTTTCCATCATCACGTGCTATAAGGCGGCTCTAATATAGCTGGCACGTGGACAGTGGCAAGGGCCCTACGGATGACATCATTAAGACTGGCGTGGCGTGGTATTCTACCAGCACTTTTCGTACATGATAGTCCGTGATGTCCCAGAGAATCGACATTTTGACCGCAGCGACATTGATGGGGTTCATTAATTTTGATACCGAGTCGTAAGCACACCGAAAGACGAAAAGTAATGTTATCTAATTGAGTACCAATTTTAGAATTTGGAATAGATTGAAGCCAGTATCCTGACTCCCGTTCTGTCCAGCAAGGAGACGAGCACGTTCGTGCTTAGTACTTGCGTCTTGTAATAATATTGTTTGTACATTTTTGCCCCATTGCTTCTGTAAATTTGTATTTATAGGTAAATTTTGATTTGGGCAGGCCAATTTCCAGGACAGAGTTCAATATAGGTTACCTAGATATGACCTAGTTTTTTGGGTTTTATTTAAAAAAAAAACAATTGCACATTATAATATTTATTTTTATTTAAGTCTAAGCTAGTCATAAGTGATTCTATTGTGTGTATGTTTATTTTAGAGATATGAAGCTCAAGTGTATTAAATGTTATGTTTTTTATATAAATGAAGATACAAGTAAAGCATTTAACGTAACACCACAGGCTTAAGCTTCATAGTCTTAATATATGAGACAACCAAAGTGGGTACCCAAAATATAGGTAGAAATCAATATGTTGAAATCAATTAAATATTAAGAAATATATTACCTTGCCTATGGATATAGTAAATTATTCATGAATTAAAATATATTATCAGTCAAATTAAGGCAAGACACAATACTGTTCAATATAAATAATTAGAGATAAAAACAGTTAAAAAGTTAATGAGGTAACTAAGTATGGATAGTTTTTTTTTTTTTTTTTTTTAATTTTTTTTAGTTACAATAATGAAATAATACAACAATCTGACTAGGCCGGACAGACAGACAAAGCGGGAGGACAGACAGACGGACGGATAGGCAAAAAAAATACAAAATCTGACCAGGGGAGTTAGCACAGATTTTGACAGCGACACTTTCGTTTCGGTCGAATGGCCTTGAACAGGCCAAAACGTTCATGTCCAACAAGGACCGGCCAGAGATAGCCCGGGGCCGAGAGGTCCGGCCCAACAATGTGCGGGCAAATTCCGTGTACTTGTCTTTGTCCGGCCAAGCAAATTGCTCGGCATTCTTGTGCAGGGCATGCCCGGTCCGGGCTATCTCTGGCCGGTCCTTGTTGGACATGAACGTTTTGGCCTGTTCAAGGCCATTCGACCGAAACGAAAGTGTCGCTGTCAAAATGTATGCTAACTCGGAGTGACCGGCAGACAAAGTGGACGCATAGACAGACGATCGGATGGATAGAATTACGCTGTGTTGGCCATAGGCCGCGTCTGTGGATTTGGAGCAGCTTCCACACCCCTTCCCCGTCCTCGACCACCACGCGTTCTGCACCTCCCCCTTCTGACTCCACCCCTTGTCCGTGGTTTTCTTACATTACTAACAGCCAAATCATAGCAAGTGCAATAGAATTCACCATCATGCAAACAAAAGAGAAAGTGAAAAAAAAAGCTTTATTAAAGGTAAATTTAAAAAAACAAACCCAACATGCAAATAATGTTTAAATATAAAGAAAATCCCGTTTATGATATAAAAATTAAAAACTATTTAATACCAATCCGAAATAAAAAAATCTGCGAAACTTCTTTACGACATATCATACAAAAAAAAGTTTTCAATATCTCCGCCACGTCGATAAAAAAGTTTCACTTCAATAAAAAGCCATTACTATTTCAAATCCATACTTGTCGAGCACCTGCTATTTCGTAAAAAGCAGCTGTCAGTCTACGAGTAACTGTCAGTGCCTGTCTGTGGCGGAGCCACTGTATGGTTTGCATCGACCGGTACTGTTTTGAATAGAATTTCTTAAATTTTACGGCATTTACAACTGATATACATTTATCTGTTAAAACAATATACTTTTATCTAACGCTTGTTTGTTAAGAAAATGATAAAGAAATCACATTAATATATGATTAAAACAAAGATTACTTACCCTTCCATTATATTAAGGTGATGCATTGTCTAGGAATACCTATCCATAAGCCACGCCCTATGTTGAACGCGGGGGTGCTCCCCTTCATACGTCCTCCCGTAACATGAAGTTACGTCATCTAGCGGAAATGAATTGAACTAATATGAAAAGAAGTCAATAAGCAATCAACCTTTGCGCCATCTTTTGAAAAATATTAGAAACTGAATCCCAAGTGTAGAGAACATTAAAAAGGGTAGAGTCGCAATATAGAATTTTAATACCTGGATGGACATCATTATAATATTAGTGTGTAACAAAGCGTAAGTTATCTAATGAATTCAAAAATAATATTTAAACTTATACGGGGAAAAAACAAACAAAAGTTTTTTTAACCGACTTCCAAAAAAAGAAGGAGGATGTATGTATGGACATCCATTACTCCGCCAGTTGTGAATCGATTTTGATGATTTCTTTTTTAATCGACAGATAATTTTTCCGGGTTGGTCCCATTTTTATCTCATAAAAATTAGTTCATTAGTTTTTCAGAAATTTTGAAAAAACTGACCTTATAAGTCAATTTTTCGTAATATTTCGATGAAATATATACCGATTTTGACGACTTATTTTTTTAAGGATATAATAATTTCTCGACGTTACCTCACTGTCATATGATGAAAATCGGTTCATAATTTTTCAGAAATTCAGTAATTTGTCTCTGTTTACTGCTGAAAATTATATCAGAGAAAAGCCTTCGCAACGGTTGCTATTGACACGAAGTTGTCAATTTTTGTATCGACGATGGTCTAGCGGCTAAAGGTATGGGGTGCAGCGCAGGATGCACATTGCACATGGATCAAATCCCATCCACCGCAGTATTTTTTTTAGTTGCGTCAATATTTATTTCTCAGGGCAGCAAAATCACTTAAAAGGGAGAAATAACCCTTAAAAAAGTGTACCTGCTTCAAAAATTTTCACTGAAAAGTAACAAATAATAGAAAAATCGTCGTAGAATTTGAAGACGGTTGGTGCCAAATTAGGATACAAAATTAAGTAAACATCTAAGAAGATAAAGATATGTTCAATATTATCTATGTTTGTACTGATGACCGTAGGATTAGGAAATGAATTGTCTAGCTAGATTAATGAATTTGGGTACTAACATATTTCTAATTTGGCACCAACCGTCTTCGAATTCTACGACGATTTTTTTATTATTTCTTACTTTTCAGTGCAAATTTTTGAAGTCGGTACACTTTTTTTTAAAAGGTTTATTTACATTTATTTAAAAATTCCACCTAAAAGAGAAGTCCCGATTCACTGACTCATCAACGCCCAGCCCAAACCCTTGGACCTAGGAAGCTGAAATTTTGCACAGAGGTTTCCTTTATTATGTACACAAGGAATGAGGATGGACATTTCGATATTCAACCCCTAAAGAGGTCAAATGGGGTAAATACGTTTGTATGGAAAATCTTATTTCCTGCGTGAATCAACTTGTAACTTGGTTCAAATACTCTTCAAAACAAATAATAAAACACATATTTTATAATAAACACAAAAAGCCCCTTAACCCGGGTGAATGAGGTGAGAAATAGTTAGACCAATAATGAGGCGGGTATGAGATAACTGATGGCGAATTTTTGATACCATAATTGTATTTTAAGTATTTTTTTTACTTAGATATTAATAATAATATCCATTCAACAAGATGAGAAAATAAAATACTATATTTAAGATTGAAAAGCGTTTTGTTTTTTATTGAAATAACAAAGTGTCTAATTTTGTTTGAAAAAGTACAAGTTTTTGTAGTATAACATTTTTTCGTATAAAGTTCTAACAAAATTCCAACTTCTTTTATTAATCAACATCACTATAGTATATTATTTCTACTTCTAATAACAAAAAGTCTTACGAGATTAGCACAGCACCAAAATTACACCTATAAATCAGCACAATCTCCATACATATCAGGAACATACTTTTTTTTCAGAAATAAATGGAACAATACTATAAACAGTAATAAATCACTAGCGACCCGATACAATTACTGTTAGCATTTTTATGGACATGGATTTGACATATAATGTACTCTACTCCCTCACACCATCTCTCTCCCGGCAAGTCTCAGCATACATACATTACATAAAAAATGTAAAAAGACAAAGAACAACTTTTACTATGGGACCAACACTGAGAGCGCGAAAAAAATTAAGGTTTTCTTACGTAATAAAGGTTTTCATCCAACTACCCAATATTTTCCTCATTACTTGACAATATAGCGATCAGAAGGCGCTACTTTACTGCACATAATGCAGTAATGTTGTATGAAAATCCATTACATCCCGCTCTGGGTTTTGTTTTTAAATTAGGTTCTTTTTCTGTAGGCACTTATTATAAAGGTACTTTATGGTAGACGTAATTATTAGATTTATGTGGCGGGTATGTTGCTTTATTGAATAATTTATTTTTTATTAATTTTTCATGACGTTGGCGATGTAAATTTGGAAAAGCAGGTTGCTAACCTCGCTAAAAGTGTGACTTTTTATTTCACTATTATTTTCAGAGCGAATTTAACACTCGAAAAAACATAGGCTGTTTGGCTGTCTTTGCCTTTGCCTACCATTAAAAAAAATATTATCGACGTTTTGGCGGGCTTTGTTTGTCCGGAAAACATATTTTTAAAATAAGTAATTATAATTAAAGAAAATTTTGATTAGTTAATTATTTTTGTTGTAGTTGAAATAAAAGCAGATTACGAACCTCGATGAGAGTGACTTATTGTTGCAATCGTGTTTTTAGAGCCCTCGCTCCGCTCGAGCTCCAAACTAACCCTCGGTGCAACAATAAGTCACTTTCTGCTCAGGTCAGTAATCTACTATTTATGGAACAGCTATATTTTTGGGTTCTCTGTGTTGGTTCTATAGTAAAAGTTGCTTGAAATTTCTCAAAATCATTGTTCAATAGAGACTGTTCGTCTTCATGTTTTTCATGGTCTTTATCACTTTTATCCGGCATTTTCCTTTTTATTATATTATTTGAGGCAATAGTGCTTTCGTAGTGTCGTCGCTTCCTTGATGTCTTTTCAAGTCTGAAAAGTTAAAACCCTTTATGTAAGTGACCCCGCCCCCGGCTTCGCAAGAGTATAGATATATGCTACCGCGAACTTTGTATAAGCTATAATATTGTAAAGTTTCATCAAAATACGTCCAGTAGTTTTTGCGTGAAGGAGTAACAAACATCCATCCATCCTCACAAAGTTTAGTGTTTATAGTATTAGTAGCATAATATAGTTCATGTCGGAAGTTACACGTTATTACTTTTTATGTATGAACGTTTATTAATACTGGGGGCAATCTTATAGTATTTATCGCTACAATTCTTACTTATTTTTTTCCATTGCACCAACATCGCAATACTGTTTTCGGTCATCTAGATTTAAAAACAATAATGGCGACTCCATTCATCTCTGTTCTACTGCGTTTGAATTCTTGGGTAACTCCGGCCGATTGACATAGCTGATGTTTTCCCTGCAAAATCATAATAAGTCGCGGGTTCGATTTCCACATCCGACCATGTACAAATGTGTTTTATAATAAAAAAATCTATGTACATTACCTATCCGACAAACCCTACAAAGAGGCTTTTCCATTTACATACCTCAACAAAGCTGGCCACTCATTAGGTATAGCCACAAAAAATGAGGAAGACTCTGTCTTCCGCTGGGTACCCTGGGGCCGGTAACCCGTGAAGAAAAAAAAAGATAACATCCAAACATTGTAAGTACAAGTGATCACTTTTTATGTAAGTACAAACATTTATTTATATTGGGGTGGGGATAATCTGATAATATTTATCACTACATCACATATAAAGCGTATTGACCGCATCCGAAACAATGTCATTAGAGAAGAATGCGGAGTGAAAGATGATGTTGTGACTAAAATGAAGAAAAGTAGTTTACAATTGTTTGGACACGTTGAAAGAATGAAGGATGAAAGATTGACTAAAAAACTTTATACCTATGTCTGAAGTGAAAGGAAATGCTGGCGAGGACGACCTAGGTGTACTTTTATTGAACATATAAAAGTGTATTGATCGATAAGTACCTACACACAATTGCCGAGCATGTATGAAAGGTATTATGAATATAAAAGAAGCGAAAGAGGTATGGCAAGATCGTAACAAATGACATTCGATTGTCTCTGTCTTGGACGTGATGATAATTAATTCTTACTTTTTTTCCATTGAATCAACACCGCAAGTCATCCAGATTTAAAAATAACAATGGCGACACCATTCGTCTCTGTTCTACTGTGCTTGAATCGTCGCGTCGTACATGTTTGGCCTGAAAAATCAAAATAATTAGAAAGTACTAAAAAAAACCTAAAAAAAAATTAAAATTTGCGGACTCGAAACACTATAACGTCTGGCTGGTAGACAACCGCTTGACCACTCCGCCATTACCTATACTATTCAACATGTCCAAATATTGAGACAGTATTGACGTATCTACTCGTACCAAATACCGATATACAAAATACTTTATAACAACAATTTACTAGATTATGTTCAAGCAGGTAGGTAAGTAGGTACTTACTTTTTACTGTCTCTCATTTTACGAGCTGTTTCTCTCATGTATTCCAAATGTTGTTTTTTATAAGTTTTTTCTTTTTGCCACCCATTTTATATTTGGTATAATTATCTATAGGTATATATATAATGATTTTTTTTAAAGTATTTATTAAAAAAAATATGTATATATATATATTTTACACTTATAGTTTTTATACTGTATATTAGAAATGAAAAACAATACACACTACGAAAATTCCGCTTGGCGAGCTAGTTCGCCATCAAGCATAGGTCCGACGCTAGAGACGGTTACGGGACGACTGGTGGGCGGCGCAACCGCAGTGACTAGGGAGACAGCGCTATCCTTACACGCACGCAAGAAAGAGACAACACTATATTGCTTTTGCTCGGATAAAATAACATAAGCGACAAAACAAAATAAATTATTTTAAAAAAAACTAACGCATTAAAAAAAAACTGAACCACCAGAATGTTTAAATGTTTATGATTTATTATAATACACAAATATATAAATAAACTCCTGGCTATTTTAAAGATCCATGTGAAAATGTAAATATTTAGATGCTATTTCGGGATTTAATTCTATCGAGCAAATTTTAACTAATCGTGTTTTCTTTAAACCAGATTGTAGATTATATGATCAAAATACAATATTTTTGAAAATATTTTATTTAGCTCATTTACAGCAGCGGCCGGAGGTACAGGTATGTCAGCAATGCATCCCCTTAAGGCCGATTTAGATGGTTCTAGTGGTTAGTAGAGTGCGTTAGGATAGTACATTAGTTGAAACATGTAAACGGTAGTTTCCAGTACTCGTACTAGTACGTTCCACTCGCCTTTCAACTAGAATCAAATAGAATCGCTTTTTATTTTTGTTTCAAGTGACACCCTCCCGCGCCCGCTCAACCCCCCGCGCGTTCCTGACTCGCTACTCGCTGTAGTCTAAACGGTCAGTTTTAGTAACTTGCACAAGTTGACAAGGAGAGTTATGTGTGTTTTGGCCTACAAAATGGCAATTTACTAGAAGAAGTATAAACGCCACTGGAAACCTACTAATGCACTGGCATTCGAGTGCCACCTACGCACTCTACTAAACACTCGTAACGTCTAAATCGGCCTTTATAGTGCACAATTCACAAATTATTTAAAAATATTAGTGTATTGAACTATTGAATATGAAAGGCGACTTAAAATTGCCGCGATTTTGAACCTTTGATATTTTCATAATGCATTAACTTATCGCTGGCAAAGAAATACATTTTACTCGGTCTATTCTCTATGAATATATTTACAAACAGCTTCGGAACCGTTAAACACTTTTAGTATCTAAAACTACATTCGGAACGATAGAAGGCGGCTGGCGAAACTAGAAACAAAAAAACTGTTCTATGGAATTTAGGAACCAATGGCATTGAGCTAATAGAGCAGTCTCAGTCTATGAAAAAGAACTCTATGGTATCTGTGGTTATTATTATTATTTGTAGAAGTCGGCCATGTTTTGAATTTTGAATTTTTTCATTTGTTTATTTTTATTTTGTGTTTTGTTTTTCTGTTTCCTTGTCAGGAGGAGCCATTTGTTGTCAACTCGCTAGGTCGTTCGTGAAAGTTCGCTCCTAGTGTGTAAAGTGTGTTTCGACGAAGTGTGTAGTGCGTGCTGTGGCGTGTGATAGTGGGCCGTCGAGTCAACAATCTCCGGCCCGCCTCCGTGTCGCGGCGCACTGCGTACCCTCCGTCGCTACTGCGCTGACAGCAAGAGATAAGTGGATCCGAAGAGCCGTTGTGGTGGGCCCTATCTGCCACAGCGGACTGGCATCAGCGGGCCGTGAGCGTTATATCTCCGGCCCGCCGCCGAACGCTGTGCGGACGAGCCCTCAGCAGCGGCTACCTGCTGCGGCTGTCGCCCCGGGCGGCCGGGAATCCGGTCGGCGGTACCTGCGGTCCCGCTAGCCGCGTTCGTGGTCGGCCGTGCTGGGCGGAGGCCGCACCAGGCCTTCGGGAGTGTTGTTAAGGTCCACATAACTCACGCGCACATCAACCGTGAGTTGGTTTTTCATATTCCATTTTTAAACTACCCGCACTGATAAGTGCGGGCGTGTGGTACCTTCCCCCCCCCTCTCTTTCTACCCAGCACTCTGTCTCCAAATTCTAAATTTCCACTTCGTTTCTGCTCCCTGAATCCCACCGCTAACCCTGATTATGTTTTGATATTTTATCTCAATACTCTATTGCAATTCCTTGGTCAAGTGTCGGTGACCGCGGTCGGTCACCCATCCGACTAATCACCCAGCCATGTCCAACCGTCGGACAGAGGATGGAGCACGTAGGGCTCGGGAGGACGTTCACGGCCCGAGCGGCGACCGGCCCGGCTCCTCGGCCCCCATCGTGGGCCATGGAGTGCCGGGAACCACCGGACAGACCGCCTCGCGGCCCGCGACCGTCTCTCGGGACCCCAGGACCCACCAGGCCCGTAGCGGAGCCGCCAAGTCCGCGTCCGCGGCCCGCTACTCCCAATCATCTCCGAGCCCCGAGGCTAAGGCGGTGGGACCGGTTCTGTCCGGCACCGCCTTCCCTCCACTTCCCCCGAGCGGCCAGGGCGCTGTCAGTGCCACCGCTGGACCCGGCGCGCACCTTGGCGCGGCCGGGTCAAATCGCGGAGGCGCAGCACAGGCTGGCTCCGCATCGTCCGGCACGGCTCGTGCCGGCGAGAAACCGCGCGGTCCGGCTCATGCTGGCACCGCGCGCCGTCGACGCGCGGCGCCCTCCCGCCGCGTGCGCCTCGCAATACCCGCAGTCGCATCATGCCCAGTGGTCATGCGAGCCAGCACGACTCCGTGCCACCCAGCACAGGCCGCGTAGCAGTGGTCAACCACCGCGGAGAGAGGCTGGAGGGGCTACCGAGGATCGCCGCATCGGTGAGTTTCTCCCCCCCCAGGCCTCCTCCCGCGTTCATCGACCTCCCCACCCCATACCGCATGCCTGAGGAATGCGAGTCGGTTGCGCAATCGACGCATGCCTTGACGCATGCGCAACAGTCGCATTCCTTAGCGAATGCACCTGCTACAAACTTTTACTTCCCGTTATACGAGTATAACCAACAGATCGAGACAACAAACGTCGCCCCGCTGGTGCCGCACGAGCTAGTCCGCGCGCGGCCCGGGTTGGGCCAGACCGGCTTCTACGGCACCGGCGGCGGTCTGACCGGTGGGATGGCCGGAACTCGGCACCCAGCGGGCGGAGGACCGCCAAGCAGCCAGCATGTGGCACCATGGTTCCGGACGCCCTAGCTTGGGTTCGTCACCGAGCCGGTCCCCCCCCCCCCCCCCCCCCCGAGGGGAACCCCGAGTCCCCCAATACTCACATCTACGAGGGCTACCACCCCAGTCATTTCCTACAGTGAAGTAGCTAGGTCCCCATCTACTTTATCCCAGCCCAAACCCCCCTCCCCCACCCCTGGTACTTCAAAGCCCCCCACCCCTGCAGCGGCCAAGATTCCGCCGTTCGAGGTGGACGTGCTGGTGAACTGGCCGCTGCACATGAAGAACCTTAAACAGAGACTGGGACACGCCCCCCACGCGCACCCTAAGGGGAGAGGGATGCGCTTCATCCCCAAAACCGCCTCTGAGTTCAGAGTGGTCCAGGACTACTTCTCAGAGGCGGTAATAAGTGACCCCACTATTAAGTTGGGGCACACCTACTCTCTCTTCACAGAGAGGCCTCATAAAGTGGCGGTGAGTGGCCTCCCCCTTAACACCCCACAGGTCTTGATTTCCTCGGCCTTTGAAGAGAGGGTGGGTGTCAAACCTACCCACATTAGGGCGATCCCCCCTAGGAGGGGACGCAAACAGACCGCATTTTTCCTTCAATTCCCTCACCTGGGCCGGGAGTCACTGGGGAAGCTCTATGAGGTGACGGAGCTCCTGTGCCTCCCCGGTATCTGGGTGAGAGAGTGGAAAAGGTCTTATATTTATTGTTTTATATTTATAGGTAGGTAGGTACTTATATTTTATTTTTAAATCTTATTTATGGAATGGCTGTTTTCCAGATGCAAGCAATGGGTTAAAGTTGTACTGCTGTAGGGAAAGATTATTATGTTCCCATTGAAAAAATGTGCCTCAAGAAGTCTGCCGTTCCTTCAATAAACCTAAAGGCTGATCCACTTCCTGATGAAATGTTGAATGAGTTTCCATTTCATGTTTATAAAGAATCAGGGTATATTAATAATTAATAAAAGAGTTTTACAGAAAAAGTTTCTTACTTTGATTCGGGTCCACAATTAAGTCTAAAGTTGTATTAGAACTATCTCCACCCGCTATACATGTACAACTTTAGGATTGTAAGTGGAGTCGAATCGACCCTAACTACCACTGGTATGGATGCCGAAGAACATAAATAAGAGAGTGATTGGAGAGTATTATTATTTTTATTTATTTTATTGACATTGCCATTAAGGAAATAGATCACTGAAATAAATAAAATTAATAATTTGTTTCCAATCACTGTCTTATTTATGATCCCTCTGCATCAAAACTATCCTGTTAAAAGTTAGAATAAAAAGCTAAAAGCGCGCTATATTTTATATGTTATGTTGGTATCCCTGTTTCTTGATGAGATGTTTGTGTTATGTTGGTATCCCTGTTGCTTGATGGGATGTTTGTGTTATGTTGGTATTCTTGTTGTTTCTCCTGTTATGTTGTCATCTCGTAAAATCTCGTTCCCAAATTAATCAAAATTTGATTCTATTGGTTGTATGGCAGTCCCAACTCTTCTTTTACTTGCTCTGTGGGTGCGTGAGTGAGTGCGTGCGTTATCGTTATTTGATTTTGATTCTGTTTTACTCATAGATTAGAGGCTCTGTGGATTATCCCGTAAGTAAAATCAATTTTAAAAATCAGTTATTTTATGTTTCTATATTGTTTTCTAAATAATTAGGCTTCGTAATATTAAATCGTGGTATTTATAATAGATGCTGTAACTAAAGGTAAGTAAAAGCTAGTTCCCCTTTATTGTATTGTTTTACTAAAACCTGGAATATATAGTACATATAAACATTTAATACATACAATACTCTTCATTATTGTAATAATTAAATGGTTTAGTGTATTGAACTAGGGTTAAATCTGATATATATATTTTAGGTTATAAAAGTGGTTACTGTCTGTCTATTCATAACATTTGTAACTAACACTCAGTATATGGCAGACACACTAAATGATATTTGCATATATTTTGCATAATTAATTTATTTTATTTCAGTTAACTATCACAAATGTTAAATACCTACTCTTAACATTATCTTGTAATGATGTCCAACACAGAGGAGTTACAATATGGTGAATGTTGTTGTTGTCTTGACAAAGGTGACCACAGGGAAGTTACTAAACTATACTATTTGGATAAACGACCTGAAATATATGAAGTGCTATTTAAGGACACCTTTGATATTGTGGTGAGTTTGATATCTATACAAAATACATGTTGATATACTTTCACATATACGATGACTGAGCAAATTAAAAAATAATTTTATTTCTAGTTAAAGTATCCAGAGAACACAAAGTTAATATGCGACGTCTGCATAGTAGAGTTGAGACAAGCAAGACACTTCAGGAAGATGGTGGAGATGATACAACAGAGACTTGGTGAGCGTGTCAACTTGCAGACAGAGTTGGTTAATGGTAAATAATATAATACATACAGTAATATACATGTTTTGACACCTAAAAATATAATTGAAATAATAATTATGTAACTCAGCTTCAACTACCAAACAACCTTCTGCTTCATTATATCATAAAGTAATTAATTTACAGTTAAAGAAGATCCCTCGGAACTTGAATTGAACACAGAGAGCATTAAATGTGACTCAGACAATCAGATGGAGGAAGCTGACAATGACGTAGAACAGTCTGAATGTACAATGGAAGAAGTAAACTATGATGCGGAGGAGACAGACATAAAAGTGGAGAACTCAGGTATGATACTTGTATAGTATGGGTGCACGTCATGTCATCGAAATTCATGTCATAAATGCACTTTTAAAAAATGCACTAAACTTAAATGCATGGTACAAAAAAAATCAAAAGTAAAAAGGCACAATTCATCGAAAACTCATTTCTTAAAAATTCAAAACAAAAATTCTCTAGTAAAACAAACTTTATTTAAAATATAACAAAACAGCAAAAATATTTCCCTTATATTCACAATTTTTCACAAAAGAATATTGGTCAATAAATAACTTAACTTTCCCTTAACTTAACTTTCCCTCTCTGCGAATGATATATTTTTGCATTTCCACTCATTTTAAACAAGTACTAATCACACAATAATTTTGATAATCAATAAACAAACAATATTTTTAAAACAATATTTCAATCTACCTGAATCAAGGCTGGTTCAGGTAGATTGGTTTGTTTTTATTTTATAGCTGCACAAAATCTACTGAGTTACTTTTTATCTCTGAAATCCTTCAGGATAAATTATTATGTCACACACGGTCGAAACGGGGCACAAAGATAGTGAATAAATAATAGAAAAAAATAGGTTAGCGAGGAGCGCAGCGACGAGCGTGGTTTAGAATAGTGATAAAACAAAGCGCAAGCCGAGCAAGCGAAGCGAGCGGTGCAGGGGGAGCGGCTGACGAAGCGCCAAAAACCTTATTACTATTTTATTACTTCTAAGAAAAAAAAAGATATCAAGGATTGGATTGTGATATGTTCAATGGAAGATTTTTATTTTGACATTTTTAAAATAATGTTTTTGAGTTTTGAAATTTTTTAGATAAAGCCTTTAAGTAATAAGATTCGATTACTTCAGTATTTTTGAAATGATTTTTGATGAGTCTTGCCTCTTTGAATTGAGATTTTTAGTAATAATTTTCATATAGGGTATAAATGACGCCCGACCAAACATTGTGGTGGGGGAATTCAATTTTATATTTTTTAAATGATGATAATGACATTTTGTGCAAAAATATTTTTTACTATATTCATTAAATAGTATTATGTAGTGTTGCATACTAGACTCAAACCAAGTTATTAGATCAATTAAACACTTAAATGTGAGGTCCATGTGATGCAGTATGATGAAGTTATTGGGTTCAAAAATAATCTCAACTGTTGTATGGAGGTATTGTTCTGCGTTACCTTGGTACACTGAACTCAAACTACAGTAGGTAGATAGATTAAGCACGTCAGTGGGGACCCAAACACAATATGGTTGATCTAGGTCGTGGGGTCTTATTATAATCACAACACTAATTTATAGACATCCGTCCCCAGCTTCACCTGTGCACATTTTGGAATGTGAAAATGATAACTTGCATTGTAGTGTATTATGCTGTTTCAAGTCTAACTAAAACATGAATGTATTATATATTCCCATGATTTTATTTATGAATTTTGAGAAATATTAAAAGGGTTATTTTTAAATGTACATCAGAAAACTTATTGCACATTAAATAAATTATTGAAAGTACGACCCTGTTAGCACATAGAACCTTTCACGTAGGGGTAGTGCAATATGATAATAATATTTTGAGGTAAGTATTTTGCTGCGCAATCAGTATTTTTGATGGGAAATGGGAATTTTTTATTATACAAAAAATAGATTTACAATTACCCATATAAAAATACAGATTTTAATGTTTTGTAGTAAATGTATGCATCAAGTAATATGTTTCCCATTCTAACCGTCTTTACCGTCATATTCCCTTTCCCGTGTATATCGTGGTAGATCTTTAAAAATGTTTCATTGTTTGTGTTGTACCTACAGAAAATATATTTCCAGTAAACCAAGCAAAACAATATATTGCAATATATCCTTTACATATTTTAAAGCCATTTTCCTGTTTTAAGTGTTGAATTTTGAGAAATACTGAAATAATGCTTTATTATAATTTGTCTTGTAGGGCATTAATTTGAAGTTTCAAGTAAATCTGACATAAAATAATAATTTCCCAGACAAACTTTTATGTATCTTTAAATTGAGTTAAATTATTTTATATACAAAATAATTGACTATCTCATTGACATTGCTTTACTAAAACTACACCTAATAAGGTGTACTTCCACAGCTCGTACTTGATGTTCCAATAACATTGTTTTACAGTTGTAGAAGAGCCATCACAACAAATTGTAATAAGTTCCATTGAACATGAATCTGATGATGATATGGATGCTGTACCTGTAGCAGACCATCTGAACATACAAGATCATTCAGGTATGTGTTGTTTACTTCTGCCACATAACACATAATAGTACTAAGGTAACCAAACGATAATGTCGCCTCCAAGTCAATATGAATAACGACTCCCCGACAACAGTCTCTATGTGTTGATAACATTGTTTTGCGGTTTGCAGTTAGTAATGTGAAATGTTAATTACTTTATTTCTTTTTTACTAACCAAAAAATATTTAATTATTTTTATTAAACAGACTATTCATATCAGTTCAGTACATCTATTAAAAACTATACCTAATAAATATTTAAAATTAAAAATACCAACACTAAAAATAATAAAGTCAGAGTCCTGCCCGAGTGACATGTCTAAAACGCTGGCAGCATTCCCTCGCTGTATAGTGAAACTGATTTTTTATGCGGGGCACGAGCCAGCCGTGAGCCAGAAACTAATTTAGGGGATATTATTTTCAAAAAATATGTAATCTCTCATTAGAGTCCCGTTTTGCCTGCTCACATTTCGGAATTTCCACCAATCAAAACGAACAAGTATGGTCTGCCAACATAATAATACAAATTTCTCAACTCTAATTGGCCAACAGAACACTGTCTACCAACATAACAGAACTGTACTCCAACATTGCAAAATAAAATAATAGAAACTAATAAACTATTGCTAGACTAAAAATATCATAGTGGACAAACTCGACTACAAACTTGATTGATTTAACTATTGACATATCAATCCAACATACATACTACCCATTTATAACAGCACCAAATACCTAAATACAAACGTATGACACACTCTCTTAAAAAACTTAGCTCTAAGTAAAAGCTTTATCCCTTATTTAAACCAAACTACACTTGATGAATAAAACTTACATTTTTATAATAATAGTTATATTAATTAACTTTCAGATCCCTCAACTTCATCATCTCACAAGGTAGATATCACACGACACAAGATGAAGACTCTAAAAGTATTGCTCACCCGCAGTCCCGCCGTCGAACAATTACTTTCGTATGTCCGTGATTGTCAATATAAACAGTTAGTAGCACCTTTGTATAGTCACGTTAAAGAAAAACAATTTGTTTATGACTTTGATCCGTATAAAACTACAAATAAAGGACATCTAAAAAAGTGTTTTCGTACTCACACGGGAATAAAACATTTTATTTGTGACATATGTCAATACAAAACAGCAAGAAAAAATTGTCTTAAGGTGCATTTGCGTACTCACACTGGAGAAAAACCGTATTCTTGTGACATGTGTCAATACAAAACCACGCAAAAAGGAAATCTAGAAAAGCATTTACGTACTCACACTGGGGAAAAACCATTTTCTTGTGACATGTGCCAATTCAAATCAGCAACTAAAGGACAACTAAAGGTGCATTTGCGTACTCATACTGCAGAAAAACCATTTTCTTGTGACATGTGTCAATACAAAAGCGCACATATACATCATATAAAGAGGCATTTGCTTACTCACACTGGAGAAAAACAATTTTCTTGTGACATGTGTCAATACAAAACCACTGTAAAAGAAAATCTAAATTTGCATTGGCGTACTCACACTGGGGAAAAACCATTTTCTTGTGAAATGTGCCAATTCAAATCAGCAACAAAAGGATGTCTTAAGGTGCATTTGCGTACTCATACTGGAGAAAAACCATTTTCTTGTGACATGTGTCAATACAAAAGCGCACAAATACATCACCTAAAGAGGCATTTGCTTACTCACACTGGAGAAAAACCATTTTCCTGTGACATTTGTCAATACAAAAGCGCACAAATACATCATGTAAAGAGGCATTTGCTTACTCACACTGGAAACAAACCATTAGCAGCACCCTTATATAAGGATAAACTATTTGTTTGTGACGTTTGTTCATTCAAAACTGCATATAAAGAAAGTATAAAGGTGCATTTACGTACTCACACTTTAGAAAAACCATTTTCTTGTGACATTTGTCAATACAAAACCGCAAGGAAAGGAAATCTAAAGATGCATTTGCGTATTCACACTAGAGAAAAACCATATTCTTGTGACATGTGTCAATACAAAAGCGCACGAATACAACATGTAAAGAGGCATTTGCTTACTCACACTGGAAAAAAAACTATTTTCTTGTGACATGTGTCAATATAAAACCACACTAAAAGGACATCTTAAAATGCATTTGCGTAAGCACAATGGAGAAAAACCATTTTCTTGTGACATGCAATACGAAGGCGCAAGAAAAGGAGATCTAAAGGTGCATTTGCGTAAGCACAATGGGGGAAAATCATTTTCTTGTGACATGTGTCAATACAAAAGCGCACATATACATCATATAAAGAGGCATTTGCTTACTCACACTGGAGAAAAACAATTTTCTTGTGACATGTGTCAATACAAAACCACTGTAAAAGAAAATCTAAATTTGCATTGGCGTACTCACACTGGGGAAAAACCATTTTCTTGTGAAATGTGCCAATTCAAATCAGCAACAAAAGGATGTCTTAAGGTGCATTTGCGTACTCATACTGGAGAAAAACCATTTTCTTGTGACATGTGTCAATACAAAAGCGCACAAATACATCACCTAAAGAGGCATTTGCTTACTCACACTGGAGAAAAACCATTTTCCTGTGACATTTGTCAATACAAAAGCGCACAAATACGTCATGTAAAGAGGCATTTGCTTACTCACACTGGAAACAAACCATTAGCAGCACCCTTATATAAGGATAAACTATTTGTTTGTGACGTTTGTTCATTCAAAACTGCATATAAAGAAAGTATAAAGGTGCATTTACGTACTCACACTTTAGAAAAACCATTTTCTTGTGACATTTGTCAATACAAAACCGCAAGGAAAGGAAATCTAAAGATGCATTTGCGTATTCACACTAGAGAAAAACCATATTCTTGTGACATGTGTCAATACAAAAGCGCACGAATACAACATGTAAAGAGGCATTTGCTTACTCACACTGGAAAAAAAACTATTTTCTTGTGACATGTGTCAATATAAAACCACACTAAAAGGACATCTTAAAATGCATTTGCGTAAGCACAATGGAGAAAAACCATTTTCTTGTGACATGCAATACGAAGGCGCAAGAAAAGGAGATCTAAAGGTGCATTTGCGTAAGCACAATGGGGGAAAATCATTTTCTTGTGACATGTGTATCTAAATAAATAATATTATTAACCGACTTCAAAATAAGGAGGAGGTTCTCAATTCGACTGTATTTTTTTTGTATGTTTGTTACCTCAGAACTTTCGACTGGGTGAACCGATTTTGGTGTATCTTTCTTTTTTTTAAATAAATTAAAATAAATTACCTTTTTAAAAAAGTATTCCAACTTCAAACATTTTTCACTGAAAAGCAAGAAATAATTAAATATGTATATCGTTTCGTCGTTGAATTTGAAGACGGTTTCTGCTAAATTAGGCTATAAAATAAAAATAAATTCTAAGGAATATCTGTTCAATGTAATTTGTAATTAATTGTCTAGACTAGATTAGTTAAATTTAGAGCTAGGTAGTTTCTAATTTGGCACAAACCGTCTTCAAATTCAACTGCGAAACGATATACAGTGTAAACTCCATTTAATGTCACTCGATTTAACGACAAACTCCCTAAAACGTCGAAATTACTTGAATTTGGTTGGTTTACCTTGTTATCCATACAATGATACACTATGTAGCATCACGCCCACTCTAAATAACGTCAACAATTGGTCATTATTAAGCATTAATTAAACAGTACTTTCTAAGTTGCCGAAATTAATAAGAACTGCAGCTGTGTACGTTCTTTTGTTTGTTGTTTTATTGTCTAGCACGTGGTTACCTCAACTTTCGGCAGCAAAAAACATTAGAGGAAGATAACAGACGTATTTACGACAGACTGTTATTTGTATTAATATTAATGTTTGTTGTTTGTATTTTTTTTTTTTTAGTAAATACATTTTATAATAGTAAAATAATATCGATTTTTCTTCTCTCCATTTAACGTCAACTCTCAATAACGCCATAAAATGCGAAGTCCCTTAATTGTCGCTATATAGAGTGTACACTGTATTTCATTATTTCTTGCTTTTAAGTAAAAAAAATGTTTGAAGTCGGTATACTTTAAAAAAAGTTATTTCTAAGATTAATTTTATCGAAACATTACAATAAAATAATATCTTTAGGTTACAACAACAAAAGCAATCACAGCACCTTTAGATACATCTTATGTGTGTGTGTCGCCTCTATTAATCTCCGGTACATCTTCGCGAGTTCACATACGACTATGGCTAGGCATTTCATTAAATGGCGGCATTCAATTGAATGGCTAGGCCGTTCGTTAAATGAATTATGATATTATGTGAACGTTCAATGTGTTAGCGGGTAACAGCTGGCTTTTTAGAAACGGCTGAACCAAAAACCGCCAGGTCATTTAAAATTTAGTTCCTTATTATGCCACTATAGCGCTAGCAGTGTCTAAGAAATATGGCGTCAACAGCTGATTATTTGTGTGTTGTTTTATGTAACGTGCTTTGTTTTGAATTAAAATAAACAGTATAATAAAAGGAAAAGGAACACATATTGGATTTACCTGCAAATAATGAGCCGGACACTAGTTTTAAGGGGCGGTGGTCAAGGTCATCTTGTATCTGCCAAAAATATGGCAATTCTAAGTTAATCCTGGAAACGTGAGTTTATTTATACAAAATCTCCTCACGAGCAGTGCCTTTGCGTATCGAAAACTACGGCTCTTTAGAACCTTGCATAATAAAAATATGGCTCAATCCAATTTCAAATAATAACAATCCTTTTGGGGTGAGGAGATTTTGTATAAATAAACTCACGTTTCCAGGATTAACTTAGATTTTCCATATTTTTGACAGATACAAGATGGCTGAGAGCCACGGGTCCTTAAATACAATTTTGAGTCTAAACTTATTGAATACGACGAACAACCAAGAGGCTTTCAACAATTTGACTAGGCATCGTTTAGTCATTCAATTGGATGCTGCCATTTAATGAAATGCCTAGCAATCCAATTGAGTGGCTAATTTAACCACTTGGCGGCGACATATGTATCACCCACTTTTCAATTGGTACATTCCGATAAGAGTTTTGAAAAGGTCGGAACGGGGGTTAGCATATTTTTGACGTGACATCTTGTCGGGGGTAGGGTAGCCAGGATGGGTAGGTAGACAGGAATATCAGGAAAACTCGTAGTAAACTTTCACCATTCGTTTATTGTGGTTTCCAAGTAGAAGAAGGTCGAATTAGCATGGTAGTAATAAGGAAGCTGAAGGTACTGAAGGAAGGAAGGAGCGCAATGTAATAAAAATGAACTACACATTACTACAGGGCGTTAAGCTATATATCTGTTTAATCTGTTATTAGTAAGTACAGTAAACTCATTTATAATATAGAGTAATTCCCATTTAATAAAGAATGACTCAAAAACGTTCTCGAATTTAGTAAGGGCTTAGTTACCATCCGCTGTTTTAAGTTTATTTATATATAATACAATAGACGAAGGCTTATTTAAAGAGTCGCAATCCGCTCATACGAACACCCATGGGAAATACATCCACAGATATAATAGTAATAATAGACGAAGGCTTATTTAAAGAGTCGCAATCCGCTCTAAAAGACTAATGAATACCCTGATATTTATAGATATAATAATAATAAACCAAAGGAGATCCCTACATTTGGGCCATTTTTTTTTATCTTCGCGAACAGAACCGATAATACCCACAGTTGTTAGATATAATATATAGAACTAAAAAATCGTGGTCCAGTATTTTTAGCTCTTGAATTAATAGTTTTCAGATTTTGATTTTGAACACCTATTTCAACATTATTTGTTGCTGGCAATAATTATTTACCTGTCACTTTCAACTTGACTGACATTGTTTGACTGATTGTTTTGTTTACCCTTTTTAGTAGGTTGTTTTATTAATTATATTTTATCTATTTATATTGAATAACATAAGAAATAACGAGAGAAATAACAAAAACCGACAAAAACAGAAGCTAGCTAGCGAACTGACAGCCTGATTGACTGACTGACTGAACTGGCTGACGACGGCTGACTTAAGTAGATACGTTCCGAAGCGTAAACATTTTATATTAGTGTTACTAGTGTTTAAAACATTATAAGTAAAAATACGTGTAAAATACGGCCGCTAAAAATATAAGATTAATTTATTTTGGTTCGCCCATTTGTGACCTTTATTAATATATATATTTCATGTCGGCACTCGGTTGGTTTGGTGCCAGACATTGCCCGACACTAGCCCAACTATGTATGGGAATATGTTGATCTCCTTTATTTAAAGAGTCGTAATTTATTCTAATAAACACACATGGAAATACATCCACAGATTTTAAGTATAATATTTATAATTGATGTTTTAGAAATAAAAGGCAGATCTTTTATAATGAACACTAGTCTTTATTTTCTATTCTCATCTGAGTTACAACCGCTGAACAAAACGAATAGACAGGTAGTAAGAAAAAATAATGTAGTACCAACGTTAACACATTGACACTTTGCATTGCAGCCAACCTAACTATATGTATAAACATTGCCATATAAATAACAATAATAGACGGTCGCAATCCGCTCTAATAATTAATGTACATATTTATAATACATGAAATTATGAGAATGAAATAAGGAAAATAGTAATAATTATTAATAATGGTTATATATCCACCATGCAACTATAAGGTTATAAAGACAATTTGATTAATTGTTTAAAAAAAAGAACTATATAAAATAATAGTAATATAAAAAATTCCTTGGTTTATTTAAGTGTAACTCATCCATCCATATTGAAAGAGACAAAAAAGGTATGTACATAAAATAAAATAATATTTAAATTTCAATCAACATGACTACCCCTAGTTGTAATAAGAGCGTAATCATCTATAATATATATATATAAAAGAAAGTCGTGTTAGTTACACCATTTATAACTCAAGAACGGCTGTACCGATTTGGCTGAAAATTGGTGGGGAGGTAGCTTAGAGCCAGGAGACGGACATAGGATTTTTTATCCCGTTCGACAGCGTTCCCGTGTGACTTGACATAAAACGTCAGTTACTATAAAACGTGGTATAACAAAAACGCATCTGACTTGGAATAACAAAACGCAAATGACAGCTTCTCGCTAAAAGTAGTGGTAGGAGTAGAGATAGGTGTGGTGGTAGTGGTAGGAGTAGGGGTATTTGTAGTGATAGTGGTAGGGGTTGGAGTAGGGGTAGTGGTAGGAGTAGAGATAGGTGTTTATTTTATTTATTTATTTATTTTATTTTGGTGTAGTGGTAGGAGTAGAGATAGGTGTAGTGGTAGTGGTAGGAGTAGGGGTAGTTGTAGTGATAGTGGTAGGGTAGTGGTTGGAGTAGGGGTAGTGATAGAGATAGGTGTAGTGGTAGGAGTAGAGATAGGTGTAGTGGTAGTGGTAGGAGTAGGGGTAGTTGTAGTGATAGTGGTAGGGTAGTGGTTGGAGTAGGGGTAGTGATAGAGATAGGTGTAGTGGTAGGAGTAGAGATAGGTGTAGTGGTAGGAGTAGGGGTAGTTGTAGTGGTAGGGGTTGGAGTAGGGGTAGGGGTAGTGGTAGCGGTAGTGGTAGGAGTAGAGATAGGTGTAGTGGTAGGAGTAGAGATAGGTGTAGTGGTAGTGGTAGTTGTTTTCCACGGACGAAGGAAAGTTGTAGGAAATATTTCTTGCTTGAGTTGGCGGGAAGTCTCCAATCGGACGCGTTTTTTGTGTGTCACGTGACCGGCGCTCGCGAGTCGCGACGACCCGACGACATCGGTCTTCGGCGAGTAGTCAGTTGATTTTGAGCACTCATCGGAGCCCTATACGGTCGGAGCATACCGTTTTTCGTGAAACCTTTGTGTAATGAGCATAACTCTTTGAACTGTGACGTGTTTATAAATATTTGTGTGTAAATTAAACTGTATAACGAATTTTGATTTTGTTTTGTTTGAAAACTGTAAATGAAGGATAACCCTCGCAAACCTTCAACATAAAATCTCTTCCACCCTATAAAGTAAATAGCAGGCAAGCCAAAGTTTGGGCAGGACAACGTCTGCCGGGCCCACGCAAAGGAAAATCTAACGTCGTCGATACAAAATTTAAAATTCTGTCAATGACAAAGAAATTATCGAATATTCCAATGCTATATTGCCGATTCGGAAAGAATTCTACCAAAACAAAACCAATATTGCTGAGCATAACAAATTGTGTAAAACAAAGAAAAATCAAGTAAGTTCAAATTCTGATATCGAGGTGCTTTTATATCAATTTTATATCAAAGACATTTAATATAGGTAGGTAATAGACCGGGCATAACGACCAAATTCGTCATCCGAGACTTGTAACATGTAACAAGTCACTTAGTACTAGTTTGACACTCCGCGCGTGACGTTGTGTGCGTGTACTAATAAAAAAATAATAGAAAAAATTTTAATCTCTTTGTTTTATATGTATCTTTATTTGAAATGTATTAATTTAATATTAATATTCTCGGAAATATATTAATATGTTAACTGCCTACATATGTAAACTGTAGGTTTGATATTAGAAGAATGGACAAATTGTTTTGGATATTTTAAAAATGTATAAAAAAAATGCAATTAATGAAACTTTGGAATTAAATAATTTTTAATTATGTATGTCGAAGCAAGACCATATTTAGTTAAGAAATAACTTTGTGTTGTTTGAATTTGTAATATTTACTATGGATAATTTGTGTTCACATAATGTGTTATTGTTTCAAGTGGTTTATAATAATAAAACCAATATTTTAAGTAAAATAAATGTATTAAAATATTCAATTTCGCATGACTTATTTACCAACAAATCTCAAGTGACATATTTTCTTCGTATATTATAAATGTCAGAACTACATTTTAAATCGCCCTTTTCCAAGCTCACCAAGAAGTCTTATCATAAAAGAGTCTGTAACAATACAAATTCTTATTATGATTTATAATTAGCATAGAATAAGTTGTTGCGTAATGTTTTGCAGTAAATCTAAAATTCATAAACTAATTTGATTAGGTTTACGAGTAGAAACATCCGCCGTCATTTTGAGACCGTCCGCGAATGGAATTCAGATTAAAAATAAACTAAAGACTAAAATTAACTTCTAAAAATTATTAATGAATTTACATAAATTTGTAAAATTCAATACTCTAAAAAATCAATGCATTAAAATTGTTCTAATTAAAAAATGGTACTTCCGCCTAACCTCACTTTTCATGACTACTTAATGAATCCGCCATTACTGTTTGAGCTGTCTTGAAGGCAAGACAGTGAAAGCGTTGGTGATAAAAATCTTGTGAGTATCTAATCTGAATTGTTATTTTAATTAGTATTAGTGGTAAGTTTGTACTGAATAAATAAAACAAGTGTATTCTAATATCAAGTCTTGTTATTTGCAATGAGCGAGTCTACTGATAAGGACGGTGGCGTCGGCGACGCTGATGCCGCCCATTCTAAAAAGCCCAACTGGACCTAAGTCTTCGTTATGTATTATTTTCTGGATATTTTAGCAATTATAAGAAAAAATAATATATATTATTTTTCTTGAAAAAAATTACGACTACAAAGAACCTTTTTTTCTATTAAGAAATATTGCATTGACGGGATATATACATTGATATATAATGGAAATTAAATTAATATCATTTATGGTATACCTACGTTTAAGTTATGGAAAGTAATCTATAGATTTCTCAGAAATATATGATAAAATCTCGCATACAACCATACATTCAATGTGACTATATAATCTGAATTTACGAAATTAATAAATGAATTTAGTGTAAAATGATTCAAGAATACTGCCTCCGTATATAAAATAAAAATTCCTCTTTAATAATGGAATCTGACCGAGATCATCAGACAGACTTGTCAACCTCGAAGGTTTGCCGACATAACCTTGATTCAGAACCATCATCTCCAAGAAATATTCTACTGAATTTAAAATAGAATTACGTTAAATATTGAGATTATATAGACATTACAAATCCTGAAATAAAAGTTTGTATTAAGATAAATATTCTATTCTTTCTTCTTTCTTTATTCCTTCTTCTTGCAGCATTTTAATCACGTTGGGCGCCATTGTCGGGTGGTGGGTAGGAATATCAGGAAAACTCGTAGTAACTTTCACCATTCGTTTATTGTGGTTTCCAAGTAGAATAAGGACGAAGTAGCATGGTAGTAAATAGGAAGCTGAAGGAACTGAAATAAGGAAGGTAGGAGCCAAGGAACCAAGCAGAAGGAGCGCACTGTAATAAAAATGAAGTACACATTACTACAGAGCGTTAAGCTATGGAAGGAACACAATACAAAATATGATAAAAATACTTACAATACTTATTTGCGCTCCTTTTATATAAACATAGATGTTTGTTCTTGAATACTGACTCAATACATTTTGTTTAGTTGTTTACTTAGTTGATCAAATAGAAATATAATAAATTTTACAATTGGCAGAGCGACTGCATAAGTCAAATGTTTGTGAAGGCTGGAGTCCGGTCAAATTGACCCTTCTCGGCGCTAATTAAAATTTTATTTTTCCAATAAATTTAAGAAATATCTTCAAATGTTTTTACCGCATGTAAATATATGTAATACTATCGGCCCGGTACGTGCTTCGCTACGTATAAAGTGAAATAATACAAAAAAATATTGGAACATCAAATTCATTTATTCAAACAAAAAATATTTTATTAATTGCTAGCGGGCCCGGCAGACGTTGTCCTGCCCAAACGTTAGCTTGCCTGCTATTTACTTTCCTTCGTCCGTGGAAAACAACTACCACTACTACTACCACTACCACTACCCCTACTCCAACCCCTACCACTACCACTACACCTATCTCTTCTACTACCACTACTACCCCTACTCCAACCACTACCACTACTCCAACCACTACCACTACCCCTACCCCTACTCCAAACCATACCACTACCGCTACTATCCTATGTCCGTCTTCTGGCTCTAAGCTATCTCCCCACCAATTTTCAACCAAATCCGTTCTTTAGTTATAAATGGTGTAACTAACACGACTTTCTTTTATATATATATATATATATATATACACCAATATATATATATATAGATAAGAAAAGTATAATACAGCGCCATCTATTGACGTTTGCAAATACATTTTAGTACATATGTAAAATTTAAGATGACGCCACATATTCACAATTATACATTATAATTATTTAGTTTCAATTTGACAGCAAAATCGCTATTAACAAAACGATCCGCCATTTATTGAATTCAGTTGTTACAAAAAGTGTGATAAATGAAGAACCGCTCGACCGATTTTGTGCAAACTTCACATAAACCATCTACTAAATAGTCCGAACAAAACCTAAACATTTGGTTTGGATAGGTGAGCCCGTTCTTGAGTTATAAAATTACAACGAAAAGTGGCATTGATTTTTATATATATAGACTAGCGGACTCGGCAGACGTTGTCCTGACCAAACGTTGGCTTGCCTGGGGGCCGATTCTCGCTCTTTAGACATTTAGTCGAATTAGAGAAATCTCTACGTCAAAATATCACAAAAATATCTGCTTTTTATAAAAGTTAATTCTTGGGAACGATAGAGTTAGATGTCGTATGTCGAGGGATAAACTTGTTTTTACTCGTTTTGTCTCACGTTAGATATAATAAGTACTACAAGATGTTGACAGCTACGTCATTTGAAATCCGCCATGTTTTTTAGACGTATCTCTATTCCTAGCGCACGACATGGTGTCGAGTGGTCATTTTGTAGTCGACATTGATGTCGCATGGACTTGTTTTAACCTCTTTATAATATATTTTATTTGGTAAATATTTAGCGTGATATGAGTTCTTAAACCCCCGACGTACATAATAACACATTTTTTCACATTGTCAAAAACAGATTTCAGTAATTTTCAGGATATATGAAAAAGTACAACTAATTGCTTTTGTATGGTATTTACAAAAAAAGTATTAAAAAATGTTTTTCAGGAATTTTCAGGAATTATGAAAACAATAAAATTGTTTTTATATGCGTTATTATTAATTGCTTAGTATAAATTTGCATGAAAGGAAAATGTGAAAGAAGAGTTTATCAGGAATTTTCAGGACTATGAAAAAAATTATGAAAAATATGGGAACATATAGTCACTTGTCAAGATTTACATGAAAAATAAAAATAATGAAAAAAAATTTTCAGAAATTTCAGTAAGTAATTATTTAATGAAAAATGTACTTACAACAACAAATTGTTAAGATATTTAAATTAAATACTAAATAACTAAAAATCCGTGACTCTAGAGTTCGTGACGACAATATTTGATGGTACCCTCTGCGCACGTGTCGTACTCGCATTTAATCTCTATCTTTCGACAAAATGTCTACAAACGCGAGAATCGGCGCCTATTTACTTTTCTTCGTCCGTTATTATTTTTTATTTTTCAGCTGAACTTTAAGGTTTTTCCAGCTTTTTTTTCTTCTAAACCACCCCTGTGTTGTAACGAACAAAACAAAAAAGAATTAGCCAAATCGGTTCAGCCGTTCTCGAGTTATAAAATTACAACGAAAAGTGGCATTGATTTTTGTATATATAGATAGATTAGTAACAGCAACATATTTTTTTTAATCTCATTTTTATGGTCTTTGTTATGTAAATGAAGCTTTAAATGCAACTCTCCTGCGTCCAACTGCATTTGGAGTAGTGTTAGTGCACTTACTACGCAATAATAAATAATAAAATCGGCGCAACGCATAAGTAGCTTAACATTCTCGTTTCCAAAATGTATTGATTTGTTTTTTCAAAAAGTCTATAATTATCTTAATTCTCAACAATCGCCAAATTTCTCAGTTTTTGTCTCAAAATTTACTGTCAATATCATAGTAATAAGTCAACAAAATATATGTAATAATTCGAATTTCATAAAGAACAAAGATTCGATGACAGATAATCGATAAAAAAAAATTTAAAAATAATAAATGTATAAGAAATCAAGAGACTACCTAAAACATTCCTTAGTGAAAGTACTCTTTGCACTGAGTGGTCGCAGCTTTTTTTTTTTTTTTTTGAAGTGACAGATGCTAATGACCGTAAGTATATTTTTTCCGGTCCCTATAGCGACATCTAACGCGGTGGCTGTGATTAGCCGAAGATTTTTCGACTGCCGAGGAGGGCCCTGGGGCCCTCCGAGGCGGGCGTCGCGACATGTTGTTATGGCTCGGGCCTATTACCCCGGGGTAGAACGCGAAGTTAATTGGTGTGGTTGAGACTGCTGTCTGAAATGTAGTGTGTGTAACGGTGACGCGGGTGTAAAATTGTGTCTTTACAGTTTTTGTATTAGCCTGAGCAGTGCGCTATGCTCTGCGCAGGCTAAGAGTTTTTGGGCGGGGGAAGAGGCTTGGCGGAATTTGGCGGCGAAAGCTTGTACCTCGTCGAGGTCAATTTGGGTGGCCACGTTTGTGACCAGGTTGATGTCGTCCGCTAGCGAGGACGACGGTGCAGTGGGTTTGTGGTAGGGGGTTGTGGCGGCCGCCGGCTGGGGTGGCGAATGTTGTCGCGCTGGCCTGAGTTGGGCTGCTGGCACGGGCGCGGGGCTTGGGGGTTTTTGGGCAAGGGATTGGGGTGTGAGTTCGGCTTGAGGCGCCGGGAGTTTGCGCCAGGCCGAGGTAAGGGGTATTGGGGCAGGAACAAATGTTCTGGTTTGGGTTTTGGACAGGGCAGGTCGGGGGGCTCCACCTCTGTTGTTGGTGTTTTTCCGACGTGGGGCTTTAGGGCAGCCCCGGAAGTTGGCTGGATGTCCCAGCTCTCCGCACAGAACGCACCCCGGGGGGCCATCCGTGTCGCGATTGCGGGTACATTCGCTGGTCTGGTGGGGTATGAGGCATTTGACGCATCTGTATGCAGCGAAGCAGTTTCGGGCAGAGTGCCCGTAGAGCTGGCATCTTCTACATTGGGATGGAATACCGGATTTTCTGGGTGGTTCGACTTGTGAGACCTGGAGGCCGCACACTTCGAAGCGGGAGGTGAATATAGACTTCCCTTTCTTAGACAGCTCTAGGACTGCTAGGACGAGGGGGTAGGGCTTTTTGAATCTGTTGTGCATCCGGTGGACCGACTGCACTGGGAATCCCTGGGCTTTGAGGTCCGCAAGGACGTCGTCAGTATGGAGATCGATGGGGATACTCCTGAGGACGGCTCTGACTTGCCTATCCTCAGGGAGAGCGTAAGTGTGGAAGGGTACGTTAAGTGTAATGAGGAGCTTTGTGAGCTCTCTGTAGTCGGTAGCCGCTACGGGAGAGATCTTGATGCCGTGTTGGGTGTCTACTGCTTTTGAGTAGGAGATTTGGTGTGTGTCAAATTCTGATTTGATTTTGAGCCACTGCGACTTGTCGCGCAGAAAGATTGGTGGCGGAGGTTTAGGTGGGGGACCTGGTGTTTCCTGGTCGACCTCTGCGGCCTCGCAGGTGTTCACCATGGCGGGTGCGGGGGTGGGGGTGGGGGGGAGAGGTTTGTTGGTGGGTGGTGGGGTGAGTGGGGGGGGATCCGCTGGTTTCGCCTTTTTCGCGGCACGCGCTTGGCGTTTGCGTTGGCTCTTTGATAGGACGGGCGCGAATTCCGTGCAGGACTCGTGGTGGTCTATGACGGACTCAGGGGCTGAGGAGAGTTCCTCGAGGTCGGTGTCTGAGGCCACTTGAGTGCCTGAGTAGAGGGAATGTCTTTGAGACGAGTCCGAGTCGCTCGGGCTGTCCGAGCAGGAGTCGTGGGGTCTCTTGGAGGCTGAGGTGGCAGTGGTGGCGGTGCTAGAGCATGAGGGGGCTGGCGAACAGAGTCGCTCTTTCTCTCTGTTAGCGGTATTGTATATTTGTAGTATTAGAGGGTCGGGGCCTTTATCGGAACCGGGAAGAGTCCTTTTTAGTTTGTCTACGAAGTATCTGATGACGACTTCTTCGTGAGATGGGTCACCAGGGTCGGCTGGTGCTGGCGGGGGGGGTGACGGAGCGCCACCGCTTGGGTTGGGAGGGTCGGGGGGCCCCTGCGAAGTGCTCTTCGCACGGGCATTTCTCCACCCAGACATGGTGTGTGGGGGAGACACTCCTGGCTTGCGTCAGGAGTGGTGTGTGCCTAGGTGTGGTGAGTTCCTATGTGTGTCGGGTACTTACGCGGACGGCGTCGTTTTCACTACACTGCACTAACACTAGTGCGCTATGCGAGCGCGGTTCGCGGCGCCGTCCCGGGCGTTTGTTTGTTTTCGACTAGCTAGCACTGCACTTCACTTTGCTACGTTCACTCGCTGCTGCTGGTCGGCGACGGCGATGTGGCAGTGGCTTCCGTGGCTGGTGCGGTGGTTAGCTGGGCTGGCTGCGGGCCTTGGGCGGGGACTTCAGCGACGGAGTGCCTGGTGCGGCTGCTCTGCGTGGGACCACGGCTCCTTTGCCAACAGCTGGGCTCGATCAATGGGTCGATCAGGCGTGGTCCGTGTGGTTGCGATGGTGTTTGGGCGGGCGTCAGGCCTTGGGCGGGGACAGCGGTAGTGGGCAGAGCTCCACTCGAGTCCACGGCGCTGGTGCTCGCTGCTTGGCTTTCGGTCGTGTGGTGGACCGATGAAAATCCGGCGTTGAGGTGCCGGAGATTGTGGCTTCGGACGGGGGTCCGAGAGTTCCGGGCGTCGAGGTCACGAGGCTTCGGGTTTTTGAGTGTGCAGCACGACTGGTCGGCGCGGTGGTCAGGTTGGAACGCTGATCCTTGTCATTTTAGTGCAGTGTTCTCGCTCTAACAGATATATCTCTTTCACTCTAACAGATACCTAATACAGTACGTCGCGCTTGAGAAGTGCTCTACTTAATTTGTATTTCGTATAAATTTTAATTTGTTTTGTAAAAGTAAGTTAATTTGTAAATATTTCAGCATAGTCCCGAAACGACTAAATGTATTTTGATGAAACTTTTTGTAGTACCAACTTATAGCTCCAAAAGGGATAAATGTATTTTGATGAAACTTTTTGTAGTACTTATAGCTACAAAAACGGCTAAATGTATTTTGATGAAACTTTTTGTAGTACTTATAGCTCCAAAACGGATAAATGTATTTTGATGAAACTTTTTGTAGTACTTATAGCTCCAAAACGGATAAATGTATTTTGATGAAACTTTTTGTAGTACTTTTAGCTCCAAAACGGCTAAATGTATTTTGATGAAACTTTTTGTAGTATAGCTCCGAAACGGCTACATGTATTTTGATAATTTTTTTTCCAGCATATTTCCGAAACGGCTAAATATATTTTGATGAATCTTTGTCTAGATATAGCCGAAACGGTTACATGTATTTTGATGATTTTTTTCCCCAGCATAGTTCCGAAACGGCTAAATGTATTTTGATGAAACTTTTTGTAGTACTTATAGATCCAAAACGGATAAATGTATTTTGATGAAACTTTTTGTACTATAGCCCCGAAAGGGCTAAATGTATTTTGATGAAATTTTTTGTAGTATAGCTCCGAAACGGCTACATTTATTTTGATGATTTTTTTCCAGCAGTGTCGAAACGGCTAAATATATTTTGATGAATCTTTGTCTAGCATATATCCGAAACGGCTACATGTATTTTAATAGATTTTTCTTCCAGCATATTTCCGAAATGGTTGAATGGATTTTGGTGATTATTTTCTGGAATAACTCGGCTAAATGTATTTTGATGAAACTTTTTCTATCATAGCTCCGAAACGGCTGAATGGATTTTGGTGATTATTTTCTGGAATAACTCGGCTAAATGTATTTTGATGAAACTTTTTCTATCATAGTCCCAAACGGCTACATGTATTTTGATGATTTTTTTATAACATAGCTCCAAAACGGCTACATTTATTTTGATGATTTTTTTTCCAGCATAGTTCGCAATAATAAATAATAAATAATAAAATCGGCGCAACGCATAAGTAGCTTAACATTCTCGTTTCCAAAATGTATTGATTTGTTTTTTCAAAAAGTCTATAATTATCTTAATTCTCAACAATCGCCAAATTTCTCAGTTTTTGTCTCAAAATTTACTGTCAATATCATAGTAATAAGTCAACGTTTTGTAAAAGTAAGTTAATTTGTAAATATTTCAGCATAGCCCCGAAACGACTAAATGTATTTTGATGAAACTTTTTGTAGTACCTACTTATAGCTCCAAAACGGATAAATGTATTTTGATGAAACTTTTTGTAGTACTTATAGCTACAAAAACGGCTAAATGTATTTTGATGAAACTTTTTGTAGTACTTATAGCTCCAAAACGGATAAATAAAATGTAAATATCTTTTTCTAGCATATATCCGAAACGGCTACATGTATTTTAATAGATTTTTTTCCAGCATATCCGAAACGGCTGAATGGATTTTGGTGATTATTTTCTTAATTTGTAAATATTTCAGCATAGCCCCGAAACGACTAAATGTATTTTGATGAAACTTTTTGTAGTACCTACTTATAGCTCCAAAACGGATAAATGTATTTTGATGAAACTTTTTGTAGTACTTATAGCTACAAAAACGGCTAAATGTATTTTGATGAAACTTTTTGTAGTACTTATAGCTCCAAAACGGATAAATAAAATGTAAATATCTTTTTCTAGCATATATCCGAAACGGCTACATGTATTTTAATAGATTTTTTTCCAGCATATTTCCGAAACGGCTGAATGGATTTTGGTGATTATTTTCTGGAATAACTCGGCTAAATGTATTTTGATGAAACTTTTTCTATGATAGCTCCGAAACGGCTAAATGTATTTTTTTGTTTTTTTTATAACAAAGCTCCAAAAAATAAGGTGTGATTGCACCATCAAGGTGTCATATAAAATGACCCCCCCCCCCCAACCCCTTATCTCCGAAACTGAGTATAAAATTTTGAACCTTTCTTATAGTTTACAGGAAAACTAAAACGAAAATTTTGAGTTAAAAATAATTATTTCATTACTCCTAAACTAATATAAAAATATAATGTAAGTAAATAAATATATATAAATATTTAAATAAATAATAAATAAATAAATATTGTTATATTTCTAAAACATCATGTTATAATAATTTCTTAGTATTATTATTAGTAGAGCATTTATCGCGACAGTCTATATGTAGCGGGGCAGCGCGCGGCATCCACCACTGCTAGTTTAAAAAGTCGAAATCTTAGTTTTGTACAGCAAGACTGCAGCCTGAAGGAATGAGCAAAATTTTAATTAGGTTCTACACATTGAATATTTGAAAATAAAATACAATGTTCTATTGAATAAAAATGAACAATGCCATGTTCTAAAATTAAAATAAAAAATAATAATAAAATAAGGTCGTATCATCACAGTGCTTACTCAAATGCACCTTTAGATCTCCTTTTCTTACGCCTTCGTATTGCATGTCACAAGAAAATGGTTTTTCTCCTTTGTGCTTACGCAAATGCATTTTAAGATGTCCTTTTTGTGTGGTTTTATATTGACACATGTCACAAGAAAATGGTTTTTTTTAGTGTGAGTAAGCAAATGCCTCTTTAGATGATGTATTCGTGCGCTTTTGTATTCACACATGTCACAAGAATATGGTTTTTCCCCAGTGTGAGTACGTAAATGGTTATTTAGATGTCCTTTTCGCGTGGTTTTGTATTGACACATGTCACAAGAAAACAGTTTTTCTCCAGTGTGAGTACGCAAATGCACCTTAAGGCATTTTTTTCTTGTTGTTTTGTATTGACATAATTATGTCACAAGAACATTTGTTTTCTCCCGTGTGAGTACGCAAATGCCTCTTTAGAGCTTCTTTTGTTGCTGATTTGAATTGGCACATTTCACAAGAAAATGGTTTTTCCCCAGTGTGAGTACGTAAATGGATATTTAGATGTCCTTTTTGCGTGGTTTTGTATTGACACATGTCACAAGAAAACGGTTTTTCTCCAGTGTGAGTACGCAAATGCACCTTAAGGCAATTTTTTCTTGCTGTTTTGTATTGACATATGTCACAAGAAAAATGTTTTTCTCCCGTGTGAGTACGCAAATGCCTCTTTAGAGCTTCTTTTGTTGCTGATTTGAATTGGCACATTTCACAAGAAAATGGTTTTTCCCCAGTGTGAGTACGTAAATGGATATTTAGATGTCCTTTTTGCGTGGTTTTGTATTGACACATGTCACAAGAAAACGGTTTTTCTCCAGTGTGAGTACGCAAATGCACCTTAAGGCAATTTTTTCTTGCTGTTTTGTATTGACATATGTCACAAGAAAAATGTTTTTCTCCCGTGTGAGTACGAAAACACTTTTTTAGATGTCCTTTATTTGCAGTTTTATAAGGACGAAAGTCATAAACAAATTGTTTTTCTTTAACGTGACTATACAAAGGTGCTACTAAATGTTTGTATTGACAATCACTGTCATACGAAAGTAATTTTTCGACGGCGGGACTGCGGGTGAGCCATACTTTTAAAGTCTTCATCTTGTGTAGTGTGATAGCTAACTTGTCAGATGATGAAGTTGAGGGATCTGAAAGTTAATTAATAATTAATAAAAAAAAAAAAAAAAAAAAAAAATTATAAAAATGTAAGTTTTGTTCATCAAGTGTAGTTTGGTTCAAATAAGGGATAAAGCTTTAGAGCTTAAGATTTTAAATTAGTGTGACATACGTCTATATTTAGGTATTTGGTGCTGTTATAATGTTCAATAATGAATGTTGGATTGATATGTCAATATCAATCTAATTTATAGTCAAGTTTGTCCACTATGATATTTTTAGTCTAGCAATAATTCTTTAGTTTCTATTATTTTATTTTGCAATGTTGGAGTCTCAGATCAATTAATACAAATAGATGAGATGTTGATGACGTAACACCGTACTACCTAAAACGTCATTCCGCCTCCTAAAGACTCCTATCCATGCTGCAAAATAAGAAAGGTACTTTTAGATTTCTGCAATAGCAACATTATGATTCCTTTTCAATTTGGTCGCGTTATCACTATGTGCCACTCTCGGGAGTAGACCAGCAGAGATCGTCCGTTTTTAAAGAAAGTTCATAAAATTGTACTGTGTTTGTTTATAACAAAGGTGATTGAAAATACGGAGAATGTCCTGAATTGTGCGCGGTTGCAAATCGCTTTCGGGAAATAAAGAAAACTTGGGCGAAAATATCAGTTTTCACAAGTGAGTACATTGTTATAATTTCTCGAGTAAATAAACCAGAAAATGTAGTGATATTGAGGCCATAATACTTCCCACGGCTTATTTTACTGCACAATTCTAGAATAATAGATGTTGTGACAAAATAAAGCACAAAATTTGTGAATAGTTTGTTTTCAATTTTGAGGTTATTAGTGACGTGAAAACAGTTGTCGATGATTATCGTTTAAGATCACTGTTATGTAATATATAGCTTGGATTAAGCTTAATGCGTTCATAAAACTTTCTTTAAGGTTTCCTAAAACGGAAGACGACCGCAAACGATGGTTTGTTGCCACTGATCGGAGTGAGAAACAGCACAAACACCACTGGAAAGTGTGCTCAAGACACTTCAAACCTGAGTGCTATGTAGGTGGAAACTTATTGCGAGCTCGCTTAACAGAAAATGCAGTTCCCACTTTATATGTGCCCAGTAGAGCAGGGGTTTTTTTGGTAAGAAAGATTTAAAAAAGGTTGTATACAAATTGAACAATTAAATGTCCGTATTTATAAATATTTATATTTTTAGGGCTGCCCGAAGGAAAATGTTGGCCAGCAACAAAGTACCATGAGTGTCCCTGTTTTGCCTATGCCATTGCCAACTACTAGTACGGTAAGTTTCAACGTAGTTTGATATTGTTTTTATTATATAACCTCGTGTTAAGCTAAGGTTCTTTGTTTTTATTTCTTGTATTTTTCTTTCAGGGTTCGGCAGAAACTGTTACAATAGGTCAGACCATTATGAAAGAAACATACGAAGGGCGCATTGACAAACTTCAAAAACGAATTTATGAACTGGAGCTGATTGCCAAGAAGCGCTTACTAAAATTGAATGCTCAGAAACAACGATCTCGACGATTGAAAAAAAAAATCGAATATAAATGAAAGATTGTTTGAATTATTAAAAAAGAAAACTTAGCTATTTTTTACTGGCACATACATTATCAGTTCTTTTAAAGTTATTTCGCTATACTATATTGTTTGCTTTCAAAAAAGCTATAAATACTAAATACAACTCACATATAAATTTTTACATATTCTAGCAAGATATTAGAGCCTGATCGGTCACTATGCCACTTAAGTTCTTTATTTTTATTTAACTGTGTTCTTAAATAAAAGCTGTTGCTACGCAATGCCATGCCACCTATTTTCAATATTTAGTTTATATTTTGAACAAGGCACAAATTTTATACTCCCTAATACCTGCATTGTATATATTTACGTTGTTTAGTTACACATTTTTTTATTATGTACTAGCTTATTAGGAATAAAGCGTCTTCATTTTGTACAAATTTCCTGTTTAATTTCTGCGCCCTACATCCTTGAGAGAAATTATACGAGTGGAGTCGTGGTGATCCCGGTAAATCCATGAGATAAGGGGCATTCGCCATTTTCTCGCATCACTTATTATGTATGTAAATTGATTATAAATGTTCATAAATTAGTAATTATTTAACATATATTATTTTAATAAAAATTTAATAAAAAATATCGATAGCTTATTTTTCTTTTTGTCTAATGTCGATATCGATTGAAAGAAAACGGTAATCTGTACATCCCTGGTTGCGGCAGTTTGACACTTAGGGCTGTACGCAGCACATAAATTGACATATTGATAAAAATACTGTCATCTTATTTCTTCAAGCGCGAAGTTTAATTTGCGTAACAAGGATAGCATTACAGTCGTAAGCTCTTGCAATTTTAAATTTTATCTATTTGTATTAATTGATCTGAGGTTGGAGTACAGTCCTGTTATGTTGGTAGACTGTGTTCTTTTTGCGTGTTGGTTCTTAAACTAGGAACGTCCTAGCTAAGTAAAATTTATCTATGGTTATGGTTGTCAATCGCTGTCAGTAAAATATTTGGCAGCTGTCATTTGATCACTAAATTGACTTTTATATGAGACTAGCTTTCCGCCCCGGCTTCGCTATGGGCTGTATTAATATATATTTTATAATATATAGCTGTGCCTTGCGGATTCACCCGCATTAATGGATACTGCTCTGCTCCTATTGGTCGTAGCGTGATGTTATATATATAGCTTATAGCCTTCCTCGAAAAATGGACTATCCAACACAAAATTCAATTTGAACCAGTACCTAGTTCCTGAGGTTAGCGCGTTCAAACAAACAAACTCTTCAGCTTTATAATATTAGTAAAGATTCTACGTCATGGCATGGCGGACAGCGCACGCGCCCTTTCATGACATGATGGGGAATCCAGTCTAATCTGTGATTAGTCGAAGATTAATAAGACATATCAAAGTCGGCAGAAACATCTTAGCTATCCGATTAATTATAATACTTTGACATTGGCGAAATCATCAAAACCCTGATGGAGTCATTTCACAAACAATAGAATAGAATAGACTGATATAAATATCTGTGAAAATTATAAAAAAAATTTAACTGATTTGGTCCATACTATTCAAAAATATGCCTTTTAAAAAAAGTGTACCGACTTCAAAAATTATATATGCACTGAAAAGTGTGCTTTGCAAAATCAAATGCACTAGTCACTAAAAAAATACCCAAATTAAGTGTGCCTATAAAATTTGAAGAGTTTTTGATTTCTCCAAAATCCGATTATCAGATCCTGACCTGATGACCATGGAACCACCTACAAAGTATATCCTTTCAAACAAAATTATAATTCCAAATCGGTCCAGGAGTCTTCAAGTAATCGGGGAACATACATAAAAAAATAAAAGATTCCTACGAATTGAGAACCTCCTCCTTTTTTGGAGACGGTTAAAAATAAATAAAATAGTTGGTGTGAAGCGTAAACGAATACAAAATTATACTGCGAAAGAGAAAATGTTGTTCATCGTCACCAGCAGGGAAATTTTTGAAGAAATCAAGAAAATTTAACAACTCCTCTATTTTCAAACAAAATCATAAATACAGAGAATAATAAATTAAAATTTTGACATTTGATTGTCTTAAGTCAATTCTTAGCACTTAGGCAAAGGTCCTTCTGCTTCTTAACTTTAAGCACTTTCTTAGTGCTAAACAGATTCTTAAATTTTGGTGATACGAAAATGTTCGGTTAAGTAGTTGCTTAAGTTAAAAATCGCTTAAGAATCGACTTAAGAGTGTAGTGTACCGCGTCCATGTCCATACAAACGGAGAAAACGTTTTACTACCCCTAAATATTATTTATTTTTAACGATTTTGTAATATGTTACTGACATAGTGAAAAACTACGTACGTATTTTTTCCTTTTTTCAAAATTCGTAATAGGTCAAAAGTTATAAGCCCCTCAAATCTCGGTTTTTTGGTTCATAATTTGCTCGTAATAAACCGTCTGTATTTGAGAAACAAAGCAAAATTTCAAAAAAAGCAAAACGTACGTACGTAGATTATAATCTGCTAAAACGTTTGACACCAAAATAATAAGGTTTCGTTATAGTTTAGTAGGTGTAAATCGTTTTCGCCCAAACGCAATTTTCAACGAAGAACATACCTACGAACACTCACGAGCTGCAGTGCTCTCTGTCGCACTGATGCCCGGGGGAAGAGCGCGCTTGAGATAGAATATGATTTTCTAAATACCTATTTCGCTGCGTACGCTGAGCTACACGATCCTCTTAAGACTTTGGTGAAAACGGCCATTAGTCTTCCGCTGGGTACCCTGGAATCGTAACACGGTTTCGGGAGCTGAACCCGTGAAGGAAAAAAAAAAAATAAGAAAAAAAAAAGTAATTGTAAAAAATAAATATAGTCATAATTTTTTCTCTTTACTAACTGCAAACCGTACAACAATATCGAGCAATGAATGTTGTCAACACATAGAGACTGTTGTCTGAGAGTCGTTATTCATATTGACTTGGAGGCGACATTATCGTTTGGTTACCTTAGTACTATTATGTGTTATGTGGCAGAAGTAAACAACACATACCTGAATGATCTTGTATGTTCAGATGGTCTGCTACAGGTACAGCATCCATATCATCATCAGATTCATGTTCAATGGAACTTATTACAATTTGTTGTGGTGGCTCTTCTACAACTGTAAAACAATGTTATTGGAACATCAAGTACGAGCTGTGGAAGTACACCTTATTAGGTGTAGTTTTGGTAAGGCAGTGTCAGTTAAGTGTAGTCAATTCTATTGTATAAGAATCAAAGAAGAGGGAAAGAGAGAGGTAAGTTCTATCCGTCTAGTATTGAGATGACAGGAGCTCGCCCCAGGGTTTCCATCTCTTTATCGCATTCCTATGACCTAAGCAGCCAGAGTCATAATATCATATACAGATATAGGGTAGAGTTGGAACATTGACAAAATTTATCTGGACAAAGAAGTTTCTATTTTCTATTTTTATTTTTTTTTCCTATAGCCTGTCTCTGATTCTGTATCTCTAATAGTACAGGTAGACCTCTAGAACCCATCATCAGTCACCATCTTCTAAGTCCTCAGATTTTCACTGTATTGCGAACATACAAACAAACAAACACATAATGCCCCCAGAGTCAGAAGTTCGAAAATGTATGGGTACCTGATATTCCAGCCCTCCGTTAAAATGTTTGAAATGCGAAACAATTTCCACATACACAATTTAACACCCCCTTTTCACTTCACCCCTTCTTAAGGGTTGTTTTTTTAAATATGTTCTTAAGCTCACCTACTATGTTCTCTAGATAAGTTTCAAGTAGATCTGACCAAAATAACATTTCCCGCCATACAAACTTCAACACCCGTTGCACCCCTCCATAAGGGATGTTTTGAAAAATTCTATAATACCTGTTTTATTATTTGTTTAGAAAAGTATTTGTACCAAGTTATAAGTTGGTTTAGCAATACCTTTTCTGATGTGCATTTGAAAATAACTCTTTTAATATTTCTCAAAATCATGGGAAATATAATAATACATTCATGTTTTATTTAGACTTGAAACAGCATAATACTCTACAATGCAAGTTATCATTTTCGAAAAGCTAGATATATATAAATTAGTGTTGTGATTATAATTAGATCCCACGAGCAAGATCAAACATATTATTGTGTATAATCTATCTACCTACGGTAGTTTGAGTTCAGTGTACCAAGGGAACACAGAACAATTAATGCCTCCATACAACAGTTGTGATTATTTTTGAACCCAATAACTTCATCATACTGCATTTGGGACCTCACATTTAAGTGTTTATTTGATCTAATAACTTACTTTGAGTCTAGTATGCAACACTACATAATATACTTTTTAATGAAATTGTAAAAAATATTTTTGCACAAAATGTCATTATCATCATTTAAAAAACATAAATATTGATTTCCCCCACCACAATGTTTCGTCGAGCATCATCCATACCCTATATACTACACAAGTATCATACCCGAGTTCTCCACTTTTATGTCTGTCTCCTCCGCATCATAGTTTACTTCTTCCATTGTACATTCAGACTGTTCTACGTCATTGTCAGCTTCCTCCATCTGATTGTCTGAGTCACATTTAATGCTCTTTGTGTTCAATTCATGTTCCAATGGATCTTCTTTAACTGTAAATTAATTACTTTATGATATAATGAAACCTAAGGTTGTTTGGTACCTTGTCATCAAGAAAGGGTATCAAGGCATTTAGGGTATTTACATTGAAGATATGAGATTATATTTTTAGGTGTCAAAACATACAGTATATTAATGTATCATGTATTATTTTATTTACCATTAACCAACTCTGTCTGCAAGTTGACACGCTCACCAAGTCTCTGTTGTATCATCTCCACCATCTTCCTGAAGTGTCTTGCTTGTCTCAACTCTACTATGCAGACGTCGCATATTAACTTTGTGTTCTCTGGATACTTTAACTGGAAACAAAATTATTTTTTTCTTTATTCAGTCATTGTATATGTGTGAAAGTATATCAACATGTATTTGGTATAGATATCAAACTCACCACAATATCAAAGGTGTCCTTAAATAGAACTTCATATATTTCAGGTCGTTTATCCAAATAGTATAGTTTAGTAACTTCCCTGTGGTCACCTTTGTCAAGACAACAACAACATTCACCATATTGTAACTCCTCTGTGTTGGACATCATTGAGTAGGTATTTATCATTTGTGATACTTAACTGAAACAAAATTAATTAATTATACAAAATGTATGCAAATATTATTTAGTGTGTCTGCCAATACTGAGTGTTAAGTTACGAGTACAAAATTGACAATAACAATTAACCTACAAATGTTATGAATAGACAAACAGTAACCACTTTTATAACCTAAAAATATATATATCAGATTTAACCCTAGTTCAAAACACTAAACCAGTTAATTATTACAATAATGAAGAGTATGTATTAAATGTTTATATGTACTATATATTCCAGATTTTATTAAAACAATACAAAAAAGGCTACTAGGAACTAGCTTTTACTTACTTATACCCAAGGAATCATAGATAATTTTTTTTTTTTTCTTTTTTTTTATTTTATTGATTGGCAATTGTACTAAGATAAGTACGGATTCCACGTGACGCCTTTGTGGTATACGCACGCGTCCACCAGGACGTCATGGGGAATCCAGTTTAATCCCGCCCGCGCTGTAATAGTTGTGATTAGTCAGTGATTAATAGGACATATTACGGCCGGCGGGAGCATTCTACCTACCGATCAATCGGCTTATTGTTACTGTGACGTCTATATTACTTGACATTGGCGGAATCATCAAAACCCTGATGGAGCCATTTTGAAAAAAATAGAATAGAATAAGATAAGTACATTTCTGCCAGTGTCACGTCGTTAGTCAGTTACATATAACTGTCGAAATTTAGTATTGATACTTTCAGGAATCTGAAATAAATATACAATACTACTTCTATATTTACAATTAAATTAATTAAAACTATTTACATACACATAAAAAAAATATTCAACATTAAAATAATATTTAAATTAAATAATTCATGACTAAATACAACTTAATATAAGAACAATGGAATTGATAAATAACTGAAACTAACAAATTATTTAATAAAAATGATAATAAATAAACATAAAGCTTTATTTAAAATATAGATAGACTTATATTTTTATGTTATTATCAGATAAAAATTTAGATATGCATGATATTATGAAAATATTAGAATTCATCATAATATGTAGAAGACTCACTATGTTGATGGGAAACTGAATATTGTTACTTAATAAAGATTTCATAAAATTATCCCGATTATATAATTCACATGAAAAAAAAAGATGATTAGCATCTCCAATATCCAACCCACATTCACAAATTGATGAATCTTTGATGTGAATTTTATTGAGATGAACAGGAAGACAGGTATGACCCAAGCGTAATCTACTAATTGAAGATGTTATACTTCTAGAATAATGAATTTAAAAAAACCAGGGTTTAGCAGGAACTTGCTCAACAATCTTTCTATAAAATGTACCCTTAGTCTTAGAAGAAATTCTCCATGATTTATTCCAATTTTCAAACAGAGATAATCTAGGTAAATTAACAAGATCATGACAAAAATTTTGAAAAGGAAAAACATCTCCACATGATACTGCCTCTTTGGCTAATTTATCAGCCTTTTCATTTCCATAAATATTAGCGTGACCAGGAATCCAAACAATAATTACATTTAAATTTTTATCAATACAATTTTGTAAAGCTGACTTAATATTATATAATATGATATTATGATCTTTTGAATAAAACGGGGACTTACATACTGATTGAATAGAACTTAGTGAATCTGAGAAAATTACTGTAGATTTTAATTTAAATAATAAAATATATTTAATAGCTTCAAGGATACCCAAACATTCTCCTGTATATACTGTTGTTTCTGGAGGATATTTGATTTTTTGGACAATATTCCAATTCTTATGGAAAATTCCAATACCAACACAACCTTTTTCAGTAAGTTTTGAGGCGTCTGTGAAAATATAATGATAGTTGGGCCAATTTGAATCAATAATTGAACAAAATTCTTTATTAGCTTTTAAAGTAGATTTTGTTATTCCTATATTACAAATTACATTTGGTACAAAAATGCATGTATCAAAAGAATGTGTGTAGAAAGGCAGATTATTTAATCTAACTATAGGATATTTAATATTTTTAAAATATTGATAACTTTTAACCAAGGAAGGAATCGTTTTATTTGTCCAATAACTATTTGAACCACAATATCTTGTTAATAGTGAAAGTTTAGGAAAAATGGCATGCTTCTTAAATATGGCAATACGAAATAGAAATCTGTCAGATAAATATTGCCTGCGCAAAGCAAGGGGTGGGTCGACAGATTCTAGTTGTAGAGCATTAACTGGGCTGCTTTTCATTGCCCCAAGAATTATTCTAAGAGACTTGGATTGAATAAGATCTAATTTCTTAAGTGAATTTTTATTGGCAGGAATTAAAAGAAAAGAACCATAATCCAAATGGCTCCGAATAATAGCGTTATATAAAATTTTTAAATAATAAGGATGACCACCCCACCAGACCCCACATAATGTTTTTAAAATATTAATATTACGTTCACATTTATTAACAATATAATCTATGTGAGAGGTACCTGACAATTTACTGTCCAATATTAGACCTAAAAATTTATGTTCATTGACAATAGGAATTAAAACATCATCAATAGCAACATTAACTAAAGGAATATTTCGTTTTCTAGAAAATATTAATAAAACACTTTTAGCTGGGGAAATACCCAAACCATGTAATATTAGCCATTGGTTAAGGGACAATAAGGCTTTTTGAATACTATCAGCAGAATTAGACACTACCTTGTTAGCAGAATAAATTAATATGTCATCTGCATACTGAAGTATTCTACAGTGAGGTATAACAGAATAGTGTAAATCATATGTATAAATATTAAATAATAAAGGACTAAGAACCGACCCTTGAGGTAAACCTTTATATATTTTTCTAGCATAATGAACATCACCTTGTAAATTAATTTGAATTGTTCTTTCTAATAACATGTTGATAACAAATGTGACTAATTTTTCAGGAACCTTAAGAGTTCTCATTTTATTATCTAATAAAGGAATTAAGACATTGTCATATGCAGCGGTTATATCCAAAAATGCTGCCACAGTAGACTCTTCTCTACTAAAAGAAAGTCTTATATCAGTAGTGAATATTGCTAAATTATCCATCACACTTCTACCTTTCCTAAAACCAAATTGGAAAGGAGATAGAATATTATGAAACTCAATGAACCATTCTAAACGATTTTTGACTAAAAGTTCAGTAATTTTTGCCAAACAAGATGACATTGCAATAGGACGATATGAGTAAATATCATCTGGATTTTTAAATGGCTTCAGTATCGGAACTACCTTTTGAATCTTCCAGCTGGCAGGTATATTTCCACTAATAAAAACGCAATTAATAAATGTTAAAAAATATTCTAAAATATCATCATTAAGATTTACAATAAATGAGTATAGAATGGAATCTAATCCAGGAGCTGAATCTTTGACGTGGGATAAAACAATTTTTAATTCACGGAGGGAAAAAGGAGAACAAAGTTTGTCAATATGCATAGAAGGAAGATGTGTAGAGAGATGTAATGTAGATATTTCATCTTTATTAGGGACATAGCTAGGACAAAGTTTACATATAAAAGAATTAACTAAATCTATAGGAATATAACTTTTTGATTTGTTATCTAGAGAGTTACGATATCTACGAATATTTTCCCAAACAAGACTTGATGGGACCTTAGGGGAAAGAGAAGAGCAAAATTTATTCCAACCAGAGCGTTTTTTTTTACGTAGCAATTGTCTGGTTTGTGCTTCAACTTTTTTTAATTCTATGTAATTCTCAGTTGTTATTGAAATTTTAAATTGATTTTCAGCCTTACATCTAAGTCGAATAGCTGCTGTACATTCTTCGTCCCACCATGGAGGAGAGGTACGAGAATGAGATGATTTTAAAGGAATACATTTCTTAGCTGTATTTAATAAGTGATCACACAATAACTCAACACAGCAATCAATATTATCCTCTGTAGGATTAGGCAGATTTGGAACAATTTCTAATAAAGTAATATTATAAGATTTCCAATCTGCAGATTTAGTTTTAAATTTTAGGTTTGTTGAAGAGTTCACATTAATTTTAACCTTTCCTGGAAATAAAATTAAAATTGGATAGTGATCACTGCCAAATGAACTATCCAATGTATTCCATGAAAGTAATGAGGTCAATTTTGAAGAACATATGGAAAGATCAACAGCACTAGAATTTTGAAAAGGGGAACCACGACGAGTTATAGCACCAGAATTTAACAAACACAAATTAAAATCATCCAAAATATCCAGTACTTGATGACCAAAACTGTCAGTCCGGGTACAACCCCATAAACGGTGATGACAATTGAAATCACCAAGTAATATAAATGGAGATGAAAAAGAACTAATAATTTTTCTAATTTCACGAAATATAGTAGATGAAGGATACGGGATATACATACATACATAAATAATGTCCTGAATTTTAACAGCTACTATATTATGATCTGAATTAATGTGGTTGGTGATTATTTGAACAGGAGATAATGACTGATGAATGAGTAGCATGCAGCCTCCTCGGCCATCCTGCCTGTCATCTCGGAAGCAAGAAAACCCTGACATCCGAAATTGATAAGCAGGTTTTAACCATGTTTCCGAAAATGCTGCTATTAAAATTTTATGTTTTTTAAAAATGTAAAGAATATCAGAATGTTTATTTTTGATGCTTCTACAATTCCACTGTAAAATATTAAAATCCATTTTTTTTCTTTTTTTTTTTCTTTTTTATAAAATTTAAAAACATTTAAAAAATAGAAATAAATAGTAAGAAATATGTACTTACAATTATTTTTTTTTTTTTTTTTTTTTTTTACTATTGTATATATTTTTTAATTTTTTTTTTTTTTATTTAATTTAATTTACTTAAATAAATACATTTTTTTACTTTATTTACTTTACATTAATAAAAAACATTACAAATTAAATAACAAAAAAAAAAAAAAAAAAAATTAGGAAGAGTCTAATAAAGAAGGGTTGGCAAGAATTTTAGTTAGGGAAGAAATAATAGGGGCAACGTTGGACGGTAAATTTATGGATTTTGATGAAATAATCATCAAAATAGAATTTAACAGAGTCAGTAACTCTGAGTTACTTGACTCTGAGTTCAAGGCACAACCATTGGAAGTTGTTGAAGGGACATCCCTAACAATTTCCAAATGAGAATTTTTGTCAAAACCATGACGATGAAGAACAGGAACAGGAGAACGTTGTTTTTTCACCACAGATTTTTTATAGGAAATAACAGGAGTGGCAGATACCTCTGCATAAGATTTTTTGGATGGTGAAAAAATTTTTGATGCAGCAACATAAGAAATAGATTTTTCCGCCATGGTTTTTTTAATATTGTTTTGTCTAGTGAATTCTGGGCAATCTTTAAAATTTGCGAAATGACGTCCTGAACAATGAATGCATACAGCATTTTGTTCAGAAACGGAACAAGAAGAGGAAGAGTGATCTTTACCACACTTAAAACAGCGTGGTTTAGATTGACACTTATCTTTGGTATGGCCAAATCTACAACATTCATAACATAGAATAGTTGGATAAATGTATTGAGACACAGGGATAGAGTTGTAACACATAAATACCCTGGAAGGAAGAGTTTGACCATCGAAAGTAAGAACGACAGTCTGAGAGGGTTTCCATTCAAAACCACTCTCAGACCTTACCCTATAATTAAGGCGTCTAACCTTCATAATCCTTCCAACTCCCTCTGGAACGGACACTGTTTCAATTATCTCCTCAGGAGACATGTCTGTAGGGATGCCTCTCACAACTCCCAATTTTGAAATTGAGAATGATGGAATAAATGCTTTAAATTTATTACACAATATTGGACTTTTGATGAAATTGTTTGCGTCTAAAAATGTAGAAAAGGAAAGAGAAACTCTGTTCCTTCCTATCTTTTCCACACTCCCATTAATGATATTTTTAAATAAAAATTTTCCAAAAGAAATAGCACTTAGAGAAGTGCCACTATTATTGTCGATTTCTTTTAATTGAGCATGAATAACAAAAGGACCTTTGTCTGTAGAAGAATAGAAAGATCGGATTTCAGAAGAAGGAGTTAATGGAGTTTGAAAAGAAGAAGACGGAATTGAAGGTGAAAATGAGGAAGGGACCTGATCAAAAATGTTAAATGCACTACTCATAGACTTCTGGCCAGCCGGAATCGATTTACTATCATCAGATGATGATTGAGAATCAGCATCATTTTTCCTTTTTAAAATTTTTTTAAATGAGGATCGTCTTTCATCCTGTTCATCTACATACGATGATATTGATAAATAGGCGCCTGGCGAGGGGCACTTAGACCCCCCTCCAGGATCCTCCTCACCATCATCCATTAAAAAACTACCATACAACAACCAACCCAAAAAATCTATCCACTAGGTACTTACTAACTAATTTACTTACCCTAAATACTTAAGCACTAAAAACCATGAAATAATGGATTATTTATAGAAAAAAAACCCCTGAAAGTATTTTATTTTAAATTAATTTTCAAAGAGCCAAATTTTCGCGTGTTATTCTATTTTTTTTTTTCAAAATGGCTCCATCAGGGTTTTGATGATTCCGCCAATGTCAAGTATTATAGACGTCACAGTAACAATAAGCCGATTAATCGGTAGGTAGAATGCTCCCGCCGGCCGTAATATGTCCTATTAATCACTGACTAATCACAACTATTACAGCGCGGGCGGGATTAAACTGGATTCCCCAACACGTCTCCGCGGCGCGTGTGCTATCCACCAAGGCGTGTCGTGGAATCTCTTCGCGTGTTAAACAAACGACGATCGCTGACAGTCCCATAGATATTTTTTTTTGTTTCTCATTCTCCATTTTCATGGAAGGAGTCCCATAGATAATATAATATACGTACGTACGTACCAAAAGCTCTACTCTCTACCAGAGAGTACTCTTTGGAGCAAAGAGTATAATAAGGCTTTGGAGCCTATCAGCCACAGAACTTCTATACTAAAGGGAGAAGTGATCAAGCAAGTGCCATTCGAGCAAGAATGCTACGTAACACGCTTTACACGCGTCTCCAATGTACATTGTATTTTTTATTTTTTTTTTATTTTACTGTACATTGTACTATGACCAATCAGCGTCAAGAATGATACACGTGGCAAATACTACGGTGAATTTTGTTGAGATGGGAACTATAGTCGATAATTTATATCGATAAAATTGGAGTTAGTACATAAGTCATCCATCCCACTAATATTAAAAACGCAAATGTTTGTGGATGTATCTAAGTTTTACGTAATTCTAAGTAACATTTGTTACTCAATCACGCCAGAACGGCTGAACGGATCTGGATGAAATTTGGCACAGGGATAGATTATAGTCTGTTTTTCATGGGATCGAAATGATTTTTTGCATAGTGGTAGTTTAGGGGTCAGAGAATGACATATTATACTACTTTTTGCTGGCGGGGGAGGGGCAAATTACAGCCACGGCAATATTATGACTTTTTGCATAGTGGTAGTTTAGGGGTCAGAGAATGATATTATACTACTTTTTGCTGGCGGGGGAGGGGCAAATTACAGCCACGGCATTATTATGACTTTTTTCATAGTGGTAGTTTAGGGGTCAGAGAATGACATATTATACTACTTTTTACTGGCGGGGGAGGGGCAAATTACAGCCACGGGATTATTTCTTTTTTAATCTATTTCCACGCGGAAATAAATTATGGTTCCTCTGACTGTCTAAGGAAGCATCGGTTGTGGATACTGAGTAGTTATGTACCGTTAGTAATTAAAAAAGAATTTCGACATTTACTTATTTACTATTCTATTTATTTATTTATTTATTTATTCATTTATTAAAAATCCACAGCACAACAGATTAATAGATTAAAATAATATAATATAATTACATTTGGCCACAAAAGGATCTATTTTATTTGGGTATATATCTATTCTGATCCAGAAACAAAGATATAAAATTTAAAATTAAAAAAATTATAAATAAATTCAAAACATAATACAAAATATTAAAAAAAAAAATCTTTAAAATAAAAAATATATCACTAGTTAGGATGAAAATATTAAAAGAAAATAAGAAACAATTATAAATTACAAATAACAAATTTAAAAAAAATTAAAAGAAATTCAAATTCTAGAAATACGGAAATACGGTTCATCAAAGAGTCAAAGTGTGTTGGGTCTTGGGTGTGTGTGTGTGTGTGTGTGTGTGTGTGTGTGTGTGTGTGTGTGTGTGTGTGTGTGTGTGTGTGTGTGTGTAGTGTATGTGGGTGTGTGTTGTGGTTGGGTGTGTGTTATTGTTGGGTGTATGTGGGGTGTATTTGTACATACATACATACATACATATATAAAATAGATATCTACAGACATATAATAAAATATATAATAGATAAGAAAAATAATTTTACTAATGTAGTTAAATAATAAACAAAATACCTATACACTTCTGGCAGACATAAGTGACGCTGCTACAACTTTTTTTAGGCGTGATTTTGACATGTGAAAGATGTCCACATAGTCAAATTTCGTGTTATATGTGTGTAGCATACGATGGATGACAGAATTTTTGCAGTAATTAGTGCGGGCAGCGGGAGTCCAAAACAGTGATGTGTGTCGGGTCCTCCTGGCAGGGGCAAATATGGTAAGTGTACTTGACACGAGACTGGGACAATCTACGTTACTGTTACACAGGTCGTGCAGCAACAAAATGTCAAGAAGCTGTCGTCTGTCTTCCAGTGTCAAGAGCTTATAGTAACTACATGATTCGTCATAATCGGTGCAGCAGGATCTGAATCTAAAATTTAAACATTTTAGGAACTTATATTGAAGTCTTTCTATAGCTTGGCGGTAGTTGATGTATTGTGGGTTCCATATAGGACTACAATACTCCAATATGCTACGTACATATGCATAAAAAAGTACTTTAATGCACTGCACATCTGTAAAAGGGCGACTGACACGAAGGACAAATCCTAGATTTTTATAAGCTTTAGTCGTAATGTCATCCACATGCTGTGAAAAAGTGAGCTTCGAATCAAATATTAAGCCCAGGTCCCTAACCGAGTCGACTTTATCAATAGCACAATTATTGATGGTATATGAGTAGGAGATTACATTAGTATTTCTAGTGAAGGTGATATAGTTACACTTTTTGATGTTTACACTTATTCTGTTTTCCATATAATAATTATTGAGTCTGCTAATGTCCTCCTGCAGCAACTGACAGTCAGACACTGATTTAATGCTCTTGTATATCTTTTTATCATCGGCATATAATAAGAATTTAGAGTGTATGAAACAAGAGTCTATGTCATACAGAAAAGCTACATACAGAAGTGGACCCAACAGAGACCCCTGCGGGACACCCGAAGGTATGCACACAAAATCGCTTCTCAAATCGCCCATCTTTACTACTTGGCTTCTGTTTTTGATATAGGATTGCATCCATCTGAGGAGATCACCCCTGATGCCAAGCCGACATAGCTTCTGAATAAGGATAATGTGATCCACCCTATCAAAAGCCTTCTCAAAATCCGTGAATACAACATCAACTTGGCACCGGCTGTTCATGCTGTACAATACATCATGTGTGAACTCCGTCAGATTAGTGAGAGTCGATCGTTTCTTGAGAAAACCATGTTGTTGCAGCGGTACAGCTCTATTTATTATAGGATAGACACTACTATAAACCACCTTTTCCATCACCTTACTTAAAACATTCAGGATAGAGATCGGCCTGTAGTGCTCGATGTCCATTTTGGATCCCTTTTTGTGGACGGGCACAATGTGGGCCCTCTTCCAGACCTCAGGAAAGACGCCCTCACGAAAGGAACGATTAAAAATAATTGCAACTGGCTCAGCCAAAGTCTCCGCACACCTGACTACAAATAACGGGGGTATAGTGTCACTTCCCGGTCCCTTAGTGACGTCCAGCCCGCATAACAGTTTTTTTATATATGGTTTAGTTACAGACACTGAGGCCATGACCTGGACGTCTCCATTCTCAGGTGACTTATTATCACCATAGACCTGTGCGGGTTCAACAAACATACGACGAAAGTAATCGCTGAAAGCGTCACAAATCTCCCTCTCTCCGTCCAACTTCTGGTTATTATATCGCATCATCTTTGGGTAGGAAGAACTACATTTCCTTTTTGATTTGACGTAAGACCACAGTGATTTAGGATCCCTTTTGATGTTGTCTTGAGATCGCCGTAAATATAGATCTAGACATTCCTCCTGTACTTTCTTCTGTCGCTTTCTTAAGAGTGAGAAGGTGTCATAGTCTACAGGATTCCCATGGCGTTTCCAGAATCTATGATATTTTTTCTTCTCCTTGATAATTTGTATTAGAGCTTTGCTATACCATACTGGGTGTTTGCGGGTTGATGATGTGGTCATCTGTGGTACGTGACTCTCAATTGATCGGTATATCACACTATAAAATGAAGTGACGGCCTCATTCAAATCAGGATTTTGAAGAACAGATGGCCAGTCAACCGCTTGTATATCCTTATTTATGTTTTCATAGTCACCTTTTGCATATAGGTACCTTCGATGAAATACCGTAGGTATAGATGGGACCATAATATCAGAGGCGTCAATATTTATAGCAGGGTGAGATCTATGTTCAGGTATCAGAGGAAAATCCGATTTTTTTATATTCATTGAGAAATTTGTGAATATCAGGTCTAGAGTGTTCCCATGTGAGTTTTTCAGTGTAGACCATTGATCCATTCCAAGATAACGCATGACGTTTATAAGGTCAGTTGCTGAAGTTTGCAGTTCAATAGAACCCTTTCTAAGATATATGGGTCCATCAGGATTCCAGTTGATGCATGGCAAATTGAAGTCTCCGGCGACCAAGATATGATCGTTTTGTGCTGACGCAGACACCTGCTGTATCAGTTCAATAAACAGTTGTATCCGAGCAGGCAGTGACTTATTTGGTGGTATGTACACAACCGCAATATGCAAGTTGCGTTCTGTACCGAGAGTAGCACCATCGATTGTAAACCACATGCACTCCAGGTCTTGGCGTCGCCATTCAGGACGTGAGCGCGCACTCAGTTTAGCGTCTACAATGGCCATTACTCCGCCACCCCAGGTTGTTGTCTGCCGATCGCACCTTATCACGTCATATGCATTACAGTCTGTTAGTTCAGTGCTCAAGAAACCGTCACACAACCAAGTCTCCGTCAACAACATAATATCATAACCAGCCGATTGTATATTGCCATATAGGATATTCGTTTTGGAGCGTAAACTGTTAACGTTTTGGTAATAAACGTTGAGATTATATTTACAATTTTTCATTTTGTGATGAAAATTGAGCATAGGTCAAAATGATTATCAAGTCTTTTAATGAGTTAGTCATAACGCAGTATGCGTTAATATTGCCTAACATATTGCATAGGTAGTGTGGTTCAGAGTCTAGGTATATAGTACATATCGATGTGTCTGTAAGGTTTATTTCTAAAAGTATATGATCTGCCGTAATTATGATTGTGTATATTAAATTATAAAGGTAGGGATAATAATGGTAGTAATAATGTATGTAAATGTGTGTGTATGTTGTTGGATTAGTAGAAAGTATTACTTTGATGAACCTGAAAAAGACACAAATAACAAAAAACTCGCAAACATTACACATAAAACAAAACACAAATCCTGAAAAATGAAACATAACTAACATTGTTTATTCATATAATAAAACTACACTAAACAGATACACATAAACACACACACATTTAAATTATATCCAATAGTACAGTTTTTTATTAAATTAAATTAAAAATATCGTAAGAATAAAATTATCGACATATTGAATATATCAATATTTTGGGTTCGATATTACCGATATATATCGATCTTCGATATATCGTTGCGTTTCTACTGTCCTGTAAAATGTAAATATTTTTGGTACAGCATTTTTAGTAAGGTAATGTAAATAAATAAACGGCTTTAATAAGTAAAACATGGTGATTATTCAAACTCCCTACCCGCACCATTTATCCAAAGTCTTTGTTACACTCCTATTTTTGCAAATCACAATTGCACAACTTGGCATTTAAGACAGGAGAACTTTTCTCTATAAACACTCAAAGTACTCAAACACGACTGCGAGATTTTTTCCCTGAATGCACTTTTTAACCATATTGTGGCGACAAGCGTCACGCCCACTTGCCATATGGGAGGAGTACGAGAAGTTAGCCCCCCACTTTTTGAAATTCCAAATTTTTTTTGTTGTGCTGGATTGTTCTAGGTTTGTTCTATATTGTTCCAAAATATTATGTTTCTGGAGTGAAAATTACTGCGGGAAAATTAAAAAAACGGATTTTCGCCGTAGCCCCCCACTTTTGGAAATTCGATTTTTTTTTTGTTGTGCTGAATTGTTCTAGGTTTGTTCTATATTGTTCCAGAATATTTCGCTTCTGGAGTGAAAATTACTGCGGGAAAATTAAAAAATGTTTTTCGCTCCAGCCCCCCACTTTTGGAAATTCGATTTTTTTTTTGTTGTGCTGAATTGTTCTAGGTTTGTTCTATATTGTTCCAGAATATTACGTTTGTAAAGTGATAATTACCACGGGAAAACATAAAAAAAATTTTTTACCCCAGCCCCCCACTTTAGGAAATTCGAACTTTTTTTTATTGGGATGGATTGTTCTAGGTGTGTACTACATTGTTCCAGAATATTACGTTTCTAAAGTGAAAATTACCGCGAGAAAACAAAAAAAAAAAGGTTTTTACCAGCAGACGTAACTTGAAAAAAAAAACAAATTCTCTTTGTTGTGCTGGATTGTTCTAGGTGTGTACTACATTGTTCCAGAATATTACGTTTCTAAAGTGAAAATTACCGCGAGAAAACAAAAAAAAAAAAGGTTTTTACCAGCAGACGTAACTTGAAAAAAAAACAAATTCTCTTTGTTGTGCTGGATTGTTGTAGGTGTGTACTACATTGTTCCAGAATATTACGTTTCTGAAGTGAAAATTACCGCGGGAAAATAAAAAAAAGTTTTTTTACCGCAGGCCTTACTTGGAAACACATCGATGCTTGGAAAGTACAAATTCTCTTTGTTGTGCTGGATTGTTCTAGGTGTGTACTACATTGTTCCAGAATATTACGTTTCTAAAGTGTAAATTACCGCGGGAAAATAAAAAAAAGCTTTTTTACCGCAGACGTAACTTGAAAAAAACAAATTCTCTTTGTTGTGCTGGATTGTTCTAGGTGTGTACTACATTGTTCCAGAATATTACGTTTCTAAAGTGAAAATTACCGCGAGAAAATAAAAAAAAGTTTTTTTACCGCAGACCTTACTTGTAAACACATCGATGCTTGGAAAGTACAAATTCTCTTTGTTGTGCTGGATTGTTCTAGGTGTGTACTACATTGTTCCGAAATATTAAGTTTCTGGAGTTAAAATTGCCGCGGGAAAACCAAAAAATGTTTTTACCGTAGCCCCCCACTTTTGGAAATTCGAACTTTTTTTTGTTGTGCTGGATTGTTCTAGGTGTGTACTACATTGTTCAAGAATATTACGTTTCTAAAGTGTAAATTACCGCGGGAAAATAAAAAAAAGTTTTTTTACCGCAGGCCTTACTTGGAAACACATCGATGCTTGGAAAGTACAAATTCTCTTTGTTGTGCTGGATTGTTCTAGGTGTGTACTACATTGTTCCAGAATATTACGTTTCTAAAGTGAAAATTACCGCGAGAAAATAAAAAAAAGTTTTTTTACCGCAGACCTTACTTGTAAACACATCGATGCTTGGAAAGTACAAATTCTCTTTGTTGTGCTGGATTGTTCTAGGTGTGTAGTACATTGTTCCGAAATATTAAGTTTCTGGAGTTAAAATTGCCGCGGGAAAACCAAAAAATGTTTTTACCGTAGCCCCCCACTTTTGGAAATTCGAACTTTTTTTTGTTGTGCTGGATTGTTCTAGGTGTGTACTACATTGTTCCAGAATATTACGTTTCTAAAGTGTAAATTACCGCGGGAAAATAAAAAAAAGTTTTTTTACCGCAGGCCTTACTTGGAAACACATCGATGCTTGGAAAGTACAAATTCTCTTTGTTGTGCTGGATTGTTCTAGGTGTGTACTATATTGTTCCAGAATATTACGTTTCTAAAGTGTAAATTACCGCGGGAAAATAAAAAAAAGCTTTTTTTACCGCAGACGTAACTTGAAAAAAACAAATTCTCTTTGTTGTGCTGGATTGTTCTAGGTGTGTACTACATTGTTCCAGAATATTACGTTTCTAAAGTGAAAATTACCGCGAGAAAATAAAAAAAAGTTTTTTTACCGCAGACCTTACTTGTAAACACATCGATGCTTGGAAAGTACAAATTCTCTTTGTTGTGCTGGATTGTTCTAGGTGTGTACTACATTGTTCCGAAATATTAAGTTTCTGGAGTTAAAATTGCCGCGGGAAAACCAAAAAATGTTTTTACCGTAGCCCCCCACTTTTGGAAATTCGAACTTTTTTTTGTTGTGCTGGATTGTTCTAGGTGTGTACTACATTGTTCCATAATATTACGTTTCTAAAGTGTAAATTACCGCGGGAAAATAAAAAAAAGCTTTTTTTACCGCAGACGTAACTTGAAAAAAACAAATTCTCTTTGTTGTGCTGGATTGTTCTAGGTGTGTACTACATTGTTCCAGAATATTACGTTTCTAAAGTGTAAATTACCGCGGGAAAATAAAAAAAAGTTTTTTTACCGCAGGCCTTACTTGGAAACACATCGATGCTTGGAAAGTACAAATTCTCTTTGTTGTGCTGGATTGTTCTAGGTGTGTACTATATTGTTCCAGAATATTACGTTTCTAAAGTGTAAATTACCGCGGGAAAATAAAAAAAAGCTTTTTTTACCGCAGACGTAACTTGAAAAAAACAAATTCTCTTTGTTGTGCTGGATTGTTCTAGGTGTGTACTACATTGTTCCAGAATATTACGTTTCTAAAGTGAAAATTACCGCGAGAAAATAAAAAAAAGTTTTTTTACCGCAGACCTTACCTGTAAACACATCGATGCTTGGAAAGTACAAATTCTCTTTGTTGTGCTGGATTGTTCTAGGTGTGTACTACATTGTTCCGAAATATTAAGTTTCTGGAGTTAAAATTGCCGCGGGAAAACCAAAAAATGTTTTTACCGTAGCCCCCCACTTTTGGAAATTCGAACTTTTTTTTGTTGTGCTGGATTGTTCTAGGTGTGTACTACATTGTTCCATAATATTACGTTTCTAAAGTGTAAATTACCGCGGGAAAATAAAAAAAAGTTTTTTTACCGCAGGCCTTACTTGGAAACACATCGATGCTTGGAAAGTACAAATTCGCTTTGTTGTGCTGAATTGTTCTAGGTGTGTAGTACATTGTTCCATAATATTACGTTTCTAAAGTGTAAATTACCGCGGGAAAATAAAAAAAAGTTTTTTTACCGCAGGCCTTACTTGGAAACACATCGATGCTTGGAAAGTACAAATTCGCTTTGTTGTGCTGGATTGTTCTAGGTGTGTAGTACATTGTTCCATAATATTACGTTTCTAAAGTGTAAATTACCGCGGGAAAATAAAAAAAAGTTTTTTTACCGCAGGCCTTACTTGGAAACACATCGATGCTTGGAAAGTACAAATTCGCTTTGTTGTGCTGGATTGTTCTAGGTGTGTACTACATTGTTCCATAATATTACGTTTCTAAAGTGTAAATTACCGCGGGAAAATAAAAAAAAGTTTTTTTACCGCAGGCCTTACTTGGAAACACATCGATGCTTGGAAAGTACAAATTCGCTTTGTTGTGCTGGATTGTTCTAGGTGTGTACTATATTGTTCCAGAATATTACGTTTCTAAAGTGTAAATTACCGCGGGAAAATAAAAAAAAGCTTTTTTACCGCAGACGTTACGTCATTTTCTTTTTGTTGTGCCGGATTGTAGGTATGTAGATTATAGGTACAGCGGGGTGAGCACAAATTTTGCAGCGACACTTTCGTTTTCGGTCGAACGAAAGTGGTAAAAAATGGTAAAACGAAAGGAAACAAAAAATTGTCTATGAAGTTTATGTCACAAAAAAAAATCTTCGTTATTTTGACTTCCATTTTATTAATTTAATTTTTTATTGATTTATTAATTAATTAATTAAAACAGAAGTCAAAATAAACATAATGTTATATTAAATTTAAAAATTAATTTGCAATGAAACTAAAGAGTTGGATAAAAGGTCTACCATCCAAGCCATTAATATAATATTTACATTTGACGGTACCATCGATGGTACCATGATACCATCGTTTTGTCCCCATTATGTCCAACAAAGACCGGCCAAAGATTGTCCGGGCCGAGAGGTCCGGCCCAACAGTGTACGGTCAAATTCTGTGTACTTGTCTTTGTCCGGCCAAGCAAATTGCTCTGCATTCTTGTGCAGGACATGCCCGGTCCGAGAATGTCCGGCCTAACAATGTGCGGGCAAATTCTGTGTACTTGTCTTTGCCCGGCATAGCAAATTTGTCCGCACACTGTTGGGCCGGACCTCTCGGCCCGGGCAATCTTTGGCCGGTCTTTGTTGGACATAATGGGGACAAAACGATGGTATCATGGTACCATCGATGGTACCGTCAAATGTAAATATTATATTAATGGCTTGGATGGTAGACCTTTTCGAGGGCTGCGAGAGATAAAACCCGATAAATCGGCAAAACATCAAACCGAGATAATTGCGGTTAAAGTTTCTGATGGATTCAAACGGTCGTACAATCTTATTAAGTATGTCTTTCGTGTAAGTAAAGGTTTACATGGGAGCTTGATATATTTAAGTGTAATAAAAACCACAATCTATTGTCACTAGGAATTCGAAAGTATATTTTTATCTGAAAATAGGAAAAGAGGGACTCACTTATTGGGTTTTAACCGTAAAATAAAAAACTATTGTTATATTTATGGTTTTTTATTATAAAAATAACAAACAACAGACACATATTAAGATTGCTAAATCTGTTAAAATGAACACTGGGGTATCTCAAAATAAAAATTGGTCTCTAATCTGAATCATCTTCATTATTACATACTTTCGAATTAGCTTCAGTTACGCTTAAAGACTGTATCAATAGTTCTATCGGCATGCTGGATAAATTATGAAAAAGCTTATGACTCTGTACCACATACCTGGCTCATGAGGGTGCTGGAGTTGTATAAAATCGATACAACTCTACGCACCTTCCTGAGCTCATGTATGGGGCACTGGAAAACAGTCCTTATCTATCCAGGATGCCGAAGAGCTTTCGGTGACGACGAACTAATCAGGATTAAACGGGGTATATTCCAATATATTTGAGTCCTTTGTGGTTCTGCATGGCCCTAAACCCACTCAGCGCCCTAGTAGGAGTTTCAGAGCTAGGCTACCGGTTGCGAAGAGAGAGTCAAGTTATATCGCACTTACTTTACATGGATGATTTGAAGTTATTTGCCCAAAACAAATCACTAAGGATAACTGAAAACTTTAGTAAATCTATCAGTATGGAGTTTGGTTTGGACAAATGTGCGATCATACATGTAAAGCGAGGAATGATATTGGAATCTGAGAGTACACAACTCACAGATTCTATAAAACTTGATTCACTCTTTGAAAACGAAACCTACAAGTATTTGGGTATGTTTCAGGCAATAGCAATCAATGAGATAGACATGAAACAATCTTTGAAGGAGCGCTTCTATGGCCGCCTGAAAAAGTACTGAAGAAAGTACGGAAATAAAGTGCGTGCCTTTAATGGTTGGGTCATGCCTGTCTTATTGTATTCTTTTGGCATACTCAAGTGGACTCAAACTGAACTGGACGCCCTGGGTAGACGAGTTCGGACACTATTGACCGCATATCGTATGCACTACCCACGCTCATCTGTAATGAGACTGTACATCCCACGGAAATGTGGAGGTCGTGGCTTTCTCAACGCTAAGACTCTCCACAGTGTACAGTCTCAGAGAATATTTTTTCAACAGTGAGGGGGTGATGCATGGAGATGTGGTCAAGGTAGACAAGGGCTTTACCCCGTTATACTAGGCTAAAGTGAACTGGCACAAACCTGTAATACTGAGTACCAATGACCGCAAGCAGGTATGGCAGAGCAAGGAGTTACACGGAAGGTTCTACAAGGCTCTTTATGGTTCTGATGTAGACCTGTTGACTTCCGTATCCTGGCTACGCTTCAGTGATCTCTTTGGAGAAACCGAAGATTTTACTTGTGCAATTATGGACGAAGTTGTCAAGACGAATAACTACCGGAAGTACATCAAGAAGGACGGCACGGCTGACATCTGTCCCGGAGAGTCCACCAGGCATGTTATTTCCGGTTGTTCTCGTCTTGCCAACGGCGAGTACTTGCACAGGCATAACCACGTACCCAGGATTATACAGCAACAACTTGCTTTACGATACAACCTTGTAGTCACGGAAGTACCGTATTACATGTATGTGCCTGAACCAGTTCTTGAAAATGGTCATTCCACGCTCTACTGGAATCGATCTATCATCACAGATAGAACTATTGTTGCCAATAAGCCTGATATTGTGTTGGTAGATTGATCAGCGCGCCTTGCAATGATAATCGATATCACTATCCCACATGACGACACGCCTTGGTGGAAAGCGCACGCGCCGCGAAGACGTGTTGGGGAATCCAGTTTAATCCCGTCCGTGCTGTGATGGTTGTGATTAGTCAGTGATTAATAGGACATATCGCGGCCGGCGGGAGCATTCTACCTACCGATTATCGGCTTATTGTTACTGTGACGTCTATACTACTTGACATTGGCGGAATCATCAAAACCCTGATGGAGCCATTTTGAAAAAAAAATAGAAAAATAGACAATCTTGTGAAAGCTGAGAAAGATAAACAATAAAAATATCTTGACTTCGCTCACGAGATTGTCGACATGTGGGATGTGAAGTTGGCGATCATTGTACCGATAGTCGTGACGGTCAATGGTCTTTTTGCCAAGAGTTTTGACCGTCACCTTAGGAGCCTTGAAATTGGCTTTTTGTTCCTCCCTCTGCAGCCCTAACCAACGGTAGTTTGGGTATTTACATCGCTTCCGAAGGATATCTCCTTTTTTATATTTTTATGTTTTCTTTTTATATAAATACTAGCGGACTCGGCAGACGTTGTCCTGCCCAAACGTTGGCTTGCCTGCTATTTACTTTCCTTCGTCCGTGGAAAACAACTACTCCTACCCCTACCTCTACCCCTACCCCTACCCCTACTCCTACCTTTACCACTACCACTACCCCTACCTCTACTCCTACAATTCTACTCCTGCGATTTCCATACAAAATTACCTATTTATTATTTTTTATTTTTCAGCTGAACTTTAAGGTTTTTCAAATTTTTTTTTCTTCTAAACCACCCCTGTGTTGTAACGAACAAAACAAAAAAAGAATTAGCCAAATCGGTCAAGCCGTTTTCATGTTATGTCGTGACAACGGAAAACGGGTTTCATTTTTATATATATAGATGTAAAAATATAATTTAAAGAAAAGAATTGAAATAAAGAGATAAATATTTAATAATAATTAATAATATAATATAATAATAATTTTATAATAATTATGTAGATATAAATAATCACCACGTGCCTACTTGCTATTCAAATAGTAGGTATAAACTTCGAAAATCAAAGTCAAATAAAAATTATAGGCTATGGAAATTCTTGACTTACCTAAATAATAGTCTTTTTCACCTCGTGCTAATTTCATTAGTTTTCTGGATCTCCCCCCCACCATTATTAATTTTCAGATTAAAACCAGATTTGCAGTCTTAAAAACAAAAACAAAATACCTTGCTACCTAGGTAGGAGCCGAACAGACATTGAAGATTAATACCAAAATACACTTGTTAATGGGGTTGGCGTGAAAATAATATTTACATTTTTGGGTAAAACCGTTTATACCCACATAAGTTTGATATCTTTTAAATTATTTAAGGTAAAAGTTAGTAATGTGTTTTAACGGAATTTAGCACAAAATAATATTTACACTCAGTTCTTATTTTTTTAATGACGAAATCAGTTAAGTATAATTATATGCTATTGACACAATACTTTAAATACAAAACGATAAAAATTTGAAGAGCTACATACCTACAAGTCTTGGTAAATGGATACAGTCCACAATGCATGTCACTTTTTCATGTTACCACTTACAATATATGCCTTATAGTATTTTAGAGCAGATAATTTTGTATAAAATTCGTTTTTATTGGGTTTCAAAGTGTTTTATATCTCCATAAAACAAAGCTTTTAGAAAATGGGTTTTACCACCAGAAAGATCGTGACGAGTACATTATGAACAATTGGATAACTCAATTTTGACCATAACACGACTTACCGGGTTTTACCTCGCAGCCCTCGTTTTAGTTTCATTGCAAATTAATTTTTAAATTTAATATAACATTATGTTTATTTTGACTTCTGTTTTAATTAATTAATTAATAAATCAATAAAAAATTAAATTAATAAAATGGAAGTCAAAATAACGAAGATTTTTTTTATGTGACATCAAATTCATAGACAATTTTTTGTTTCCTTTCGTTTTACCATTTTTTACCACTTTCGTTCGACCGAAAACGAAAGTGTCGCTGTCAAAATTTGTGCTCACCCTGCTGTACCTACAATCTACATACCTACAATCCGGCACAACAAAAATAAAATGACGTAACGTCTGCGGTAAAAAAGCTTTTTTTAATTTTCCCGCGGTAATTTACACTTTAGAAACGTAATATACTGGAACAATGTAGTACACACCTAGAACAATCCAGCACAACAATAAAAAGTTCGAATTTCCAAAAGTGGGGAGCTACGGTAAAAACATTTTTTGGTTTTCCCGCGGCAATTTTAACTCCAGAAACTTAATATTTCGGAACAATTTAGTACACACCTAGAACAATCCAGCACAACAAAGAGAATATATGTTTTTTTCAAGTTACGTCTGCGGTAAAAAACCTTTTTTTGGTTTTCTCGCGGTAATTTTCACTTTAGAAACGTAATATTCTGGAACATTGTAGTACACACCTAGAACAATCCAGCACAACAAAAAAAAGTTCGAATTTCCAAAAGTGGGGGGCTACGGTAAAAACATTTTTTGGATTTCCCGCGGCAATTTTAACTCCAGAAACTTAATATTTCGGAACAATGTAGTACACACCTAGAACAATCCAGCACAACAAAGAGAATTTGTTTTTTTCAAGTTACGTCTGCGGTAAAAAAGCTTTTTTTTATTTTCCCGCGGTAATTTACACTTTAGAAACGTAATATTCTGGAACAATGTAGTACACACCTAGAACAATCCAGCACAACAAAGAGAATTTGTACTTTCCAAGCATCGATGTGTTTCCAAGTAAGGTCTGCGGTAAAAAAACTTTTTTTTATTTTCCCGCGGTAATTTTCACTTTAGAAACGTAATATTCTGGAACAATGTAGTACACACCTAGAACAATCCAGCACAACAAAGAGAATTTGTTTTTTTTTCAAGTTACGTCTGCGGTAAAAAAGCTTTTTTTTATTTTCCCGCGGTAATTTACACTTTAGAAACGTAATATTCCGGAACAATGTAGTACACACCTAGAACAATCCAGCACAACAAAGAGAATTTGTACTTTCCAAGCATCGATGTGTTTCCAAGTAAGGTCTGCGGTAAAAAAACTTTTTTTTATTTTCCCGCGGTAATTTTCACTTTAGAAACGTAATATTCTGGAACAATGTAGTACACACCTAGAACAATCCAGCACAACAAAAAAAAGTTCGAATTTCCAAAAGTGGGGGGCTACGGTAAAAACATTTTTTGGTTTTCCCGCGGCAATTTTAACTCCAGAAACTTAATATTTCGGAACAATGTAGTACACACCTAGAACAATCCAATACAACAAAGAGAATTTGTTTTTTTTCAAGTTACGTCTGCGGTAAAAAAGCTTTTTTTTATTTTCCCGCGGTAATTTACACTTTAGAAACGTAATATTCTGGAACAATGTAGTACACACCTAGAACAATCCAGCACAACAAAGAGAATTTGTACTTTCCAAGCATCGATGTGTTTCCAAGTAAGGTCTGCGGTAAAAAAACTTTTTTTTATTTTCCCGCGGTAATTTTCACTTTAGAAACGTAATATTCTGGAACAATGTAGTACACACCTAGAACAATCCAGCACAACAAAAAAAAGTTCGAATTTCCAAAAGTGGGGGGCTACGGTAAAAACATTTTTTGGTTTTCCCGCGGCAATTTTAACTCCAGAAACTTAATATTTCGGAACAATGTAGTACACACCTAGAACAATCCAGCACAACAAAGAGAATTTGTTTTTTTCAAGTAAGGTCTGCGGTAAAAAAACTTTTTTTTATTTTCCCGCGGTAATTTTCACTTTAGAAACGTAATATTCTGGAACAATGTAGTACACACCTAGAACAATCCAGCACAACAAAAAAAAGTTCGAATTTCCAAAAGTGGGGGGCTACGGTAAAAACATTTTTTGGTTTTCCCGCTGCAATTTTAACTCCAGAAACTTAATATTTCGGAACAATGTAGTACACACCTAGAACAATCCAGCACAACAAAGAGAATTTGTTTTTTTCAAGTTACGTCTGCGGTAAAAAAGCTTTTTTTTTATTTTCCCGCGGTAATTTTCACTTCAGAAACGTAATATTCTGGAACAATGTAGTACACACCTAGAACAATCCATCCCAATAAAAAAAAGTTCGAATTTCCTAAAGTGGGGGGCTGGGGTAAAAAATTTTTTTTTGGTTTTCCCGTGGTAATTTTCACTTTAGAAACGTAATATTCTGGAACAATATAGAACAAACCTAGAACAATTCAGCACAACAAAAAAAAAATCGAATTTCCAAAAGTGGGGGGCTGGAGCGAAAAACATTTTTTAATTTTCCCGCAGTAATTTTCACTCCCGAAGCGAAATATTCTGGAACAATATAGAACAAACCTAGAACAATTCAGCACAACAAAAAAAAAATCGAATTTCCAAAAGTGGGGGGCTACGGCGAAAATCCGTGTTTTTAATTTTCCCGCAGTAATTTTCACTCCAGAAACATAATATTTTGGAACAATATAGAACAAACCTAGAACAATCCAGCACAACAAAAAAAATTTGGAATTTCAAAAAGTGGGGGGCTAACTTCTCGTACTCATATGGGAGATATGTATAGATAGAAGATCTGTGCTATAAGCCTACCAACTACTGTGCAAGTAGTCTTTGAAGTGCGCTGAGTGCGCTTTGGCCTTTGCATGTGCATGATGTGATTTGATTCCTGCGCTGTACTTGCACTTGCTCTCAATAGTTAGTCTGTGCTTGCTCTGTGGATTATCCCGTAAAATCAATTTTAAAAATTAGTTATTTTATGTTTCTATATTGTTTTCTAAATAATTACTAACTTTTGCCCACATAAGCTATAGGTATGCCTGTGTATAAGTTCGATATAAGTTAATTTAATGTTTCATTCATTAAAATTCATCAAGAGCGTGCATAGACAGAAAAACATCTTATATTTTGTAAAGATTTATCTTGTCTTTGCTCATATTATTAATATTCCTTCCAAAGCGTAGACAGAGTTGCAAAAAGTACTCTTTTTTGTTCACGTGTTATTCACCGTAAACAAAACGTAGTGATTATATTCTCCAAGGAATATAAGTACTCTCTACCGAGAGATATTCTCTTTGCCGTAGACAGCTACGTTATTCATCTGTGACTCAGTTCTCAGTTATTTACCAACTTTTACATTATAATATCAATTTTAAAAATTAGTTATTTTATGTTTCTATATTGTTTTCTAAATAATTAGGCTTCTTCGTAATATTAAATCGTGGTATTACTAATAGAAGCTATAACTAAAGGTAAGTAAAAGCTAGTTCCCCTTTATTGTATTGTTTTACTAAAACTTGGAATATATAGTACATATAAACATTTAATACATACTCTTCATTATTGTAATAATTAAATGGTTTAGTGTATTGAACTAGGGTTAAATCTGATATATATATTTTAGGTTATAAAAGTGGTTACTGTCTGTCTATTCATAACATTTGTAGGTAAATTGTTATTGTCAACTTTGTACTCGTAACTTAACACTCAGTATATGGCAGACACACTAAATTATATTTGCATACATTTTGTATTATTAATTAATTTTGTTTCAGTTAAGTATCACAAATGATAAATCACCTATTTACAGACTGTTAACATTATCTTGTAATGATGTCCAACACAGAGGAGTTACAATATGGTGAATGTTGTTGTTGTCTTGACAAAGGTGACCACAGGGAAGTTACTAAACTATACTATTTGGATAAACAACCTGAAATATATGAAGTGCTATTTAAGGACACCTTTGATATTGTGGTGAGTTTGATATCTATACCAAATACATGTTGATATACTTTCACATATACAATGACTGAATAAAGAAAAAAATAATTTTGTTTCCAGTTAAAGTATCCAGAGAACACAAAGTTAATATGCGACGTCTGCATAGTAGAGTTGAGACAAGCAAGACACTTCAGGAAGATGGTGGAGATGATACAACAGAGACTTGGTGAGCGTGTCAACTTGCAGACAGAGTTGGTTAATGGTAAATAATATAATACATACAGTAATATACATGTTTTGACACCTAAAAATATAATTGAAATAATAATTATGTAACTCTCATATCTTCAATGTAAATACCCTTTCTTGATGACTACCAAACAACCTTAGGCTTCATTATATCATAAAGTTATTAATTTACAGTTAAAGAAGATCCCTCGGAACTTGAATTGAACACAGAGAGCATTAAATGTGACTCAGACAATCAGATGGAGGAAGCTGACAATGATGTAGAACAGTCTGAATGTACAATGGAAGAAGTAAACTATGATGCGGAGGAGACAGACATACAAGTGGAGAACTCGGGTATGATACTTGTGTAGTATATAGGGTATGGATGATGCTCGACGAAACATTGTGGTGGGGGAAATCAATATTTATATTTTTTAAATGATGATAATGACATTTTGTGCAAAAATATTTTTTACAATTTCATTAAAAAGTATATTATGTAGTGTTGCATACTAGACTCAAAGTAAGTTATTAGATCAAATAAACACTTAAATGTGAGGTCCCAAATGCAGTATGATGAAGTTATTTAGTTAAAAAATAATCACAACTGTTGTATGGAAGTATTGTTCTGCGTTACCTTGGTACACTGAACTCAAACTACAGTAGGTAGATAGATTAAGCACGTCAGTGGGGACCCAAACACAATATGGTTGATCTAGGTCGTGGGGTCTTATTATAATCACAACACAAATTTATATATATATATCTATCTATCTTTCCATACCCAGCTTCACCCATGCACATTTTGGAATGTGAAAATGAAATCTAACCAAAACATTATGCTGTTTCAAGTCTAATTAAAACATGAATGTATTATTATTTCCCATGATTTTATTTATGTATTTTGAGAAATATTAAAAGGGTTATTTTTAAATGTACATCAGAAAACTTATTGCATTGAAAATACGACTCTGTTAGCACATAGAGGTAGGTTAAGATTTTTTATAACTGCAAATAAACTCACCCTGGGCGAGCCCGTAGGACCTTTCACGTAGGGGTAGTGCAATACAATAATAATATTTTGAGGTAAGTATTTTGCTGTGCAATCAGTATTTTTGATGGGAAATGACTGATGGGGATATTATAAAAAATAGATTTTTTGACTTGAAGTTTACCCATATTAAAATACACATTTTAATGTTTTGTAGTAAATGTATGCATCAAGTAATATGTTTCCCATTCTAACTGTCTTTACCTTCATATTCCCTTTCCCGTGTTAAGGGTAGATCTTTTAAAATGTTGAATAAGTGTTTCATTGTTTGTGCTGTACCTACAGAAAATATATTTCCAGTAAATAAACCAACCAAAACAATATATTCCTTTACATATTTTAAAGCCCTTTTCCTGTTTTAAGGGTTGAATTTTGAGAAATGCTGAAATAATGCTTCATTATAATTTGTCTTGTAGGCATTGATATATTATGTTCATAATATATCAATGCTTGTAGGGCATTAATTTGAAGTTTCAAGTAAATCTGACAAAAAATAATAATTTCCCAGACAAACTTTTATGTATCTTTACAACCTCTTATGAATGTAATTATTGAAAATCCTAAACTCCTTAAAACTTTCATAAAATGATTGTTCACCCATACAAACATTGACGACCTCTTTTACCTACCTTAGTGGTGGAATTTTGTTTAATGCTGAAAATGTTCTAGAATCTAGCTAGAGCATAAATATTTAAAGTAAATTGGACCAAATTTTTCCCTAATATAATGTTTGATAGAGGGCGAATCTCGAAAAATCAATTCTTAGTGGATCCCTATGTAGGATAAGGAATCTATCTTACTAATATGAGTTTGTTGGATTTGTAGATCTCATGATGAGCCAGTGGAACTCTGTATTATATATATATATATTATCCCATCTAATATAATAAATGTGAAAATGTGTTTCGTCATTATTTTACATCAACACAGAGCAACAGGTTGATGTGACTTTGTATACAGAGATAGTGGAGGGCTGAGGAGTGACGTAGGATTGAGTTAAATTGTTTTATATACAAAATAATTGACTATCTCATTGACATTGCTTTACTAAAACTACACCTAATAAGGTGTACTTCCACAGCTCGTACTTGATGTTCCAATAACATTGTTTTACAGTTGTAGAAGAGCCATCACAACAAATTGTAATAAGTTCCATTGAACATGAATCTGATGATGATATGGATGCTGTACCTGTAGCAGACCATCTGAACATACAAGATCATTCAGGTATGTGTTGTTTACTTCTGCCACATAACACATAATAGTACTAAGGTAACCAAACGATAATGTCGCCTCCAAGTCAATATGAATAACGACTCTCAGACAACAGTCTCTATGTGTTGACAACATTCATTACTCAATATTGTTTTGCGGTTTGCAGTTAGTAATGAGAAAAGTTTATTACTTTATTGCTTTTTTACTTACCAAAAATTATTTAATTAATTTTATTTTTATTAAACAGACTTTATTTATATCAGTTCAGTACATCTATTTATATAAAATTACTTAATAAAAAACTATAGCTAATAAATAATTAAAATTAAAGATACTAACACTAAAATCAATAAAACTAAAAATAATAAAGCCAGAGTCTTGCCCGAGTGGCATGATGGTAAACAAGTATGGTCTGCCATTATAATAATACAAATTTATCAACTCTAATTGGCAAACAGAACACAGTCTACCAACATGACAAGGCTGTAGAATTATTGTTAGATTACTAAAAATATCATAGTGGACAAACTGGATTGATTTAACTATTGACGTATGACACACTCATTTAAAATCTTAGCTCTAAGTAAAAGCTTTATCCCTTATTTCAACCAAACTACACATGATGAACAAAACTTACCCTTTCTAATAATAGTAATTAATTAACTTTCAGATCCCTCAACTTCATCATCTCACAAGTTAGATATCACACGTCACAAGATGAAGACTTTAAAAGTATTGCTCACCCGCAGTCCCGCCGTCGAACAATTACTTTCGTATGACAGTGATTGTCAATACAAACATTTAGTAGCACCTTTGTATAGTCACGTTAAAGAAAAACAATTTGTTTATGACTTTCGTCCTTATAAAACTGCAAAAAAAGGACATCTAAAGAAGTGTTTTCGTACTTACACGGGAGAAAAACAATTCTTTTGTGACATATGTCAATACAAAACAGCAAGAAAAAATTGTCTTAAGGTGCATTTGCGTACTCACACTGGAGAAAAACCGTTTTCTTGTGACATGTGTCAATACAAAACCACGCAAAAAGGACATCTAAATAAGCATTTACGTACTCACACTGGGGAAAAACCATTTTCTTGTGAAATGTGCCAATTCAAATCGGCAACAAAAGGATATCTAATGGTGCATTTGCGTACTCATACTGGAGAAAAACCGTTTTCTTGTGACATGTGTCAATACAAAACCACGCAAAAAGGACATCTAAATAAGCATTTACGTACTCACACTGGGGAAAAATCATTTTCTTGTGAAATGTGCCAATTCAAATCGGCAACAAAAGGATATCTTAAGGTGCATTTGCGTACTCACACGGGGGAAAAACCATTTTCTTGTGAAATGTGCCAATTCAAATCAGCAACAAAAGGATATCTTAAGGTGCATTTGCGTACTCACACGGGGGAAAAACAATTTTCTTGTGACATATGTCAATACAAAACAGCACGAAAATTTTGTCTCAAGTTCCATTTACGTACTCACACTGGAGAAAAACCGTTTTCTTGTGACATGTGTCAATACAAAACCACGCAAAAAGGAAATCTTGAAAAGCATTTGCGTACTCACACTGGAGAAAAACTATTTTATTGTGACATGTGCCAATATAAATCCGCAACAAAAGGACATCTAATGGTGCATTTGCGTACTCATACTGGAGAAAAACCGTTTTCTTGTGACATGTGTCAATACAAAACCACGCAAAAAGGACATCTAAATAAGCATTTACGTACTCACACTGGGGAAAAATCATTTTCTTGTGAAATGTGCCAATTCAAATCGGCAACAAAAGGATATCTTAAGGTGCATTTGCGTACTCACACGGGGGAAAAACCATTTTCTTGTGAAATGTGCCAATTCAAATCAGCAACAAAAGGATATCTTAAGGTGCATTTGCGTACTCACACGGGGGAAAAACAATTTTCTTGTGACATATGTCAATACAAAACAGCACGAAAATTTTGTCTCAAGTTCCATTTACGTACTCACACTGGAGAAAAACCGTTTTCTTGTGACATGTGTCAATACAAAACCACGCAAAAAGGAAATCTTGAAAAGCATTTGCGTACTCACACTGGAGAAAAACTATTTTATTGTGACATGTGCCAATATAAATCCGCAACAAAAGGACATCTAATGGTGCATTTGCGTACTCATACTGGAGAAAAAACGTTTTCTTGTGACATGTGTCAATACAAAACCACGCAAAAAGGACATCTAAATCAGCATTTACGTACTCACACTGGGGAAAAACCATTTTCTTGTGAAATGTGCCAATTCAAATCAGCAACAAAAGCATATCTTAAGGTACATTTGCGTACTCATACTGGAGAAAATTCGTTTTCTTGTGACATGTGTCAATACAAAACCACGCGAAAAGGACATCTAAATAAGCATTTACGTACTCACACTGGGGAAAACCATTTTCTTGTGACATGTGTCAATACTAAACCACGGTAAAAGAAATTTGCATTTGCTTACTCGCACTGGAAACAAACCATTAGCAGCACCCTTATATGAAGATAAACGATTTGTTTGTGGCGTTTGTCCATTCAAAACTGCATATAAAGAAAGTATAAAGGTGCATTTACGTACTCACACTTTAGAAAAACCATTTTCTTGTGACATGTGTCAATACAAAAGCGCACGAATACAACATGTAAAGAGGCATTTGCTTACTCACACTGGAAAAAAAAACTATTTTCTTGTGACATGTGTCAATATAAAACCACACAAAAAGGACATCTTAAAATGCATTTGCGTAAGCACAATGGAAAAAAAACATTTTCTTGTGACATGCAATACGAAGGCGCAAGAAAAGGAGATCTAAAGGCACATTTGAGTAAGCACAATGGGGGAAAACCATTTTCTTGTGACATGTGTATCTAAATAAATAATATTATTAACCAACTTCAAAATAAGGAGGAGGTTCTCAATTCGACTGTATTTTTTTTTGTATGTTTGTTACCTCAGAACTTTCGACTGGGTGAACCGATTTTGGTGATTCTTTCTTTTTTTTAAATAAATTAAAATTAATTACCTTTTTAAAAAAGTATACCAACTTCAAACATTTTTCACTGAAAAGCAAGAAATAATTAAATATATCGTTTCGCCGTTGAATTTGAAGAGGGTTTCTGCTAAATTAGGCTATAAAATTAAAATAAAATCTAAGGAATATCTGTTCAATGTAATTTGTAATTGTCTAGACTAGATTAGTTAAATTTAGAGCTAGGTAGTTTCTAATTTGGCACAAACCGTCTTCAAATTCAACTGCGAAACGATATATTTAATTATTTCTTGCTTTTAAGTAAAAAATAAAACGTTTGAAGTCGGTATACTTTAAAAAAAAAGTTATTTCTAAGATTAATTTAATCGAAACATTACAATAAAATAATATATGTAGGTTACAACAACAAAAGCAAGCATTCACAGCACCTTTAGATACATCTTGTGTGTGTGTGTGTGTGTGTGTGTGTGTGTGTGTGTGTGTGTGTGTGTGTGTGTGTCGCCTCTATTAATCTCCGGTACATCTTCGCGAGTTCACATACGACTGGCTAGGCATTTCATTAAATGGCTAGGCCGTTCGTTAAATGAATTATGATATGTGAACGTTCAATGTGTTAGCTGGTTAACAGCTAGCTTTTTAGAAACGGCTGAACCAAAAACCGCCAGGTCATTTAAATTTTAGTCCCTTATTATGCCACTATGGCGCTAGCAGTCTCTAACAAATATGGCGTCAACAGCTGATTATTTGTGTGTGTTGTTTTATGTAAAGTGCTTTGCTTCGAATTAAAATAAACAGTATAATAAAAGAAACCCATATTGGATTTACCTGCAAATAATGAGCAGGACACTACTTTTAAATACAACTTATTGAATACGACGAACAACCAAGAGGCTGTGACGTTCAGCCCTTATGTTAAATAATAATAATTTATTTTATTTGTTTGTTCAAAGTACACATACCCGTTTGGGTGTACAAATATTGAAAAAAAAAATGATAAACCGTTAAATAGTATGGTAAAACACAAAAACATTTCTTTCAACAATTTGGCTAGGCATCGTTTAGCTATTCAATTGAATGCTGCCATTTAATGAAATGCCTAGCCATCCAATTGAGTGGCTAATTTAACCATTTGGCGGCGACATATATCACCCACTTATGAATCGATACATTCCGATAAGAGTTTTGAAAAGGTCTGAACCTTTACCCGAATTTTAATTATAATATATCAGTTTACCAGTGTAATTTTCAAAATGTTATAGTAAATAATAGTTTAAATATCTAAATGCAACAAGGGCACGAAATATGTTGTAAGTATGTTATACTTTAATGCCTACATCTCTTGCACTGAACGAGGTAGATTAATATTCCTTACAGCGTGCCCTTTATTGTGTCTTCACTCGTCTGTTCCAACCTTTCTTCTTCATCTTAAGAAATTTTACCAGAACTAATGATAAACCAGTAATAAACCAATGAATCATTCTTCTACATAACTACATTCCCGAACCCTACAGTAAACTAGAGGTCTCTCAGCTCTGTATACTGACAACACTTTTAGAAACAGTCTGAAAATATAACATAACATATATATATAACTTTCTGGCTGTTATAATTCTCTTTGTATGGAAAAACATCCCGCTGTCAACGGATGAATCGGAACATGGTAACAGTTTGGGTATTAAGATACAAGTTCAATTATTGAAAACTACAAATTTGTGCCGTTTGGTGTAGAAACTCTAGGTCTGAGAAATTTGGATGCTAAGTAAATCAGGGTACAGGAATGCGCTTTCGGCGCCCGTTCCCCGCCTCACCTGCCAGCGCTTCCCCTAGTGAAGAGCAGTCGAGCGAGTCGTCGCTATCGGCTATGTATGTGCTATAAACATTTTTCTTCACCGCGAAATGTCGTTCCTTTGCCTTTGATACCTTTTTACGAACATAGAACATTGTTACCGGCAAGGCAACGCTGCCGGCAATGGACAACATTTCATTTTTCGTAAGGTACCAAAATTCGAAAACCGTTTGGAGATTACATGCTAGAAAGCTTATTTTTCATTTTGTTTATTTTTTATATGCTTTAATTTTCGAGTTATTTTAAAAATACTGAAATATTGAAAAATAAGGATTAATAGGTGCCATAATCTGTGCTAACCCTTTAATTTAAAAATACTAATGTCTGTTGCTGTTGGCAGAGTTGTTAGTTATTGAACTCAGGTGTTGCCTTCAATTAATTTTACCCATTTTCATTCCATTTGAAGCTAAATTAATAATTATTCTTTAAATATAATGGACAACATTTCATTTTTTTAATCACCCATTTTTATTACTTTATTTAACCCCTATGGTAACCCCTCCATCCCCTCTCCATGGTAGATGTCTATGGCAGCGCTGGGCAGCGCGGCGCCGTGCTGGCTCTCTCGACCGCCTCGCGGGGTCTTGCCACCTGAAGCGCGACGTGTGATAGGGTTCAGGGAGCAGTTTAGAAGATGGAATTTGGGGACAGAGTGGTGACAAACTAATAAGTAGGTAGGAACCCACACGCCCGCACTTAGCAGTGCGGGTAGTTTAAAATGGAAATGAGAAAACAAAACCAAAACCAACTCACGATTGATGGGAACGTGAGCTGTGTGGGGCCTTGTCACTTAGCACCCCCGGGCCCGGTGCGGCCTCCGCCCAGCTCGGCCGATATGATCGTAGACAGCGGGACTTCAAGTACCGCCGTTTGGATCCCCGGCCGCCCGGGGCTACAGCCGCAGCAGGGAACCGCCGTTGCGGGCTCGTCCGCACAGCGTTCGGCGGCGGGCCGGAGATAGAATGCTCACGGCCCGCTGATGCCTGTCCGCTGTGGCGGATAGGGCCCACCACAACGGCTCTTCGGATCCTCTTCTTGTTATCACAGCGGCTGCGTTGGAGGTTTCGCGGTGCGCCGCGACACGGAGGTGGGCCGGAGGCTCTCAGCTCGACAGCCCACTTTCGTCACAGCACACACAGCTCACTCTCACAACACACAGCACACTTCACTAATCAAAGGTGTGACTCGCTCCGCGGTATTTGTAAACAATTACATACTCATACATTATGAATAATGTTGTAGGCGATTTGAGTTCCGGCTACGGCAACACCTATTTGGAACACGGTATATTATACTCTTTGCAGTTCTATAACGTATACTCTGTGGCTTGACTGACACTATCTGTCACTTTCTTTGGGTGACAGTTTATATTTCTTAATTTTAGTCCTAGCTAAGGTTTTTAGTTTATAAGTCCTCAGAATTTATAAAAATTCATAATTAAATTAAAAATATAAAAACTCAACCAAAAATAAAATATAAAAATACGTGTAACTTATTTTTTAATATATTTTTAAATAAAGTAATAAAAATGGGTGATTAAAAAAATGAAATGTTGTCCATTGCTCTGTGGGCAACGCTGTGTTTTACTTGCCTGAAATGCTCTGTGCGAACTGCGAGTGTGGGTTTTTGATTTTACTTGCTCTGTGTTATCCCATATCAAGGAATATAAGTAATATTATCAATTTTAAAGTTTAGTTATTTTATGTTTCTATATTGTTTTCTAAATAATTAGGCTTCTTCGTAATATTAAATCATGGTATTACTAATAGATGCTGTAACTAAAGGTAAGTAAAAGCTAGTTCTCCTTTATTGTATTGTTTTAATAAAACCTAGAATATATAGTACATAATGTTAAGTATTTATGAACGCAGCTACTGCAGCTAGCACTGGCCGCTGATGTTGCTTGTGATAGTATTGAGATTTATGTTTATTGATACCATTGCTAATATGCTTTAGATAAGAGAAACTGTTTTTGTCATAAACTGATTAATGTATCCGGTGTCACTTGGAAAAATAAAAATGAAGTAAAGAAAGCTTATTTTATTTATATATTAGAAAATCCCCAACAATTGGTGGATGCTGCATAAATAGCATGTTCCCAGTATGAATATATATAGAAGTAAAATATATAAATGAAGAAAAATAATAAAGAAGAAAATAGATATATAAAAAAAAAATTGTACGTAAGTAAAAATGGCCGGAACAAATGTGCTACCTCAGTTGCATGAGTCTACGAATTTTAGCAACTGGAAATTCAGGGTATTATTAATATTAGAAGAGAAAGGAGTAGCAAATGTTTTGAATGTGAAAGAGGGGGAAATCGTAAACGCCGCCGTCGATGCGAAGGCTAGATCAATTATTGTACAATGTATAAGTGACAGATATATAGAAATAGTTAAAAAATCGACATCAGCGTCAGAAATGATAAAGGCGTTGGAAGAAATATTTGAAAGAAAAAGTATGTTTAACAAATTACACCTAAAAAGAAAACTAATAAGCATAAAATGTCAACCCAATGAAAAACTACAAGAATATTTCATAAAATTTGATTCAATAATAAGCCAATTAGAAGCGACCGACACCAAGTTAGACGATATGGATAAAGTTTGTTACCTTTTATCGTCCTTACCCGACAAATATGACCAAGTAATAACGTCAATAGAAACGCTATCTCAAGAAAAGAATATAACATTGGATTTTGTAAAGGCACGTCTTTTAGATGAAGAAATCAAAATATCAGACAAGTATAAAAACAAACCTGAACTGGAGCAAGCATTTACCATAATATGTTACAACTGTGGAAAGAAAGGCCATAAATCTTTTGAATGTTACAGCAAACAATATAAAAGTACTACCATGGAACAGCATGTACTGCAACCATCAACATCTGGTAGAGGTAGTTTCAACTATACAAGAGCACGCGGACATGGAGGACCAGGAAGAAGACCATTCAGAGGAAGAGGCCAAATAACCAGAGGGTATCAGCCAGGACGAGGACATTTTGCAGGAGTAATGCCCTATGAAGAAGAAGAGGATCACGTTGAAGGTTATAGATGTAGTTTTACAGCTTATAGTACTGATGTAAATAATTATAGTGAATGTAGTAATAAATCCGAAATAATTTTTGTAATTGATTCAGGCGCCACAGAACATCTTTTACAAAGTAAATATGAGAAATGTATGCGTAATTTAGAATATTTAAACAAATATATAAATATAGCAGTTGCAAATGGGGAATATTTACAGTGTAGTAAACGCGGTAGGTTATGTGTTAAATATAACAATATACCTATGGATATAGATGTATTATTAGTAGACGGTCTGTCTCATAACTTATTGTCAGTTAAAAAACTGCTAGATAAAGATTTTAAAGTAAAATTTAGTAAAAATATGGTTACTGTAAGTAATGAAACACGAGAGTTTCATGGATATATGACTGGAAGATTGTATGTAATGTCATTTCAGTTAATGAGAAACAACGAACAATGTTTGGTTGTAAATGAAGGTATTTTATGGCATCAAAGGTTAGGTCATTTGAACAGAAAAGGTCTCAAAATTATGAAACTTCCTACAAGCGACACTGTATGTGGACCGTGTATGCAGGGTAAGTCTACTAGGTTACCATTACAGTCTGTCAAATCACCAAGATCGAGAAGATTATTGGAGCTGCTGCACACAGATATAGCAGGACCAGTCTTGCAGCATACAGCTGAAGGTCACAGGTTTTATCAAACTATTGTTGATGATTATAGTCATTTTTGTTTAGTATATCTCTTAAAGAACAAAAGTGAAGCTACTGACAATGTTATAGACTATATTAATTTTATGGAAAAGTATAAAGGACTTAAGGTCAAACGAATAAGATGTGATAATGGAGGAGAATTTAGGGCACATAAGTTAAAGAGTTTTTGCTGGAACAGTGGTATTTCTTTGGAGTATACACAACCATATTCACCTCAACAAAACGGTGTAGCTGAGAGAATGAATAGGACTCTTTGTAACAAAACCCGAACTTTATTAGCAGAGACTAACTTACCAAAACATCTATGGGGAGAAGCTATACTATGTTCTGCATTTACATTAAATAGATCTCCATCAATTGCAATAAATTATTGTTTACCAAGCGATATTTTTTATGGATCAACAAACCTGAACAAACTGAAAGTGTTTGGATCTAAAGCATGGGTTGTAAAAACACCAAGTAGAGACAAATTTGATGCAAGGGCAACAGAAATGAGATTTGTAGGATATGGAAAGAATGGATTTAGATTATGGGATCCAATAAAAGATGAAATAACAATTTCGAGAGACTTAAGATTTGATGAAACGCAGATAGTGTATAAAGGTAATGAAACCAACAATAAAAATATGTATAACCAAGTATATAAGATGAATGAAAGTGACGATGATGAAAATACAAATTATGATTCTAAAAATGAAAAAAAAAAGAATTAGAGAAAAAAGAAATAAATGAAGAAAAAGAAGATACCATAACCGAAGAAGAAGAAATCACAAATAATGAAAATTATACAACAAGATCAGGGAGACAAATTAAGAATCCGAAGAAATTAGATGATTATGAGATATATACAGCATATTGCTTATGTACAGGCGATCCCAAAGATTATAAGGAAGCAATAAGTAGAGGAAGAGATTGGAAAAAAGCAATAAAGACAGAACTTCATGCACATGAGAAACTAGGTACATGGGAAGTGAAAACACTACCAGAAAATAAAAGAGCTATAGACACTAAATGGATTTTCAAGACAAAACAAGACAAAGAAAGCAAGATTAGTAGCAAAGGGCTTTCAAGAAGAAACATATGAGAATTGTTATTCACCAGTAGCAAGATTGTCGACAGTTAGACTACTTCTGAGTCATGCAATTCAAGAAGATCAACCGGTAACACAAATGGATGTACCAACAGCTTTTCTGAATGGAAGTTTGGAAGCTGAAATATATATAAAATGTCCTGATGGATTAGAAATTGAAGAAGGAAAAGTATTGAAACTTAAAAAAGCGTTATATGGTTTAAAAGAAGCACCAAAATGTTGGAACAAACGATTTCATAGCTTTATTATAGACAATGGATTTCTACAGTCAAAATATGATGTTTGTTTGTACACTAAAGAAAAAACAAAGTTATTAATTTTCGTAGATGATATTTTACTACTAGGAGAAGATAAAGAAATAGTTGACAAGCTGAAGAAAGAATTCAAGATGAAAGACTTGGGGCAAGTAAAAGAATACTTAGGTATGGAGATATCAAGAAGCAAGGAAAGACTAGAAATAAAACAAACAGAATTGATAAGGAAAGTTTTAACTAATTTTCATATGAAGAACTGCAAAGTAGCCAACACACCAATGGAAGCGAAATTTAGTGCAGACTCGAACGCTGAAATCATTGATGTCCCATATAGAGAGTTAGTAGGATCATTATTATATATTTCACAGATAAGCAGACCAGACATAACATTCGCGGTATCATATCTAAGCAGGTTTCTAGACAAGCCAACATCAGAGCTTTGGACAGCAGGTAAGAGAGTACTTCGTTATCTTAAACATACCATGGATAGGAGACTTGTATATACTAAGAGTCATGGACCGAAACAAGTAACCGGATATTCAGATGCTGATTGGGCAGCTGATCGAGTAGACCGAAAAAGTGTAAGAGGGTGTGCTGTTTTCTATTGTAACAATTTAATTTCATGGTTCAGTAAGAAACAAGTGACAGTAGCGCTCTCAACTGCGGAAGCAGAATACGTCGCAGGTGCTCAATGTACAAGTGAGTTAATATATGTTAAAGGTATATTGTCTGATTTCTTTTATAATGAATCCATTGATACACGTTTGCTAATTGACAATCAAAGCACTATTAAACTTATAGAAAGTTATGAGAATAGTAAAAGGTCAAAACACATTGACATAAAAGCACATTTTATTAGAGATACTGTTAGCAATAAAATTATCTCATTATATTATATATCCACAGACGAAAATGTATCTGATATTTTTACTAAAGCATTGTCTTACCAAAAGCATGATTACTTTACTACAAAGCTAGGTTTATATTAGTAATAGATAAGGTTTTAATTATAAGTAGATAATACTGGTACTTAGTTGTATTATGGAAGAAGTGTTATTTTAAGTTGATTAAATTTATTTTGTACCAATTACAAGAAAATTTTTTTTTGGTACTTGTTATTGTTATTATTTTATGTTCTTATAATTGAAGGGGTGTATTGAGATTTATGTTTATTGATACCATTGCTAATATGCTTTAGATAAGAGAAACTGTTTTTGTCATAAACTGATTAATGTATCCGGTGTCACTTGGAAAAATAAAAATGAAGTAAAGAAAGCTTATTTTATTTATATATTAGAAAATCCCCAACAGATAGTTTATATTAGGAGAACAAATGTCTCGTCACATAGAAAAATAACGTTATGTCAATGTGTTGTGAAATGGTTTTTTTATTTATTTATTTACTGAACCCTATGGTTGCTATGCCAACACCTTGTTAAAGAGTTGAAATAGTGTCAATGAAAATAATATTTATGGAAATGAAAAGGCTGATAAATTAGCCAAAGAGGCAGTATCATGTGGAGATGTTTTTCCTTTTCAAAATTTTTGTCATGATCTTATTAATTTACCTAGATTATCTCTGTTTGAAAATTGGAATAAATCATGGAGAATTTCTTCTAAGACTAAGGGTACATTTTATAGAAAGATTGTTGAGCAAGTTCCTGCTAAACCCTGGTTTTTTAAAATTCATTATTCTAGAAGTATAACATCTTCAATTAGTAGATTACGCTTGGGTCATACCTGTCTTCCTGTTCATCTCAATAAAATTCACATCAAAGATTCATCAATTTGTGAATGTGGGCTGGATATTGGAGATGCTAACCATCTTTTTTTTTCATGTGAATTATATAATCGGGATAATTTTATGAAATCTTTATTAAGTAACAATATTCAGTTTCCCATCAACATAGTGAGTCTTCTACATATTATGATGAATTCTAATATTTTCATAATATCATGCATATCTAAATTTTTATCAGATAATAACATAAAAATATAAGTCTATCTATATTTTAAATAAAGCTTTATGTTTATTTATTATCATTCTTATTAAGTAATTTGTTAGTTTCAGTTATGTATTAATTTCATTGTTCCTATCTTAAGTTGTATTTAGTCATGAATTATTTAATTTAAATATTATTTTAATGTTGAATATTTTTTTTGTGTATGTAAATAGTTTTAATTAATTTAGTTGTAAATATAGAAGTAGTATTGTATTATTTATTTCAGATTCCTGAAAGTTTCGATACTAAATTTCGACAGATAAATGTAACTGAATAACGACGTGACACTGGCAGAAATGTACTTATCTTAGTACAATTGCCAATCAATAAAAAAAAAAAAAAAAAAATAATCCAGAATAAACACATAGTATATTTTTTAAATGTTTAATTTAAATTAAAACCCTAAATCTTCTAACGAATACCAAGACGGCCAGCCGTTCTTCTACATTGTGGCGACCGTGACAGGACTGGTTGGAGCGTTCGGTCGTTAGAAGATTTTTCATTAGTGCTGCTCAAGATGATGGTAAGGAGTGATGAGAACTGGATGGAGCGTTCGGTCGTTAGCAAATCTAACGAATTCTAAGACGTCCACCTGGTTCCTCTTCATTGTGGCGGCCGTGACAGAACTGGATGGAGCGTTCGGTCGTTAGCAAATCTAACGAATTCTAAGACGGCCAACCGTTCTTCTACATTGTGACCTTTTTTAAATAATTTATTTTATATTGAATTTAATTTTATTCAATATTTTATTTCTTTTTTTTTGTTCGTTGGAGTATGTTGTGAAATGGTTTTTTTATTTATTTATTTACTGAACCCTATGGTTGCTATGCCAACACCTTGTTAATAAACACATAGTATATTTTTAAAATGTTTAATTTAAATTAAAACCCTAAATCTTCTAACGAATACTAAGACGGCCAGCCGTTCTTCTACATCGTCGTCTCTTTTTTATATTTTTAATTTAATTATGAATTTTTATAAATTCTGAGGACTTATAAACTAAAAACCTTAGCTGTTATATATTATCTTAGAGCCAACCTGTGGCTGAATGTAGTGAGGCTTTGGCCTAAGAAGATAGACAACAAAATAGACAGACTTAAACATGGTGACTAGAAATAAATGGTTTTTAGAGCTGGGTCGTTTCGTATTTTACGTGAAACGGAACGTAACCCGTTTTATAAATCGACAAACTGCTTCGAAAAGCAGTGCTAAATGAAACGGTTTTTTATTCCTAAGGCATAAATCGTACATACTATATTCATTCATTCAAAAAATCCGTTGATTGATACAGCGTATGGTTCATTTTAAAAGAACAGCAAACCAGTTTCTTTTTCAAAACCGCCTCGGAAATACATTTGGTAGAATTTTTATGGTTAGCATACATAGGACCCCCCCGCTACATCTTTTATTTTGACCAGAATGAGGAAACTTGGAACAATAAATTATTTTAGCTATTTATTGTTTGCATAGAAACTACTGTCATCAAAAGGAATGCATGGCCCGAGAATGTCCAACACTAGAACTGCTGGGTCGGCCATTATGCTGTTGGACACACTCGGGCCGTGCATTCCTTCCCTGGCTGGACTTATATGGATTCGTCGGTTTGGCCTTTGAGTCGAAACGAAAGATGTCGCGGTTCTAAATATTATAACACGGAACCCCAAAGTATGTGTTATGCGTGCATGTATCTAATCTATACTAATATTATAAAGAGGTACAGTATATAAGATTTGATGTAGGGGTAATCTCTGAAACTACAGAATCGATTTAAAAAAATATTTGGTTGTACCGTACAACACCAGAAGAAAAATTAGTTAAAAAAAAAAAACATGTTTCAGCGAATCAACTATACATACTGTACGTATATTTGATTCGCCGAAACTGTTTTTTTTTTAAACTGATTTTTCTTCTGGCATAAAAGCGTTCGCTCGTTACATGGCAAAAATCTGTTTCTTGAAACGGTTAGTCAAAAAAACGACCAGCTCTAATGGTTTTACTAAAACAGTTATATTTATTTACAAACAACACAACATGGCGCTGCGTATTAATAAATAAAGACGGCAACTTGTGTGAAATTAAATAAGTAATAAGAAAATTCATCAATTATGGCGGAATAGAAAAAAGTGTCGGTTGATGTGCTTGGATTAAATGACGCGATGTCGTCATATGGCATCATGGGATTAAAACCCCCAGAAAATCTAACTGATCTATCATCAGAAGGTTTTAAAAAATGGAAACAACGATTCGACTTATACAGAATCGCATCCGGAGTTATGAAAAAACCGGGTGAGGTGCAGGTAGCCTTGCTGTTACACTGCATGGGTGAGTCTTGTATAGACATTTATAACACATTTTCCATATCAGAGAATGACACAAAGAATTATGAAACAGTAATAAATGAATTTCAAGAATATTTTGTACCCATAAAGAATGAAAGCGTTGCAACACACATATTTGTCACAAGAAATCAGAAAAGGCAAGAAAGTTTTGACAATTATTTAACAGAATTGAGAAAATTGAGCAAAGAATGTGAGTTTGGAAGATTACAGGACAAGATGATCAGAGACAGAATTGTAGCAGGAATTTATGACACTAGAATGAAGGAAAGATTACTCTCAGAATCCAGTTTAACATTGACAAAGGCTATAAAAATATGTAAGGCTGCAGAGTTAGCCAGTGAGCATCTAAAAGTAATAGAAAATCAACCAAGTGACCCCAATGTGTCTGCGGTTAGGAACAAAAATTATACACAAATTAAGCCAAAACAAAGATTTTATTCAAAACAAGAAAATTCTTTAAATAATAACTCAACATTTAATACTGAAAACAATTGGAATAGTAAGAAATATACATCATGGAGAAATAATAATCATATATCATCACAGAAGCCAGAGTGGAAATGTCAACGGTGTGGATACACTCATCACAAGAACAAGTGTCCGGCCTACAACAAAAAGTGTATGAAGTGTTATAAAATTGGTCATTATGCATCAATGTGTAAGACAGGTCGTATTAAAAGTGTACAGGTATTTCAAGATAATAAAATAACCTCTGAAATTTGTAATAACAATGTAAAATTAGGACTTGTTAGTCTGAATAATTTGAAAACATGGTTTGAATCAGTTTATCTGACAGATTATAATAACTATTTGTTGAAATTTAAGATTGACACTGGAGCACAATGTAATGTCATACCTAAATATATTTGTAGTAATTTACACTTAAAAATCATGCATTCTACTGTAAAGTTGACAAATTATAATGAACAACCAATTGATACTCTGGGCAAAGTAATGTTAAATTGTAAAATAAATAATAAAATATGTTTAATTGAATTTCAGGTTACAAAAGGAAATTTTTCACCTATCTTAGGTTTACCAACATTAATTGAGTGTGAATTGATTAAAAGAAATATAGATGTCATGGAGGTAAATAACTTGGATATATTAAATAAAAGTCAGATTTTGAAAAGTTATAGTGAATTGTTTAATGGGATTGGTAAAATCAACAATTATGAATATGAAATAAAGTTGAAACAAAACATACAAGGTAAGATAGAACCATGTCGCAATGTACCTTTTAAATTAATGTCACAATTAAAATCAGAATTAGATAAAATGGAAAGTTTGGGTATAATATCTAAAATAGAAAAACCCACACAATTTGTTAATTCTTTGGTTATGACTAAAAAACCAGATGGGTCAATCCGGGTTTGTTTAGATCCACAGTATCTCAATAAACAAATACAGAGAGAACAATTTATGATACCTACTCTAAATGAAATTACATCTAAATTAAATGGTAGTAAAATATATAGTGTACTCGATGCAAACAAGGGTTTTTGGCAAATTAGTTTGAATGATGTGTCAAAAGAACTCACAACCTTCAACACACCTTATGGAAGATATATGTTCAATAGGCTGCCATATGGTTTAAATTGTAGTGCTGAAATTTTTCACAGAGTGTTCTCAGATATTTTTAAAAACATTAATGGAGTGGAAATATATATAGATGACATTTTAATTTATGCAAAAAACATACAGGAACATGATAGGATATTAGAAAAGGTACTTAAAAGAGCACAGGAGACTGGTATAAAATTTAATATTAATAAGTGTCAAATAAAGGTTTCTAAAGTAAAGTATTTAGGACATATAATTTCATCGGAAGGGATACATGTAGATAGTGATAGAGTAAAAGCTATTAAAAATATGCAAGAGCCAGTAACACAAGTTGAATTATTGAGATATCTTGGCATGATTAACTATGTATCAAAATTTATACCAAATGTTTCAGAAATAACGGCTCCTTTGAGACAATTAACAAAGAAAGACATTCCTTTTATTTGGGGTAGTGAACAGAAAGAGTGTTACAATAAGTTAAAGGAATTGCTAAGTAGCTCTCCGGTTTTAGCATATTTTGATATAAATAAACAAATAATTTTGAGTGTAGACGCATCAAAAAGCGGATTAGGTGCAGTAATGTTACAAGAAAATAAACCAGTTGCATATGCTTCTAGAGCATTGACAGTTACAGAGCAAAATTATAGTCAAATTGAAAAAGAGAGTCTAGCAATACTATTTGGATGTACCAAATTTTATCAATATTTATATGGTCAAGAGTTCATAGTGGAAACTGACCATAAACCATTGGTCTCGATATTTAAAAAACCATTAAATAAAAGTCCAATTAGATTACAAAGAATAAGAATATCATTACAAGGTTTTGATTTTGAATTAATCTATAAGCCAGGAAAACAGTTGATAGTAGCTGATCATTTGAGTCGCTCCTATATAAATGATAAATGTAAGTCAAGTGAGGTTGATATTCAAGCTCATGTTGCAATGATATTAGACGGATTTATTGTCACAGATAAGAAATTAAATTTAATAAAAGAGGAAACAAATAAAGATAGTGAGTTACAAAAAGTGTTGAAATATATAAAAGAGGGATGGCCTGATAATAAATATAATGTGGATAGTTTAGCTAAAATTTATTATAGCTACAAAGATGAGTTAAGTGAATGTGATAATTTAATTTTCAAAGGGTCACAATTAGTGATACCTAAGAGTTTAAGACAAGATATGTTACAAAGAATACATTATGCTCATTTAGGGATTGAAAAATGTAAAATGTTAGCTCGCAAATCTCTTTATTGGCCATCTATGAACAAACAAATTGAAGACTTAATATCTAATTGTAATACATGTAAAGAATTTCAAAATAATAATAGGAAAGAAACAATAGTAAACAAAGAAATACCGGACTTACCTTGGCAAATTGTGTCAACAGATATATTTTTCTTATTTGGAAAACCGTATCTTATTGTAGTAGATTCATATAGTAAATATGTTGAGTTGGCAGAATTAAGAAACTTATCAGCTAATTGTACTATTCAAAGCTTGAAAGAAATTTTTGCACGGTATGGAATACCAGAATGTTTATATTCAGATTCAGGAACTCAATTTACAAGTGTAGAATTCAAAAAGTTTACTGATAACTGGAATTTTGTTCATAAAATCACTAGTCCACAACACCACCAAAGTAATGGTCTAGCAGAAAGATATATACAGACAGTTAAAAGAATATTAAAGAAATTATCATATGAAAATAAAGACATGTATCTAGGGTTATTATTGTATAGAAATACACCCATTGATAGTGAAGGTAGGACTCCTACAGAGTTGTTATTTAACAGAAGTGTTAAAAATATTTTACCTTATTTTAAAAAAGGAAATAACATTGTAAATCATAAAAGTTATAAAAAAGTGTTAAAAGATAGGCAGATAAGACAGAGTCATTATTATAATAGGGGTTGTAGAACTTTACCTGTTTTGGAAAAAGGTGAATCAGTAAAAATTACAGAGGAAAATTCTCCAGTTCCTCATAGAAGTGGTATAGTTGTTGGAAAGGGAGAAAATGTAAGGTCATATATAGTTAAAACAGAAGATGGTAATAATATAATAAGAAATAGGAAGAGTTTAATTAAAGGTGGCAAATTTATTCAAAACTATAATTATATAAATGATTCACTCGATGATAGTGTTTGTAATGAAAATAAGAGATACTTCAGACTGTACCTAAAGTTCCAAATATACCTATTAATAAAAATACCTACTATACAACTAGATCAGGTAGAATTGTAAGAAAGCCTAAATATTTAAAATAAATTAAGTTTTTTCTTTATGTATTAATTTTAAGGTTGAGTTGCCTACTTTATGTTATTAATTTGTTTTCCTATATTGTTTTACTTTAAAAGAGGAAGGATGTTATATATTATCTTAGAGCCAACCTGTGGCTGAATGTAGTGAGGCTTTGGCCTAAGAAGATAGACAACAAAATGGACAGACTTAAACATGGTGACTAGAAATAAATGGTTTTACTAAAACAGTTATATTTATTTACAAACAACACAACATTAGCTAGGACTAAAATTAAGAAATATAAACTGTCACCCTAAGAAAGTGACTGATAGTGTCAGTCAAGCCACAGAGTATACGTTATAGAAATGCAAAGAGTATAATGTACCGTGTTCCAAATAGGTGTTGCCGTAGCCGGAACACAAATCGCCTACAACATTATTCATAATGTATATAGTAATATACAGTTTTTGTCCGCGGTTTCACTCGTAAATATATTTCCTGTGATAGCCCATTCGAAACTTGCAAATCTTTCAAAAAATATTATATAAAAGAAGTATTTTTATAATTATATTTAAAGAATAATTATTAATTTAGCTTCAAATGGAATAAAAATGGGTAAAATTAATAGAAGGCAACACCTGAGTTCAATAACTATCAACAGACATTAGTATTTTTAAATTAGAGGGTTAGCACAGATTAGGGCACCTATTAATCCTTATTTTTCAATATTTCAGTATTTTTAAAATAACTCGAAAATTAAAGGATATAAAAAATAAAAAAAAATAAAAATAAGCTTTCTAGCATGTAATCTCCAAACGGTTTCGAATTTTGGTACCTTACGAAAAATGAAATGTTGTCCATTGTGACCTTTTTTGAATAATTTATTTTATATTGAATTTAATTTTGTTCAATATTTTATTTCTTTTTTTTTTGTTCGTTGGAGTTATGTTGTGAAATGGTTTTTTATTTATTTATTTACTGAACCCTATGGTTGCTATGCCAACACCTTGTTAAAGAATTGAAATAGTGTCAATGAAAATCAATTTCGACAGATAAATGTAACTGAATAACGACGTGACACTGGCAGAAATGTACTTATCTTAGTACAATTGCCATCCAATAAAAAAAAAAAAAAAAAAAAAAACACAGTATATTTTTTAAATGTTTAATTTAAATTAAAACCCTAAATCTTCTAACGAATACCAAGACGGCCAGCCGTTCTTCTACATAGTACATCAATGTACTAATTATGTTGTAAAATAAACAATTACTTATTTAAGGACCCTTGGCTCTCAGTCATCTTGTATCTGTCAAAAATATGGTAAATCTAAGTTAATCCTGGAAACGTGAGTTTATTTATACAAAATCTCCTCACCCCAAAAAGATTGTTATTATTTGAAATTGGATTCAACCATATTTTTATTATTCATGGGTTCTAAAGAGCCGTTGTTTTCGATACGCGAAGGCACTGCTCGTATCGAAAACAACGGCTCTTTAAAACCCATGAATAATAAAAATATGGTTGAATCCAATTTCAAATAATAACAATCTTTTTGGGGTGAGGAGATTTTGTATAAATAAACTCACGTTTCCAGGATTAACTTAGATTTACCATATTTTTGACAGATAAAGATGACCTTGACCACCGCCCCTTAATATGAGTTTATTGTGGCCATCCCCATGTATATCCTAATAGGTTATGGGCTGGCAGTGAGTAAAATATATATTTAAAGTGAAAATAAATACGTGGGCAAAAATAAAATGGCTACAACAAATAGTATGAGTATGACACATTTGCCACAACTATCGCCAGAAAATTTCAATAATTAGAAATTCAGATTGCGCTGTATATTGGAGGAAAAACAGTTATTAACAACATTGGAAAATAGCGAAGATAAGTTATTAGATGCGAGAGCAAAGTCGATCATTGTACAGAGTGTGAAGATCGTCACCTGGATATCATAAAGGATGCCAAAACAGCTAAGGAAATGTTTGAATTATTAATTAAAATATTTGAAAGAAAATCTTTATTTACTAGACTGCATCTCAGAAAAAAATTATTAACTACCAAATTAAATGAAAATGGAAAATTATTTTTTAAAATTTGAGAGCATAATACGCGAACTAGAAACTGCTGAAAAAAAGTTAGAAGAAGAAGAAATAATTACTTACCTTTTACTGGGGTTGACAGACGTAAAGATTTACAATACAGTTGTAACCGCACTCGAAACTATAAATGAGAAAAGGCATTTACTGTCACATGCAACAAATGCCAGAAAATAGGGCATAAAAGTTATCAGTGTCGAACGAACTTAAATAACTATAGAAGTCGAGGTCAAAATTTTCGAAGAGGCAGAGGACAAAGAGGACAAAATAGAGGTGGTAGAAGAGAATATTCTTATGAGACACCATTGCAAAATTGTATAGCAATGAATGCCATGAAAGACAGTGATTCAAATATATTCATATTGGATTCCGGAGCTACAGAACACTATGTTAAAGGTAATTTAGAAAAATATATGCATTCTATTAGAGAGCTAGATAAAGAAGTCAAGATATACATAGCTAACAATCAAATATTATTAGCCAAAAGAAAGGGAATTTTAAAAGTAACTTATAAGAAACAAAGAATAAACATTGAAGCATTAATTGTAAATGACATAAAACACAACCTTTTATCTGTGAAGAAATTAATAATGAAAGGATATTGTATAAAAATAGATCAGAAGGGATTTTCAATAAGAAACCCTACAATGTCAATATATGCAGAAGAACGAAATAATCTATATGTTTTAAATATGCAAATTGAAGGAATGGATAATAAGCATGCTTATGCTTCTTTTGCTACACCTAGAGATATGGGTGACGTGTGGCATAAAAGATTAGGACATTTAAATACAGGTGGTATGAAGATATTAAAACTTCCTATCAAAAATGAAGTTTGCACTGAATGTGTACAAAGTAAAGCCACTAGACCAAAATTCACCAAAAATGAGAGAAGAACTACACAGATTGGTGAACTTATACACTCTGATTTAAGTGGTCCTGTAAATGAGACGAAAGAAGGATTTAAATACTTTCAAGTAATTATTGATGATTATTCACATTTCACAATTGTCAGATTATTAAAATACAAAAATGAAGCTGAACAAGACTTAATACAATATACAAGAGAAGTAAAGACGCAGCAAGACAAAAAGAATAAAATTAGACAATGGAGGTGAGTTTACTTCAAACAGATTTAAAAATTGGTGTTTAAGAAAAGGAATAAAACTAGAGTATACAAAACCGTATAGCCCCAGCAAAATGGGAAAGCAGAACGCATGAATCGGACGTTAATGAATAAAACATGAACAAAGTTTGTCGATACCAATCTACCAAAGCACCTATGGGGCTATGCTATACAAGCATCGGCTTATGAATTAAACAGATGTCCAACAGTTACTTTGAAGGGTGATGTTCCAGCAAGAATATGGTTTGGGCATTTTGATTTACAAAAGTTAAAAATATTTGGGAGTAAGGCATGGATGGTAAACCTACCCAAAAAGAGTAAATTAAAACCAAGGACTAAGGAAATGATATTTATTGGATATACTCCAGGTGGATACAAATTATGGGACCCTCTTACTGGAAATATACACATGTCAAGAGATGTAATCTTTGATGAAACAAAAATAAAGTTTAATGAAGCACAAATGGAAGCAAATAAAAATACTACAAAAATATTATATGAAGACACAAATGACATAATAATGACAAAAGAAATGAAAGATACATAAGAAGAAGATTGGAAAATTGCAAATGAAGAAACTATACAAGAAAATGTAGTAGAGCAACAAACTGTAACAAGATACGGAAGAGTAATTGAATTACCAAAATATCTAAAAGACTATGAGACTAATATTGCCTATTGTATGCTGACTCAAACAGAAGAACAAATAACATTTGAAGAAGCCACGAAAGATAAAGATTGGGAAATTGCAATTGAAAAAGAGTTAAATGCTCATGAAAAGATGAACACTTGGACAATGACAGATCTTCCAAAAGATAAGAAAACCATAGAAGCTAGATGGATTTTTTAAATAAAAGATGATAATTCAAAGAAAGCTAGATTAGTAGCACGAGGTTTTCAGGTAAAATGGGATGGATTATATGAAAACAATTATACACCTGTCGCCAGAATGACAACAGTCAGAACTTTCCTGGCACATGTAACACAAAACAATTGGCAGGTAAAACAACTAGACATTCCTACAGCATTTTTAAATGGAAAACTGGACAGTGAAGTTTATATAAAGATTCCAGATGGATTGTCAAAAATAGAAGGAAAAGTATTGAAGCTAAATAAAGGTCTGTATGGTTTAAAAGAAAGTCCTAAAAGTTGGAATCGAAGATTTGATGAATTTGCCAAAAATAATGGTTTACAGAGATCACTGAATGATTTTTGTTTATACACTGGATATAATACATGGCTGTTATTATATGTGGATGATATATTAATTACTGGAAATGACAAAGGAATACAAGAATTGATTGGAAAACTTAAGAAGGAATTTGAAGCGAAAGACTTTGGTGAAGCAAAGATATTTTTAGGATTGGAAATAGAAAGAAATGAAGAAGTAATGAAATTGACACAAAGGAAACATATTGAAAAAATGTTAAATAAGTTTAAAATGATAGATAGTAACGGTAGTAAAATACCAATGACGAAAGGATTCCAAGCTAATATAAGTAATTATGAAATTGACGTTCCATATAGAGAACTTATTGGCAGTCTGATGTTTGTAAGCACCGTATCAAGACCAGACATTAGATTTGCTACGTGTCACATACTCGGATGCAGACTGGGCAAGCAATACTATAGACAGAAGAAGCACTAGTGGATCAGTCAGTTTTTACTGTGACAATGCAGTGTCATGGTTTTCTAGAAAACAGCGCTGTGTAGCCTTATCCTCAGCTGAAGCAGAATATATTGCAGCAGCAACCAGCGTGTGTGATCGGTGTCGAGGGCGGCCTCGTGTGCGATGGCGTTCTGAAATTGAAAACTACAATGGAATCGGCCTCACAAATACCATCAGCTAAATGAGGGAGACTTGGTCTTTTGCTGGGAACCCTGGGACCATAACACGGTTTTGGGAGCTGAAGGCAACCCGTGAAAAAAGAAGAAAAAAGATATTTTTATGGACTTTGCAAAAAAAAAATATAAAAAAATCCAATTTAAGATAGGTATTTCAGTAAACTAAAAAAATAAATGCTTTCGCAACTTATATTTGTTTGGATAAAATATTATGACATCAATAAATTGTTGTCATTCAAATTTCAAATTACTTTGCCTTCAAAAAAAACTAGCTGCTGATATTTTTGACTGACACCATAAAAAAAGTGACAAATTGACAATAACCTCGCCGCCATTCTCTTTGCTCGCCGCAACCACAGACCACAGACTACTATATATGAGCCGCAACTTTGTACTCGTATCTCAGTATATTATATGGCAGACACACTAAATAATATTTCAGTTTTTTTCAGTTATATTTCAATTTGTTTCAGTTAAGTATCACAAATGATAAATACCTACTCTTAACATTATCTTGTAATGATGTCCAACACAGAGGAGTTACAATATGGTGAATGTTGTTGTTGTCTTGACAAAGGTGACCACAGGGAAGTTACTAAACTATACTATTTGGATAAACGACCTGAAATATATGAAGTTCTATTTAAGGACACCTTTGATATTGTGGTGAGTTTGATATCTATACAAAATACATGTTGATATACTTTCATATAATATACAATTACTGAATAAAGGAAAAATTAATTTTGTTTCCAGTTAAAGTATCCAGAGAACACAAAGTTAATATGCGACGTCTGCATAGTAGAGTTGAGACAAGCAAGACACTTCAGGAAGATGGTGGAGATGATACAACAGAGACTTGGTGAGCGTGTCAACTTGCAGACAGAGTTGGTTAATGGTAAATAATATAATACATACATGTTTTGACACCTAAAAATATAATTGAAATAATAATTATGTAACTCTCATATCTTCAATGTAAATACCCTTTCTTGATGACTACCAAACAACCTTAGGCTTCATTATATCATAAAGTTATTAATTTACAGTTAAAGAAGATCCCTCGGAACTTGAATTGAACACAGAGAGCATTAAATGTGACTCAGACAATCAGATGGAGGAAGCTGACAATGACGTAGAACAGTCTGAATGTACAATGGAAGAAGTAAACTATGATGCGGAGGAGACAGACATAAAAGTGGAGAACTCGGGTATGATACTTGTGTAGTTATAGGGTATAAACTATATTATATAAATTATGATAAAAATAGATTTTTACAGTAATGAGGCAAGACTTGATAAAGTCTATATAGGTGAATATGTATTATTTAAAAATGAGGAAAGGAATCTAAAACAATGTTCAATGTAGTAGTTTAAACAAAGTGCGCCATTCAGACTTCTAGAGATTTTAGAGAGATATCAATCTACTATGTGATTTAAATGGAAACTATAATTATGCCCATAATAAACGCAGAAAGATGCCTAGTGATGTAGTGATCAAAGAAATATTGCTGATACTAATGAAGAGCAGAGCTTTGGGGGAGAGAAACATTCAGAATCCCAAGTGACAGTAGAAGTAGCTTGGGAGAAATTGGTGTCTACACTGGTGGTCCGTTAGTACGCTGTAGGCGGTGATCTTGACAGGGATCGTGGAAACCGTGAGAGAGACAGAGTATGAAAATTTTGGTTTCCTCTGCCTAACTTAGGCATGAGGGTTTGGAAAATAGGAATGGTCGTTGTTGCGACAGAATGGTCGTTGTTGCGATAGAATTATCATTGTTGCGATAGTATGGTCGTTGTTGCGATAGAATGGTCGTTGTTGTAGTTGATGCGATAAAATGGTCGTTGGTGCGACGAGATGATCGTTGGTGCGATAAAATGGTCGTTGATGCGATAAAGTGGTCGTTGGTGCGACGAGACGATCGTTGGTGCGATAAAAACTGAGGAGACCTAAATGGCTTTGGACTATGATATCGACCAGTGATAATGACAATCTGTGAATTTAACTTGATGTTTATATAATCAGGGCGCCAGAGGTGCCGAGCATGGAAGTGTTTTCTAACGGAGCGAATTTGGGCTTAAAATTACAAGAAAAATACAAATAATAACATTCCAAAGTCTTGACATTGAGCGAGGTTGGGAAAGTTGTTTTTTTTTGAAAAATATTTTTTTTACTCTTTTTTTACGGTTTTTGTTAAGTGTAGCGAAAAGTATTGTTCCTAGAGAAAAATGTTAAGAGTAAAAGTTGTGCAGGTGATGATTCTGCATGAGGATTGGATATTTAAAAAAAATATAAAAATCGTTTTCATTGTTTAAACAATCAAAAAAGACGAAACCGCAAAAAAATTAAAACAATTAAAAGTAATACTTAAAGTGCTTTAAATTTGATAAAAATTGAGTAGGTTATAGACTTTTGTATGTTTCACAATGTGCGCCACGTCCGATAACGATATTTCAAAATGGCGGCCTATTGCAAAATTGTTAAATTGAAATTTCGAATGTCTGTACAATTGGTCCATCAAAACGAATCTGACTAAACGAAACGAACATCAACCTGCTTTACTGGATCGGTAGGTACTAACGGTGTCTTTGATCTCCCAAAAATTCAGATTTTTAAATAAGCAAATAAAAAAGTTATAAAAAAAAATCCGTAACTAAGGACGTATCGTCAACTTATAGATTTGCAATAAAATGCATTCAATTGCGCTGATTTTTTCATGAATTTAAAAATAAAAAAGTTTATTGTAGGACCAATAGAAGCTGAGATACGGTACTCTTAGTTTTTTGCGTGTAGCGCCCGTCCTACTTACTTTTATAACTTGATACCCGGACTGAACCTTCTTTAATGTATACTTTATAGCAGGTTTATTTCGAGTCCATTGGATCAACCCTTTAGTCATAAATAAATTCAAGTCTTATAATTTCTATAATCTCTAGTTTCAATTGCACTAAGGACTACTTTTCTATTTTATTATTATGCAATAAACTCAAAACTACTGTGCCGATTTCAAAAATTCTTTCACATATGGAAAGCTACATTCACCCATACATAGGCTATATTCTATTTTCAAAAAAATTTGGGTTCCTTACTAAAACTCCAATAATGTAACCCAAGGTGTAAAAAAATGACCTGAGAAATTCCTTACATCGCGTGCGCTGCGAAAACTATTGATGATATAGATAGAGGTAGTGGTAGTGGTAGAGGGTAGGAGTAGGAGTAGAAGTAGGGGTACGGGTAGGGGTAGTATAGGGTATATTTTATTTTGTTCGTAAATATCCACGGGCGAAGCCGGGGCCGGAATGCTAGATTTCTATAAATGTATTCATCTATAATATCAGTTGCTCTAATGGATTATTAAAATAATTGTACTCACTATATTTTAACGCCATTATTCATAAACGTATTTTAGCAACGTTTTTGTTAAAATGTGTTTTGTTTCTTTCTATTATTAGTAAATACAGGTTTATTAGAGAGTGACAAAACATATTTTAACTAAAACGCTTCTATAATGTGTTTATGAATATGGCCATTAAAGTATAACTTCATTCTATTTACATTTACAAATATATAAGCATAAAAAATAATTTTCTATGATTAAATCAATTTAAATAAGTACCTACTACTATTAAAATTTACAGTAGTTTTTGTTAATCTTGACCTGTTGCAGTAATTTTCGATTCCTATTCCCCTAATTTGTAAACAAAAATAGGTTAGCGAGAAGCGCAGCGACGAGCGTTGTTCGTATAGAGCTAAAACAGAGCGCGAGCGAAGCGAGCGTACCGCGGTAGCGGACGGCGAAGCGCCAGAAACTAAAAACTTTTATACTCGTAAATAAATAGGAAAAAAATATAGCAAACTAATCATTAGATTATTTAAGTTTGATAATTTAGATATCTTCAAAATTATGGAAAACTATTTTACATAAAACGAAAATTATAGCAAATTAATTATATATATATATTTAAGTTTTTTTTATATAATATGATATGTATAAAAAATAATTTATGCAAATATACGAGTATAATATAAGTAATTAAAAAAAATTATTAGATCATTGATATTTTTATAATTAATAATGATTATAGAATATAATTTTATATAATTATTTTGATAGTAGTGATTTTGAAAATTACAGTAATCGATTTTAGGGTTAAAAAAAATTATAGCAAATGAATAATTATAGAACGTAATTTTATATATTACTAGCTTTTGCCCGCGACTTCGTCCGCGTAGAATTAGGAATAATGACGTAATTTATGTGAATTCGCAGAGATTTCCCTTAATTTTATCTTTTACCCTCGTAAATTCCCCGTCCGTCAGAAGTTGAAAAAAGGATAAATTCGGCACCCATAAATTAATATCTTCCCAGTCCCGTAAAAATATTTCCCCATGTCCAATTTAACAATTACTTAAGGGTTGTTTTAAAAATCCTTTAGGTCAACTCCTATGTTCTCTAGCTAAGTTTTAAGTAGATTCGTCCAAAACAACATTTTGCCCATACAAACTTCTACACCCCGTACCACCCCTCCTTAAGGGTCCTTTTTAAAACTCCAAAAATACGTGTTTTATTATTTGTTTTGAAGAATATTTGTACCAAGTTGCAAGTTGATACCTACACGTAGGTAATACAATTTCCCTATACAAACTTCTACAACCCGTTGCACCCCTCCTTAAGGGTCGTTTTTAAAAATCCAAAAATACGTGTTTTATTATTTGTTTTGAAGAATATTTGTACCAAGTTTCAAGTTGATACACGCAGGTAATACGATTTCCCTATACAAACTTCTACACCCCGTTGTACCCCTCCGTAAGGTTAGTTTTTAAAGATCCAAAAATACGTGTTTTATTATTCGTTTTGAAGAATATCTGTACCAAGTTTCAAGTTGATACACGCAGGTAATACGATTTCCCTATACAAACTTCTACACCCCGTTGTACCCCTCCGTAAGGTTAGTTTTTAAAGATCCAAAAATACGTGTTTAATTATTTGTTTTGAAGAATATTTGTACCAAGTTTCAAGTTGATACACGCAGGTAATACGATTTCCCTATACAAACTTCTACACCCCGTTGCACCTCTCCGTAAGGTTAGTTTTTAAAGATCCAAAAATACGTGTTTTATTATTTGTTTTGAAGAATATTTGTACCAAGTTTCAAGTTGATACACGCAGGTAATACGATTTCCCTATACAAACTTCTACACCCCGTTATACCCCTCCGTAAGGTTAGTTTTTAAAGATCCAAAAATACGTGTTTTATTATTTGTTTTGAATAATATTTTTACCAAGTTTCAAGTTGATACACGTAGGCTTTCCCTATACAAACTTCTACACCCGTGGCACCCTCCTTAAGGGTAGTTTTTAAAAATCCAAAAATACATGTTTTATTATTTGTGTTGAAGAATATCTGTACCAAGTTTCAAGTTGATACCTACACGTAGGTAATACAATTTCCCTATACAAACTTCTACACCCAGTTGCATCCCTCCTTAAGGGTCGTTTTTAAAAATCCAAAAATACGTGTTTTATTATTTGTTTTGAAGAATATTTGTACCAAGTTGTCACACTTTGGTTGTTTAAACTCATTAGGCTAGAAAAGAAACAACCAAATGGATCATAAATAGGTATATTAGTTTAGATAGAAGGGTCGTGGTCGATGCCCGGTTCTGTAATTGGGTATTCCTCCGATCACCGCTGTTGTACCTTCCCTCATGAAGCGATCTGGTGTCCGGCTTCTGCTCTGAATGCCACTCGTGCAGGGACAGGCTGGTGATAGACCCAGAGATGCATCTCAATGTAGACTCAATGTAGATAGGTAGATGGTCAGTCCAAACATGGTTCCCTGTAATGCATGGAGCACAGGCATCAGAAACAGATCATGCACAGACTCCTGCACAGCACACTTGTGAGGGGAAGCACAATACAGCAAGTGTGCTATGCAGCAGCATGTACAAGCAAGGTTACAAATAAGCAATAGGTAGCGATAGTCAAGTAGCAATTAGTGCTATAGTAGGGTAGGTATAATAATCTAAAACAATGTAATTACAACCTAAGCACTAAATAGATATTATGAGCTGCACTTACCCAATTTGGGGATATTATTTTAGTGGACTACATTATAAGTATCCAGTAGGTAGTATGTTAAATTTAGATAGATTCGGAGGTCGGTTAGAGCGTCATCAAAAATGTGACGACCGCCTCCGAGATCCCGGCCGAAAAGTGAGGTTGCCGGCTCGATGACAATGTGTCAAATTGACACTTATTTATTTTTAATTTAAATAAGGCCAAGGCTACGGATTGTAGGGCCCAAGTATGAAACATATGTACAACGTTACAAAGTTTCAAATTGATAAACGCAGTTAATACGATTTCCCTATACAAACTTCTACACCCCGTTACACCCCTCCTTAAGGGTTGTTTAAAAAGTCCAAAAATACATATTTTATTATTTGGTTCGAAGAATATTTTAACAAAGTTTCAAGTTGATTCACGCAGGAAATAAGATTTCCCTATACAAACTTCTACACCCCGTTGCACCCCTCCGTAAGGGTCGTTTTTAAAAATCCAAAAATACGTGTTTTTTTATTTGTTTTGAATAATATTTTTACCAAGTTTCAAGTTGATACACGTAGGCTTTCCCTATACAAACTTCTACACCCCGTTGTACCCCTCCGTAAGGTTAGTTTTTAAAGATCCAAAAATACGTGTTTTATTATTTGTTTTGAAGAATATTTGTACCAAGTTTCAAGTTGATACACGCAGGTAATACGATTTCCCTATACAAACTTCTACACCCCGTTGTACCCCTCCGTAAGGTTAGTTTTTAAAGATCCAAAAATACGTGTTTTATTATTTGTTTTGAATAATATTTTTACCAAGTTTCAAGTTGATACACGTAGGCTTTCCCTATACAAACTTCTACACCCGTGGCACCTTCCTTAAGGGTAGTTTTTAAAAATCTAAAAATACATGTTTTATTATTTGTTTTGAAGAATATCTGTACCAAGTTTCAAGTTGATACCTACACGTAGGTAATACAATTTCCCTATACAAACTTCTACACCCAGTTGCACCCCTCCTTAAGGGTCGTTTTTAAAAATCCAAAAATACGTGTTTTATTATTTGTTTTGAAGAATGTTTGTACCAAGTTTCAAATTGATACACGCAGTTAATACACCCCTCCTTAAGGGTTGTTTAAAAAGTCCAAAAATACATATTTTATTATTTGGTTCGAAGAATATTTTAACAAAGTTTCAAGTTGATTCACGCAGGAAATAAGATTTCCCTATACAAACTTCTACACCCCGTTGCACCCCTCCGTAAGGGTCGTTTTTAAAAATCCAAAAATACGTGTTTTTTTATTTGTTTTGAATAATATTTTTACCAAGTTTCAAGTTGATACACGTAGGCTTTCCCTATACAAACTTCTACACCCCGTTGCACCCCTCCGTAAGGGTCGTTTTTAAAAATCCAAAAATACGTGTTTTATTATTTGTTTTGAAGAATATCTGTACCAAGTTTCAAGTTGATACCTACACGTAGGTAATACAATTTCCCTATACAAACTTCTACACCCCGTTGCAACCCTCTGTAAGGGTCGTTTTTAAAAATCCAAAAATACGTGTTTTTTTATTTGTTTTGAATAATATTTTTACCAAGTTTCAAGTTGATACACGTAGGCTTTCCCTATACAAACTTCTACACTCGTGGCACCCTCCTTAAGGGTAGTTTTTAAAAATCCAAAAATACATGTTTTATTATTTGTTTTGAAGAATATCTGTACCAAGTTTCAAGTTGATACCTACACGTAGGTAATACAATTTCCCTATACAAACTTATACACCCGGTTGCACCCCTCCGTAAGGGTCGTTTTTAAAAATCCAAAAATACGTTTTTTATTATTTGTTTTGAAGAATATTTGTACCAAGTTTCAAGTTGATTCACGCAGGAAATAAGATTTCCCTATACAAACTTCTACACTCGTGGCACCCTCCTTAAGGGTAGTTTTTAAAAATCCAAAAATACATGTTTTATTATTTGTTTTGAAGAATATCTGTACCAAGTTTCAAGTTGATACCTACACGTAGGTAATACAATTTCCCTATACAAACTTCTACACCCCGTTGCACCCCTCCGTAGGGGTCGTTTTTAAAAATCCAAAAATACGTGTTTTTTTATTTGTTTTGAATAATATTTTTACCAAGTTTCAAGTTAATACACGTAGGCTTTCCCTATACAAACCTCTGCAAAATGTCAGCTTCCTAAGTCCAAGGGTTTGGGCTGGGCGTTGATGAGTCAGTGAATCGGAACTTCTCTTTTTATATACAGTGTAAACTCTTTATAACGTTATAACGAAAAACTTTCTATAACGTAGAAATTAGTTCAATTTGGTTGGTTTACCACAAAACCCATACATTAATTCACTCTTTATAAGGCAATACCATTCTCTATTACGAAAAAATATTTTCATAATTAGACATCAATAATATACATATTATTTAACAGTGTAATTGTTTTTATAATAAGCTTACAAAACTAATCTTTTGAGGTGACGAAATTTCTAAGAAAGATATAGGTACCGGGACGGTTCTTGAGCGGTGGTCGTTAGATGCGCAGAACACTATTTTTGGGTCTGCTCGACGGTATGAGGTATTCATTTAAATTTTACCAGCAGTAACAAGCAATCGTAAAAACAAACACCAATCAATAAATTATACCAACCAATTATAATAAATATACAAGTTATATTGCACTCGAATTACATATGCGCAAACATTCCCCCACTTTTTCGTCGAGCGCTCAAGAACCGTCCCGGTACCTATACCTGGAGGTGATAAACAACCTTCTCGCTTTTGTTATTGTTAATTGCGTTTACACGTGTGCCATATAATCTAAGAATTACATTGTCTGTAGTAAATTTTGATCTCAGTTACTAAACGCACCATCGTCACCTATCCTGTATTATCAGTCGTAAACCAACTTTGAAACTGTCAAGATGGCCACCAAAAGAAAAGCGTTATGTGTTAACGAAAAAACAAATATTGGCATAGCAAAACAGGTCAGGCAAAGTTAACAGAATATATGTGTTTCTAAACACAATTTACCTATTGATAATAATAAAATTAGAAATTATTGTAATAGGTTAAATTTGGTTTATTTTTCTCTTCCCTCCGTATAACGAAAACTCTTATAACGAAAAATGCTCGGTCCCTTGAAATTCGTTATAAAGAGTTTACACTGTATATAGATGTACTTATAAATTCTAAAATTATATCAAAAAATTATAGCAAATGAATAATTATAGAACGTAATTTTATATATTATGTACTTATAAATTCTAAAATTATATCAAAACATTATAGAGAAAATGTAGGAGACCCGAATCTTAAAATTGAATAAGTTATTTTATAGTAAACTAGCATTCCGCCCCCGGCTTCGCCCGTGGATATTTACGAACAAAATAAAATATACCCTATAATATAATACCTACCCCTACTTGCAGTAATATTTTACACCAGGTATTCCGAGTGTATTACTTGATACTACATATATACGCACGAGTGTTAACTGAATGGAGTAAAAATCTGGAGTCTCAATAATTCCAATGTTCAAAATCTAAGTACTTAACCGAAAATAATATTTTTTGCAAGCGATGGGATTTCCACTTGTCATGTGTTGATCTAAACAATACTTAGATTATTTTAGAAAGAAAGTTATTTAGGTCGGCTTGCAATCTAGTTTTAGATCAGATAGATGTAATACAAAAAAAACAATACATTTAATGCCGCGAAAAATTAAGTTCAAAGTTAGCAATTGAAATTGCGGATATCTTCAAAATATCTTGAAAACAATTGAAAATTACATTTATTTTCTCAAAGCACATTTTTAAACTCTTCGTCGTTTTCTGAGATATCTTAATTTTTCTTCAACACTTTGTTTTATTTTGCCCTAATTTATATTTTCAATAATAATAAACTGTAAACTTGTCCATTTGAAATATTAACGAAAATATCAAGAACTGAATATTAAGGACCCTGGGACGGATTATGAAAATGCCATGTTTCCACTTCTCTTTCTCTTGAATCAAAGATTAGTTTAGAAAGAAAGTTATTTAGGGCGGCTTGCACCACATTTCTAATAAATCTAATTTTAAACCAGATTTGAGACAAAAAAACACAATACATTTCATTGCGCTCAAAATTAAATACATTCAAAACATATGAAAATTAAATTAATCAAAGCACATCTTTAAAGTTTTTGTAATTTTCTGAAATATATCAATTTCTCATGATGTTTTATTTTGCCATAATTTATATTTTCAATCATTAAAAATAGTAAACTTGTCCATTTGAAATATTATCAATGAAAAGGTGAAAAATAGAAATGTCTTCTTCGAGAACCCTGAGACGGATTTTAAAAATATTTGGTTTTATGACAATGTTATTCCACGTTTGTAATAGAATATATAGGTACTGTCAAAGATTCTACCGCGGTTACTGTAATTTTATACCTTAGCAATTTAAAAAAAAATACGCCCTTTTAAATACGTGTAACTTTTTTTTACTGGATGATTTTTTTTCACTCTATAATAAAAAAATTTACTTATGTTGAGATCTATCAAATCTCATTTAAATCATCTGTGACAAGTATGTGGTCCAACTCCATACAAACTTTTTCTTTGTGTATATCGGGCCCCCTGAAAGGAAAAAGTTCGGGATTTCTTTACTTGCTTGTAAGTACTTCAATAACAGACAATGATATGTAGGGAAAAAACTTTGGACGTTGAACTTCTCCATCGGGAGATATAGGCAATTTAAAACTTTAGGGATGAAAATAACCAACCAGCTTCCGAAAAAAAAAGTTTTGGATTCTTCGACAATCGTAATCTACATACTCGACTTTATCGAAGTGCAAAGTGTCATCGACCAACGCCATACAAATTTTTTCTTTGTTGTATATCGGGCCCCCTGATAGGAAAAAGTCCGGGATTTCTTTACATACTTGTACTTCAATAACAGACAATGATATGTTGGGAAGGATTTTTGGCCGTAGGACGTCTCTATCGGGAGATATAGGCAATTTAAAACTTTAGGGATGAAAATAACCCTCTTTCGAAAAAAAAAGTTTTGGATTCTTCGACATTCGTAATCTACTTACTCGACTTTATAGAACTGCAAAGTATCAACGACAGGCGAATTATTGTCAGGGTCTTCATACAAGAGATCTCCCCGTTAGTTAGACTATTATTTCAACCAAACTACACTTGATGAATAAAACTTACCCTTTTATAATAATTGTAATATTAATTATCTTTCAGATCCCTCAACTTCATCCTCTGACAAGTTAGATATCACACAACACAAGATGAAGACTTTAAAAGTATTGCTCACCCGCAGTCCCGCCGTCGAACAATTACTTTCGTATGACAGTGATTGTCAATACAAACATTTAGTAGCACCTTTGTATAGTCACGTTAAAGAAAAACAATTTGTTTATGACTTTCGTCCGTATAAAACTGCAAAAAAAGGACATCTAAAGAAGTGTTTTCGTACTCACACGGGAATAAAACATTTTTTTTGTGACATATGTCAATACAAAACGGCAATTAAAGGACAACTAAAGGTGCATTTGCGTACTCATACTGGAGAAAAACCATTTTTTTGTGACACGTGTCAATACAAAACCACGCAAAAAGTAAATCTAGAAAGGCATTTACGTACTCACACTGGGGAAAAACCATTTTATTGTGACATGTGCCAATTCAAATCAGCAACTAAAGGACAACTAAAGGTGCATTTGCGTACTCATACTGGAGAAAAACCATTTTCTTGTGACATGTGTCAATATAAAAGCGCACAATTACATCATGTAAAGAGGCATTTGCTTACTCACACTGGAGAAAAACCATTTTCTTGTGACATGTGTCAATACAAAACCACGGTAAAAGAAAATCTAAATTTTCATTGGCGTACTCACACTGGGGAAAAACCATTTTCTTGTGAAATGTGCCAATTCAAATCAGCAACAAAAGGATGTCTTAAGGTGCATTTGCGTACTCATACTGGAGAAAAACCATTTTCTTGTGACATGTGTCAATACAAAAGCGCACAAATACATCATCTAAAGAGGCATTTGCTTACTCACACTGGAGAAAAACCATTTTCCTGTGACAAGTGCCAATTCAAAACTGCACATAAAAGTAGTCTGAAGGTGCATTTGCGTAATCACACTGGAGAAAAACCATATTCTTGTGACATGTGCAAATTCAAATCAAAAACAAAAGGACATCTACAGTTGCATTTGCGTACTCACACTGGAGAAAAACCATTTTCTTGTGACATGTGCCAATTCAAATCAGCAACAAAAGGAAATCTAAAGGCGCATTTGCGTACTCACACTAAAAAAACCATTTTCTTGTGACATGTGCCAATGTGGTTGGCCGGTGGAAGCTAATTGTAGGTGGCGCTGTCGTAGCTCGGTCCTTGTCATCACAGCGTTGCATATATTATTTTTTAATATTTACGTTTTATGTTAATTTATAATTTCTTTTCAAATTTTAATAATGTATTTAACTTAGCGAGTCAACGATTTGAGAGCAGAATTGAAGAAACGAGGTGTCTCTTTACGAGGTAAAAAGGCAGACTTAATTGAAAGGTATGCATCAAGTCATTCAAGCTGTTTAGAATGTGTATATTAATTTATTTTAGGTTCATGAATCACAAGTGTTAAACGATAGCCAAACAAAAGGATTAATTTAAAAACCCTAAATTGCGAGTGAACGGTCTTTAATTTATAGGTTAGAATCGCTTGCATCCATTGAAATAAATCATTTGTTTCTCTTTCAAATTAGAAGTATACAATAGAAATTTTAATTTTGAACGTCCTGAATATTTAGAAGATGAAGATCTCGTTATGCCAGCGCTTCCTTAGGCTTATCTAGATATTAACAGTGCCACCATACTTCCGCCTTTAGACAAGACAATATTGAGGCATTATCTAAGCTAGTGAGTAAGAAACCAGCCATCATTTAACCTATAACCAATTTAACCTATATAAGTGCATCTTTTCGCACACACAATGTCATAGTCTTCATACTTTGAGGTGTAGCCAGACACTAAGTGTTACAATGTAGACATTTAGTCACATCCCCCCCCCCCCAAGCTGTCACGGGCAAATTTTTTAAACATAAAAACCCTTACGTAAGAGCATTCTACGTTTATTATTGAGGAGTGTGGCCGCAGCATTTATACACCCTTCAAGCATGTAACATTAATCGATTCATAATCGATTACTGTCACATCTATAGACAAAATGCGAGTTGAGAGTCGGGAGGAGCACTGGAAGCCATGCTCGTCATTAGGATTGTGTCAAAGGGCGAAATTGGCGCTCGCTTTAGGTAGTGAAACTAACAATTAAATAAATAATGGAATATTCAAATGCGGAAGTGCGGATACAGCTGGAGTATTTGAGTCTTTCAAGACAGAATACGCGCACGGCGAAGAGAGGAGGAAGGAAGTTAGTTGGACAGGTGTCAACGACGGCACCGGGCTGTTGATTTCTAGTCTCGGTGACGGACAGACGTGTTACATGGAAAGGGAGACATAACGCGTGGCACGCGACGCTTGTGGCAAGATGGTTTCGACTCGATCGTGGAGGTAGCTTGGCGAGCTACTCTGTCAAGGCAGCGGAGGCGCATCTGGGACCAGCATGACAATGAATTGGTGAAGTAAAACGGATGTCATTAAAATGTCGACGTACCGGCGCACCTGGAATCTGGTAACCAAACATTATACAATAACTCGCCGCCACTACTGTGGCCATTGCTTGCACCCGTTAACTGCTTCCCTCACACTCCATCCTCGTTCTGAAGAATGTCACTTCGCGCAACACGGCATATTGTCAACGAAAACTTTTTCTATTATTTTTTTATTAGTACACGCACACAACGTCACGCGCGGAGTGTCAAACTAGTACTAAGTGACTTGTTACATACATGTTACAAGTCTCGGATGACGAATTTGGTCGTTATGCCCGGTCTATTACCTACCTATATTAAATGTCTTTGGCGGTAGACATAGAAAATCAAACCGAAAAAAGAAAAATTTCTTTGTTCTTGAACATCATTGGCCCAGACTGTCTTGAAATTTACAATACATTCATAAAACCTACCACGTTGGAGGAAACTATAAATAAATTTGAAGAATATTTCTTGCCAAGAAAAAATGTAATCTTCGAGCGGTATAAATTTAATAACATTGTACAAACACAGAATCAGTCGTTTGATTCATTCTTGATGGAACTCACAAATTCAAGTAAGTCCTGTGATTATACAAATAAAGATGAAATGATTAGAGATCGCATTGTCATAGGCATTTTATGTAAAAAATTACAAGAACGCCTACTAAGGGAAAAGGACTTGACTTTGAGAATGACTATTGATACATGCAAGGCCTCTGAAACTACAGCAACACAGATACAATTAATGAATGAGCCTGGAATAATGAGTGCAATCAATGAAATGAGGCATAACAAAAAGACAATTGTAAATTGTACAAGATGTGGGACATCTCATAGTATAAATAAATGCCCAGCATATAATAAATTATGTATGAAGTGCAACAAAAAGGGACATTTTAAGTCTATGTGTACAAGCAAGAGTAAAAATAGATATTATAATACACATGAAATTATTGAAGAGCCACAACAGCAGCAACAAAATGAAGAGGATCATTTAGTAATCTATACTGTGAATACAAACAAAATAAATAATGATCAATGGTATAAAACAATTAAAATTGAAGGTAAATCAATTGATGTCAAAATTGATACAGGTGCTCAGACCAGTATCTTGCCTCTAAATGTATATAAAGAATTGGGTTCTAAACCATTGCAGAAAACAAATACAGCGCTCATTAGTTTTGGTGGCCAGCATATAAAACCATTAGGAGTGGTTAATTTATTGTGTACATATGATGACAATAAATATTTAATTGAGTTCTATATAGTTAATTTCAATGCAAGTCCACTGTTGGGATTCAAAGCAATAATAAAGTTAAAAATAATACAACAAATAGATAGTTTAGAAAACACAGAATTAAAAATTTTCTCAAATAAAGAAGACTTGATAAATAAATATAAAAATCTGTTCGAAGGACTCGGAACATATCCCAGATCATACTCAATTAAATTAAAGGAAGGGGTAATACCATCTGTACAACGTGCAAGATCAGTTCAGTTAGCAATACAAGACAGATTAAAAGATAAATTAAATCAATTGGAAGAACAAACAGTTATTCAGAAGGTAAACAAACCCACAGACTGGGTAAATTCCTTAGTGATTGCTCAGAAGAAAAATGGAGATTTAAGATTATGTATAGACCCGGTGAAATTAAATAAAGCAATAAAACGTGAACATTTTCCTATACCAACAGCAGACAGTATAGCAGCTAAGTTCTCCGGCATGAATATATTTACAGTTCTAGATATGAAGGATGGATACTTACAAGTATGCTTGGATGATGCCAGCTCAGACTTAACAACATTTAATACACCATTTGGACGCTATAAGTTTTGTCGCTTGGCATTTGGACTATCCTCAGCGCCAGAAGTATACATGAAAATGAACTATGAACTATTTGGAGACCTCCCAGGTATTGGTATTTATTTTGATGATATTATAGTTGCAGGGTCAAACATTTTAGAACATGATCGTAATTTAATGAATGTCATGGAAGTCGCGGAATTAAATAACATCAAGTTTAATGAGTCTAAAATTCAATTTCGACAAAGTTCAGTAAAATACCTATATGGGACAAAATTTTTCTAATTTGGGTATCAGTACTGATGAATCCTATGTTAAAGCAATTTCAGAATTTAGTACTCCAAATAATAAGACAGAATTATTGAGAGTATTGGGCATGGCCAAATTTTTGGCTAAGTTTATTCCAAATATGTCAAAAATTACTGCGCCTCTAAGAGAATTAACTAAACAAAACATTCCTTGGGTATGGACTGATGAGCATGATTTGTCATTAAATAAATTGAAGCATGTTATTGTGCATGCCCCAATATTGCAATTTTTTGATCCAAACAAGGAAATTACAATACAATGTGATGCTAGCAAGGACGGGTTAGGTGCTTGTTTGTTGCAACAAGGTCATCCTGTCGCTTTTGCATCCAGAAGTTTAATTAAAAGCGAGCAATTATATGCTCGAATAGAAAAAGAGCTTTTAGCTATATCTTTTAGTGTAGATAAGTTTCATTATTTTATATATGGTCGAGATGTTAATGTACAAAGTGATCACAGACCCTTAGAAACAATTTTTAATAAAAATCTCTCTAATTCACCACAAAGATTGCAGCGCCTAATGCTTAAATTATCTAATTACAATTTGTGTGTAACTTGTGTGTAACTTATACTCCTGGTAGTCAGATGTATATAGCTGATTTTTTATCTAGAGCAAGTATGCCTAATGTAAATAATGTACAGGTTCCAGGGAACACGGATGTGAAGGTAGTACATGGCCTGGCTACTAAATTACCTATGACCGAAGATAGGAAGCAGCAATTTAGAATGGCTACTATGCAGGATGAAGTTTTATCTAAAGTAATAGAATTTATAAAAACAAAATGGCCTGTAGTTACTAAGTTAAAAGGAGAATTAAAACACTATTATAAGTTACGTAAGGATATTTTACTGGATGATGGTTTGTTATTTTTTAACTATAAGATTATGCAAGTATGCACGTACCTGGTTCTTTCTCCCCAATTTATTTTCTATTTAATAATCATAAACGTTGAATTATCTAGTTGTTTCTAACAAGGGATAAATCTGGATGGTTTAAACAGTGGTGTGGTATTTCTGTTGGGGTGAGTGTTTGTGTTTATTGTCTGTTGGGTAGTTAGTTTTAATTATGGAAGCCATTGCCGGCAAACCTCCTGACCCCCCTGACGATTTGGAGGTAGGATGTTTCATAACTGTCGAGTCTGAAGGAAATCTGATGCAGGCAACAAACGACAAATTAAAGCGAAAGAGAGCAGCAGAGGAGTCTTCCACTATCTCTGACATCTCCACTCCCAAAAAAGTTACAATTCGGCCGGAAGAGGGTGTACCCTCAATTGAAACTATATACTTACATCCTAGTTTTAACATTAAAAAAATGTACAACCCTGAAGTTGACAAGGGACCTTTCGTGGTACATGTAGTGAGGAATGAAAGTGAAACTTCCAAAGGCTCCATCCTGCGCCCTATTAAACTGGGCCACTTTTTACAGAAACAAAAAATTCAAAACATTACTAGAGATGGTATTAAAGCATAGACTAGAATAGACTCTCAGTCCAATTTGGGTCAGCTTTGGATGCCAACAAATTTCTTGTTAACCCAGCTTTAGAAAATTTTAAGATGGAAGCTGTAATTCCAGCATACAACCTTAAGAATGGGGATTGTGAGACAAATCCCTACAGAATGGGCCGTGTCGGAATTAGTGGAACTTATGGATCTCCCATTGGGTTGTGGGACTATTTTAAAAGCCCGTCGCCTGAATCGCAAGATCATTGATGAGGGGCAGCCAAAATGGATACCCACTCAGTCGGTGGTATTGACATTTGAGGGCCAAAAACTTCCTGAACTGGTGTATTGTTGCCACACAGCTATTAGGGTGGAGTTGTATCAATACCCTACAATTATCTGTATGAAATGTTGTAGATTTGGTCATGTTCAGACGCAGTGTCGCTCTAGTCCTAGATGTTATCGTTGTGGACAGGAGCATCCGGGAAGTGCATGCACTGTATCTGAGCAGGAGGCAGTGTGTACTCTTTGTGATGGGCACCACTTTGCTACTAATAAAACTTGTCCTGAACACCTTCGGCAAAAATCAATAAAGTTAACTATGGCTGAGGAAAACATCTCATACATGGAAGCTTCGCGTAGACACCCAAAAGCTAAAAAGTCATATGCTGATGTGGCTGGCTACTCTTTGCCTCTTCATCGGTCTTCTCCTATATCAGCACAGATCAAACCCTCTTCCCAGTGGCCACGTGGCGAAAATCAGTCACAAAGAAAAACAGTCTTCCTGAACCCTAGACCTAAAATGTTTAAATCGCACCAAGGTTATGATCGAATTTCCCATAAAGAAATTATCAGTCAACCTCTACCTTCACAGACCAATGGCTGTGCCTATGTCAGTAATCCCAAGGATGACAGTCTTCTTGAACTCATCCTAACAATGTTAATTAATATTGTATCCAGCCATAAGGACACTCTTACCGAACAACGTTGCCTCAAAAATTAACATTCTCAGAGAACTTATTAATAATGGACCCAACGAAACAGAAGATCCTTCAGTGGAATATGAGAGGTATTAACAACAAAAAACATGAACTGACATACTTACTCAATAGTCATTCTCCCTCTATAATTGCAGTTTCTGAAACCTGGTTAAAGACAGGATCCCACTTCAGACTTCCTGGATATGCTTGTTTTCGAGATGACGGAGATCAGGGATATCAGGGAAGTGCTCTCTTCATAAAGCATCCCTCCAGGGTTTCTCTTATCTCACTTCCCCCACATAACCATAATTTCAATATCATTGCTGTCAGAGCATACAACATATCATTTGTCTCCCTATACATTCCCCATCCCCATGTATCCTATATCCCTGAGATTCAAAGCATCTTGACTTCTCTCCAGCTACCATTTATAATTCTGGGTGACTTCAATTGCCATCATCCCGTATGGGGATCCACAAGGGTGGACAACTTTGCAGTTCGTATCTTGGACTTACTAGACAGCCTAAACATCTGTATCTTGAATGATGGCTCCCCTACTAGGAGGACTGCCCCGGATCAAAATAGGAGTGCAGTGGATCTCACCCTATGTTCCCCCTCCATTGCTTCGGAATTGAACTGGCATATACTACCAAATTCTCATGGCAGTAATCACTTCCCAATTTTAATTACATTTAACTCTTTAGATAATATCAGCCCTAAAAGAAACCCACCCCTTCTTGAATATAGAACCTCTAAGGCTGATTGGGCTGGATTCTCTACATCTATGGATGCTAGGTCATTGAGTCTCCCAGCAGTTACCTCCCAAAACGTTCTCACTGTATACTCGGACTTTACTAAAGCTCTTCTAAAGGCAGCGAAGGAAAACATACCCCCAAAGGTAATCCAAAAAAGACCTATTTCTCCTCCGTGGTGGGACTCTGAGTGCTCTGAAGCTGTAAAGAAGAGGAATAACATGGAGAGATCATTGTCCAGATTGATGACTATGGAGAACTATATTGAGTTTAGGAGGATTGCGGCTCAGACCACTAGACTTCTGCGTAAAAAAAAGAAACAGGGATGGTTAAAGTTCTGTTCAAATCTTTCTCCCCGATCTCCAGCTTCCATAGTATGGCAGAATATTAAACGATTCCGAAACTCCTATGTAGATAGAACAATTACAGGGGACCCATCCCTTTGGCTAGATGATTTTGCGGACAAACTGGCCCCTCCCTTCGTTCCTTGTAGAGATAATTATATCTTCTCACCAGTACCCCTTAACAACAATGATCACTCAAAATTTAACGATCCTTTCACTCACCATGAATTGGACTCTGTCCTGAAACATGTTAAAGACTCATCTCCAGGTATTGACGGTATACCTTACTCATTCCTTGCAAGGGCTGGATCCTCATCAGCAAATACTTTCTTGGAGATTGTAAATTGTCTCTTTGGTTCCTGTGTTGTTCCTGAGGAATGGAGAAGACAGATTGTGATACCTATTCCCAAACCGGGAAAGGACCACAATACTGCGGATGGCTATAGACCTATAGCCCTCTCCTCTTGTCTATCGAAAATTATGGAACATCTCATAAAAAATCGTTTAGAGTGGTGGTTGGAGAGAGAAGGTGTTATAGCTGACAGTCAGTTTGGATTTAGAAGGGGATTTGGTGTCATGGATAGCTTGGGTATCTTCTCTACTGACATACGTCTGGCATTCAGTCAGGGAAAATCTGTTGTGGCCGTCTTTCTAGACATAAATTCTGCTTATGACAATGTTATACTTTCGGTGCTCAGGCACAAGATGCAAGAGCTGAGTATCCCTACAAGATTAACAAATTACATATCAAAGCTGTTCATGACCCGACATCTGGATATAAGAGCTCAAGGTACATCCCTGCCTCGATCAACCTGGAGGGGCCTCCCTCAGGGGTCAGTGCTGAGCCCTATTTTATACAACTTGTATACCTTTGACTTGGACACGTCGGTTCAACCTTTTTGCAATGTATTGCAATATGCTGATGATTTGGCACTTTATATCACAGTCCAAAATCCATTAGAAGCCCAGATACCCCTAAATGATGCACTCAGCTATTTGTATGACTGGTTTGGTGATCACGGTCTTTCATTGTCTGTCACCAAGAGTAAAACAGTAATTTTCACAAGGAAAAAGGTCATCCCTAACATTGACATTGCTTATGATGGTCAAAGCATACCAATTAGTGAGTCAGCAAAATTTTTGGGCTTAATTTTTGATACTAAGATGACCGGAATCTCGCATGTAAATGAAATCGTCAACAAATGCGAACGCTCACTTAATGTCCTAAGATGTTTGTCTGGGGTTTGGTGGGGAGCACACCCTTTTACACAAAAGACACAATGCACTCATAAGGAGCCATCTTGACTCAAGTTCATTCTTACTTGAGCCTTGCAATGGAGCTGCATTGACAAAACTAAATAAGTTACAATTTAGAAGCCTCCGCTTGATTCTCGGGGCTATGCGCTCCTCTCCAGTGAATGCATTGCAGGTGGAATGCGTTGATCCCCCTCTTCATTTGCGCAGGCAACAGCTATCTGACAAATTTTACTTCAAAAAGTTCCTCATTAAAAAACACCCTCTTCATGAAAGGCTTTACTCTCTGAATAAAATGAAACATCTGAAATATTGGTCTAATAAGAGGTATTGCTTGCTGAATAGTTATACAAAGATCATGGCAATAGGGGTGCCAATTAGACAATCCTGCAAGAACCCTATATTTGAGTCTGAATACGGGGCTCTATTCTTTAAGCCTAACATTATTACAAACATCGGCATAGACAGGGAGTGTCCTGCAGCAAATAGAAAATTCAATGCAGCTCTGTCCCAGCATTGGCCCCACGGGGTCCCCATTTATAAGGATGCTTCAAAGCTGTCAAGAGAGGGATGTGTGGGCTTGGCCGTGTGGATACCCAGTCTCAACATTATACTTAGCCAGAAATTGCCCCCTGAGGCGACTGTGTACACTGGTGAGGCCACGGCGATACTTGAGGCAATTAGCTTCTGTATTTCAAACTCTGTCAGGCAACCAATCATTTGCTCGGACTCCAAAAGCTGCCTGCAATCAATTATGGCTGGCCCATTTGGTGCTTCTTCTGGACATACAGTCATTCACGAAATAAAAAACCTATTATACAATTGTTTCTTAAAAGACATAAATATTACCCTGGTTTGGATACCTGGACATAGTGGTATCACTGGGAATGAGACAGTTGATGGTTATGCTAAGGATGCAGTTGTGTGTGGAAGTACTGATTATTATGTTGTTCATTGTATGGATTTACTGCCTATAGCAAAAAATGATATTATTTTTTCCTGGAATGCTGAATGGAGACAGAGTGCTACCACGAAAGGTTCTTTCTACTTTGCCATTCAACCTAGTATTCCCCCAAAGCCATGGTTTTATTTCTTTCAGAATTTTAATAGACAAGTTACTGCAATTGTGTGTCGGATGCGCCTTGGTCACTGCTGCACTCCAGTCCATTTGACCAAACTTAGAATCAAGGACTCTTCCATCTGTGAGTGCGGGCTGGACGAGGGCGCCTTGGACCACATTTTCTTTAATTGCTCTAAATATTCCACATCTCTTTATGATAACTTACCTCCTGAAGTCCCTCTCCCCTCCAATTTTCCTCCTTTACTGTCTATGGATAGACCTAAAATAATACTTTTAATTGCTAAATATATTCATAAATATAATATTAGATTGTAAATGTAATGTAAATTAATTTTAGCACCTTATATATAATTTTTATTATTAAACAGTCTGTCTAATGGTGGATGGCATCCTGGACTTTTGTGTCTGGACTAACAGGTGTGTCTTGTTTGTGTTGACTAATCATTTTTGTTTGTGTTGTCCTGTTTAGATAGAGTATTCAACGGGAATTCAAGATATTAATACCAGATAATTTGAGTATGTTTATTTAAGTGCATTATCCACATTGTAACCAATCACAAGGGCAAAACCACACACTGTCACCTGAAAAACTTTGTCTCTGGCATTTGTGAACATATACTGAGACTGTACATTGCCCCTGTAACAAGATTGCACAGTATTAAGCACTGGACATTGGCAGAATTGCGACGATAAGTCGGCACTGTTGCCATTCATCAAAAGAAGAAGAAGAAGAAGAAGATTATAGTACCTAAGTTATTAAGGAAAAACAAATGTAAGAGACGTGCTAGACAGTGTTGGAATTTGGGATGGAATTTCAAATGATATTGAAAATATTGTTAAAGATTGTTTAATTTGCGCCAAGTATAGTAATAACAATGTAAAGGAGCCTCTTAAGCAACACGAGTTACCAGTGAGAGCATGGCAAAGAATTGCATGTGACATTTTTACTTTCAATGGCAAAGATTATCTAGTAGTTATTGACTCATACAGTAACTGGATAGAATTGACACAATTGTCCTCTAAAACAGCATTTCATATTATCTTAATATTAAAATCTATCTTTAGTAGATTTGGCATACCTGAGGTTTTTCAATCTGATAATGTACCCTTTAACAGTGTTGAATTTTTAAATTTTGCAAATGATTGGGATTTTAAATGTTTATTTTCAAGTCCTAGATACCCTCAATCTAATGGTTTAGCTGAAAAAGGCGTTAATATATGTAAAAACATGCTTAAGAAATGTACTGAGAGTAAAACTGATATAAATGTAGCTTTATTGAATTATAGAAATACTGTCTTGGAAACTGTAGAATACTCTCCTGCACAATTATTGTTAAATAAGAACTTAAAAACAAAATTACCATGTGATCAATATTTGTTGCAACCATCCTTAAATAAAGAAGCAGGTAGAAACATATGTATTAAACGTAATAGTCAAAAACAGTATTATGACGCGGGATCTAGAACATTGGTACCACTGCTAGTAGATAACAATGTAATGTGTTATAATACTGATAATAACAGTTGGGAACCAGCCGAGTTAGCATACATTTTGACAGCGACACTTTCGTTTCGGTCGAATGGCCTTGAACAGGCCAAAACGTTCATGTCCAACAAGGACCGGCCAGAGATAGCCCGGACCGGGCATGCCCTGCACAAGAATGCCGAGCAATTTGCTTGGCCGGACAAAGACAAGTACACGGAATTTGCCCGCACATTGTTGGGCCGGACCTCTCGGCCCCGGGCTATCTCTGGCCGGTCCTTGTTGGACATGAACGTTTTGGCCTGTTCAAGGCCATTCGACCGAAACGAAAGTGTCGCTGTCAAAATGTATGCTAACTCGGCTGGCCAAGTGTTAAGGAGAAATAGAATTTTTTTTAAACTTTTAACAAGTCCTAAAATTATGATAGAAAATGACAGTAATAAAACAATTTGTAATTGCCCCCTAAATTGTGAGACATTTGATCCCATGTCGGATATTATATTAAATAGTAGGGACACTGATTCCGTAGATAATGAAGCATTGTTTCGTCGTACCTTGCGTGATAGATCTAAGTTAAGACGGCCTGCTAGATTTAGAAACAATGCATCTTAAAGAGGAGAGGTGTATCGTAGGACAACACTAGTTTGTATGCACGTCACTAGTGGTCATGTCGGCCGCCATGTTATTAATTGCGCTCTCAGCTTGTTCCGGCTCATGTACATACTAATAAGTTTTAAGTTAATATATTTAGTTATAAAGTTACACAGTGTTTGTTATTAATAATACGAACCCACTACAAAATCTACAACATTCATAACATAGAATAGTTAGATAAATGTATTGAGACACAGGGATAGAGTTGTAACACATAAATACCCTGGAAGGAAGAGTTTGACCATCGAAAGTTAGAACAACAGTCTGAGAGGGTTTCCATTCAAAACCCTATAATTAAGGCGTCTAACCTTCATAATCCTTCGAACTCCCTCTGGAACGTACACTGTTTCAATTATCTTCTCAGGAGACATGTCAGTAGGGATAGGGATGCCTCTCACAACTCCCATTTTTGAAATTGAGAATGATGGAATAAATGCTTTAAATTTATTACACAATATTGGACTTTTGATGAAATTGTTTGCGTCTAAAAAAGTAGAAAAGGAAAGAGAAACTCTGTTCCTTCCTATCTTTTCCACACTTCCATTAATGATATTTTTAAAATTATTTTTAAATAAAAATTTTCCAAAAGAAATAGCACTTAGAGAAGTGCCACTATTATTGTCGATTTCTTTTAATTGAGCATGAATAACAAAAAGACCTTTGTCTGTAGAAGAATAGAAAGATCGGATTTCAGAAGAAGGAGTTAATGGAGTTTGAAAAGAAGAAGACGGAATTGAAGGTGAAAATGAGGAAGGGACCTGATCAAAAATGTTAAATGCACTACTCATAGACTTCTGGCCTGCCGGAATCGATTTACTATCATCACATGATGATTGAGAATCAGCCTCATTTTTCCTCTTTAAATTTTTTTAAAATGAGGATCGTCTTTCATCCTGTTCATCTACATACGATGATATTGATAAATAGGCCCCTGGCGAGGGGCACTTAGACCCCCCACCAGGATCCTCCTCCTCGCCATCATCCATTAAAAAACTATCCACTAGGTACTTACTAACTAATTTACTTATCCTAAATACTTAAGCACTAAAAACCATGAAATAATGGATTATTTATAGAAAAAAACCCCTGAAAGTATTTTATTTTAAATTAATTTTCAAAGAGCCAAACTTTCGCGTATTTAACAAACGACGATCGCTGACAGTTTCGTAGGGCTAAGATGACGGCCCGCGAGATATTTTGCGGACGACACGACAAACTTCTCGAAATCAATTGATTTTAGGCTTGGGTAAAAAATATCGATATATCAAAATATCGATATTAATTAAATAAATAATCGATAATTATCGTCGATATTTTAAATCTCGATATATCAATAATCGACATTTTTTCCGGATATCAAATTCGACTTCTTCTCGATGATTAGGGCCGCGTTCGCAAAACCAAGTTAATTATTACCTGACAGTAGTCTGTTTCAGTCACACATTAATGTTTTGCATAAAGCTTTCACTTTACACTTTACCGAGGGAATTTAACTTGTTTGCGAACGCGGCCTAGAAAGAAAGCAATGAATGAATGAGTAAATCGGCTGTATGGGCTCTGCTCCCTTTGCCTAAAACATAAATAACATATATTTCGATATATCAAAATATCGTTAATTTTACACGATATATATCGATAGCTTTGAATAATATCGATTCAATATATATCGATATATTTTTTACATTTGCCCATCCCTAATTGATTTGTCATTTACTCTAACATGAACAACACGAGAGAGAAATATCTCGCGATTACTCGATCGAGAAATCGGTGTTGCCGTTTAACCTATTTTTTTTTAGCAACACTGGTTTCCATTCATTCTCATTCGTTCAATTTTTGAAAGATTTGCGTAATACCCCCGCCACACACTCGTCGAGTGGCATGGGAAGTAGCGAGGAAAGGAGCGAGAGACGTAGTGTGGCCACGTTACTCGCCATGCCGCACGCCATACTCCTCGTCATGCCCACTCCCTGTTTTGTCGGTTTTTTGGGCGCTAGTCAAAGGACCGGCAATATGAGCGCGAGTGGCTGGCCACGCACTCGCGCGCACGCAGACCGCCATAGAGTAACTTATATATCTAAACAGACCGCATCGAGCGCTCAACACGAAAGCACGTCACGCGACATTTTTAATCGACTCCGACTTGAAAAAAAAAGGAGGTTTCTCAATTCGACCGTATATATTATATATTTTTTATGTGTCTTGGCGGATAACTTCGTCGTTTATGAACCGATTTTGATGATTCTTTTTTTGTTGGAAAGGAGATATCTCAAGGGTGGTACCATGATAAGGAAACCAAGATCTGAGATGGCGTGTGGCGCGTATTTTAAAGCACTACTATTTAATGAAGGTTTGGAGTCGACCTGATGATGGAGCCGAAAGACAGTCGAGGGAACTCCTCAACGATTTACAGCAATTACCTGGTGTTTGGACTTAATTAATTTCTATTGATGAGAACTTTGCACCCATATGGGTTATATTACGTCTACCCATCACTAAAACGCTCAAAATATTTTTTTTTAACAAAATAAAACCGACTTCAAACAGGAAACTAAAAAGTAAATTTACTTACCACAAAGTAACTCGTATTTTGATTTTTAGTTAATCAGAAATGATAAAATAAATATTAATATTAAAAATTTTGAAGTAAGAAATTATAAATATTTCGTCGTAGAATTTGAAGAGTGTTGGTGCCAAATTAAGATACAAAATTAAGTTAACATATAAAAAGATCTGTTCAATATTATCTATGTTTGTATGTACTGATGATCGTAGGTTCCTAATGAATTGTCTACTCTAGATTAGTGAATTTGGGAACTAAGTTGTTTCTAATTTGGCACCAACCGTCTTCAAATTCTTCGACGAAATATTTATTACCTATTTCTTACTTCAAAATTATAAAATACTTATTTAATCATTTCTGATTAACTGAATCAAAATACGATTACTTTGTGCTACGTAAATTTATTTTTTAGTTTCCTGTTTGAAGTCGTTTTTTTTGTTAAAAATTATTTTATTTAACACACTTTTTATTAATTAATCATGTATATTTGTAAACGTATATTTCTTTTTACATTTATATAATTAGCTATACTATAAATGCATAGCGCGCACGCTGCCACAGTTTCAACATCCATTGTGGAAGGCGAGTGACCTAGTGCGGAGCGACGCGATTAATTGCGCGAGTAGAGCAGTGTGTGGACAGACAGAGCATAGTGTGGCGTGAGGTGTGGCGAGTGTCTGGCAGGGGTATAAGAACGCGACCATAATCCCTACAATATATACAAACTCTTGGCGGGAGGTTTGAGATTTTTAGTTGCCGCCCAAATTATTTGTTTTTGAGTTTTGTTTTAACCGAAAAAAATAAAAGTTTTGTTTGCAAAAGGAAATAGATAACTATGACAACAAACAAGAAAACGTAAGTAGTTAAGTACCTATTATTATAGTATTTATTCGGATCATAATCTCTATCTTATCAAACAATGCGAGCAGCATAATAATAGTTATATGATATGCCTTCTACAATGTTTCAGAAGTCGTAGTACAAAAGCACAAATAACTTTTTTGTGCCAGTATATGGGCAACCACCCGGAATTTGCGGCTGGGGATTTTAAGAATCCGCAGGGTGCTTACCAGCACGAGCGGCAGTGGGGCCAATTAAAAGCTGCTCTTGACGAGGTCGGACGAAGTCGCTCAATAGAGCAGTGGAAAGTTTAATTATATTTAGAACTAACAGCGTACCTAACAGACGGACAGACATTGTTGGCACAACAATAGGGTTCCTTTTTTACGGAGCCCTAAAGGACTAATACTTATTAGTTTCTTATTTAATATAAAAAAATATACAAGTAATGAAAGCAAGCAAACATTTTATTCAGCAGATTATTTTGGTTTTTATACTATATTTCAGTGCTGGCGAGATCAGAAAAGAAAGGCAAGAGCCGAGGGTGCGGTGAGTAATACCGGACAATTCTGATAATGCTCTGCAAATACTGGACACTATCGGCAAGGACATGGCGGTGGGAGTTGGTCCAGATGAGTCGCCCGTAGATGTAAGTATATATACCTACTAATGGTCCCAGATGGCACTTCGTTTTTTATTTACATTGGCATGTTTTGAAACTAGTTTTATTTACACTATGTAAGTATTATACACATTATACAGTATACACTATAAGTAGGGAATAAGTTTATACACGTACATACAGTTACAATATAATTACATCACATAATAAATCACACTACATGTGAAAGTTATTTAAATAATATATAGTTACTTTCATTTACTTTCACTACAAAAAAGCTCAAAAATAATTATTTCCACAAATAACTATCGAGAAATTAACTAACAATTCAAATGCAAGGATCATGATTTATTATAATGCGTGGACGACCTTGAACTAATTCAATAAAAAACAAAAACCATTTCTAATATTTCTCATTAAAATAAGGTGAACTACGCAACGCATATTGTGCTTTAATTACGAAGACGTAATGTCTTTATTTCCGCTCTCAGTGTTCACAGATTGCTCATTTAAATCGACTGTCTCTTACTTATACGTCGAAGATGATATCTTTTTATTCATCTGATTCTGAGCCGCTCTGAGTTTAATCAAAATGAATCTTATGTGATATTACATCGATGTGTGATATTTTATTTATACATCGATTTATAACGATATAATTAAAAAATATAAGTGAGCCAGTGATATATATATATAATTTTTATCTTTCGCTCGCGAGCTACACAAGTCTACCTACTGTATCGATCAGAGGCTATGTGTGTTTGACATTTACTTACCTATTTTACTATTTGTTTTAGTTCAAAGGTTTATGTACCAGCAGCACCAATAATCACCAGCGCCAACTAAAACTAGGCAACGTATTCCCAAGAGCCACCCTCCCGAACGATTCCTCAATGCCCAAATTGAGCTAAATTATTTAATTAAGGTACACATCATTACATATTTAATAATAATATAAAGAGAGATTTGTATTTTTGTTTGTAATGAATAAACTGAAAATTACTGAACCGATTTTAAAAATTATTTCACTAATAGAAAACTACGATATCCCTGAGTGACATAGGCTACATTTTGTTTTGTTCAAATACATCTATACTGAGGGCGGAAAGTCTAGTATCTAATAACTTGAAACGAGCAATTCTTGTAATATATAAATTTATTTCGCGTACCTATCTCGGAAACGGCTCTAACGATTTGGATGACATTTTTAATTTATAATAAGTTTTCCTTTATTGTTGTACTTCCGACCGCTCGCGGATTACCTAAAACCCGATTGCAGCGTCACCTATCGGGCCCAAACTTTACAGGGTGGGCTAATCTGAAGATATTAGTGAAAACCGCATCAATTTTTTTTTTTCAAAATATTACATTAATACCCAATTCATGCCAAAACTACTAAACATTGCAGACATTGATCGAAGAAGTGACGCGTGGAAATACATTACAAGAGGAGCGGAATAGAATCGAAGAGGAAAGAAATGGAATCATGAGGTAATATTGGTATTATTTATTATTAGATTAGGTACATGCAGATTAATAATAATAATAATTATTAAAGTAATTTCGGATCAACTCTGCCCTTCTGTCTCAGCAAACGTTGTGGTCTTTCATTAGGCTCGACGAAGTTTTGATCATTGTTACCTTCGATTTCTTCTTCTATTTAATTGGCACCCTGCAAAACAACAGTGATTTCACTCGTAAACAATAGAGTTATACAGAATATTTCTTTATCATCCATCAATATTTCTTTATATATCCGAAATGCTTCATCAAAATGTAAATGATGCAGCTAGCATACATTTATTTGTGAAGCCTTCTCTGGTGAGTAGTGCAGTACTCGATCTATTCCCAAGCACCGAAGACTGCCTTTTAGGTAACCGTTTGTACCAACAGTACTCTTTGGTTAGTACGTTCAACAGCATTGCGCACTTTGCAGTGCCAGTCTGTAGAGCGCTGTTCGGGTGTGTTTGGTTCCGTGTGCAACACTGGGAGTCATGAGCCAGGGCTATTTTGCATAATTTTTTTTCTATAGACCAAAACACTTATGAAAAATCTAATGCGGTTAAAGTTTTATGTAGTATTATTTGCTATCCACTATTTTTTTTTGAGATTGAGATTGATTCCTGACACTTCAAAGTAAGCGTTCAAAAATGCCACTTTTAGTAGATATCGTGTTTGCACCCTGCCTTAAGGAATTTTTTTTGTTGTTTTAATAGTTGATTTTACATGAAGTTCCTACTGAAACCATTTTATAATATAGACTTTATGATTGATGATATACGAGTTAAAAGAATGAAGGATGAAAGATTTACTAAAAAGGTTTATAGGAAATGCTGGCAGAGGACGACCTAGATGTACTTTTATTGAACATATAAAAAATATGTTGATTGATGGAAATATTAAAAGTACACACAATCGCCGATCATGTATGAAAGGTATGGTGAATATAAAAGAAGCAAAAGAGATATGTCAGGATCGTAACAAATGGCATTCGATTGTCTCTGCCTACCCCTCTTGGGATGAAAGGCGTGATGATAGATAGATAGATAGGATAGAAAATGGCAAAACCTTATATGTACATACCTTTATGTGGACATGCAAGCCCAAGCCGTTTAAAGGCTCCAAGTCGCCCCGCAACTGCTCGACAATATGTAACGCCATTGGCTTTGATACTCTCCACAAAGCTTAGCTTCGGAGGTCGAATGGATCGCACAAGTCCCTTATACGTCGGCGTTGTATTCTTCGTGCCTCCCTTTCCTCGTATATATTTAATACATAATTAAAATAGGGCACTACCATTGTAAAATTAAAATTAAATTATAATTAAATTTTTGTCGCAGTTTGTCGTCAATAGAAGTATCGACGACAAACATCTCGATTATAAGTGTCAGATTTCGATAAAATAAGGCGTCATGTTAGAGTCTGTCGAGAGAGATACCATTTGACAGAAGAAATCGAGTAAATTAGGCTGTCATGTTAGCATCCGTCGACATATAGAGATATCTCGTCAAGCCGCGAGATAATGCACGACAAAATTTTCTCGCGGGCGGTCATCTTAGCCCTACTGGTCACCTCCATTTTAAAGTGTAGCAGGCTTTTTCTTTGCGTTTTTTAATTTAGTTGTGTTTTTTATTTCTTCTAATCTTATTTTATTTTTTCTCTAGACGCCAATAACACTTCTCTCTATTCTCCGTTTTGGCATACGCATATACGTTAACCATATATTTTATCAAATATCCTTTCTGCATCAGGTTGAAACTGACAGATGTAAATTCTTATTGTGAGTAAGTGTCTAATAAGATCTGTTTTTCTTGGGGTTCTATATTGACAGATGTCACAAGAAAATGGTTTTAATCCATTTAATCATTTTTACATGTTCTGTTCGTGCGACATTGTATTGACGCATGTCACAAGAAATTGGTTTTTCTCCAGTGAGTACGCAAATGCACATTTAGACGCCCCTTTGTTGCAGATTTGTATTGACACATGTCACAAGAAAATGGTTTTTCTCCATTGTGCGTACGCAAATGCATTTTAAGATGTTCATTTTGTGTGGTTTTATATTGACACATGTCACAAGAAAATTGATTTTTTCTAGTGTGAGTAAGCAAATGTCTCTTTACATGATGTAGTCGTGCGCTTTTGTATTGACACATGTCACAAGAATATGGTTTTTCTCCAGTGTGAATACGCAAATGTATGTTTAGATTTCCTTTTCTTGCGGTTTTGTATTGACAAATGTCACAAGAAAATGGTTTTTCTAAAGTGTGAGTACGTAAATGCACCTTTATACTTCCTTTATATGCAGTTTTGAATGAACAAACGTTACAAACAAATCGTTTATATTCATATAAGGGTACTGCTAATGGTTTTTTTCCAGTGTGAGTAAGCAAATGCCTCTTTACATTATGTATTTGTGCGCTTTTGTATTGACACATGTCACAAGAATGTGGTTTTTCTCTAGTGTGAGTTCGTAAATGAACCTTTATACTTCCTTTATAGGCAGTTTTGTATTGACACATGTCACAAGAATATGGTTTTTCTCCAGTGTGAGTTCGTAAATGAACCTTTAAACTTCCTTTATATGCAGTTTTGTATGAACAAAAGTCACAAACAAATCGTTTATCTTCATATAAGGGTGCTGTTAACTGTTTGTATTGACAATTACTGTCATACAAAAGTAATTGTTCGACGGCGGGACTGCGGGTGAGCAATACTTTTAAAGTCTTCTTAATATTATGTTGTGTGATAGCTAACTTGTCAGATGATGAAGTTGTGGGATCTGAAAGTTAATTAATTATAACATTATTATTTTTATTTATGTTGGAGATTTGTACAATGTGTTTTTACAGTATATTACTGTTGAGTGCAGTTTAGTATAGTACAGTCTTGAATATACGAGAATAGATGTTGGTACACAAAACGTTGTTTTCCTAATTAACAGTTACCTTAATGTACAGATTGCTATACTCTATAATAGTAGATTGTATCACAAGGGAGCAAAATAGTATTTTACGGCGAGGGCGCTATTTTGAATCTTAAGCATAGCGAGGTATTTAAAGTACACCGCCCGAGGAAAAAATAATTCTGCGGCCGAGTCACACACTCTACTTTTCATCCCCCTCTATGAGACAAATAAATAAGAGGCGCTTTTAGGTACAACTCATGAATATATTTATTTGAAGTCGTATTAGTATATTAATTTATTAGAAAGTAACAACTTTTCAATTATTTCGAATTGTCAACAATTCGTAAACAAAGGGGATGGGACGTAAATTTTTTTAATTTAGCCGGAGCATGGCCCATCTTATCTTATTATAGTTCTTACCTGCCAGTTATTCGTACATTATTTGAGTTCAATCTAGTTGGTCTCGGAACACTATAATGGGGCCCACACACTACGCATCATTCTGTGCATCCTAGCATACACTAACGGTAGACGCACTGGAAGATGTGTAATCTATGGGGGGTTTTATTAGAAACAGCATTCATGTTCCAAATTCAAATCTCATTATTGCCCGCTTAGGCCAGGGCCGATCATTTTTGACACCAAAAAAATTTAGAACAGGATGACACCCATTGGAAAAGGAAGAAACTAAAACAAAAATAAAGGGAAAAATAAATTACAGGCGATTTGAGGTCGGGAAAGGAAAAGGGGGTGGACTTTTAAGGGCGGAAAACGGTTTATCACGATTTCCGGAAAAACTACAATTCCTATCGAAAAAAGTTAAATTGCATTGGCCCCTTCCACTTCCCGACTTCAAATCACCCGTAATTTATTTTTGTTTTATTTTCTTCCTTTTCCAATGGGTGTCTCCTGTTCTAATTTTTTTTACTTTTTACCATTTTCAAAGGCTTGGGCCCTGGCCTAGCTATAAAAGTCTCTTGGAGAAAAGACTCACTTTGCTCTCACTTATTGAGGAACAAACCGTCACTTTTCGAATAGATGGGATGAAAATGTAACGCGGTCGTGTAATAGGAGCTTAGTTATCGGGACATAATTTTGATGACCTTGTAAATAAGATTAACTTTTACGAATACAAATATATATTAAAATATAATGTTATCGGGGTTCCACCAAAGTTTTGTATCACACCTTTAAAAAATGGCATTTGGTTGTCTCTGCCTACCCCTCTTGATAAAAGGCGTGATGATAGATATATAGACATTAGTTTGAATTTGACATTAGAAAACTTGGTCGCCTGTCATTATCCACCTTCCAACCGGACCGCGACAGTCTTTATATTGCCTGTTCTACTGTAACAACATCCTCTAGCTCCCATTGCTCCAACAGACTGTCTACCTCACAGTTAATGTTCTCTCGTGGAAGAATTAAGTTGAAGGTAGTATAGACAAAATTCAATAATCAATATTTGTACCCAAAAATGTCCAGGCAGACAGGAGATAGTTTAGACATAACATTTTACATACCTGAACTCCCAAAATCAACGTCCAGTTCTTCAGTTAACAGTTGCTCCAGCATCCTACGTCTCTCCACCTCATAGTCAACCTCACAATTAATGTTCATTGTTTTTATTATTTGAATGAACGCCTCTTCCCAAACTGTGAATTATTATTTTTATATAATGCAATATTTAATTTTTAGTAAGATACCAAAGAGATTATTTCATACAAAGCTTATTTTTTTGTGCATTAATTTTTGAATAATGATAAGACTAATGCGTTTTAGCTTTGCTAAGCCATATCTAAAATATAACAACATGTAGGTATTTTGACATTTCTTTGGCAGATTGTCTTGCTTATCGTCTTGCGTCTCTAGTCTAGGCGTCTAGCCTTTATAGTGTTTATAGTCGATTTATCGGTATTTAAGATAATCCCGCCGACATTGTGATAATATGTATTATTAATCGCTGACTAATCACAACCATCACAGCGCGGGCGAGATTAAACCGGATTCAACATCACGCCATGACGAAAACGCGAGCGTTCGCCGCCATGACCGGATGTGGCATCCAGCAAAAGTCTTGCCGTACACATATCCAAGAATCGTCTGTCATAACAACATGTCATCGTTTTTCCATACACACGTACACACACTGTCTCCTGCGCCAATCTGACACACAATCTACATCTGATATACAAAGCAAAGACAATCTAATACACACCAGACTATATAAGGCATTCATTATTCATATACTCTATATATTGGACAGGCAACCGGACGGCGAGTGGTAATCTAGGCCTTTGAGTGGTACAGAGTCCCCTGGTAGCGGCCAAAGTGACCCCAAATGGACAGGGGCGGCGATATGGGGGTGGGGCAAAATCGAATTTTTTTTGAAAAGGCAACCGGATAAAAATGCGGTAGCATTAAAGGAAATACCCTAATTATATAATAATTTTTTTTTGCCAGGCGAAATACTCGGGCCGTTCTTGCACTAGCGATTAAAAAAAAAAGTGAAAAGGCAACCGCTTCAAAATTAGTGAGCATACTTATTGACACCACCAAACGTTGGGAAAAAATTGCCATCCGATCCTAATGGGCAGTTTCGGAGAAACAACCCTTCAAAGTCGCCGAAAACCCCTTTTTTTCGAATGTTTCAACAAAAATTAAAAAAAAAATAAAATGAAAATTGTTCAAATCGGATGGCATTCGAAATTTATACTGTCCTAAGTACAAATAATGGTGTCGTTAAATATTTATTGAAAAGGATTTTCAACAATTTTTTGCAGCCATAAATTATTGGTATTTTCATGAGGTTTGGAGGGTGGCTAAATAGGGGTTAATTTAAGAGGCTACCTTCATTTTAAATCATATTTTTCAAATCGTTTTGAGTGAAACCTAAAGCTCTTAGAAATATAGAAAAAATTACATGTTATAATTAATCATATTTCATAATAATCTGTTATTCATAAAACATGTTTTAAGAAACTTTGCTCGATAGAAAAAAATTGCAAAGTAGCCTCTGAAAATAGTCTCCTTTCCAAATTTCTCAGTAGTACATGAAGTATTGTTTATTAAATTAAGTACAAATTTGTATCATCTATTACTAAAGTAAAATGTTAATTTAGATTTTCAATAAAGCTACTCCTTTATCTTAAATAAATTATTTTTGATTTGTCACTTAGGACGTTTGTTCCAAGCACCTTCCGTGCGCCTCTTCTCTTTTGTTTCTATTCAATGCGACAGAGAGAGATTCAGCGGAGAGACCAATCGATCACGTAGCGCTGGGTAGCGCTAGAGTATCGTATGCAGCTAGGCCACGCCCCTCAAACTATGATTTTATTTGAATGTATCGTCTTAATCGAAATCGGATGGCATTGATACACACCATTATTTGTACTTAGGACAGTATAAATTTCGAATGCCATCCGATTTGAACAATTTTTATTTTATTTTTTTTTAATTTTTGTTGAAACAATCGAAAAAAGGGGTTTTCGGCGACTTTGAAGGGTTGTTTCTCCGAAACTGCCCATCAGGATCGGATGGCAATTTTTTCCCAACGTTTGGTGGTGTCAATAAGTATGCTCACTAATTTTGAAGGTATACTTCACAGGTGGTCCCATGGTCATCAGGTCAGGATCTGATGATGGGATCCTGGAGAAATCGGGAACTCTTCAAATTTTAAGGCACACTTGAAGGGATTTGGGTGGTTTTTTTTAATTTTGTTTGAAAGGGTATACTTTCCAGGTGGTCCCATGGTCATCAGGTCAGGATCTGATGATGGGATCCTGGAGAAATCGGGAACTCTTCAAATTTTAAGGCACACTTGAAGCGATTTGGGTTTTTTTTGTTTTATAGTGACTTGTGCATTTGCTTTCAGAAAGCACACTTTTCAGTGCATCATTTTTGAAGTCAGTAAACATTATTTTCATATATAGAAGACTAATTTTGATTGATATCCCTGTACTATTTTGATATCACTTCTTATTGTACTTATTCAATATTATATAAGTGAAATAATCATTATTTTTTCAATTGGTTTTATTGAATAGGAAATATGGGTGGTAAAATAAAGGATTATTTTGCCCATGTTTTCTCTTTCATAATCTATCACAAAGTTTAACCACCCATATTTCCTATTCAATAAAACCCTTTCTAAAAATAACAGCTATTTCACTTAGATATATTGATTAAGTAACTATATGCTAAATTACAGTGACACAGGTGGATTATTTACAGAGAAATTGGGAAAAGTTTATCCCAGAAAAATTATGGATATAGGAATCTTAAGGGCACAATAACAACATAATTTGTGGCAAAAATGATTGCGTGACTCAATAAAAAAAATATCATCAGAAACTGATTTATAAACAAAATATATACTGGTGGTTACATATACAGACATAACAATAACAATAAGGTTGAAAAATATCTACTAAATAAGTTTAGTAATATTATTATTCATACATTATATAGATAGAACTATGACTATTTTACTAAAAATATTGTATAGTAGCATTAGTAGCAACCCACCCAGGCCTCACACATGTATACAAATTGTTTATTAAACATTCCACTAACCAAGTAAGTTTATTTGGACTCATTGCATACTCCCATATTGGATTACTGAGAAAGTAAGAATCAACACGTACCTGAATGTTCTACTGTAATGACATCATCTACTTGACTCTCCAACTCCACCATCTGATTGTCTGTTTCATATGTAACTACTTCTTGTACATCTGTAAATTATTTTATTTATTGCATTCATCTTACATCACCATTGACTACCAAGACATATTTTACATAAATAATAGTACAATGACCATACCTAAATTGTCACTAGTGATGTCCACATCTTCAGCTAGCATAAGCTCCTCTAGCTGAGCGTCTTCTTCATGTTTAATACTTTCTATTTTAACTATACATGGATTAACAGTATCATCTGAAAATTATTTTTGGTCTTCAGCATTTGATATATGTAAATATAATATGTACTCCAGCTAAGAGCAAGTAGCCTACTCACACTCTACAAATAAGATAGACAACACTATGTAACTTCAACAAATAGCCGGGCAAGTATGTAAGGTATGATGAAAATAAAAGATGCAAAATAGGTATGTTAAGTAAAAAATAATGTACGATTTTTATAATTTTACTAGCGGACCCGGCAGACGTTGTCCTGCCCAAACGTTGACTTGCCCGCACTACCCCTACCCCTACTCCTACCCCTACCCTACCTATAAAAAAATTTAGGGGTGGACCACCCTTAACATTTAGGGGGATGAAAAATAGATTTTGTCCGATTCTCAACCCTAACGGATATGCACACTAAAATTCACGAAAATCGGTCGAGCCGTTTCAGTGGAGTTCTATTACGTACACCGTAACACGAGAATTTTATATATAAGATTTCAAAGATTAAGCTATTTTAAGAAACTAATTTAAATATTTTTGTTTTCTATGCAGTAGTCATTCATCAAAGTTTTGGTACTGATGAAGACATTAAGCCAGCTGAATAGTTCAATACCTTTGGCATGTTGGTACAGAAAAAAATAAAGACGTTTAACAAACAAAAGTGTTGCCATTCTCAAATTTAGTTTTTCCTACAAAATCTACCAAAACCTACCACTCCCACATAAAACAACAAACAAACACATCTTTTCAGCAAAGTTGTAGTAATACAAAATATATACAAAGAATATTTTGAATGATAGTAATATTTTTTAGTATTTTATACTATTATCTTAGTAATAGTAATATATTTAATTTATGATAATGATTTAATTTCACTAACATTTTGTGGTACATGCTATGTAATTTTTTGTTATTGTTGAATTAATGTAAGTATAGTTGTGAATTTGTGATGTATAATTGTAAATGCAAATGAAGTTATAAGTAGGGTAAAATATTGTACGCCTTAATAGGCATCACATAGAGAACACTGTTTTGTGACACCATACTATTATTATTATTATACCATACTATGTGAAACAATAAATAAAATTTGAATTTGAAATAGGCTCCTGAAATACTATCCTACCATAAATAAATGTCTAAACATTCTTCCTATATAATAAACTAGATTTAGTTATATCTCGAAACAGTTTTGGATTCAGCATATATCTTAACTTTTACTTTACATCTCTTGGGATAAAAGGCGTGATGATAGATAGGTATTGTAAGTTTTAAAGGTAGCAGTTGGCACTCGACCACACAAACAATGCTAATTTTAGTTTGAGACAAAAAGAGCTGAAGTCTATAACGACAGTATTTCCATATCTCTTCTATACTAGAAAAGCATGTCTTCATAGAATAGAGTGCCTTGTTAAATAAAATACTTTTAATTTAACAAGTTTTTAGTATTTAAATAAAATTTATTCTATTTCAAAGGAACATAATAGCTTGACTTAATCATTAACCAAAGATGTACTTTGATTAATTTAATTTACTTATCAATAGTTTTTAAAATATGCATATTTTTGCGAAATGTCACACTGACCAAAATAATTGTAAGCAATGTACCAAGTTAATACCAAAGTTCTAGGTACAGTTATGTCATAATATAAATAGAGTATTAATATAAGCAGATTACACTGAATGTATCATTTACCATTAACCAGCCAGTTGACACGCTCACAGAGGCTTTGTTGTGAACTCTCCACCATACTCCTGAAGTTGTTTGCTTGTCTCAACTTTACTATGCAGACGTCACATATTAACTTTGTCTTCTCTGGATACTTGAACTGGAAAAAAGTTTTTCTTATATGTATTTGTGAAACTTATATCAACATGTATTTTTGTAAGAAATTAAACTATAACTCACCACAATATTAAAGGTGTCCTTAAACAGACGTTCATATATTTCTGGTTGTTCGTACCAATAGTATAGTTTAGTAACTTCCCTGTGGTCACCTTGTCCAAGACAACAACAACATTCACCATATTGTAACTCCTCAGTGTTGGACATCATTACAAGATAATGTTGGGCTCCAAGAATATCAAAATAAAGTAGGTAGGTATCTTTATTGTTTTCAATACATTATACTTAACTGAAATAAAACTTACAAAATTACAAAGCGAGCAGAAACACTGGGAGGACTTTCCAATCAAAGCATTTACTAATCAACTTACGACCACCTTATCCTCTCAATCACCTTCTTAAAACATCATAATAAAGATGGCAAATTGCGGAATTGGTTAGTTTTTAAGATAATTAATATTGAAATAACCACTATCTTCTGGTTATCGGACTCAGTCTCCGCAACTCGACGTCTTAGCGCCTATTTTGCGTGAGGAACCACTATCTTATATAGAGATATATCGCAAATTGTGTTAATGCTCCTACTCCCAACTCTCCTTAGTGAAGACGGCGGTAAATGTTTAGATTATCTAATCCTGAGTTTTTCGCGTTTTTCGAACTTTATTAAATTGCTGCACTGTTTTATTGCATACTTTAACTATTTTCAAGTCTCGGTAAGGTATAAGTTTTTTGCAGGTTGCAGGTTTTTGCAAAATTAAGGTTATAGTGGAGGAAAAGGAGCACTAAGAAAAAAAAACCTATTTTTTAACCGTTTTTATACGGACCAGTGTCTTGTTAGACGAAGCTCGAAAAATCAAAAATATTTTTCATGATTTTGAAATAAGACTTTTTTTTACTCCATATAACACCCATTTTTTATGATGCCACAAGATGAAAGGCGTCACAAGGAGCAACTTTCGTCCAGGACACCAATCCCGGAAAAGTCTTCAGACTCGTTCGAATTTTTTTACTCTGTAAAAAGGTTAGCGAGGAGCGCAGCGACGAGCGTGGTTCGTATGGTGTAAAAACAGGCGAGGCGAGCGAGCGCAGCGAGCGGTGCCGCGGCACCGGCCGCCGAAGCGCTGGAAACCTTAATATTTTAATTTTAAACACGAAAATCTCAAATTCTGATTTTTAGGTTAAGTTTTTCAATGTCAATTTTCTAAAATTTTTTTATAAACTAGGGAACACCGGCGAAAAGTGGTACCTTACCGAGACTTCAAAATTGTTGAAAGTACATATGTAATAAAACAGTGTAGCAATTTAATAAAGTCGTCAAAACACGAAAAGCTCAGGATTAGATAATCTGAACCTTTACCAAGACGGCAAGTTACAGAAAACCATAATTTGTGATAAAATCGATATTGAAAAACATAACCTCAAAGCCACAAATATATATCTTAGGGTGTTAACCACTAGGCACGTCCCTGAACTATTTAAGTACTACAATAGTGTAGAATATTCTATGTTTATATCAACGTGTTACTAGATATTGTAATTTTATTATTAACACAATAGGCTACTTGTTATGTTAAAGGTAACTCACTGTTGCTTACCTTTAGTTACACAGGTTCTACAATACTACGATTTAATATATTTGACTTATTTTAATATATTTGATTTTACTTATAAGTTTTAATAATGATGCCTTCATTATTCATTATTATAACTTATAAATAAGTTACTCTATGAATGACTTATAAGTATGTATGTATTCTATTCTATTTTTTTTTTCAAAATGGCTCCATCAGGGTCTTGATGATTCCGCCAATGTCAAGTATTATAGACGTCACAGTAACAATAAGCCGATAATCGGTAGGTAGAATGCTCCCGCCGGCCGCGATATGTCCTATTAATCACTGACTAATCACAACCATCACAGCACGGACGGGATTAAACTGGATTCCCCAACACGTCTTCGCGGCGCGTGCGCTTTCCACCAAGGCGTGTCGTGGAATCCTTATAAGTATGTATTAAAATATGATTGTCCACCCGGCTTTTTAATTTTAATCACTTATCTATCACCAAGGAATATAAGTAGGTACTCTCTCTTATATCACAATCACATCACAGAGCAAGTAAAAGAAGTAACTGAGTACGTACAGCCACAGAGTAGAGAGCAAGGAATATACTACGTAGAGAGTATAATGACTGGACCGACAAACAAGTGTCTACCATAGATTTGACTGAAAATTTGAATGTATGAATATATTTTCACTTCCCCAGCACGAAAAAAATGCTCTATTGGTGCGAAAAAACTAATTCTTCGAAATACTTCGAATTTCGGTAAATTGTACTACTTATTGCCTTTTTAAGGACGTACTATTTAAAATAAATTAATAATGTCAAGCAGTGCAGTTTCCGAACGCATCAAAATAAAAAAATAAACTTAAACGAAATGGCGGGGATCAATTTTTCATTTTCAGCGTTTGGCATTTCAAACTATTCGTTTGGTATTGGTAGGTATTGTATTGATTGTTTACATTGTCTTTGTGTGGCGAATTTTATTTTTGTAATTAGGATTTTTACTCTACCATAGGGTTGGTCTATCCATATCAGCACAAATAAGTAAACGTTTCTTGTGACATCATGAGAGGGGAAATATCAAACTCTTTTGAATTTTATTACACGCTCCAGCTTGTTCCGCTAGGCTAGCAGCGACTGTGGTAGGGATGGGTCAACTCGACTTACCAACTCGAGTTTCGCTTAGCTTGAGTTAATTCTGCCTAACTCGGGTTTGGGCTGGCGGTACATGAACATGAACGATCGCACTTTGTGTCCCGCCATACGAATGTCACCAACGATCGCATACGCAAATACGAACTAAAAATACCATGAGTACTAAGCCTATGGAGGGGCCATAGCCGGGCTCCCCCTTTCGCCAATTTTTTCCTCTTTGACCAGTTAAACTGACCAGCAGTAATAAGTTAGGTACCTTAGATTTCGTTGGTATCGTTTTGTGTCGCGAGACAAAGCTCTAGTAAAATAGTTAATTGTGATGTTTTAAATGGGAAAGGCGATCTAGGACGTCAAACTTTTGGGAACATAGTGTTTCCAATCATTAATTATAATTATAATGTTTGTATTTTAACATAATCATCATATAACGTAAAATCCGTTGCGACAATAAAACGACAGAAAAATATAGTGGTGCAGGGGCTAGTACTAGGCGTTTAAAAAAGTGGCCGAAAAAATTGTTCGGTGATTTACACGCTAAACGTCTCCTTTGGTATATACTCAAAGAAAAATACACATCAACTTAACATCCAAATTTTACCGATTTGGTCGTATTTGAGCTCATTCGACGGAGCTAACGATGATAGCTCCCAATTTTGAGCGTTATCTCCTCAATAGTTTTTAAATAAACAATAAAAACTATCTCGTCCGGAGCTATATCAAACTAAATGCTCTGTGCTAAAGTGCATCGATTTTCGTGTCTTTGTTAACAAATAGCACTTCGCACTTACCTAAATCAAGCCTTTCCGCATTGATTACACATTATATCTGTTGTAGGGGCGTCGGTGGTCGAGTGGGTAAAACGTCGGTTGTGAAGTCGCGGTTTCGATCCCCACATTCGACAAAGTACTAATTGGTTTTATATAATAAAAAATCTATGTAGGTACATTACTGACAAACCGTACAGAGGCTTTTCCGGGGCCGGCGTTTTTTTTTATATCTGTTGTATGAAAACATTTGTGCATAAGCTGTCAAACCGGTTCGCCGAAATATGATTTCTACGATTCTACGTTATGTCATGGCGTCCGACGCATGCGTTCCGGTTAATTCCGCCCGCGCTATCATAGTTGTGATTAGTCTGTGATTAATAAGACACACCTATCACAGTCGGCGGGATCATCTTAGTGCGAACCCTTCACTAAACCTGAAAATTGTATATTTCTCTTATGTCCGTAGTGTTATAGATTACGCCTCCTCTATAGATCACCTCAATACATTGTGTATAAGGCAAGAGTGGAAAGTGTACAGAAAATTTTCGTCAAAAGCTTAAAATACAAACTGACCTTAGAAGAGAGACGTTTGGTGACGGATATGATCATCTAAATTGTCCATCGCTTATTAAAGCATTAGGAATCAAAATACCTACACGCCGTCCCCAACGAGTGAAGCCCTCACTATTTAATGAACAGATCCAGGGTACTAATTACATTAATAACTCAGTTCTTTTTAGGCTTCCAAAGATATACAATAAATTGTTCGATGACAGCTAGACAGCGATCTCTTCTGCTGCTCTAAGCAGGTATTTAAAAATAAAAAGTGTAATACAACCCCCCCAAACACATATTTAATAAGTACCTATTAATTTGTATAGCTGTAAGTTTTATTTATGAAAGAAACAATAAGGCATGCATGGCTTTTTGGCTCACAAGGACCGCACGCCCCTGAATGTAACGATATGTCTATTAGGGTAGGTAGGTACGTATTTATTTACATGGAATAAAACAGGATAATTGAGTAAAATCAACATTTATTAGAGTTTTAAAGATAATTTACAATTACACTCTGTCGGTTTAGGTAGTTGAATAGAATTATGGAACGGTCAAACAGAAACAAAACTACCTATGACACCTACCTACCTATGACACCTACCTACCTATGACACCTACCTACCTATGACACCTACCTACCTATGACACCTACCTACCTATGACACCTACCTACCTATGACACCTACCTACCTATGACACCTACCTACCTATGACACCTACCTACCTATGACACCTACCTACCTATGACACCTACCTACCTATGACACCTACCTACCTATGACACCTACCTACCTATGACACCTACCTACCTATGACACCTACCTACCTATGACACCTACCTACCTATGACACCTACCTACCTATGACACCTACCTACCTATGACACCTACCTACCTATGACACCTACCTACCTATGACACCTACCTACCTATGACACCTACCTACCTATGACACCTACCTACCTATGACACCTACCTACCTATGACACCTACCTACCTATGACACCTACCTACCTATGACACCTACCTACCTATGACACCTACCTACCTATGACACCTACCTACCTATGACACCTACCTACCTATGACACCTACCTACCTATGACACCTACCTACCTATGACACCTACCTACCTATGACACCTACCTACCTATGACACCTACCTACCTATGACACCTACCTACCTATGACACCTACCTACCTATGACACCTACCTACCTATGACACCTACCTACCTATGACACCTACCTACCTATGACACCTACCTACCTATGACACCTACCTACCTATGACACCTACCTACCATAAAAGTAAAACTACTAGTCATAGTTTACAATTTACATATTTACATTACATAAAACAATTATTTTCTTTGCAGGGCTTCATCAAAAAAGAAAGGCTCATACTCAGAATTTCTCAACAAACACTCATCAAATGTATGAGATCATTTTCATCGATCCGATGACGGCCAAACCGCTAAGTGCCAGATATGTTTAAAAAAACTAAAAACTACCGGTGGGTCTACTACCGGCTTGCACACACATTTACGAACTGTGCGCTTAACCATTACTGCAGTTGGACCTCCTTCATCAGAGAGTACTCCAAGCACATCAACAACACAAGAGCAGACGACAAAGCTCAAGAAACGGAGACTAATGACTGAATACTTCAGGTCTTCAGAATCAATGGAAGCTGTTGTTTCTCGAATGACCGCTTTAAATGGTGCAAGTTTCAGATTATTTTCTGAATGTCAAGATCTCCAGAATCTCTTCAAAAAAAGTGGATACGATTTACCTAAAACGCCAAATACTATTGCGAAAATGGTTCTTGAACATGCCGAACAAGTCAAATGTGAAACAGTGAAATCCATAACGCTCATGAAGGAAAATGGAGAAAGATTTTCATCGACTGAACATAAACCTTCATTGCGGAGGTATTGAATTCAATAATCTTGGACTCGTCAAAAAAACGGGATCCTTGCTAGCTACAGCAGGTCTGTCTATACTGCGCAAGCACCTTGCCAGGTTCAATATCGTCCTTGAGGAAGTTATTATTAGTCATACAACCGATGGCGCCAGTGTTATGAAAAAAAATGGGTTTAGGTATACCTACATCCCCGCCCATCATCAACTCTGTCTCGCCCACGGTGTTCAGCTCGCTGTCATGGATACCTTACTTCTTCTTTTATTATGACTTCACCAATGTTAATCAGTGATTTGCCAATGTCACCTATATAATTTATAGTGTATAATTATGCCGATTAATCGGTACTTAAGATAATCCCGCCAACCGTGATATGACCTATTAATCACCGACTAATCACAACTATCACAACGCGGACGGGATTAATTCACCATCATGTCGCGGCGGTTGATAGTGATTCGTCAACGAGTGTGATGACTCGGTTGGCTTCGACCCTCAAGAGTACGCACAGCTGATCCAGGACTATACAAAGAGGTGATTGACAAAGTAGGTACGATGTCTGGTAAGATTGATCAGAAAATCACCTGTTCAAGCCGATGCTCTGAGAGCTTACGTCAGTAGAGTAGTTGCAGTTAGGTTGTCGAACAAGATGGTCGAGCATGAAAGATATGATAGGATCGTTCTTAAACATAAAGGACTGCATCTTCAAACTTCTTATTGACATTAAGTCAGATATATCCTTCACAGATGTGGAAATTCAAACATTAATCGATATCCATCGCAGTTTAGAAGAGGTAAAAATTACTGTACTATCTATTTGCCGACGCGATGCCAAATGTTTTGTATACAGTGGTATCAGCAGAAACAGCATTAAGATTTATGCTGAATAAACTTGACCAGCAAAACACATATCTGACTTCAAGTCTCGCTGTAAACTTGCCAAGTCAAATAAAAGTGAGGAAATATGTAATATTACTGTAAGCATGTTAAAACGCCTCAGATATAAAGAAAACCCTACTAGCACTCTCGGCGTCACAGAATGAGAGACTGAAGCGACGACAGCTGTTTTATTATCTTCCTAATATGATGAACTCGCTACGAGTAAGCTGACCCTGCAACAAGAATTTGAGAAGGAAAAATGAAAGTTATTCATTGTTTTCCTACAATATCCTTTTAAATATGTCATCTCATCAACAATAGTTGACCTTGCTGCTAGAAGATGCCGAGATTCATATAATTGATTTGCAGTGTCAAATTTTTTCTCCGTACTGAAAAAGATGAATTTAGGTAAGTTACCTATACACTAGACAAATATGATGTGGTGACAGGCCAATGGTTAGAGCATTGGATTTGAAACAAAATGCCTTAGCTTTAGTTGCTTAAATTGCTTGTAACGTAATAGGGCCCCTGGGATACCCTAGAGGTCACAAGAATCTCGGTTCAGTAATTTCTGAGGAAACAGTGCCTGCCTAGTTAATGTTACATGCTTGAAGGGTGTATAAATGCTGCGGCCACACTCCTCAATAATAAACTTAGAATGCTCTTACGTAAGGGTTTTTATGTTTAAAAAATTTGCCCGTGACAGCTTGGGGGGGGGGGATGTGACTAAATGTCTACATTGTAACACTTAGTGTCTCTAGCTACACCTCAAAGTATGAAGACTATGACATTGTGTGTGCGAAGGCTGGTTTCATACTCACTAGCTTAGATAATGCCTCAATATTGTCTTGTCTAAAGGCGGAAGTATGGTGGCACTGTTAATATCTAGATATGCCTTGTTAGGAAGCGCTGGCATAACGAGATCTTCATCTTTGTTACGGCCAAAACCGTGCTGTGTGGACTGTATTTAGGTTATGACGTTAATACCACTGACTGCTCAGATATACGCCGTAGGAATGTGATTAAGCGATGATTAACCTAACACCAGCTCCTGACTCGCAACTATCAAGCAAATAGGACTCACCTGAAATCTTTCCCGTCGATTATCAGTAATTCCCCTTGTAGGCGCGAAGTGTATGATGATGCGTGAATGATATGCGGTGATATGCGCGGCTGACGCTGGGGTCAGAACGAGGTGCGTAGCGAGCTCGACTCGTCACTCCACGTAATGATAACACTATCAAAAATCATGCGGAGCTCCGCCCACCAAATATGCGGGCGCGGGGGGGCCGGTACTCGAAAGATAGCGAGCCTACCCACAAGACAATCGCGACAACAGAAGCTTGGCGCGACCATGCCCCCCACCTTGAGAAGTCGTAGACTTCCTAAAATGAGAGGAAAGGGGTCTAGGAATGTGGAAATAAATTATATTAATGAAATACAGTATATATACATATAGCTACAAATAAATAATGCGGAAATCAAGATAACACTCAATCCATAAAAAACGCGACACACAACACAGGCACAAATTTTATACACAAATGCCAAACAACACACAAAAATATTAGCAATAATCATCATACTACCAATGATCTGTGATAATGATTATGTATAAAAGTTACTGTGATGGCAAAGGACAAATTTTTACCACCGGTCTAACGAAAGAGCCTGATCGAGTACGAACCGTTACCACCCTGACCGTACCATCGGCTCCCGGATGCACTTCTTTTATAATACCTAATGGCCATTGCAATGGAGGGGTGTTCTCATTTTTTAGGATAACAAGCATACCCTTATCCACGGGAGACACGTGAGACTTCCATTTCTGACGACTCTGCAAAGACGAAATGTATTCGCGACGCCAACGAGACCAGTAGCTAGATATTATTTTTTCTAAGATATTTTTTACGAGAAATAAGATTTGGGGACTGCTGCAATGAATTGACTGAATTGAATCCGGAGGTAGTTAAAGGTCCGTATGTCAAAAAATGAGCGGGAGTCAGAGCCTCCGGTTCGGCCGGGTCTGAAGTGAGTGCAGTGAGCGGACGCGAATTAAGCACGCATTCTATCTGTGTGAGCACGGTCAGAAGTTCCTCGTACGTGAGGAGGATATTTCCGACAGTACGTTTTAGATGAGTTTTTATGCTTTTTATATTAGACTCCCACGCGCCGCCGACATGCGGAGCACTAGGTGGATTTAAGATCCAATTTACACCTCGATCAGAAGTAACGGTCGCGAAAGATTTAAGATATTCCTTTGATTTTATGAATTTTTGTAGATCACTAAGATACGACTTAGCTCCGACAAAATTAGTGCCGTTGTCTGAGTACAACGACTCACAATCACCGCGACGGGAAATAAAGCGACGAAAAGCCTTTAAGTATGCTTCGGTAGTCAAGTCTACGGCGACCTCAATATGCACTGCCCGCGTGACCAAGCAAGTAAACAGACATATATAGGCCTTTTCCTGGCGGGAACCTCGATATCGACTTATAACTATTGGTATAGGTCCGGCATAATCAACACCAGTTATCCGAAATGGCTTAGCTTCATTGACGCGGTACTTAGGCAAATTAGCCATAAAGGGAGCCTCAATACGAGGATTAGCTCGGAAACATTTAAAACACGCTCTAAATCGCTTTCTGACAGCGTTTCGTCCTGATATAATCCAATAATGCTGTCTAAGTACTGATAAAAGTAATTCAGGTCCGGCGTGTAGGTATTTTTGATGGAAACAATCTATAATGAGGTCAACTATATGATCGTGTTTCGGGAGTAATAAAGGATGTCGAGCAGAAAACGTCCCTACAGCATTATCAATTCTGCCTCCTACCCGTACTAGGCCGTCATGGATGAATGGCGACAGAGAGCGCAAACTATTTGCCGGCTGCAATTTTCTGTTTAAGTTGTCAATTGAATTATCAAAATGAACCCTTTGCAAGTCTTTGATAACACGTTCCTCGGCAAGTTTCAACTGAGAATAATTTATACTTGTACTGCGAGGTATCTGTTTTATAAACATTAATATATATGTGACAACACGTAGAAATTTAGACCAGGACGAGAATCTCACCGCCAAATCGTACAAAAATGGTTTATCATTATTGTTATTCAAAGAAACGAACGTCTTTTCCGACCCGATTTTTTGCATCCACAAAGGATGTTCCACCATCTGGGCGGGTGAGAGACCGCGAGACAGACAATCAGCATTTGCCTTTAATATGATAAAAATGTGAAGCAGGGAGATTTTGTTGAATTTCAGTTATACGGTGTGCAATGAAAGTAGCAAACCTATGTGGAGACGAATGTGTCCAGTGCAGCGCTACTGACGAGTCTGTAAACGCGTATATCTCATGTACCTTATGTCGTAATGAAATAGAATCAACTGTGAACTTAATTAGTTTTGTTACAACTTAAGTTACAACTTTCAGCGGCGCGACCTTACTTTTAGCGTAAATCAAATTCACAATATTTTTTGATCTCGGAACTAACACGCATAAATATACCGCAGCTCCATACGCGAGTTCACTAGCGTCCGAAAACCCCAATATAACCAATTTATCATCGCAGGAATTAATAGGAATTTTACAAATGATCGAGTTCATTCTGAAACCTTTCCCAAGAATTACATATAAATTCCGGAGGGCGAACGTCCCAATCAATTTTTGCCAACCACAGAGATCTAATTAATAATTTAGCATATAAAATGACGGGGGCACAAAATCCATTTATATCCCATAATCTAGCTATCGTAGAAAGCATATTACGTTTAGAACATACTAGCGGAGCCGATTTAACCACAACAAAAAATTCATCTGTAATATGATCCCAAATTAACCCCAACAATTTTAGATTTTCATGTTTGTCGAATTCAAAGGTAGCCGACATTCGGTGCGTGTCGGGAATGGAGGAGTGTACCTCGGGCGAATTAGAAATAAATTTTACTAGATCAAACCCACCAACTTTAAACAAACTAATCAATTCCCTAGACAATGCTTCTGCCTCTCCAACACACATAACCGAAGTAGCCACATCGTCCATGTATATATCTCTCCTAGCCACTTCAGCTGCGTGAGGGAACCTGCCACATTCATTATCAGCCAGTTCCCTTATTGTTCGCATTGCAAGATAAGGACTACAGGTCAGACCAAAACAGACTCGATTAAATTCATAAACCTTGACCTCGTTCTCACCTCTAAACTTGTACAAAATACGTAGGTATTTACGATCTTCCGGTCTAGTTAAAATTTGTAAAAACATTTGTTTTATGTCTGAAGTTATAGCTATAGGGAACAAACGAAAACCCAATATAATCTCACACAAGTCTTTCTGTAAGTTAGGCCCGGCATATAATGTATCATTTAACGACACTCCAGACGAGGTCGATGCACTTGCGTCCATAACTATACGTAATTTGGTGGTACTTTTATCTTCCCTACTAACACCGTGATGGGGAATAAAATATGACAATTGATGTACCTCCTCCCGTGGTACCAAGCGAATATATCCATTTTGTAAATATTCTGACATTATGTTATCGTACTGCGCGTGAAGCAACGAATTTTGCTTCAATTTTCTTTCGAGCGAGTTATACCTACGCGTGGCGTTTGACAGTGAATCACCTAGAAGACTCGGAGAACATTTAAAAGGCAATGCGGTTTGATATCTCCCACTCTTATAACGAAAAATGTTTTTTGTATAAATCTCTTCACAAAGAGAATCTTCGGGAGCTATAATTTTTCCAATAGGTGGCTCTTCAATCGTCCAAAACTTTGTCAACATTGAGTCAATCGAATCCTCTAAGGAAGGAGTGAGAAATATCTGAAGGGTGATAGCAAGCGAGCGGAACATTACCTACCACTAAATAACCAAACGCAGTCTCGATCGCGTCAGGTAGACCGCCCGGTCCTACAATTTTATTATTTCTCAATATTTCCACAAATGCCTCTGCACCCAATAACAAATCAATCTTACCTGGTTTATGAAATTCGCTATCCGCTAAAACCAATCCGTCCAGATAAGAAAGCGCCTCAGTATTCACACAAGTCTCCGGCAATTCACTCGAAATTTTACTTATAACAAGCGGGGAAATATCAATTGAAAAGCACTTATCATATCGCGAAAATAAAGTCAAACTTGTACGTCCCAAAACCGTCTGTCTCGAGTCGCCAATGCCGGTTACAGAGGTTCGTTCCCGGTCGCGGTAAATATTTAAATTTAATGTCTTACAGAGACTGCTTGAAACAAAATGATTCTGTGACCCAATATCCACTAGGATTCGTATTGTTTCCATCGCGCGTTTTCCATTTGAAACGTCTACTAAGGCGGTCGCTAACAGTACGGTGCTTCTAGGTGGAGCGGTAAACAAGCGCGTATGTGTAACAGCACTACAGAGCGCGACTGAATTTTCACGCGGGAAGGGAGGTGCGTCGGCGCTCGATGCGTGAACTGTTTCAGCGAGAGGCGGGAGGGGGGCGTCCACTGCGCGCGGGCATAAACCGGTTCTAGTGTTTTTTACAGCATTGTCGAACCTATTTTCGTACATTAAATTACCATCGTCTAAATGTAACATGGAATGATGCGGCCTTCCACAACGTTTACAGAGTGAGGAAGATCTGCACATAGAAACACTATGCCGGGGGCTTAAACAATTAATGCAAGCCCTCTTGTCTTTTACAAATTCAAATCTGTCGCGAGCGGACATATTACCAAACGCGGGACAAGTATACAAATGGAAATGATGATTGGAATTACAAACAATACACTTTCGATCAGAGTGATTGCGATTCTCGTTTCTGTCATTAACAAGAAATGCGCGGGAATATTTTTGTGACGGGGCGACGTCTTTTGAATATAACTTGTTAGCCGCTGTTCTAAAAGCTATCTTACTCTGTTCTCGTAGAAATTCGAGAAACCCCTTAAAGTTTGGAATATCTTCCTTGCGAACACTCATTTCAAACTGTACGGCAGTGTCCTCATCTAGCCTTCGCAAACCGAGATGCACAAAAACAAAATCCAGCAAATCGTCGATTTTTAATTGCTTCAAAGCCGCGACTGCGGTGGAGTACCCGTCCACAAATTCCTCTAACTGAACTGCGGTAGGTGATTTTTTTTTTTTTAAATTTAACAACTTATCCAAATACGCGGTTGCGATTGCCCTTTTATCCTGGTATTTCGTTATCAAGGTCTCGTATATTAATTTATAATTGTTGGCAGTGGGGTTTATACCTAACCAGATATTTTCTGCCTTCCCCTTTAGTTTTGACACTAAATAGCGTACACGTAAAGTGTCGTCCAATGATTTATTCTGATGTACCATCGTATTAAAAGCTTCTATGAACATGGGGAATTTTTCGTATTCGCCACAAAATTCAGGGATCGACAGTCTCTCTAACTTTATGAACGAAGCTTGCGGAGATCTCAAATTCGATTCAGTAGTATTTGATTCCTGCTGAGTTTCCTGATCTACAAGGGAATCATATGCAGCGGAAATGTTATTTAGAATATCCTCGAATGACCATAAACTCTCATAGTCGCCCGAGTGCTCTGGATTCTGTTTAATATTGCACAAATTTATGTCCTCGATGATCTTCATAAATTCCGGTCTGAGACCTTCTAATTTAGGAGCAGTTGCCATGAATTGTTTGTAACCTTTGCCCCTAGTTGTGGTGGGAATGCTGTCGTACACCATTTGTACGCGTTTAAAGTACGCATTGCGTTTATTAATTAAAAACGATAGATCTCGATCCATATCGGATGGAGAAGCCGATGATGCGTAGGTTTCGCCATTTCGTAACAATTCTTCCCCTCTAAAACAAGCGGGTATGCGCGTATTGATGAAAAAGTGATGCGGTTTTGCAATGTATAAAGCCGTTATGCAGAGTACGGTACTTTTGAAATTCAATTAATATGCGCGGTAATTATAGATTAAGTATCATTCTATTTTATAAGAAATACATACATACAATTACATGTATAATATATATGGGATGCGGAATAGTACAATTTATGTAATATGGGTGCGGGAGGACAATATATCCAAACACTCAGTGGATTCAAATTATGGGATCCAGACCCACAATCGGTGCTGGAATCCGTCTCGAAGTGACCAAATGTTACGGCCAAAACCGTGCTGTGTGGACTGTATTTAGGTTATGACGTTAATACCACTGACTGCTCAGATATACGCCGTAGGAATGTGATTAAGCGATGATTAACCTAACACCAGCTCCTGACTCGCAACTATCAAGCAAATAGGACTCACCTGAAATCTTTCCCGTCGATTATCAGTAATTCCCCTTGTAGGCGCGAAGTGTATGATGATGCGTGAATGATATGCGGTGATATGCGCGGCTGACGCTGGGGTCAGAACGAGGTGCGTAGCGAGCTCGACTCGTCACTCCACGTAATGATAACACTATCAAAAATCATGCGGAGCTCCGCCCACCAAATATGCGGGCGCGGGGGGGCCGGTACTCGAAAGATAGCGAGCCTACCCACAAGACAATCGCGATAACAGAAGCTTGGCGCGACCAATCTTCTAAATATTCAGGACGTTCAAAATTAAAATTTCTATTGTATACTTCCAATTTGAAAGAGAAACAAATGATTTATTTCAATGGATGCAAGCGATTCTAACCTAAAGACCGTTCACTCGCAATTTAGGGTTTTTAAATTAATCCTTTTGTTTGGCTATCGTTTAACACTTGTGATTCATGAACCTAAAATAAATTAATATACACATTCTAAACAGCTTGAATGACTTGATGCATACCTTTCAATTAAGTCTGCCTTTTTACCTCGTAAAGAGGCACCTCGTTTCTTCAATTCTGCTCTCAAATCGTTGACTCGCCAAAGAAATTAAAAATTAACATAAAACGAAAATATTAAAAAATAATATATGCAACGCTGTGATGACAAGGACCGAGCTACGACAGCGCCACCTACAATGGACAACATTTCATTTTTTTAATCACCCATTTTTATTACTTTAATTAAAAATATATTAAAAAATAAGTTACACGTATTTTTGTATTTTATTTTTGGTTGAGTTTTTATATTTTTAATTTAATTATGAATTTTTATAAATTCTGAGGACTTATAAACTAAAAACCTTAGCTAGGACTAAAATTAAGAAATATAAACTGTCACCCAAAGAAAGTGACTGATAGTGTCAGTCAAGCCACAGAGTAAACGTTATAGAAATGCAAAGAGTATAATATACCGTGTTCCAAATAGGTGTTGCCGTAGCCGGAACTCAAATCGCCCACAACATTATTCATAATGTATATAATAATACTAGCTTTTGTCCGCGGTTTCACTCGTAAATATATTTCCTGTAATAGCCTATTCGAAACTAGCAAAACTTCCAAAAAATATTATATAAAAGAAGTATTTTTATAATATTATTTAAAGAATAATTATTAATTTAGCTTCAAATGGAATAAAAATGGGTAAAATTAATAGAAGGCAACACCTGAGTTCAATTCTATTTCTATTTTTTTTCAAAATGGCTCCATCAGGGTCTTGATGATTCCGCCAATGTCAAGTATTATAGACGTCACAGTAACAATAAGCCGATAATCGGTAGGTAGAATGCTCCCGCCGGCCGTGATATGTCCTATTAATCACTGACTAATCACAACCATCACAGCACGGACGGGATTAAACTGGATTCCCCAACACGTCTTCGCGGCGCGTGCGCTTTCCACCAAGGCGTGTCGTGGAATCCTGAGTTCAATAACTAACAACTCTGCCAACAGACATTAGTATTTTTAAATTAGAGGGTTAGCACAGATTAGGGCACCTATTAATCCTCATTTTTCAATATTTCAGTATTTTTAAAATAACTCGAAAATTAAAGGATATAAAAATAAAAAAAAATGAAAAATAAGCTTTCTAGCATGTAATCTCCAAACGGTTTTCGAATTTTGGTACCTTACGAAAAATGAAATGTTGTCCATTAGCTTTCACCGGCCAACCCCATTGGCACATGTCACAAGAAAGTGGTTTTTTTAGTGTGAGTACGCAAATGCGCCTTTAGATTTCCTTTTGTTGCTGATTTGAATTGGCACATGTCACAAGAAAATGGTTTTTCTCCAGTGTGAGTACGCAAATGCAACTGTAGATGTCCTTTTGTTTTTGATTTGAATTTGCACATGTCACAAGAATATGGTTTTTCTCCAGTATGAGTACGTAAATGCACCTTCAGACTACTTTTATGTGCAGTTTTGAATTGGCACTTGTCACAGGAAAATGGTTTTTCTCCAGTGTGAGTAAGCAAATGCCTCTTTAGATGATGTATTAGTGCGCTTTTGAATTGGCACATGTCACAAGAAAATGGTTTTTCCCCAGTGTGAGTACGCAAATGCACCTTTAGATGTTCCTTACCGGCTGTTTTGAATTGGCACATGTCACAAGAAAATGGTTTTTCCCCAGTGTGAATACGCAAATGACCCTTCAGACTGCTTTTATGTGCAGTTTTGAATTGGCACATGTCACAAGAAAATAGTTTTTCTCCAGTGTGAGTACGTAAATGCACCTTTAGATGGTCCTTACTGGCTGTTTTGTATTGACATAATAATATGTCACAAGAAAATGGTTTTTCCCCAGTGTGAGTACGCAAATGCACCTTGAGACAATTTTTTCTAGCTGTTTTGTATTGACATATGTCACAAAAAAATTGTTTTTCTACCGTGTGAGTACGAAAACACTTCTTTAGATGTCCTTTTTTTGCAGTTTTATACGGACGAAAGTCATAAACAAATTGTTTTTCTTTAACGTGACTATACAAAGGTGCTACTAAATGTTTGTATTGACAATCACTGTCATACGAAAGTAATTGTTCGACGGTGGGACTGCGGGTGAGCAATACTTTTAAAGTCTTCATCTTGTGTCGTGTGATATCTAACTTGTGAGATGATGAAGTTGAGGTACCTGAAAATTAATTAATATTACTAATATTATAAAAGGTTAAGTTTTATTCATCAAGTGTAGTTTGGTTGAAATAAGGGAAAAAGCTTTTACTTAGAGCTAAGATTTTAAATGAGTGTGTCATACGTCTGTATTTAGGTTGTGGCGACATTGTATGGTGACACGATACATTAAGAAGGTAATGTCAAGGGACGTCTGACAGAGACATGTACGATAGAGACATGTTATTTTAATTTAGTTAAACACGAGGTTTAATATTATGTTTATTGAAATACACCAATACAAGTGAATTTACGTGTGGTTTAATTGTTATAAATATAGGCGTAACATACGCCTATATAAATGGTGACCCCGAACGAAAAGTCTGCTTATGGAATTCTACCAAGGTTTTACAGATTGTAACAGCCACGTTTTCATCAGACTTATACATAATGTTCCTACCAGCGTGAGTCCATACAGTTATTTATGAGGCTACAGTATCGCTTACTTCAAAAAACTACTACATTATCTTCCTAAGAAAAGAAAAACTGTTCAACCCTGCTACTACGCTTACGGTCTGGGATATTTAGAAGATATAAGGAAGATATTTCAACTTTTTTTTTCATTATTTCTAATATTAGTTTAGTAGTTAAAATTTTTAATTTAGATTTTTTATTTTTTATATGTACAATTTAATGTCTATTTTTTGTAAATATTATTACTCATTTCTTTTGTGTCGTGTCGCTTTACAACTGCGCCACGTTTGACCACAAATTTTAATTATAATTAATTACGTTATTTCAAACACGCTCATTCACTTAATACCATACGTACTGCTTACTCTTTAGCATGGCAAACGCAGACGAGCGCCTTAAATTACTTGAAGATTAAAACTTGAGTTTACAACAACAACTTCAACTACTACTGTCTAATACCGCGCCACTTTTGGAACAAAATGCCAACCTACAGCGACAACTCGATCAGCTATTGAATTCTACAGCTCCCTTAGAAGAGCAAAATAGTAAGCTTCAACAACAGTTACCTCCATTCTGGTTCGACCGACCAACAACTTGGTTCGCTCAAGTGGAAACACAATTTCGTTTAGCTGGAATAACGGTAAACGAAACTAAATTTGATCACGTAGTGTCACAGTTGGACACTAGAGTGATTGCCGAAGTTGAGGACATAGTTACCAATCCTCCTTCCAAAAATAAATACGATTATCTCAAATCTGCATTAATTCATCGCTTCTCTTTTTCCGAGGAACAACGTGTCCGCCAGCTGTTGAACGATGAGGAACTCGGGGATATGAAACCTTCCCAATTCCTCCGCCACCTGTTATCACTCGCAGGTACTACACTCCCAGTTGATTCCTTCATTTTACGTCAACTTTTCTTACGTCGTCTTCCGTCGCATCTACAGGCTATCTTAGCAGCACAAAAAGGTTCTCTTAATGATATTGCGGAACTTGCCGACAAAATTTTAGAAGTTGCACCTACCACTGCTGCACTTCCTCAACATTCAGCTGTCCATGCTGCGTCTACTTCGCATACTTCACTTGCTGAGGCCGATCCACTTGGACTTTGTGCCATGAAAAAACAGCTTGAAGAGTTGACTCGCATTGTAACATCTCTCACAAAATTTCAACATACTGGAAATGTGAGCCCAAGTTCAGCGAGGAATCGTTCCCAAAAACCTGTTTCAACTAATCGGTTGTGTTGGTACCATAACAAGTTCCAAGACCAAGCCACCAAATGTGTTAAACCTTGTTCTTTCTCGGAAAACCTAAACAACGATCAGTAAAGGCGACTATTGACCGTTGTGTGACTGGCCGTCGCCTATTTATCACGGACCAAAGTAGTAAAATTCGATTTCTGGTTGATACCGGATCGGATGTCAGTTGTTTTCCACGCAAATTATTGTCAGGTAAATTTAATTTTAAACTTATTTAACATTTTTTCAATTTGTTTCCTTTGTGTCAATTTCATTACTTCTTCATTTCTTTCTATTTCCAATCCTAAAAATATCTTTGCTGCACCAAAATCTTTCGCTTCAAATTCCTTCTTAAGTTTTCCAATCAATTCTTGTATTCCTTTGTCATTTCCAGTAATTAATATATCATCCACATATAATAACAGCCATGTATTATATCCAGTGTATAAACAAAAATCATTCAGTGATCTCTGTAAACCATTATTTTTGGCAAATTCATCAAATCTTCGATTCCAACTTTTAGGACTTTCTTTTAAACCATACAGACCTTTATTTAGCTTCAATACTTTTCCTTCTATTTTTGACAATCCATGTGGAATCTTTATATAAACTTCACTGTCCAGTTTTCCATTTAAAAATGCTGTAGGAATGTCTAGTTGTTTTACCTGCCAATTGTTTTGTGTTACATGTGCCAGGAAAGTTCTGACTGTTGTCATTCTGGCGACAGGTGCATAATTGTTTTCATATAATCCATCCCATTTTACCTGAAAACCTCGTGCTACTAATCTAGCTTTCTTTGAATTATCATCTTTTATTCTAAAAATCCATCTATCTTTTCTTTTCTTTTCTTATCTTTTTCTTATCTTTTGGAAGATCTGTCATTGTCCAAGTGTTCATCTTTTCATGAGCATTTAACTCTTTTTCAATTGCAATTTCCCAATCTTTATCTTTCGTGGCTTCTTCAAATGATATTTGTTCTTCTGTTTGAGTCAGCATACAATAGGCAATATTAGTCTCATAGTCTTTTAGATCTTTTGGTAATTCAATTACTCTTCCGTATCTTGTTACAGTTTGTTGCTCTACTACATTTTCTTGTATAGTTTCCTCATTTGCAATTTTCCAATCTTCTTCTTCTGTATCTTTCATTTCTTTTGTCATTATTATGTCATTTGTGTCTTCATATAATATTTTTGTAGTATTTTTATTTGCTTCCATTTGTGCTTCATTAAACTTTATTTTTGTTTCATCAAAGATTACATCTCTTGACATGTGTATATTTCCAGTAAGAGGGTCCCATAATTTGTATCCTCCTGGAGTATATCCAATAAATATCATTTCCTTAGCCCTTGGTTCTAATTTACTCTTTTTGGGTAGGTTTACCATCCATGCCTTACTCCCAAATATTTTTAACTTTTGTAAATCAAAATGCCCAAACCATATTCTTGCTGGAACATCACCCTTCAAAGTAACTGTTGGACATCTGTTTAATTCATAAGCCGATGCTTGTATAGGTGCTTTGGTAGATTGGTATCGACAAACTTTGTTCATGTTTTATTCATTAACGTCCGATTCATGCGTTCTGCTTTCCCATTTTGCTGGGGGTATACGGTTTTGTATACTCTAGTTTTATTCCTTTTCTTAAACACCAATTTTTAAATCTGTTTGAAGTAGTTACCTCCATTGTCTAATTTTATTCTTTTTATCTTGCTGCGTCTTTACTTCTCTTGTATATTGTATTAAGTTTTGTTCAGCTTCATTTTTGTATTTTAATAATCTGACAATTGTGAAATGTGAATAATCATCAATAATTACTTGAAAGTATTTAAATCCTTCTTTCGTCTCATTTACAGGACCACTTAAATCAGAGTGTATAAGTTCACCAATCTGTGTAGTTCTTCTCTCATTTTTGGTGAATTTTGGTCTAGTGGCTTTACTTTGTACAAATTCAGTGCAAACTTCATTTTTGATAGGAAGTTTTATTATCTTCATACCACCTGTATTTAAATGTCCTAATATTTTATGCCACACGTCACCCATATCTCTAGGTGTAGCAAAAGAAGCATAAGCATGCTTATTATCCATTCCTTCAATTTGCATATTTAAAACATAGATTATTTCGTTCTTCTGCATATATTGACATTGTAGGGTTTCTTATTGAAAATCCCTTCTGATCTATTTTTATACAATATCCTTTCATTATTAATTTCTTCACAGATAAAAGGTTGTGTTTTATGTCATTTACAATTAATGCTTCAATGTTTATTCTTTGTTTCTTATAAGTTACTTTTAAAATTTCCTTTCTTTTGGCTAATAATATTTGATTGTTAGCTATGTATATCTTGACTTCTTTATCTAGCACTCTAACAGAATGCATATATTTTTCTAAATTACCTTTAACATAGTGTTCTGTAGCTCCGGAATCCAATATGAATTTGAATCACTGTCTTCCATGGCATTCATTGCTATACAATTTTGCAATGGTGTCTCATAAGAATATTCTCTTCTACCACCTCTATTTTGTCCTCTGCCTCTTCCAAAATTTTGACCTCGACTTCTATAGTTATTTAAGTTCGTTCGACACTGATAACTTTTATGCCCTATTTTCTGGCATTTGTAGCATGTGACAGTAAATGCCTTTTCTCATTTATAGTTTCGAGTGCGGTTACAACTGTATTGTAAATCTTTACGTCTGTCAACCCCAGTAAAAGGTAAGTAATTATTTCTTCTTCTTCTAACTTTTTTTCAGCAGTTTCTAGTTCGCGTATTATGCTCTCAAATTTTAAAAAATAATTTTCCATTTTCATTTAATTTGGTAGTTAATAATTTTTTTCTGAGATGCAGTCTAGTAAATAAAGATTTTCTTGCAAATATTTTAATTAATAATTCAAACATTTCCTTAGCTGTTTTGGCATCCTTTATGATATCCAGGTGACGATCTGTCACACTCTGTACAATGATCGACTTTGCTCTCGCATCTAATAACTTATCTTCGCTATTTTCCAATGTTGTTAATAACTGTTTTCCTCCAATATACAGCGCAATCTGAATTTCTAATTATTGAAATTTTCTGGCGATAGTTGTGGCAAATGTGTCATACTCATACTATTTGTTGTAGCCATTTTATTTTTGCCCACGTATTTATTTTCACTTTAAATATATATTTTACTCACTGCCAGCCCATAACCTATTAGGATATACATGGGGATGGCCACAATAAACTCATATTAAATAAGTAATTGTTTATTTTACAACATAATTAGTACATTGATGTACTATGTAGAAGAACGGCTGGCCGTCTTGGTATTCGTTAGAAGATTTAGGGTTTTAATTTAAATTAAACATTTAAAAAATATACTGTGTTTATTCTGGATTATTTTCATTGACACTATTTCAACTCTTTAACAAGGTGTTGGCATAGCAACCATAGGGTTCAGTAAATAAATAAATAAAAAAACCATTTCACAACACATTGACATAACGTTATTTTTCTATGTGACGAGACATTTGTTCTCCTAATATAAACTATCTGTTGGGGATTTTCTAATATATAAATAAAATAAGCTTTCTTTACTTCATTTTTATTTTTCCAAGTGACACCGGATACATTAATCAGTTTATGACAAAAACAGTTTCTCTTATCTAAAGCATATTAGCAATGGTATCAATAAACATAAATCTCAATACACCCCTTCAATTATAAGAACATAAAATAATAACAATAACAAGTACCAAAAAAAAAATTTCTTGTAATTGGTACAAAATAAATTTAATCAACTTAAAATAACACTTCTTCCATAATACAACTAAGTACCAGTATTATCTACTTATAATTAAAACCTTATCTATTACTAATATAAACCTAGCTAGACAATGCTTTAGTAAAAATGTCAGATACATTTTCGTCTGTGGATATATAATATAATGAGATAATTTTATTGCTAACAGTATCTCTAATAAAATGTGCTTTTATGTCAATGTGTTTTGACCTTTTACTATTCTCATAACTTTCTATAAGTTTAATAGTGCTTTGATTGTCAATTAGCAAACGTGTATCAATGGATTCATTATAAAAGAAATCAGACAATATACCTTTAACATATATTAACTCACTTGTACATTGAGCACCTGCGACGTATTCTGCTTCCGCAGTTGAGAGCGCTACTGTCACTTGTTTCTTACTGAACCATGAAATTAAATTGTTACAATAGAAAACAGCACACCCTCTTACACTTTTTCGGTCTACTCGATCAGCTGCCCAATCAGCATCTGAATATCCGGTTACTTGTTTCGGTCCATGACTCTTAGTATATACAAGTCTCCTATCCATGGTATGTTTAAGATAACGAAGTACTCTCTTACCTGCTGTCCAAAGCTCTGATGTTGGCTTGTCTAGAAACCTGCTTAGATATGATACCGCGAATGTTATGTCTGGTCTGCTTATCTGTGAAATATATAATAATGATCCTACTAACTCTCTATATGGGACATCAATGATTTCAGCGTTCGAGTCTGCACTAAATTTCGCTTCCATTGGTGTGTTGGCTACTTTGCAGTTCTTCATATGAAAATTAGTTAAAACTTTCCTTATCAATTCTGTTTGTTTTATTTCTAGTCTTTCCTTGCTTCTTGATATCTCCATACCTAAGTATTCTTTTACTTGCCCCAAGTCTTTAATCTTGAATTCTTTCTTCAGCGTGTCAACTATTTCTTTATCTTCTCCTAGTAGTAAAATATCATCTACGAAAATTAATAACTTTGTTTTTTCTTTAGTGTACAAACAAACATCATATTTTGACTGTAGAAATCCATTGTCTATAATAAAGCTATGAAATCGTTTGTTCCAACATTTTGGTGCTTCTTTTAAACCATATAACGCTTTTTTAAGTTTCAATACTTTTCCTTCTTCAATTTCTAATCCATCAGGACATTTTATATATATTTCAGCTTCCAAACTTCCATTCAGAAAAGCTGTTGGTACATCCATTTGTGTTACCGGTTGATCTTCTTGAATTGCATGACTCAGAAGTAGTCTAACTGTCGACAATCTTGCTACTGGTGAATAACAATTCTCATATGTTTCTTCTTGAAAGCCCTTTGCTACTAATCTTGCTTTCTTTGTCTTGTTTTGTTTTGTCTTGAAAATCCATTTAGTGTCTATAGCTCTTTTATTTTCTGGTAGTGTTTTCACTTCCCATGTACCTAGTTTCTCATGTGCATGAAGTTCTGTCTTTATTGCTTTTTTCCAATCTCTTCCTCTACTTATTGCTTCCTTATAATCTTTGGGATCGCCTGTACATAAGCAATATGCTGTATATATCTCATAATCATCTAATTTCTTCGGATTCTTAATTTGTCTCCCTGATCTTGTTGTATAATTTTCATTATTTGTGATTTCTTCTTCTTCGGTTATGGTATCTTCTTTTTCTTCATTTATTTCTTTTTTCTCTAATTCTTTTTTTTTTCATTTTTAGAATCATAATTTGTATTTTCATCATCGTCACTTTCATTCATCTTATATACTTGGTTATACATATTTTTATTGTTGGTTTCATTACCTTTATACACTATCTGCGTTTCATCAAATCTTAAGTCTCTCGAAATTGTTATTTCATCTTTTATTGGATCCCATAATCTAAATCCATTCTTTCCATATCCTACAAATCTCATTTCTGTTGCCCTTGCATCAAATTTGTCTCTACTTGGTGTTTTTACAACCCATGCTTTAGATCCAAACACTTTCAGTTTGTTCAGGTTTGTTGATCCATAAAAAATATCGCTTGGTAAACAATAATTTATTGCAATTGATGGAGATCTATTTAATGTAAATGCAGAACATAGTATAGCTTCTCCCCATAGGTGTTTTGGTAAGTTAGTCTCTGCTAATAAAGTTCGGGTTTTGTTACAAAGAGTCCTATTCATTCTCTCAGCTACACCGTTTTGTTGAGGTGAATATGGTTGTGTATACTCCAAAGAAATACCACTGTTCCAGCAAAAACTCTTTAACTTATGTGCCCTAAATTCTCCTCCATTATCACATCTTATTCGTTTGACCTTAAGTCCTTTATACTTTTCCATAAAATTAATATAGTCTATAACATTGTCAGTAGCTTCACTTTTGTTCTTTAAGAGATATACTAAACAAAAATGACTATAATCATCAACAATAGTTTGATAAAACCTGTGACCTTCAGCTGTATGCTGCAAGACTGGTCCTGCTATATCTGTGTGCAGCAGCTCCAATAATCTTCTCGATCTTGGTGATTTGACAGACTGTAATGGTAACCTAGTAGACTTACCCTGCATACACGGTCCACATACAGTGTCGCTTGTAGGAAGTTTCATAATTTTGAGACCTTTTCTGTTCAAATGACCTAACCTTTGATGCCATAAAATACCTTCATTTACAACCAAACATTGTTCGTTGTTTCTCATTAACTGAAATGACATTACATACAATCTTCCAGTCATATATCCATGAAACTCTCGTGTTTCATTACTTACAGTAACCATATTTTTACTAAATTTTACTTTAAAATCTTTATCTAGCAGTTTTTTAACTGACAATAAGTTATGAGACAGACCGTCTACTAATAATACATCTATATCCATAGGTATATTGTTATATTTAACACATAACCTACCGCGTTTACTACACTGTAAATATTCCCCATTTGCAACTGCTATATTTATATATTTGTCTAAATATTCTAAATTACGCATACATTTCTCATATTTACTTTGTAAAAGATGTTCTGTGGCGCCTGAATCAATTACAAAAATTATTTCGGATTTATTACTACATTCACTATAATTATTTACATCAGTACTATAAGCTGTAAAACTACATCTATAACCTTCAACGTGATCCTCTTCTTCTTCATAGGGCATTACTCCTGCAAAATGTCCTCGTCCTGGCTGATACCCTCTGGTTATTTGGCCTCTTCCTCTGAATGGTCTTCTTCCTGGTCCTCCATGTCCGCGTGCTCTTGTATAGTTGAAACTACCTCTACCAGATGTTGATGGTTGCAGTACATGCTGTTCCATGGTAGTACTTTTATATTGTTTGCTGTAACATTCAAAAGATTTATGGCCTTTCTTTCCACAGTTGTAACATATTATGGTAAATGCTTGCTCCAGTTCAGGTTTGTTTTTATACTTGTCTGATATTTTGATTTCTTCATCTAAAAGACGTGCCTTTACAAAATCCAATGTTATATTCTTTTCTTGAGATAGCGTTTCTATTGACGTTATTACTTGGTCATATTTGTCGGGTAAGGACGATAAAAGGTAACAAACTTTATCCATATCGTCTAACTTGGTGTCGGTCGCTTCTAATTGGCTTATTATTGAATCAAATTTTATGAAATATTCTTGTAGTTTTTCATTGGGTTGACATTTTATGCTTATTAGTTTTCTTTTTAGGTGTAATTTGTTAAACATACTTTTTCTTTCAAATATTTCTTCCAACGCCTTTATCATTTCTGACGCTGATGTCGATTTTTTAACTATTTCTATATATCTGTCACTTATACATTGTACAATAATTGATCTAGCCTTCGCATCGACGGCGGCGTTTACGATTTCCCCCTCTTTCACATTCAAAACATTTGCTACTCCTTTCTCTTCTAATATTAATAATACCCTGAATTTCCAGTTGCTAAAATTCGTAGACTCATGCAACTGAGGTAGCACATTTGTTCCGGCCATTTTTACTTACGTACAATTTTTTTTTTATATATCTATTTTCTTCTTTATTATTTTTCTTCATTTATATATTTTACTTCTATATATATTCATACTGGGAACATGCTATTTATGCAGCATCCTGGGCCCATAACCAATTGTTGGGGATTTTCTAATATATAAATAAAATAAGCTTTCTTTACTTCATTTTTATTTTTCCAAGTGACACCGGATACATTAATCAGTTTATGACAAAAACAGTTTCTCTTATCTAAAGCATATTAGCAATGCTATCAATAAACATAAATCTCAATACTATCACAAGCAACATCAGCGGCCAGTGCTAGCTGCAGTAGCTGCGTTCATAAATACTTAACATTATGTACTATATATTCTAGGTTTTATTAAAACAATACAATAAAGGAGAACTAGCTTTTACTTACCTTTAGTTACAGCATCTATTAGTAATACCATGATTTAATATTACGAAGAAGCCTAATTATTTAGAAAACAATATAGAAACATAAAATAACTAAACTTTAAAATTGATAATATTACTTATATTCCTTGATATGGGATAACACAGAGCAAGTAAAATCAAAAACCCACACTCGCAGTTCGCACAGAGCATTTCAGGCAAGTAAAACACAGCGTTGCCCACAGCGTTGCCTTGCCGGTAACAATGTTCTATGTTCGTAAAAAGGTATCAAAGGCAAAGGAACGACATTTCGCGGTGAAGAAAAATGTTTATAGCACATACATAGCCGATAGCGACGACTCGCTCGACTGCTCTTCACTAGGGGAAGCGCTGGCAGGTGAGGCGGGGAACGGGCGCCGAAAGCGCATTCCTGTACCCTGATTTACTTAGCATCCAAATTTCTCAGACCTAGAGTTTCTACACCAAACGGCACAAATTTGTAGTTTTCAATAATTGAACTTGTATCTTAATACCCAAACTGTTACCATGTTCCGATTCATCCGTTGACAGCGGGATGTTTTTCCATAATTATAACAGCCAGAAAGTTATATATATATGTTATGTTATATTTTCAGACTGTTTCTAAAAGTGTTGTCAGTATACAGAGCTGAGAGACCTCTAGTTTACTGTAGGGTTCGGGAATGTAGTTATGTAGAAGAATGATTCATTGGTTTATTACTGGTTTATCATTAGTTCTGGTAAAATTTCTTAAGATGAAGAAGAAAGGTTGGAACAGACGAGTGAAGACACAATAAAGGGCACGCTGTAAGGAATATTAATCTACCTCGTTCAGTGCAAGAGATGTAGGCATTAAAGTATAACATACTTACAACATATTTCGTGCCCTTGTTGCATTTAGATATTTAAACTATTATTTACTATAACATTTTGAAAATTACACTGGTAAACTGATATATTATAATTAAAATTCGGGTAAAGGTTCAGACCTTTTCAAAACTCTTATCGGAATGTATCGATTCATAAGTGGGTGATATATGTCGCCGCCAAATGGTTAAATTAGCCACTCAATTGGATGGCTAGGCATTTCATTAAATGGCAGCATTCAATTGAATAGCTAAACGATGCCTAGCCAAATTGTTGAAAGAAATGTTTTTGTGTTTTACCATACTATTTAACGGTTAATCATTTTTTTTTCTTCAATATTTGTACACCCAAACGGGTATGTGTACTTTGAACAAACAAATAAAATAAATTATTATTATTTAACATAAGGGCTGAACGTCACAGCCTCTTGGTTGTTCGTCGTATTCAATAAGTTGTATTTAAAAGTAGTGTCCTGCTCATTATTTGCAGGTAAATCCAATATGGGTTTCTTTTATTATACTGTTTATTTTAATTCGAAGCAAAGCACTTTACATAAAACAACACACACAAATAATCAGCTGTTGACGCCATATTTGTTAGAGACTGCTAGCGCCATAGTGGCATAATAAGGGACTAAAATTTAAATGACCTGGCGGTTTTTGGTTCAGCCGTTTCTAAAAAGCTAGCTGTTAACCAGCTAACAAATTGAACGTTCACATATCATAATTCATTTAACGAACGGCCTAGCCAGTCGTATGTGAACTCGCGAAGATGTACCGGAGATTAATAGAGGCGACACACACACACACACACACACACACACACACACACACACACACACACACACACACAAGATGTATCTAAAGGTGCTGTGAATGCTTGCTTTTGTTGTTGTAACCTACATATATTATTTTATTGTAATGTTTCGATTAAATTAATCTTAGAAATAACTTTTTTTTTAAAGTATACCGACTTCAAACGTTTTATTTTTTACTTAAAAGCAAGAAATAATTAAATATATCGTTTCGCAGTTGAATTTGAAGACGGTTTGTGCCAAATTAGAAACTACCTAGCTCTAAATTTAACTAATCTAGTCTAGACAATTACAAATTACATTGAACAGATATTCCTTAGATTTTATTTTAATTTTATAGCCTAATTTAGCAGAAACCCTCTTCAAATTCAACGGCGAAACGATATATTTAATTATTTCTTGCTTTTCAGTGAAAAATGTTTGAAGTTTATTTTAATTTATTAAAAATATATTTTAATTTATTTAAAAAAAAGAAAGAATCACCAAAATCGGTTCACCCAGTCGAAAGTTCTGAGGTAACAAACATACAAAAAAAAATACAGTCGAATTGAGAACCTCCTCCTTATTTTGAAGTCGGTTAATAATATTATTTATTTAGATACACATGTCACAAGAAAATGGTTTTCCCCCATTGTGCTTACGCAAATGTGCCTTTAGATCTCCTTTTCTTGCGCCTTCGTATTGCATGTCACAAGAAAATGTTTTTTTTCCATTGTGCTTACGCAAATGCATTTTAAGATGTCCTTTTTGTGTGGTTTTATATTGACACATGTCACAAGAAAATGGTTTTTCTAAAGTGTGAGTACGTAAATGCACCTTTATACTTTCTTTATATGCAGTTTTGAATGGACAAACGCCACAAACAAATCGTTTATCTTCATATAAGGGTGCTGCTAATGGTTTGTTTCCAGTGCGAGTAAGCAAATGCAAATTTCTTTTACCGTGGTTTAGTATTGACACATGTCACAAGAAAATGGTTTTCCCCAGTGTGAGTACGTAAATGCTTATTTAGATGTCCTTTTCGCGTGGTTTTGTATTGACACATGTCACAAGAAAACGAATTTTCTCCAGTATGAGTACGCAAATGTACCTTAAGATATGCTTTTCTTGCTGATTTGAATTGGCACATTTCACAAGAAAATGGTTTTTCCCCAGTGTGAGTACGTAAATGCTGATTTAGATGTCCTTTTTGCGTGGTTTTGTATTGACACATGTCACAAGAAAACGTTTTTTCTCCAGTATGAGTACGCAAATGCACCATTAGATGTCCTTTTGTTGCGGATTTATATTGGCACATGTCACAATAAAATAGTTTTTCTCCAGTATGAGTACGCAAATGCTTTTCAAGATTTCCTTTTTGCGTGGTTTTGTATTGACACATGTCACAAGAAAACGGTTTTTCTCCATTGTGAGTACGTAAATGGAACTTGAGACAAAATTTTCGTGCTGTTTTGTATTGACATATGTCACAAGAAAATTGTTTTTCCCCCGTGTGAGTACGCAAATGCACCTTAAGATATCCTTTTGTTGCTGATTTGAATTGGCACATTTCACAAGAAAATGGTTTTTCCCCCGTGTGAGTACGCAAATGCACCTTAAGATATCCTTTTGTTGCCGATTTGAATTGGCACATTTCACAAGAAAATGATTTTTCCCCAGTGTGAGTACGTAAATGCTTATTTAGATGTCCTTTTTGCGTGGTTTTGTATTGACACATGTCACAAGAAAACGGTTTTTCTCCAGTATGAGTACGCAAATGCACCATTAGATGTCCTTTTGTTGCGGATTTATATTGGCACATGTCACAATAAAATAGTTTTTCTCCAGTGTGAGTACGCAAATGATTTTCAAGATTTCCTTTTTGCGTGGTTTTGTATTGACACATGTCACAAGAAAACGGTTTTTCTCCAGTGTGAGTACGTAAATGGAACTTGAGACAAAATTTTCGTGCTGTTTTGTATTGACATATGTCACAAGAAAATTGTTTTTCCCCCGTGTGAGTACGCAAATGCACCTTAAGATATCCTTTTGTTGCCGATTTGAATTGGCACATTTCACAAGAAAATGATTTTTCCCCAGTGTGAGTACGTAAATGCTTATTTAGATGTCCTTTTTGCGTGGTTTTGTATTGACACATGTCACAAGAAAACGGTTTTTCTCCAGTATGAGTACGCAAATGCACCATTAGATATCCTTTTGTTGCCGATTTGAATTGGCACATTTCACAAGAAAATGGTTTTTCCCCAGTGTGAGTACGTAAATGCTTATTTAGATGTCCTTTTTGCGTGGTTTTGTATTGACACATGTCACAAGAAAACGGTTTTTCTCCAGTGTGAGTACGCAAATGCACCTTAAGACAATTTTTTCTTGCTGTTTTGTATTGACATATGTCACAAAAAAAATGTTTTTCTCCCGTGTAAGTACAAAAACACTTCTTTAGATGTCCTTTTTTTGCAGTTTTATACGGACGAAAGTCATAAACAAATTGTTTTTCTTTAACGTGACTATACAAAGGTGCTACTAAATGTTTGTATTGACAATCACTGTCATACGAAAGTAATTGTTCGACGGCGGGACTGCGGGTGAGCAATACTTTTAAAGTCTTCATCTTGTGACGTGTGATATCTAACTTGTGAGATGATGAAGTTGAGGGATCTGAAAGTTAATTAATATTACTATTATTAGAAAGGGTAAGTTTTGTTCATCATGTGTAGTTTGGTTGAAATAAGGGATAAAGCTTTTACTTAGAGCTAAGATTTTAAATGAGTGTGTCATACGTCAATAGTTAAATCAATCCAGTTTGTCCACTATGATATTTTTAGTAATCTAACAATAATTCTACAGCCTTGTCATGTTGGTAGACTGTGTTCTGTTTGCCAATTAGAGTTGATAAATTTGTATTATTATAATGGCAGACCATACTTGTTTACCATCATGCCACTCGGGCAAGACTCTGGCTTTATTATTTTTAGTTTTATTGATTTTAGTGTTAGTATCTTTAATTTTAATTATTTATTAGCTATAGTTTTTTATTAAGTAATTTTATATAAATAGATGTACTGAACTGATATAAATAAAGTCTGTTTAATAAAAATAAAATTAATTAAATAATTTTTGGTAAGTAAAAAAGCAATAAAGTAATAAACTTTTCTCATTACTAACTGCAAACCGCAAAACAATATTGAGTAATGAATGTTGTCAACACATAGAGACTGTTGTCTGAGAGTCATTCATATTGACTTGGAGGCGACATTATCGTTTGGTTACCTTAGTACTATTATGTGTTATGTGGCAGAAGTAAACAACACATACCTGAATGATCTTGTATGTTCAGATGGTCTGCTACAGGTACAGCATCCATATCATCATCAGATTCATGTTCAATGGAACTTATTACAATTTGTTGTGATGGCTCTTCTACAACTGTAAAACAATGTTATTGGAACATCAAGTACGAGCTGTGGAAGTACACCTTATTAGGTGTAGTTTTAGTAAAGCAATGTCAATGAGATAGTCAATTATTTTGTATATAAAACAATTTAACTCAATCCTACGTCACTCCTCAGCCCTCCAACTATCTCTGTATACAAAGTCACATCAACCTGTTGCTCTGTGTTGATGTAAAATAATGACGAAACACATTTTCACATTTATTATATTAGATGGGATAATATATATATATATATATATATAATACAGAGTTCCACTGGCTCATCATGAGGCAGAGGGAGGCAACGGGGGTGTTCAATATGGCGGCTACGGTGTTACACGGGTGTAGGCGTGATAATAATGCAAATATAAATGGTGATATCGTGGTTCGGATTTTTATTGAAGAGAAAGGCCTGTAACATTTCAGAAGTGGGATAATACCTCGATTTAACTGTGATAGTGATATTTTGTGGTGACTGGCGTTACCATAAAATTGGTGCGCGGGTGTCGGGCGGCCATTACGAAGTTTCAGTGTTTGAACAAAAATTGTGGCGTGTGCTGTTTGTGTTTGTGTAGTTTGAGACGGCTAATTAGGGAATGGAGAACGCCGAGTTAGACTATGAACCTGAGGTGGAGGTTCAAGATGATCCGACAGCCATGGCGACGCCTGCGCTCACTACAGCTATGCAGGAGTTCGTGAAAGGCGGATTAAAGGAGACTGTGTGAGATACCTCTGCAGGTGTTACTCAAGAGGTAGAGCTCCACTTGTTTCTACCTATCTGGTGACTTGGTGATTTGAAATAATAAATTAGTGGACTGTATTTTAAGCTGTTTTATTTGTCATAACAATTTATATATACATACTTATCGATACCTAACTAATGGACCTAATTACTGACCTTGCATATCTTCCGGGAAAGATGATATTGTTGATTATTTTACTTTCTTTAATTTCGGTATTCAGGTTTCATACTGATACTGTCAAACACAAAAGGTGTTTCTTCATGCAATCCCAAGGTAAAACTCTTCACAGCATGTCATCTTGCCCGAATATGCCCCACATATTCTAAGTATAAATTCAAAATACACTAAAACTTATTGTTCATATAAAGATCTCGGCTGCCAGTCTTCACAAAGTCGCCAGCAGCAAGTGGCTGATCAATCGAGTAGCGCACAGAGACTGTTAGGAAGATGGTAGCCCGGGAGACTGCCAAGGCGGTCCGGCAGGCTACGTCGAGTGTCAACGGTGAGTGATACAGTGTCAACGGTGAGTGATACAGTGTCAACGGTGAGTGATACAGTGTCAACGGTGAGTGATACAGTGTCAACGGTGAGTGATACAGTGTCAACGGTGAGTGATACAGTGTCAACGGTGAGTGATACAGTGTCAACGGTGAGTGATACAGTGTCAACGGTGAGTGATACACTGTCAACGGTGACTGATACAGTGTCAACGGCGACTGATACAGTGTCAACGGCGAGTGATACAGTGTCAACGGTGAGTGATACAGTGTCAACGGTGAGTGATACAGTGTCAACGGTGAGTGATACAGTGTCAACGGTGAGTGATACAGTGTCAACGGTGAATGATACAGTGACAACGGCGACTGATACAGTGTCAACGGCGGCTGATACAGTGTCAACGGCGGCTGATACAGTGTCAACGGCGGCTGATACAGTGTCAATGATGGCTGATACAGTGTCAACGGCGACTGATACAGTGTCAACGGCGACTGATACAGTGTCAACGGTGACTGATACAGTGTCAACGGTGACTGATACAGTGTCAACGGCGACTGATACAGTGTCAACGGTGACTAACTCTGTAGGCAGCATGGCGTCAACGAGCGGTGTTATGTCGCGTGTTCGGGCGGGCGGTTCCAGGACCATCAAGGTGTGCGGATGGAGCCTGATCACAAGTCCAACGGTGACGCGATGAAGAGGCGTACTTCGGCGCGGGGCTTGACAGGTGGCGTCAAATTCTTCAAAGGTGGTGGCGTAGTGGCGACTGGCGGAGTGCGCTGTTATAATTGTCAGGTGGTGGGGAAACACATAAGTCGGGACTGTCCAAAACCCAAGATGCTACGGTGTATGCATTGTGGGCAGGCGGGACACGAACGAGTTATGTGCCCCCATCGCAACGGCGGAGCGACAGGGCGGCGGCGACGCACCAAGGAGGCGACAAGTCTAGACAGGTGAGTCATATTCGACTTGTAGACATCATTGATAATACCTACAAAAAGTTTGGGGTAGTCGGTGATAAAAAGGTGAACACAGGTAGCGAGCAAAACATAATTCGGCGTGAATGTTTTGTTACCCTCGGCGACTATGAGATGGAGGTGGTGTCTGTCCAGTAGAAGGGGAGGTCACGCTAGAACTTACGGTGGATAATGTCTCTTTTGACATAAAGACGCTTGTGGCGGAGTGTAATCTCTCTGGCGCGGATCTACTGTTAGGGCAACCGGCGTTAGCTGCTCCTGGGGTGATGTTAGTTGTGATAGACGGTAAGGCGATACTGTCCCGGTGCACGACTGACATTGATGGCGCGGCGCAGCTATTTAAAGACATTACTTTGGGTAAAAGCGATGAGCTGGCGGGAAAGATGAGGCGACTAGTACTTCGGCATTCTTCTTCGGTGATACCAGGTGGTGATGTCGAGGCGGACATCGAAATAGAAGGAATGCAACCCGGCGAGACCTGCTTCATCCCGGCGAGACAGTACGAAATTGGTGACGGCGACTCGAAACTGTGTCCCCGGCTGCTGTGAAACTGCTATAATGGCGATATGGAACCTGGGCACCCAACCGGCGAGCTGGCCAGCTGGTACGGTAGTGTCTAGGGCTCAGGTGATGCAGGCGGATGCACAGGTGAACACGGTGACTGTAAGTACTGAACCAAATGTATTGCGGCACGAGATTGATTTATCAACTATTAAGGTGGGCGCGTTAACCGACGGTGAACTGGGGGCGTTACATCAATTGTTAAGAAAAATGGCGGCATGTTTCTCTTTACATAACAATGATGTAGGTGTAACAGATTTGGGTGCGATGCAAATAAAGTTAAGTTCGGATAGACCTGTATCATATAGGCCATATCGTTTGTCGTTCGCGGTGAGGGGAAAGGTGAGAGATAAAGTACAAGACTTATTAACGGCGGGCATTATTCGTGAAAGCGACTCCGAATATGCAAGTCTTATTGTACTAATTCCTAAAAAGAACGGCGAGGTGTGGATGTGTGTCGATTACCGGGCGTTAAATAAAATAACAATTAAGGATAGATATCCATTACCTCTTATCAATGATCAGCTAGATAAACTGGCGGGAAATTGTTATTATACGACATTAGATTTGGCGCAAGGGTAGCATCAAGTACCTATGCATGAGGATTCGGTGTCTAAAACTGCATTTGTTACTCCGGATGGACATTATGAGTTTCTTAGGGTTCCGTTTGGATTAGCCAATTCTCCGGCTGTCTTTCAGAAGGTGATTAACAATATGCTGGGCAGAACGCGGAATCTTCACGTGTCGGCGTATATACGCCATATGGGCGGCTTGCTTATACCTACAGTATCCATTGCTGAAGGTTTGATCGTTTTAGAACAGGTCCAGCACCTGTTCTAAAACGATCAAACCTTCAGCAACAGTTTATCTAGGATACTGGTGGCTGAGGCGGGATTAAAACTAAATTTGATCAAATGTGTTTTCTTGGCTGACCCGTTGGAGTATTTAGGTCATCAAGTGAGTGCTAGCGGCGTTCGACCGGGTGAAAGGAAGGTCCAGGCAGTTAGTGACTTCCCTACACCAGATGGTGTACATCGAGCTAGACAGTGTTACGGCGAGGCTATTGACAGATCTCACAAAGAAGGATGTTTCTTGGCGGTGGGGTGAAAAGGAGCAAGCAGCTTTCGAGGATCTCAAGAAGGCGTTGGTGGATAGACCTATTCTTGCTTTGTATGATAGTAAGGCGGATACTGAAATACATACAGACGCTAGTAAGTTAGGTGTAGCTGGTATTTGGTTACAGATGCAGGTGAGCGGTGATCTAAAGCCGATTTTCTATTATAGCCGGGCGACTACGGCTGCAGAACAATTATGGCATAGTTATGAGTTGGAGACTTTGGCGATGGTTGAATCAGTCAAACGTTTTCGTGTGTACTTAGTCGGTGTCCTGTTCAAGGTGGTGACTGATTGTGCTGCTGTCAGGGCTACGATGGTGAAAAAGGATCTTGTATCCCGTATAGCTAGATGGTGGATGGCGCTGCAGGAATATTATATGAGCATGAGTATCGGGCGGGACAGAAAATGCAACATGTTGATGCACTTAGTCGAAATCCTGTTAAGGTGGTGTGCTATGACTGGTTTTTAACAGTGCAGTTACAAGGTGACAAGGCTGAAGGAGCAGCAGTTGGTGACTAGTTTAACTAGCGGAGTAGCAGATAAAGGTGTAGTTGCTGTATATAAAGTAATACAAGGGCGTTTATATGGAAAAACTCTATTGGGTGACCGGGTTTGATAGGTGTATGACGTTGATTAAACAAACTTATTAGTTTCCTAAAATGGGGCGATTTGTTAGCGTGTATAGATTGAGCATACAGTAAAGGTGAACACGGTCGGGCGACGGGATTATTACATACTATTGAAAAAGTGGCGATACCTTTTCATACGGTGCACATAGACCATTTAGTAAAAGTCGGCGAGGAAATCAATACTTACTCATGGTGGTTGATGCCTTTACTGAATATACACTGGCGAAACCCACTAGATCTTTGAGATCTACTGAGGTAGTGTAGCGTTTAAAGGAGGCGTTTGGTGAATTTGGGTACCCACGGCGTATTATCTCGGACCGAGGTATGGCGTTTACCAGCAAGGCGTTTGCTGAGTTTTTGGCGGAGCGAGGGGTAAAACACGTGTTTATAGCTACCCCGGCGAACGGCGTGGAGATACAGAACAGGACGATATTGAATGCTGTCGAGGGGGGACGCCGAGGCATGGGTAGAATGGTATGCTAATTTGTTTGAAATAATATGGGGATAGAATCATTCTGTTAACCAATGCACCGGTTTCTCTCCGGCACATTTGATGTTTGTCCATAGTGATAGCGTTCACGCTGACCTGTCTGGTGCTGTAGGCGACGTAAATGCACCTAGAACTGTAGGCGAGATTCCAGGCGAAGTTGCGGGCGAGACCGCTGGCGATACTTACGGCGGTTTACAATCAGTTCTACTCCAAAGGTGTAGGCAGGCTGGAGAAAACCTGTCAAAGGCGAGGCTTAAAGTGAAAGCCCAATACGATCGTAGGCGAAGGGTTGCAACCGCTGGCGTTAACTACAAAGTGGGCGATTTAGATCTATGGAGACAGGAAGGTACTTGTTCTGGTAAAAGGGCGTGAATAAGAAATTAAACAACAAATATGGTGGTTCTTATGGTGTAATGAAAATATTTGACAATGACTGAGGTGGTTATAAAAATTTTCAGGCTATGGTGGCGATAGACTCTTTGCGGCGATACACTAGCACAGCTCCAGGTGACAGCGATTATGAGAGTACTGACAGTGAGGGCGAGCTCACAACGCGTCAGGATCTCATCGATTTGTTGGAGAGTTAAGTTAATGGGGACATTTAACTGTTGCAGGATGGCCGACTGTAACAAGCAATTTTCACGGTGGACACACTGGTGGACGGAAGTGGCAGTGGCAACACTTCGGGCAGCCAATAGAGTGCAGGCGGATGTACTGTGGCGGGTATTGACTGTCTGTGACGGAGCGACTGCAGCGCCGCAACACGAGGCGGACGGCAGAGGAAGGCAACGGGGGTGTTCAATATGGCGGCTACGGTGTTACACGGGTGTAGGCGTGATAATAATGCAAATATAAATGGTGATATCGTGGTTCGGATTTTTATTGAAGAGAAAGGCCTGTAACATTATATATGTTATGTTATATTTTCAGACTGTTTCTAAAAGTGTTGTCGGTATACAGAGCTGAGAGACCTCTAGTTTACTGTAGGGTTCGGGAATGTAGTTAAACATGTAGAAGAATGATTCATTGGTTTATTACTGGTTTATCATTAGTTCTGGTAAAATTTCTTAAGATGAAGAAGAAAGGTTGGAACAGACGAGTGAAGACACAATAAAGGGCACGCTGTAAGGAATATTAATCTACCTCGTTCAGTGCAAGAGATGTAGGCATTAAAGTATAACATACTTACAACATATTTCGTGCCCTTGTTGCATTTAGATATTTAAACTATTATTTACTATAACATTTTGAAAATTACACTGGTAAACTGATATATTATAATTAAAATTCGGGTAAAGGTTCAGACCTTTTCAAAACTCTTATCGGAATGTATCGATTCATAAGTGGGTGATATATGTCGCCGCCAAATGGTTAAATTAGCCACTCAATTGGATGGCTAGGCATTTCATTAAATGGCAGCATTCAATTGAATAGCTAAACGATGCCTAGCCAAATTGTTAAAAGAAATGTTTTTGTGTTTTACCATACTATTTAACGGTTAATCATTTTTTTTTTCAATATTTGTACACCCAAACGGGTATGTGTACTTTGAACAAACAAATAAAATAAATTATTATTATTTAACATAAGGGCTGAACGTCACAGCCTCTTGGTTGTTCGTCGTATTCAATAAGTTTAGACTCAAAATTGTATTTAAGGGTCCTATACTGGGAATTTGTATGGAGATATTACTATTCCCAATTTCTCTGTAAATACTCCATCTGTCTCACTGTAATTTAGCATATAGTTACTTATTCAATATATCTAAGTGAAATAGTCGTTATTTTTTCAATTGGTTTTATTTAATAGGAAATATGGGTGGTAGAATAAAGGATTATTCTGCCCCTTCTGTCTCTTTCATAATCTATCACAAAACTCTAAATTTTTTTTAAGCGCTCTTATACCATTAATCTTCAATTATATATATCGCTTTTTTTTATAGCTTATTGAAAATTCAAAAAAAAAAATATTTTATGATTTTTTAATTTGCCAAAAATAATAAAATAATTATTATTTTAAATTTTCAATAAGCTACCAAAAAAATCGACATATATAATTGAAGGGTAATGGTATAACAGCGCTTTTAAAAAAATTTAGACTTTTGTGATAAATTATGAAAGAGACAGCAGGGGCAAAGTTAAACTACCCATATTTCCTATTCAATAAAACCCATTGAAAAAATAAGAGCTATTTCACTTAGATATATTCAATAAGTAACTATACGTGAATACGTAAATGCTTATTTAGATGTCCTTTTCGCGTGGTTTTGTATTGACACATGTCACAAGAAAACGGTTTTTCTCCAGTATGAGTACGCAAATGTACCTTAAGATATGCTTTTGTTGCTGATTTGAATTGGCACATTTCACAAGAAAATGGTTTTTCCCCAGTGTGAGTACGTAAATGCTGATGTCCTTTTTGCGTGGTTTTGTATCGACACATGTCACAAGAAAACGGTTTTTCTCCAGTATGAGTACGCAAATGCGCCTTTAGATTTCCTTTTGTTGCTGATTTGAATTGGCACATGTCACAAGAAAATGGTTTTTCTCCAGTGTGAGTACGCAAATGCAACTGTAGATGTCCTTTTGTTTTTGATTTGAATTTGCACATGTCACAAGAATATGGTTTTTCTCCAGTGTGAGTAAGCAAATGCCTCTTTAGATGATGTATTTGTGCGCTTTTGTATTGACACATGTCACAAGAAAATGGTTTTTCTCCAGTGTGAGTAAGCAAATGCCTCTTTAGATGATGTATTTGTGCGCTTTTGTATTGACACATGTCACAAGAAAATGGTTTTTCTCCAGTGTGAGTAAGCAAATGCCTCTTTAGATAATGTATTTGTGCGCTTTTGTGTCGTTTATCTTCATACAAGGGTGCTGCTAACGGTTTGTTTCCAGTGCGAGTAAGCAAATGCAAATTTCTTTTACCGTGGTTTAGTATTGACACATGTCACAAGAAAATGGTTTTCCCCAGTGTGAGTACGTAAATGCTTATTTAGTTGTCCTTTTCGCGTGGTTTTGTATTGACACATGTCACAAGAAAACGGTTTTTCTCCAGTATGAGTACGCAAATGTACCTTAAGATATGCTTTTGTTGCTGATTTGAATTGGCACATTTCACAAGAAAATGGTTTTTCCCCAGTGTGAGTACGTAAATGCTGATTTAGATGTCCTTTTTGCGTGGTTTTGTATCGACACATGTCACAAGAAAACTGTTTTTCTCCAGTATGAGTACGTAAATGCGCCTTTAGATTTCCTTTTGTTGCTGATTTGAATTGGCACATGTCACAAGAAAATGGTTTTTCTCCAGTGTGAGTACGCAAATGCAACTGTAGATGTTCTTTTGTTTTTGATTTGAATTTGCACATGTCACAATAATATGGTTTTTCTCCAGTGTGAGTAAGCAAATGCCTCTTTAGATGATGTATTTGTGCGCTTTTGTATTGACACATGTCACAAGAAAATGGTTTTTCTCCAGTGTGAGTAAGCAAATGCCTCTTTAGATGATGTATTTGTGCGCTTTTGTATTGACACATGTCACAAGAAAATGGTTTTTCTCCAGTATGAGTACGTAAATGCACCTTCAGACTACTTTTATGTGCAGTTTTTAATTGGCACTTGTCACAGGAAAATGGTTTTTCTCCAGTGTGAGTAAGCAAATGCCTCTTTAGAAGATGTATTTGTGCGCTTTTGTATTGACACATGTCACAAGAAAATGGTTTTTCTCCAGTATGAGTACGTAAATGCACCTTCAGACTGTTTTTATGTGCAGTTTTGAATTGGCACATGTCACAAGAAAATGGTTTTTCCCCAGTGTGAGTACGCAAATGCACCTTTAGATGTTCCTTACCGGCTGTTTTGAATTGGCACATGTCACAAGAAAATTGTTTTTCCCCAGTGTGAGTACGCAAATGACCCTTCAGACTGCTTTTATGTGCAGTTTTGAATTGGCACATGTCACAAGAAAATAGTTTTTCTCCAGTGTGAGTACGTAAATGCACCTTTAGATGGTCCTTACTGGCTGTTTTGTATTGACATAATAATATGTCACAAGACAATGGTTTTTCCCCAGTGTGAGTACGCAAATGCACCTTGAGACAATTTTTTCTAGCTGTTTTGTATTGACATATGTCACAAAAAAATTGTTTTTCTACCGTGTGAGTACGAAAACACTTCTTTAGATGTCCTTTTTTTGCAGTTTTATACGGACGAAAGTCATAAACAAATTGTTTTTCTTTAACGTGACTATACAAAGGTGCTACTAAATGTTTGTATTGACAATCACTGTCATACGAAAGTAATTGTTCGACGGTGGGACTGCGGGTGAGCAATACTTTTAAAGTCTTCATCTTGTGTCGTGTGATATCTAACTTGTGAGATGATGAAGTTGAGGTACCTGAAAATTAATTAATATTACTATTATTATAAAAGGGTAAGTTTTATTCATCAAGTGTAGTTTGGTTGAAATAAGGGATAAAGCTTTTACTTAGAGCTAAGATTTTAAATGAGTGTGTCATACGTCTGTATTTAGGTTGTGGCGACATTGTATGGTGACACGATACATTAAGAAGGTAATGTCAAGGGACGTCTGACAGAGACATGTACGATAGAGACATGTTATTTTAATTTAGTTAAACACGAGGTTTAATATTATGTTTATTGAAATACACCAAGTGAATTTACGTGTGGTTTAATTGTTATAAATATAGGCGTAACATACGCCTATATAAATGGTGACCCCGAACGAAAAGTCGGCTTATGGAATTCCACCAAGGTTTTACAGATTGTAACAGCCACGTTTTCATCAGACTTATACATAATGTTCCTACCAGCGTGAGTCCATACAGTTATTTATGAGGCTACAGTATCGCTTACTTCAAAAAACTACTACATTATCTTCCTAAGAAAAGAAAAACTGTTCAACCCTGCTACTACGCTTACGGTCTGGGAGACCCCGGCTGCAACTTCGCCGCGCGCTGTCTCTAATGCTGTTAAGGGGATATTTAGAAGATATTTCAACTTTTTTTTTTCATTATTTCTAATATTAGTTTAGTAGTTAAAATTTTTAATTTAGATTTTTTATTTTTTATATGTACAATTTAATGTCTAATTTTTGTAAATATTATTACTCATTTCTTTTGTGTCGTGTCGCTTTACAAGTGCGCCACGTTTGACCACAAATTTTAATTATAATTAATTACGTTATTTCAAACACGCTCATTCACTTAATACCATACGTACTGCTTACTCTTTAGCATGGCAAACGCAGACGAGCGCCTTAAATTACTTGAAGACCAAAACTTGAGTTTACAACAACAACTTCAACAACTACTGTCTAATACCGCGCCACTTTTGGAACAAAATGCCAACCTACAGCGACAACTCGATCAGCTATTGAATTCTACAGCTCCCTTAGAAGAGCAAAATAGTAAGCTTCAACAACAGTTGCAACAAGTTTCGTCTAATGAAGCTGTAGTCTCTAAGCTTTCTGCAAAATTACCTCCATTCTGGTTCGACCGACCAACAACTTGGTTCGCTCAAGTGGAAACACAATTTCGTTTAGCTGGAATAACGGTAAACGACACTAAATTTGATCACGTAGTGTCACAGTTGGACACTAGAGTGATTGCCGAAGTTGAGGACATAGTTACCAATCCTCCTTCCAAAAATAAATACGATTATCTCAAATCTGCATTAATTCATCGCTTCTTTTTTTCCGAGGAACAACGTGTCCGCCAGCTGTTGAACGACGAGGAACTCGGGGATAGGAAACCTTCCCAATTCCTGTTATTCCGCCACCTGTTATCACTCGCAGGTACTACACTCCCAGTTGATTCCTTCATTTTACGTCGTCTTCCGTCGCATCTACAGGCTATCTTAGCAGCACAAAAAGGTTCTCTTAATGATATTGCGGAACTTGCCTACAAAATTTTAGAAGTTGCACCTACCATTGCTGCACTTCCTCAACATTCAGCTGTCCATGCTGCGTCTACTTCGCATACTTCACTTGCTGAGGCCGATCCACTTGGACTTTGTGCCATGAAAAAACAGCTTGAAGAGTTGACTCGCATTGTAACATCTCTCACAAAATTTCAACATACTGGAAATGTGAGCCCAAGTTCAGCGAGGAATCGTTCCCAAAAACCTGTTTCAACTAATCGGTTGTGTTGGTACCATAACAAGTTCCAAGACCAAGCCACCAAATGTGTTAAACCTTGTTCTTTCTCGGAAAACCTAAACAACGATCAGTAAAGGCGACTATTGACCGTTGTGTGACTGGCCGTCGCCTATTTATCACGGACCAAAGTAGTAAAATTCGATTTCTGGTTGATACCGGATCGGATGTCAGTTGTTTTCCACGCAAATTATTGTCAGGTAAATGTCAGCCAACCAATTTCGAACTCAATGCGGCTAATGATAGTACTATTAAGACTTACGGCAACCTTTCCCTTAACCTTAATTTTGGTAGACGTGAGTTTACTTGGCAGTTTGTTGTTGCCGATGTGAGTTCAGCTATAATTGGCTCTGATTTTTTATCACACTACAACATTTTACCAGATTGTCGTAACAAACGTTTACTTGATGGTATAACTGGTATATATACACTTGCGTCCATAGCGTCAATCAAACATGTCAGTGTTAAGACGATTACGATGACTAATGATTTACCTTTTAGCAAATTGCTCAGTGAATTTCCAGACATCTCTCGTCCGCCTGGCTTTTTCAGGGAAATCAAACACAATACCGTTCATCACATTTTGACTAATGATGGCCCCCCCCATCTCTTGTAGACCCCGTCGTCTCGCGCCTCAAAAACTTGCAATTGCAAAAAAAGAATTTGGGGACATGATAAAATGCGGCACTGCAAGACCTTCAACAAGCCCTTGGTCGTCACCTTTACACTTGGCTCCAAAAAGAGACAACACGTGGCGTCCTTGTGGTGATTATCGATCCCTAAATGCTCGAACGATCCCTGACCGCTACCCCGTGCGTCATATAGGGGACTTTAGTAGTCATTTAGCCACCTCAACCATTTTTAGTACTTTAGATTTAGTCAAAGCCTACCAACAGATTCCTATCAATAACGATGATATATGTAAAACGGCGATTATAACCCCTTTCGGGTTATATGAATTCCCTTATATGACGTTCGGATTAAGAAACGCGGGACAAACCTTTCAAAGGTTTATTGACGAAGTCGTTCGGGATTTAAACTTTTGCTACCCGTATGTCGACGACATTCTTGTTTTTTCACGAAACTCCGAAGAACACCTGAGTCATCTTCGGATTATTTTCCAAAGGTTGGTGGACTATGGAGTCGTATTAAACATATCTAAATGCGTGCTTGGGGCTACAGAGGTTACCTTTTTAGGCTATCGAGTGTCTAAAGATGGTACTTGCCCTCCACCTGAATGAATATCGGCACTTCAGGAATTTCTATTGCCCAAATCTGTCCAAGGTCTTCGTAGGGTTTTGGGCATGATAAATACCGGAGATTTTTACCACGAGCAGCCGAAATGCAGGCTCCATTGATAAATATCTTAACCGACACCAATCTAAAGGGCGCCAAGCCTGTTCCATGGACTCCAGAATTGGAAACTGCGTTCCATGCGTGTAAGAACAGCCTATCTTTGGTTACTAAACTGGCACATCCTGTTTTAGATGCCCCTTTAGGCCTATTTACGGACGCCTCAAGCACGCATGTTGGAGGCAAGCTCCAACGTATTGGACACATTAGGCAACCTTTAGCATTTTTTAGCAAAAAATTGACTTCTAATCAATCTTCTTGGCCAGCATATTACAGGGAACTTTTGGCTGTCTATGAGGCAGTCCAACATTTTCGTTATATATTGGAAGTACAGCAGTGCACCATATATACGGATCATAAACCCCTCCTTTATGCTTTTGTTCAACGTAGAGAAAAGTTACCACCAGCTCAATTAAATCAGCTATCTTTTATTTTCCAATTTACTACTGACATTCAGCATATCAAAGGTGTGGATAATCTCGTCGCCGATACAATGTCTCGTATCGAATCCATCTCGTTGGAAGATAATTTCATTGCTTTAGCTGAGTCACAGGATAATGATGAGGAGCTTCTTGGCATACTTAATAATAACACTTCGTCGTTGAAACTGGAAAAAGTGACTATTCCAGGCACTGCCGTCTCAATTTACTGTGACACCAGTACTGGAAAACCGCGTCCATTCTTGACTCCTTCTTTCAGACGAACTTACTTTGATAGAATTCACGCTCTTATTAACGGATGGATCTCTCGCTTCGGCCTTCCAACACCACGGATCAAGGACGACAATTTGAATCGGACCTTTTCCGTCGCCTTATGTTTCAATTTGGTACTAAAAAGCTACGCACCACTAGCGTTGTGGTGGTAGCTGGAGCGTTTTCATAGGCAACTGAAGGCGTCATTACGTTGTCACGGTGAATCGTGGATAGAAGCTTTACCTATAGTACTTTTAGGAATGCGAGCGGCGTTGAAAGAAGATCTCAAATCTTCTTCTGCCGAACTTGTGTATGGAGAATCACTTCGCCTTCCTGAAGAAATGGTTGTTTCTTCGTCCAATAATGACGTTCCTGTTTCTTCTATAGATTTTCTTACACAACTGAGAAAAATTATGGCAGATCTTAGACCTGTTCCTGTTTCTAGTCATGGTCAAACTAACATTTTTATTTTTAAAGACATTTCAACGGATTCACATGTTTTCTTGCGTGCTGATCACGTAAAACCTCCCCTAGAGTCACCTTACTCTGGACCTTACCCTGTGATTAGCCGTTCTGACAAAACACTGACACTTTTTATAAAGAACAAGGAAGTAGTCGTGAGTATAAACCGCGTAAAACCTGCTTACACAGCCACCCAGGCCGACTCTTATGTTTATTGAAATACACCAAGTGAATTTACGTGTGGTTTAATTGTTATAAATATAGGCGTAACATACGCCTATAAGGTATTTGGTGCTGTTATAAATGGGTAGTATGTATGTTGGAATGATACGTCAATAGTTAAATCAATCAAGTTTTGTAAAGTATGAGTACTCATTCATACTTTTTGTAGAAAATACTGGCTGTATGTGTTAATACTGGCAAGTTATGTTTTGGACAGAGTTTCAAATATTTATAAACTATATTTGAAGCTCTGTAGAATTCGAGACTGAAGAGAGTCCGCTGGAATGATGTAAAATTTGACTCACTGAAATATATATTATAAAATAAAAACCTACTCTTATCATTGAAATCGCCTTAAAACCCGTTATATGGTGGAGGCGCCGTATAGTATATATTCGATTGATAATATTGTATTGATCGGGTATATATATTTAAAATAAGGTATTTACGTGATATAAAAAATAATTTAATAATATATCATAGTATAGAGTATATTCGGGATTAGTGTAAAATCGCGAGTGTACCAAGAGAAGAAGAAGGTATACCCAGATTGCAGTTTTGTGGAGACAAGAAGCTGTTACGGAGTTGTTGGAACTTGAAGTATAATTCGACAGAAAAAATAATAAGAAACAAGAGGATAATATATAAAGCTAAGTGGTTTGAAATTAATAAAATGTCCTCAACATCGAGATACGACGGAATCTCGACTTCCTTTGAAAATTTTTTGACCCAATTTTCAACACTAAGTGCCTTGAATTCATGGACTGATGAAACTAAAGCTCTCATCATTATAAACTATTTAACAGGCCCAGCTCTTAATTTTTTTAAAACTAATTGTGATGCTTCTACGACTTATAATGAAGTTTTACAAGTATTAAGGGAAGAATTCAGCACACAGACTGATTATGCCGCTCAATTTTATACATCAAGGCAAAATCAAGATGAAAGCACTTTAGATTTCATATATCGAATGACTCTATTAGCAAAGAAAGCCGAAATTACGAATGAGTCAATTATTATTAAACAAATATTATCCACATTGTCCTTTTATAATAAGCGGAAATTTGGTACGCAATTGTTTACCACCTTAAAAGATTTTAAAAATGCGGCCAAACAAGAATATGAGATTTTTAACTCTCAGTCACAACACTTATCATTGCCTTTAAAAATACAAACGGTTGACGATAAGGACACTTGTACACATACTTGCTCGCGGGGTGATTTCCGTGACGAGACCCAAAATGCACCAATTGTGCATTTCGAAAGTCAATTCAGTGATCGACGGGCACTAACTGATGTTTTTTCAACACCAGTTACGTCTGGACCCTCACGTAGGTTCCCACCGCCAATACGCCCTATGGAACCCATGTCTTCTGCTGGAAGAGGAAATAATTTCTCGACGCCCACTCAGAGACCGACGTTTCAAAACTCTGAGAAAAGAGACTCATCAATGGTCGATCAGCAGCCAACACATGGATATGCCTTGCGAAATAGACAACAGCCATCACAAGATGTAAGGCAACAGCACCCAAATGCTCGACGGCACTAGACACCGGGACTATGCTAGCCGCCGAGGAAATTGAAGGTCCCTCTATTTCGTCTCTGACGCCTTTTATTGAAGTGAAGATACACGGAATTACTACGTGTGCTTTACTGGACAGCGGTGCCAGCGTCTCCGTGATCTCCGAGAAGTTGTTTTTTAAAATATTAGATAAAGTAGATATTGGTTCATGTCAATTAAATAATAATAAAGTGCCCTATGTGCGTGTCGCCAATGGCAAATTTCTTGAAACAACGTTTTCATTAATATTAAAGCTTTCTGTGTCAAATTTATTACTAGAAAATAGGTTTATTGTAGTTAAAAATATAACTTCAGATATTATTTTAGGGTATAACTTTGTCAGAAGGTATGGAATAACAATGGATTTCAGAAGTAATAATGTATTATTTCCTGATTTAGGTTCTATATCTTTTATGAACAAATTACGAACAGATGAGTATGAAGAGTTACCATATTTATCTGAATCTGATAATTATGTTAAATCTTTAAATTGTGCTATGCCTTTAAATAAAAATTTAAATTCTATTTCTTGTCCAGAGAATATTAATGAATCTCTAGATATTTCAAGAAATTTTTCTATAGAATGTAGCAATAATTTAATTAATGATTTGTGTGAATATAGAAATGAAGTTACTTTTGATAAACATGAGATAGAGTCCAGTGTAATTTCAGAAGTTGAAATTAACATTATGGATGCTATTCCCGTACATAAGGCTCCATATAGGTTGTCGTACGAGCAGCATCGTTTATTACGCGAACATGTAGATAAAATGTTGTTGAATAATATTATTTGTGAATCGCGAATTCCTTACTCTTCACCAGCCAAACTCGTTAAAAATTCTGATGATTCTTGTTATTTTGCTGATTTAGATGTAAATTCGGGTTATTGGCAGATTCCTTTTAAAGAAGGTATAGGATAGGTCATTCATGTGCTCGTAATTTGATTCATCATCATAAGTCGATGAAACCTTTTAAGTTACGGATTTGATGATACTAATAAAATATCATCACGTTTATTTATTTATTTCACAGGATTTGGTCTGTCATAACATTGTTATGTCATATTTTCTGACGGTCAAATAAAATGACACATTATTTTTGAAACCTACTACAGGTGAAGGTATCAAAAGTATACATAATAATATTCTAATATTTTTTTTATGTAGATATATTTTTTTTTTTTGGTAAGTTGTCATAGTTGACAATGACAATTACTTGTGTCTTATGAATATGACATTCTTGTCTATAAATTTTTTTTCAATAAAAGTTTTGTGATTTTAATTTTTCTTACTCTATGACTTTGACGTGATTATATTCTCTTTGACTTTGATAAAGAGTAAAGTCAAGTGTCAATATTGATTGCTCTGTGATTGTCTTGTCAATGTTGATTATTTATTGAATTTATTAAATTGGAATTTTATTATAATTGTAATTTAATAGTTATAGTTTATTAACTGTTATTTATGCACAATAATTAATGGTATAAATTCTAAATTTATTTTAATTGATTTTAAGTATTAATTTTCATATACTAATAGTAGTATATAGTCATACTAATTTGTAAACAAATTACAATTTATTTGGATATATCTTAATATTGTGATGTCTTTGATAGGATAATAGCTTATTGTAGGATTTATTTGATGGGGTTTTATGATATTCTAGTAAAACTTTATGGGATAGCTTCCATATTTATTTAAAACTCCAATATGAAGATATTTCATGGAGGGAGTAATATCTTAGCTCTACTTAAACATGGTTGACATTTTATTCCCGGGGGTGGTAAGGTAATTTTATATGATATAGAGTAGGTAAGATTATCCTAATTGTTGATATTGAGATAGGTATTGAGAGTGAACTTCTATATTGACTAGTTAATAGTTTGTTTCTTTTCAAGTTATCCTTTATAAAATAGGTTACTACAACTGTTTCTTAGAAAGAATATCAGTCATATATTGATACTTCTTATAGTCTATTTAAATATATTTGTTGGATGTGAATTAACATTAGTAATTTTCAGATTCTTTTTAAATAAAATGATGACTGATGTTCTACCATATGGTAATATACTACCATATGCTGCCTGATGCAGCATTTGCAGGTCCATGCAGCCTATACAGCCTTGGGGTTGTCAGCTGTTATACAACTAGTGCGCGTGTGTTTTTTATTTATAGTTAGGATTTAAATTTTTTTTTCAAATTTTAAAAATATTTTGTTCTTTTGGTTTAAAGTAGGTTGACCTAACAATCAGTATGATCAATATTTTTTGACTGGTTTTGATTGATTAGGATTAAAATAACTTGAACCATTTTCAATTATTTTATTTTATTGTCTTTCTTTTTATTAATTTTTCTTTAATAATAATTGGTGTAATGGTTTGTTATCTTAATCGGTTATTAGTAGTAACTTCTGATATTGGGTCATAATTGATGTAAACTGTTCCAGTCTTAGGTAGGTTAGATCTTTTTATAGTTTTTGTAAGCTTCAGTTTCGAACGAGTTCTAAACTTTTTTTCGTAGAAGGGGGGATGTAAAGTATGAGTACTCATTCATACTTTTTGTAGAAAATACTGGCTGTATGTGTTAATACTGGCAAGTTATGTTTTGGACAGAGTTTCAAATATTTATAAACTATATTTGAAGCTCTGTAGAATTCGAGACTGAAGAGAGTCTGGCATCAGCAACGTTGGAATGATGTAAAATTTGACTCACTGAAATATATATTATAAAATAAAAACCTACTCTTATCATTGAAATCGCCTTAAAACCCGTTATAAGTTTGTCCACTATGATATTTTTAGTAATCTAACAATAATTCTTTAGTTTCTATTATTTTATTTTGCAATGTTGGAGTACAGCCTTGTCATGTTGGTAGACTGTGTTCTGTTTGCCAATTAGAGTTGATGATAAATTTGTATTATTATAATGGCAGACCATACTTGTTCAGCATCATGCCACTCGGGCAAGACTCTGGCTTTATTATTTTTAGTTTTATTGATTTTAATGTTAGTATCTTTATTTTTTAATATTTATTAGCTATAGTTTTTTATTAAGTAATTTTATATTCATAGATGTTCTGAACTGATATAAATAAAGTTTGTTTAATAAAAATAAAATTAATTAAACAATTTTTGGTAAGTAAAAAAGAAATAAAGTAATAATCTTTTCTCTTTACTAACTGCAAACCGCAAAACAATATTGAGTAATGAATGTTGTCAACACATAGAGACTGTTGTCTGAGAGTCGTTATTCATATTGACTTGGAGGCGACATTATCGTTTGGTTACCTTAGTACTATTATGTGTTATGTGGCAGAAGTAAACAACACATACCTGAATGATCTTGTATGTTCAGATGGTCTGCTACAGGTACAGCATCCATATCATCATCAGATTCATGTTCAATGGAACTTATTACAATTTGTTGTGGTGGCTCTTCTACAACTGTAAAACAATTTTATTCGACATCAAGTACGAGCTATGGGAGTAACAACATGTGGAAGTACACCTTTTCAGTTGTACATAAAAAAGATGTAACTGAATGAGCCTACATCTCTCCTCAGGCCGCCAACTATCTCTGTACAAAAAATCAACCTGTTGCTCTGTTTTAATGTAAAAGTAAGACAACCAAACACTATTCATAATATTAGAAGGATATATAAATAAGTACCTTTCTGCGCAGGGTTCACCCATGGAACCCATGCTTACTTTCATCCCCTATTCTACTCCCTTAGGGAGTGAATTTAATATAAAAGTAGCCTATGTCCTTCCCTAGGGTTCAAGCTTACTGCATATCATATTTCATCAAAATCAGTTCTGTGGTTTAGTTGTGAAAGTCTGGTGATCTAAGGGTAACACAGCAAGTGTTCTAGGCACGGCTGGACTTTCTTCAGAGCTGGTGGAGGTTTTCTACTTTTAATTCCTACTTTTCTTTCTTCTTTGTATTTTTTAAGATTTAATATAAGAAATAAGAAAATTTATGTATCATACCTGAGTTCTCCACTTTTATGTCTGTCTCCTCCGCATCATAGTTTACTTCTTCCATTGTACATTCAGACTGTTCTACGTCATTGTCAGCTTCCTCCATCTGATTGTCTGACTCACATTTAATGCTCTCTGTGTTCAATTCAAGTTCCGAGGGATCTTCTTTAACTGTAAATTAATAACTTTATGATATAATGAAGCCTAAGGTTGTTTGGTAGTCATCAAGAAAGGGTATTTACATTGAAGATATGAGAGTTACATAATTATTATTTCAATTATATTTTTAGGTGTCAAAACATGTATATTACTGTATGTATTATATTATTTACCATTAACCAACTCTGTCTGCAAGTTGACACGCTCACCAAGTCTCTGTTGTATCATCTCCACCATCTTCCTGAAGTGTCTTGCTTGTCTCAACTCTACTATGCAGACGTCGCATATTAACTTTGTGTTCTCTGGATACTTTAACTAGAAACAAAATTAATTTTTCCTTTACTCAGTCATTACATATGTGAAAGTATATCTTTTGTATAGATATCAAACTCACCACAATATCAAAGGTGTCCTTAAATAGCACTTCATATATTTCAGGTCGTTTATCCAAATAGTATAGTTTAGTAACTTCCCTGTGGTCACCTTTGTCAAGACAACAACAACATTCACCATATTGTAACTCCTCTGTGTTGGACATCATTACAAGATATTGTTAAAAGAGTATTTCTCAAAAGAATGTAGGTTCCTTTATTTTTTTTTGAGATAGGTACTTAGCTGAAATAAAAGTATGAGTTAGACAAAGTTTGTGCAATATGGACAACTGTTGTCAAGTGGACACTGTTACTGTCATCTCTGACCATACTGCAAGGTATAAAGGCCGTGAAGATGTGTGTGTGTGTGTGTGTGTGTGTGTGTGTGTGTGTGTGTGTGAGTGTGTGTGCGTGTGTGTGAGTGTGTGCAAATTACCTACTACATACTTACTGTGAAGATAAAAAAAGGGTACGGCTTTCAATTTCAATTGACTTAAAATCAACTTGACTTCCTTACCATCCTAAAACACAGAAATGCATAGTTTTTAACATAATGAGTTTTCAAAACATTACCTTAGTATGAGCTAGGTTTAGAAAAAAGTTACCTGAATTTGACAAAAGTGTGAGGGTGCGGTGGTCAGGAGAGGTTGTCTTCAATATAGGGGGGTTGATCTGAGCCATCCCTATGCAGAAGGAAGTGAGGAAACTTATAGCTTCTATTGTAACATCATATGCCTAACCTATTTTTGGTGTACATTGCTCTGGCGATGCGTGAAGTGCAGCCCCTTCACACTTGCGTAACAAATCGCAGGCACCCCAAATTTCCTGCTATTTTTACAGTGGGCGATGGCTGCTCTCACCCCACACCTCCAGCTTTATAAAAACACTCTAGGGGCAGTGAATTTGCAGCTTTTTACTGAATTTCAGGGTGTACCGCTAGCACTATTTGCTTCAATTAATTGTTATATATCATGACTCTAACCTAACCAATTACTTTTAAAACTTTTCTTCATACAAAAATATAATACAATATATTACTTATTTATACGTCTCAAAAATCAAAAAACCATTTGGAAGGTTCAAACTAAACTTCCTGGATCTGCCTACATTCACACTTTGCCCAAATTCATAATAATAACAGAATTATTCAAGTGACGCGTCAATTGTAAATCAGAGCCAAATGAAGGACTGAGAGACTTCTTTACGTGTTAATATATATCATATTTTTTATTTTGAGGTTATGGTTTTAAACAGTAATTGTTTTTAATATCTATTTTATTACAAACAATAGGTTTCTGCAACATGCCGTCTTCGCTAAAGGGTTTTGGGAAGTGAACGGGCTACATCAATACAATAATAAGTGGTTTATTCTTTGAGGTTAAGTTTTTAAAAACTGATTATGTTAATAAAATGAGGCCTTACGAAAATCTACACGATAATTAAGAGGGGGGTGTGGAAAATGGAAAGCTTTTCCCTAATATGCGATAATTATTATTAAAACATGCTACTTGTTATAGTATCTATAGGGAAACTCACTTTTGATTACCTTTAGTTGCACAGATTCTACAAGTTATACTAGAATTTTAAATTATTATTTAGAGAAAGAAATAAAACTAAATTTTAGGATTATTCAGACTTTACATAGTGACAATGCTTGTGTTTACGGTTTACAATTTAATTTTTTTTATTTTGATTGATCAGAAAGAAATATCAGAATCACAGAGCAAGAAAATGTTTTACTTACAGTTGAGGTGAATGACTGAGTATGTATAGTGACGGACCCACATCGATTTCACTGATAATTTGAATGTTGTACAAAATTAAAAATTTATTGTAATTTACATAATGTAATATTATTTAAAATTGATTTAATTATTAGCGCGGATACAAGATTTAAGTAACAAACAACTCAATTAAAAAAAATTACCAAACTTTATTGACGTAAAATATATATAGGTGCGCCCTAGGGTATAAGACGGACTTGTATGCCGTGCGAAAAGCTGCGTCACGCCTGCTCTCTGCCTCTGCTTTATACTCTCTTGTGTGTGCGTGGCGCGTATACGTTCGTTGCTTATGTGTGACGTTTTTCAGTTGCTTTAGTCACCGCTAAATTGTTATTTGGCCTGCCCCGTAGTAACTCGGTTACGGACTGACCTTAAGTGAACCGCGGAAACAATGCTGGTGTTTTTTATCCAGAACATAAATTAACTATCCTTCTAGTTTTATCAAAATCCATTCAGCCATGGTGTGATTGAGCAACAAACATACAAACTTTAGATTTATAATATTAGTACTTACTAGGATTACGCGCTAATGTCAGTTTTGCGTTACATAGCCCGTTTTTTGAGGAAGTTCATAGGCATAACATCACTCTACGATCCAAAGGAGCATAGCAGTAAACATCAACCAATAAAAAAATCTACAGATGAAGCCAGTTATAAATACATTCAAATTCTCAACCAAAACCAGCTCAGTCACAATACTCAGTCACCTCCTCGTCTGTAAAAATGTAAATCCATCCCTATAATATAATCTGTGAAGATGATTATATTCTCTTTGATAGGCTGTGGGTGGAATCATTCTGTGCCTCTGTCTGTGGTGATGATTGAGGTGGACAACATTTCATTTTTCGTAAGGTACCAAAATTCGAAAACCGTTTGGAGATTACATGCTAGAAAGCTTATTTTTCATTTTTTTTATTTTTATATCCTTTAATTTTCGAGTTATTTTAAAAATACTGAAATATTGAAAAATGAGGATTAATAGGTGCCCTAATCTGTGCTAACCCTCTAATTTAAAAATACTAATGTCTGTTGGCAGAGTTGTTAGTTATTGAACTCAGGTGTTGCCTTCTATTAATTTTACCCATTTTTATTCCATTTGAAGCTAAATTAATAATTATTCTTTAAATAATATTATAAAAATACTTCTTTTATATAATATTTTTCGAATAGTTTCGAATGGGCTATCACAGGAAATATATTTACGAGTGAAACCGCGGACAAAAGCTAGTATTATTATATACATTATGAATAATGTTGTAGGCGATTTGAGTTCCGGCTACGGCAACACCTATTTGGAACACGGTATATTATACTCTTTGCATTTCTATAACGTTTACTCTGTGGCTTGACTGACACTATCAGTCACTTTCTTTGGGTGACAGTTTATATTTCTTAATTTTTGTCCTAGCTAAGGTTTTTAGTTTATAAGTCCTCAGAATTTATAAAAATTCATAATTAAATTAAAAATATAAAAACTCAACCAAAAATAAAATACAAAAATACGTGTAACTTATTTTTTAATATATTTTTAATTAAAGTAATAAAAATGGGTGATTAAAAAAATGAAATGTTGTCCATTAAGTCTGAAAACAATATATATTATCTATGCCTTAATCCTAAATAATCATAAGTTTTTTCTAAATAATTAAGATTTGTTATTATAGTATATCGTAGTAAAAACTACGAGTAAGGAAAGGAGTAGAAACTGTAAGTAAAAGCGAGTTCCCTTTTTTATTATATTGTTTTACTAAAACGTTGTACACGCCTGTCTAGTGTTTAAACTAGGATTAAGTTTGATATATATTTTTAGGTTATAAACTCTTATGAAAGTGGTTACCTACTGTCTGTCTGTTCATAGCATTTGTAGGTAAATTGTTATAAGCACACACTAAATAATATTTGCATACATTTTGTATAATTCATTAATTTTATTTCAGTTAAGTATCTTAAATGATAAATACCTACTATTAACATTATCTTGTAATGATGTCCAACACAGAGGAGTTACAATATGATGAATGTTGTTGTTGTCTTGACAAAGGTGACCACAGGGAAGTTACTAAACTATACTATTTGGATAAACGACCTGAAATATATGAAGTTCTATTTAAGGACACGTTTGATATTGTGGTGAGTTTGATATCTATACAAAAGATATACTTTCACATATGTAATGACTGAGTAAAGGAAAAATTAATTTTGTTTCTAGTTAAAGTATCCAGAGAACACAAAGTTAATATGCGACATCTGCATAGTAGAGTTGAGACAAGCAAGACACTTCAGGAAGATGGTGGAGATGATACAACAGAGACTTGGTGAGCGTGTCAACTTGCAGACAGAGTTGGTTAATGGTAAATATATAAAATAATACATCTATAATATTAATGAAGCTGAAGAGTTTGTTTGTTTGTTTGAATGCGCTAAGCTCTAGAACTACCAATTTTTATATTTGATAGCCCAATTCTTGAGGAAGGTGGGTATATAACATCACGCTACAACCCAAAGGAGCAGAGCAGTAACTATTAACGTGGGTACAACCGCAAGGCACAGCTAGTACATTCATATACATGTTTTGAAACCTAAAAATATAATTGCAATAATAGTTAATTAATATGTAACTCTCATAGCTTTAATGTAAATACCATTTCTTGATACTACTACTCTAATTACCAAACAACCTTCCGGACGACGATATACATAATTAAAGTTCTATTCAATTTTTTTTTCAAAATGGCTCCATCAGGGTTTTGGTGATTCCGCCAATGTCAAGTATTATAGACGTCACAGTAACAATATGCCGATTAATCGGTAGGTAGAATGCTCCCGCCGGCCATATTATGTCCTATTAATCACTGACTAATCACAACTAATACAGCGCGGGCGGGATTAAACTGATTCCCCATGACGTCCTGGTGGACGCGTGCGTTTATCACAAAGATCCGCAGACCAGTTCTCAAATACAATTGGAATTAATAAGTTGTGTTTATGATATTCACTAATTTACTTGGCATATCACGATTCAGTTAAACATGATCTCACCTTTAATTTCATCCCCACCAGCACAGTAACCCACGCACCAGATACAAAGGCTGAACTTCTGTAAGTCAGGAGTTCGGCCTCCCTGTAAATCACACTTCTGCTTCATTATATTATAAAGTAATTAATTTACAGTTAAAGAAGTTCCATTGGAACTTGAATTGAACACAGAGAGCATTAAAAGTGACTCAGACAATCAGATGGAGGAAGCTGACAATGACGTAGAACAGTCTGAATGTACAATGGAAGAAGTAAACTATGATGCGGAGGAGACAGACATAAAAGAGGAGAACTCGGGTATGATACATTAATTTCCTTATTTCTTCTAAGGCTACTTCCGCCCCCGGCTTTGCCCGTGGATATTTTCGAACAAAATAAAATAGACTATGTCACTCAGGGATATCGTAGCTTTCTATTGGTAAAAGAATTTTCAAAATCGGTTCAGTAGATCCAGAGATTGCCCCCTACAACCTCACAAACTTTACCTCTTTATAATATCAGTATAGATTAAAATCAATCAATTAAAACTATGGACACATTTAGAAATTTATTTTGTATTATCATAAACATATTTAAATTCTGAAGCATGCTGTATTAGGCACATTGATGCACATTATAAAAATCGCGCGGTGTTGGCCAGTACAGTACCTAGCGCCGCGGTGTAAACATCTTGAGTGGGGCTCTCACGAACACAATATCAATACATGATTTACTTACTTTTGCACTGCAACTATACATCATGCTTTTATATACAAGCTTTATAGGAATATCAGTCTTCAAGTCAATATTAGATCTCCCAACAAATACATATCTCTGGCAGTGTCTATTTTCTTAAGAATATTTTGGAGCTTTTAACAAATGAGTGCTTACATAAACTAGGTGTACGTGCGGTATAGTGCACACAGATCAGCGCAATAGTTTGATTTTCCCTAGTATACATTCAAAGTGCAATGTATTTGTTTTGATGTGTATAAATTTATGTATAAAATAATACTTCCTCCTTTACGATACTGTTGCAGCAACTTGTACTGTAACCGCATATACAAACGGCTACCTGCATTAGAAATGTAGGCCTCAGATATCATTATAATGTCAATAGGTTTTTTACATGATAATATACATTGTTCTAAGGTATCAAAGTTTTTAGTTAGGGATCTTATATTTTTGTGCATGAAATATCATTCTTAAGCTCAAATATCCGGATTCATCACACAAAACCCCACCTAAAATAAATGTGAAAGAAAGCCAAGTTCGTAACAATAAAACTTCCAAAATAAATACTCAGATAAGAATTTCTATTCACTAATTAAAACTGAGATATAACTGGATACCAAGTTCTTTCAAGTTCCATAAATCATAGTTCCTGTCATGTATAATGTTCTTTAGTTCCTTTAAAAGAAAGTTAAATTTTTCGTATATTTTCTTTAATATAATTATAACAATGCCTTTTAAAATTATCAAAAAAAAATTATTTGTATTCCTTATAATGACCCTTTCATTTGACAGGTATGTCACATGATGCACTTTGATGCACTGCGGTATCCATCAGCAAATCCCATTGTGAACCCAGCACTGCGGTATCCATCAGCAAATCCCATTGTGAACCCACTCATTCACTTTCGTTCGTTTGGTCTGTACCCAGCATATGATCTCACTTTTTCTATTAGCAAAGCCCTTATCTGCTATCTTGGAAGTTTTTTGTTACGAACTTGGCTTTCTTTCACATTTATGTTTGTAATGGGATTTTGTTTTTCCTATACAAATATAAAAATATTATTTGTGTTGTAGAATCTTTATGTTAAGGTTGAAGTAAAAAATCCTTGTAATTATTATTTTGCCATATAAATTTAGGGGATGAATTTCTAAAATCCCGTCGTGGAGATAAACACCAAGCGTCAACGAATAACACTAATAAGGTTATAAATATCTATCCAGTAGTTTCAGCGTGATGCGCGCATAACGGATCTAGCTAACATTTATATAATTTACATACATCTTTCCCAACAGCATCAAATACCTATTATACAATATATAATGGTAATCTAAAATCTTAGCTCTAAGTAAAAGCTTTATCCCTTATTTTAACGAAACTACAAAAATAACAAAACTTACCCTTTTATAATAATAGTAATATTAATTTACTTTCAGATCCCTCAACTTCATCATCTGACAAGTTAGCTATCACACGACACAATATTAAGAAGACTTTAAAAGTATTGCTCACCCGCAGTCCCGCCGTCGAACTACTACTTTTGTATGACAGTAATTGTAAACAAACAAACGAACAGTTAGTACCACCTTTATATAGTCACGTTGAAGAAAAACTTTTTGTTAATGACTTTCGTCCGAACAAAACTGCAAATGAAGGAGACCTAAACAAGCATTTGCGTACTCGCACTGAAGAAAATAAATTTTCTTGTGACATGTGTCAATACAAAAGCGCAAGAAAAGGTAATTTAAAGATGCATTTGCTAACTCATAATGGCGAAAAACCTTTTTCTTGTGACATGTGTCAATACAAAAGCGCAAGGAAAGGAGATCTAAAGATGCATTTGCGCACTCACACGGGAGAAAAAAAATTTTCTTGTTGCAAGTGCCAATACAAATCGGCAACAAAAAGTAATCTAAAGATACATTTGCTAACTCATAATGGCGAAAAACCTTTTTCTTGTGACATGTGTCAATACAAAAGCGCAAGGAAAAGAGATCTAAAGATGCATTTGCGCACTCACACGGGAGAAAAAAAATTTTCTTGTTGCAAGTGCCAATACAAATCGGCAACAAAAAGTAATCTAAAGATACATTTGCTAACTCATAATGGCGAAAAACCTTTTTCTTGTGACATGTGTCAATACAAAAGCGCAAGGAAAAGAGATCTAAAGATGCATTTGCGCACTCACACGGGAGAAAAACCTTTTTCTTGTGACATGTGTCAATACAAAAGCGCAAGAAAAGGTAATTTAAAGATGCATTTGCTAACTCATAATGGCGAAAAACCTTTTTTTTGTGACATGTCAATACAAAGCCGTACATAAAGGAGATCTGAATGTGCATTTGCGTACTCACACTAGAGAAAAACCATTTTCTTGTGGCATGTGTCAATACAAAAGCGCAAGGAAAACTGATCTAAAGATGCATTTGCGTACTCACACTGGAGAAAATATTTTTTCTTGTGACATGTGTCAATACAAAAGCGCAACAAAAAGTAATTTAAAGATGCATTTGCTAACTCATAATGGCGAAAAACCTTTTTCTTGTGACATATGTCAATACAAAAGCGCAATAAAAGGTAATTTAAAGAAGCATTTGCTAACTCATAATGGCGAAAAACCTTTTTCTTGTGACAAGTGCCAATACAAATCAGCAATAAAAAATAATCTTAAGGTGCATTTGCGTACTCACACTGGAGAAAAACCATTTTCTTGTGACATGTGTCTATACAAATCAGCAGCTAAACGTAATCTAAAGAGGCATTTGCTAACTCATGGGGGCGAAAAACCATTTTCTTGTGACATGTGTCTATACAAATAGCAGCTAAACGTAATCTAAAGAGGCATTTGCTAACTCATGGGGGCGAAAAACCATTTTCTTGTGACATGTGTCTATACAAATCAGCAGCTAAACGTAATCTAAAGAGGCATTTGCTAACTCATGGGGGCGAAAAACCATTTTCTTGTGACATGTGTCTATACAAATAGCAGCTAAACGTAATCTAAAGAGGCATTTGCTAACTCATGGGGGCGAAAAACCATTTTCTTGTGACATGTGTCTATACAAATCAGCAGCTAAACGTAATCTAAAGAGGCATTTGCTAACTCATGGGGGCGAAAAACCATTTTCTTATGACATGTGTCTATACAAATAGCAGCTAAACGTAATCTAAAGAGGCATTTGCTAACTCATGGGGGCGAAAAACCATTTTCTTGTGACATGTGTCTATACAAATAGCAGCTAAACGTAATCTAAAGAGGCATTTGCTAACTCATGGGGGCGAAAAACCATTTTCTTGTGACATGTGTCTATACAAATCAGCAGCTAAACGTAATCTAAAGAGGCATTTGCTAACTCATGGGGGCGAAAAACCATTTTCTTATGACATGTGTCTATACAAATAGCAGCTAAACGTAATCTAAAGAGGCATTTGCTAACTCATGGGGGCGAAAAACCATTTTCTTGTGACATGTGTCTATACAAATAGCAGCTAAACGTAATCTAAAGAGGCATTTGCTAACTCATGGGGGCGAAAAACCATTTTCTTGTGACATGTGTCTATACAAATAGCAGCTAAACGTAATCTAAAGAGGCATTTGCTAACTCATGGGGGCGAAAAACCATTTTCTTGTGACATGTGTCTATACAAATCAGCAGCTAAACGTAATCTAAAGAGGCATTTGCTAACTCATGGGGGCGAAAAACCATTTTCTTATGACATGTGTCTATACAAATAGCAGCTAAACGTAATCTAAAGAGGCATTTGCTAACTCATGGGGGCGAAAAACCATTTTCTTGTGACATGTGTCTATACAAATAGCAGCTAAACGTAATCTAAAGAGGCATTTGCTAACTCATGGGGGCGAAAAACCATTTTCTTGTGACATGTGTCTATACAAATCAGCAGCTAAACGTAATCTAAAGAGGCATTTGCTAACTCATGGGGGCGAAAAACCATTTTCTTGTGACATGTGTCTATACAAATAGCAGCTAAACGTAATCTAAAGAGGCATTTGCTAACTCATGGGGGCGAAAAACCATTTTCTTGTGACATGTGTCTATACAAATCAGCAGCTAAACGTAATCTAAAGAGGCATTTGCTAACTCATGGGGGCGAAAAACCATTTTCTTGTGACATGTGTCTATACAAATAGCAGCTAAACGTAATCTAAAGAGGCATTTGCTAACTCATGGGGGCGAAAAACCATTTTCTTGTGACATGTGTCTATACAAATCAGCAGCTAAACGTAATCTAAAGAGGCATTTGCTAACTCATGGGGGCGAAAAACCATTTTCTTATGACATGTGTCTATACAAATAGCAGCTAAACGTAATCTAAAGAGGCATTTGCTAACTCATGGGGGCGAAAAACCATTTTCTTGTGACATGTGTCTATACAAATAGCAGCTAAACGTAATCTAAAGAGGCATTTGCTAACTCATGGGGGCGAAAAACCATTTTCTTGTGACATGTGTCTATACAAATCAGCAGCTAAACGTAATCTAAAGAGGCATTTGCTAACTCATGGGGGCGAAAAACCATTTTCTTATGACATGTGTCTATACAAATAGCAGCTAAACGTAATCTAAAGAGGCATTTGCTAACTCATGGGGGCGAAAAACCATTTTCTTGTGACATGTGTCTATACAAATAGCAGCTAAACGTAATCTAAAGAGGCATTTGCTAACTCATGGGGGCGAAAAACCATTTTCTTGTGACATGTGTCTATACAAATAGCAGCTAAACGTAATCTAAAGAGGCATTTGCTAACTCATGGGGGCGAAAAACCATTTTCTTGTGACATGTGTCTATACAAATCAGCAGCTAAACGTAATCTAAAGAGGCATTTGCTAACTCATGGGGGCGAAAAACCATTTTCTTATGACATGTGTCTATACAAATAGCAGCTAAACGTAATCTAAAGAGGCATTTGCTAACTCATGGGGGCGAAAAACCATTTTCTTGTGACATGTGTCTATACAAATAGCAGCTAAACGTAATCTAAAGAGGCATTTGCTAACTCATGGGGGCGAAAAACCATTTTCTTGTGACATGTGTCTATACAAATCAGCAGCTAAACGTAATCTAAAGAGGCATTTGCTAACTCATGGGGGCGAAAAACCATTTTCTTATGACATGTGTCTATACAAATAGCAGCTAAACGTAATCTAAAGAGGCATTTGCTAACTCATGGGGGCGAAAAACCATTTTCTTGTGACATGTGTCTATACAAATAGCAGCTAAACGTAATCTAAAGAGGCATTTGCTAACTCATGGGGGCGAAAAACCATTTTCTTGTGACATGTGTCTATACAAATCAGCAGCTAAACGTAATCTAAAGAGGCATTTGCTAACTCATGGGGGCGAAAAACCATTTTCTTATGACATGTGTCTATACAAATAGCAGCTAAACGTAATCTAAAGAGGCATTTGCTAACTCATGGGGGCGAAAAACCATTTTCTTGTGACATGTGTCTATACAAATAGCAGCTAAACGTAATCTAAAGAGGCATTTGCTAACTCATGGGGGCGAAAAACCATTTTCTTGTGACATGTGTCTATACAAATAGCAGCTAAACGTAATCTAAAGAGGCATTTGCTAACTCATGGGGGCGAAAAACCATTTTCTTGTGACATGTGTCTATACAAATCAGCAGCTAAACGTAATCTAAAGAGGCATTTGCTAACTCATGGGGGCGAAAAACCATTTTCTTATGACATGTGTCTATACAAATAGCAGCTAAACGTAATCTAAAGAGGCATTTGCTAACTCATGGGGGCGAAAAACCATTTTCTTGTGACATGTGTCTATACAAATAGCAGCTAAACGTAATCTAAAGAGGCATTTGCTAACTCATGGGGGCGAAAAACCATTTTCTTGTGACATGTGTCTATACAAATCAGCAGCTAAACGTAATCTAAAGAGGCATTTGCTAACTCATGGGGGCGAAAAACCATTTTCTTATGACATGTGTCTATACAAATAGCAGCTAAACGTAATCTAAAGAGGCATTTGCTAACTCATGGGGGCGAAAAACCATTTTCTTGTGACATGTGTCTATACAAATAGCAGCTAAACGTAATCTAAAGAGGCATTTGCTAACTCATGGGGGCGAAAAACCATTTTCTTGTGACATGTGTCTATACAAATCAGCAGCTAAACGTAATCTAAAGAGGCATTTGCTAACTCATGGGGGCGAAAAACCATTTTCTTATGACATGTGTCTATACAAATAGCAGCTAAACGTAATCTAAAGAGGCATTTGCTAACTCATGGGGGCGAAAAACCATTTTCTTGTGACATGTGTCTATACAAATAGCAGCTAAACGTAATCTAAAGAGGCATTTGCTAACTCATGGGGGCGAAAAACCATTTTCTTGTGACATGTGTCTATACAAATAGCAGCTAAACGTAATCTAAAGAGGCATTTGCTAACTCATGGGGGCGAAAAACCATTTTCTTGTGACATGTGTCTATACAAATCAGCAGCAAAACGTAATCTACAGAGGCATTTGCTAACTCATGGGGCGAAAAACAATTTTCTTGTGACATAGTCAATACAAAACCGTACAAAATCTAAATATGCATTTGCCACATTGTGTCCTTGAAGTAATTACCTACGATCGCTCGGTAGATAAACACGCACTACTGTGTTTCTTGGGTTACTTACGTATAGCTCGATTCAAACTTTATGGAGGTTCGGAACATCGAGCGAGATGATGCGCAGTGCACGATATTAGGAATAGGTACTTGCGGGACGTACACACAGCCACTCTCAAAAGTATACAAGGAGAAAAAGACACACTATCCTCGCCCATTACACCTCTACACAATATCCGTTCCCCGCTGCTTCATTCATAAACGTCTACTTTGTAAACATGTTCCATATTCAACAATTTATCTTTCTTTTTGAGATTTTTAAATATTGAAATATGTCACATTGTCATATAAACATATAAACTAACGTTTCTTGTCTGTCATAATCATAAAGCTTTATGTTTATTTATTATCATTCTTATTAAATAATTTGTTAGTTTCAGTTATGTATCAATTTCATTGTTCCTATCTTAAGTTGTATTTAGTCATGAATTATTTAATTTAAATATTATTTTAATGTTGAATAATTTTTTTTTGTGTATGTAAATAGTTTTAATTAATTTAGTTGTAAATATAGAAGTAGTATTGTATTATTTATTTCAGATTCCTGAAAGTTTCGATACTAAATTTCGACAGATAAATGTAACTGAATAACGACGTGACACTGGCAGAAATGTACTTATCTTAGTACAATTGCCATCCAATAAAAAAAAAAAAAAATCTTGTCATAATACGTTTTGTGGCTCTACTTATTCGTATTACTAAATACGTATATCTACTTAAATCACCGTTATTGTATTGTATCGAAATGCCTCTAACGGCCCTGCAAAGGCTACATATTGTTACTCTGCGCGAAACTGGACTAAATGTATCTGAAATAGCTGGTCGAGTTGGAGTTACACGGAGAACTGTTTACTTGTGGCTCAGAAGATATGACGAGGAGGGTGGTGTTGAGCGTCATCCGCCTCACCCTAGACAGCGAGCGACCACTGCAGACCAGGATAATAACATAGTCTTAACACACTCCTTAGCTCCATTTACTCCCACTAGAGTAACGGCGAATCAATATAATGTGTGTATGGAAACCGTTCGTCGTCGTCTTCATGCAGCTAGAATACACTGCCGGAAACCTGCCAGGAAGGTTCTTCTCACAGAAGCACATAGAAATGAGAGAATTGGCGAATCCAATGTAGAGCGAACTCTACAATATTACAACTTTGATTGGACGAATGAGGTTGTAATTTTTACGGACGAAAAAACTTTTCGTTCAGAGAGAGATGGACGAAAGATTTTATGGCGTCCCAATAATGAGCGATACGTAATGAACAATGTAATGCCCAATAGATCAAGTGGCAGAATCAGTATTGGCTTTTGGGGGTGGATGAGTTCAATGGGCCCTGGCGAAATCTGCGAAATAAATGGACGGCTTAATGCTCAAAAATACTTGGACATATTAAAAAATGTTTTAGTGCCAACTGTCAGATTAGTATATCCAGGTTTAAGAAGATTTTATTTAGTTCAAGATAATTGTTCATTCCATCGCGCGCATATTGTCAAAGAGTGGCTTGAAGCGCAGAACTATATAATACTGATAAATTGGCCATCAAAAAGTCCAGATCTGAACCCTATTGAGAATGTATGGGGCAAATGGTATTAAATTGGGATCCTAGTGAGGTCATAAATAATGAGAAAATGAGGCAGCTAGTTATGTCAATTTGGGATTTTTTCAGAGGTAGGGATTTGGAATTCGGTAAACAAGATGAAAGACAGGTTACAGGATGTTTTAGATAACAATGGCGGCTACACCAGATATTAAATAAAAATTAAAGCATTACTATAAATTGTTTCTTTTTTGATCTTACACTTACATTCTTTTAATGTAATAAAATATTAACTACTTTTATTGCTTACACAATACCTAGATTGATAATACATACTTAAAATAAATTATATAAATATAATATAAATTTTATTTTCATAATAAAATCTTGTTAAAGTATATACCTAATTGGCAACGTCGCATTTGTCAATGAGAAACACATCTTTATCAAACGTCAATAATAATTGGTATTGAAAAAGTAAAATTTATATCTCTTGACTTTACTTTGTATTTTGTTTGGCCTCCCCCAGTGTCAGACTGACACTTAGTTTTCCGCCAATATCCGTAGAATTGAGAGAGACACGCTAGAGAATGACCGGTATGAATTGCAAAACAACTTCCAATTATGCAGAAGACTCCAGGCCCCATCTAGGACAAAATACAACACATAAAGACAAACACAAACCACATATCTACCAAACCATATTGAAACAACCAGATATGAACCATGGTTATTAAATATATACATATTAACTAGGTACTTATCCAAAAACTAGAGTCTAATGTTGTTAAACGTAATAAAACCTTAATTAGAGGGCTATGTACAAGGGTTAGTAAAAATGTAAGATTAGTTGGAAGAGGAATTTCAGGGGGAAGGAGATCATAGAGGGAGCACTGTAGTAGGGGGCAGCAGAAGAAGATATGTTCCACTGTACCTTCATCCAAGCCACATTCGCAAATTGAGGAATCTCTAATTCTTAATTTAGCCAAGAAAGACGGTGTACACACATGACCCAGCCGTAAACGACAAATAGTGTTAATAGAATGTCTGTTAGAGGATTTCTGTCTAAAAAACCAGGGCTTGCATGGTAAATCATCTTGAATGGAAGCATAATATTTGCCCTTGGTGGATTTTATGTTTTTTATTTTAAAGATTAAGCTATTTTAAGAAACTAATTTGAATATTTTTGATTTCTATACAGTAGTTTTTTTATAATAAATTATCAAAGGTTTGACACTGATGACGTCATTTTATCGGCTGAATACTTCAATGCCTTTGATATGTTGGGCCAGAAAAAATAACATCTGTGTTCTTTGACTTTGACATTTAACAAACAATAGTGTTGCCGTCTCTAAATCCTACAAAACCTACCACTTCTACATAAAACATATTAAAACAACAACAAAGAAACACATCTTTACGGCAGTTGTTGTGATACAAAATATATACAATGGTCAAAGAATATCCTACCATAAAAAATGCTTAAACATTCGTCCTAAATAATTAACTAGATTAGTTATAAAAACTACTGAAATAGTAGTATATCTAGTAACAGGGTAACATTGGTTGACAAGTAAATATTTTGCTTTTATTTAGCCGATATAATGACGTCATTCATAGGTGAAATGTAGGTTAAGTAAATTATTTGATTTTGAAAAAATAAAGACAATCTCACGATTTTAAGAGTTATAAATTGAAAAATACGGATTATTAAACCAATATCTCAAAACCGAATACTTTACATACCGAATTGCAATAATAGGTAATTAATATGTAACTCTCATAGCTTTAATGTAAATACCATGTCTTGGTACTACTACTCTAACTACCTTCTGTTACGACGACATATACATAATTAAAGTTTTTTGGTTGTTTTATTTTAAAAAGCAAACTATGATTGTAGCAGGCATACAGACTACTAGTTATGTTAAATTAAGAATGTTATTTTTTTTTTATTTGAAAAATGAACAAATTAAAATAGAATCTCTTGAAATGACAAGGAAAATAATTAGCAATACAATTCGATTTAATAAGTTGTGTTCATGATATTCCTTATATTCATGATATTCACTAATTTCCTTGGCATATCACGATTCAGTTAAACACAATCTCGCCTTTAATTTCATCCCCACCGGCGCAGGAACCCACGCACCAGATACAAAGGCTGAACTTCTGTAAGTCAGGAGTTCGGCTTCATTATATCATAAAGTAATTAATTTACAGTTAAAGAAGATCCCTCGGAACTTGAATTTAACACAGAGAGCATTAAATGTGACTCAGACAATCAGATGGAGGAAGCTGACAATGACGTAGAACAGTCTGAATGTACAATGGAAGAAGTAAACTATGATGCGGAGGAGACAGACATACAAGTGGAGAACTCAGGTATGATACATTAATTTCCTTATTTCTTACTAGCCTTCCGCCCCCGGCTTCGCCCGTGGATATTTTCGATCAAAATAAAATAGACTATGTCACTCAGGGATATCGTAGCTTTCTATTTGTAAAATAATTTTCTAAATCGGTTCAGTAGATCCAGAGATTGCCCCCTACAACCTCACAAACTTTACCTCTTTATAATATCAGTATAGAATAAAATCAATCAATTAAAACTATGGACACATTTAGAAATTAAACATATTTAAATTCTGAAGCATGCTGTATTAGGCACATTGATGCACATTATATTCCATGTTTCGGTTATTATTTTTTGTATTTATAATTTGTATTTTCGGTACTCCTTTAATGAATTTTATAGTTACATTGTCTTCTCCATTCTGCTGACGACGAGCAAGTTCTTCACGCAACTTCTTAAAATGTGTTTGTTGGAGAGAAGTTTGATCACCATATATTTTTATTGGTAGATTAAATTTCGTTTTATTTCGTAAGATTTGCATTGTAGTGTCTTGACTGGAGAAACACACATTTATTGGACGGCATTTTTGAATATTGTATCTACCAATACGTTTTATAAGACTGGGCTCAAGGAGATTTGGATATACATTTTTAATTATTTTCAGAGTTTCTGCTCTATCTTGTGCCCATCTGTCATCTCTGGTGGAGTTTGTGGGCTCCTTTAATCCACACATTATTATATTTTTAGCTCTATTGAGACGATCTTGAATTTCGCTCGAGATGTCGTTATAGTCATCTCTGAAAGATTTAACGGAAGTAACAGATATCTTTTCAATTTCATGTATATTTTTTTCCATTATTAAGATTTGTTCATTTATTTTATTAGTTCTGTTACCAAGACTTTGTACATACTTCAATTTTCATTTTGTTGTGTTCAACAGCCAAAAGTTCGTTTGATAGCTTCACTTCTTTAAGCTGGGTTTTGATCTTACATACATCGTGACATAATTTTAATTGTTTCTCTTTTTGGTCTTTACAAAAGTCTATAAGAAGGTCTTTAATCTCCTTACGAAAATTCTTCTAATTGCAACAAAAGAATCCAATATCATCGTCTTACCTCCCAAACTAGTTAGGTCAGGCTGTGAGCTTGATGTATTTTCAGAAGAAAAAGTGGGTTTCATGTCGATTTTGAGGTTTCTTGATATAATTAAAACAAGAATACTATAAAATCAGTTAGCTGTGTGAAATATAAATTGTATACCATCGGCTGTATGAAAATATTCCTTTACTTGTTTTCGAATCTGAATTAAAAATAATGCAGCCTTGAATTTAAATTTTTTTTAACATACCCTCAAATCACTGAATTTGCTTTATCTTTATTTCTTCCATAAGAACAAAATTATTCACCAATATTAATGATTACTATTCCCTTTTGACCACAGTTCAACTTTAAGCACTTGTTAGTCGAAGTTACACACTCAAACTATTATTTATGAATATTTGTTTACAAACAACTTTTACTTTGTCCAGGGTTGTTTACGGCTGAAAATATAGCGCTGGAAACCTTATATTTTATTTTAAAACACATTAGCCATAGACACAACCGGAACTACTGGAATTTAGACCAACATCACGATCGGCCAATATAGGCCAATAACTCTCTTCCAATGTACACGGATTCTTGCCCCGGACCATTTTTGTTCAACCCGAAATGGCCACACCAAGAATGCCCAGCCCAGGAATCCGTGTACATATGAAATGCATATGAAATGCATTCTCGGGCCGTGAAATCCATGGCTGGCCTTTGTGCGGATTAAGATAAACACGCACTACGGCTGCCCTCTCGAGCCCTGACTGTGTTTCTTGGGTAAAAGCAGTAAAATCGGTGGCAATATCGGGGCAGTGGTGGTGGGGATTAAATCGGGTGTTACTCTACACACGTCCCTACCGATCAGTATAATATCTACCGTTCGCTCGTCGACACTCTTCTCTTGATTTCCTTGCCAAGATTTTCATTCAAAACTTGAAGAAAAATATTATAGGTCTTCTGCCTTTTGTCACGGTTAAAATATTCTATTGTTTTTGTCATAAAGATATGATAATTTTTTAGATAAATTTATAACTTTCGTCCAAGCCTTTCTTTCGTCATGTTGGCGTATAAATTAAAATAAAACACAAATATAGAGTACGTTATAGGAACTGCAGCAGCCGCACCGCTAGCGGGTAATCGCCCCTAAATACTGGGTTCGCCCGAACCGATTTCAAATTTAGGGTACCTAATAATAGTTATTATGGCGCCGATTTGCCTATACACCGTGGCGATCAAGGTAGCGATCTAGGGCGCTCCCCACCACTGCCCCGATATTGCCACGGATTTTAGGGGCGTGTGTAGCTTGCCTTTACTTACATAATATTTGATAATGCTATTCATTATTAAATTTTGTAAGCTTAAATTAAAATTATTTCTACTTCTTTTTTAATATCACTTTTTATTTAATTATTTACACATAACAATATAAAAACCTAAAATTTAATCTAACCATTAAAATAACTAAATAAACCAGGTACGCGTGGATTAGTGGCAAAAATACTGGCAACATTTCCCCCTGAATCGCGATTTCTACTTGGTTTTTATTTCTAGTTAGTGATTGTGAGCTGTATTTTTTTTTTTATAAAAATGTATAATTTTTTGTTTGTTTAATAAATCAAAAACAATTTCAAATTCTAGGAATCCTTGTTCGTTATAAATTAGCTACATATATATCCCACTATAATTGTTTTTTCATCCAACTACGCAGTATTTTCCTCATTACTATATAGCGATCAGTAAGCGCTACTTTACTTGTTTCAAAGAATTATCTAAGTATACAGTTTTAATCTAAAATAAATTTGGTCCGCGTGGCTTTGTGGCAAGAACGCTGGCTGCATTTCCTCGCTGTATAGCTATGCTAATTCTCTGGGCGAAGAAAGAGCCAGCCCTCTTGTCACCCGTAGCGCCGACAATTTTTGTTTTTTTTACCTGTTAAATGTTTATTTGAATAACTTTTTTTGAAAGGTGGACAAATAAAAATTTTTAGTGGACAAACGTGGACTAACGATGTTCAAACGAACCTTATAAAAAAAGTTTTTTTTTTTAAATAAGTAACTTTAATTTTAAGGGTAGACAAAAAACAGCCGCTCCAAACTAACCCTCAGTGCAACAATAAGTCGCTCTCTACCCGGGTTAGTAATCTACTATTATTATTGACTATTCAAAAGTATATAAAAATATTTAAAATGTATTAATTAATTGTATATTTTTATTATTGACCATTTCACGTGTACCATTAATGTGTACCTACAAAATAAAATGTCTTTTGAATTTTAAATTGTTCAAGTTTGCTCAGACAAAAAGATAAATTAATGCAACATATAGTCATCAATCATTGTAGTTATTTTATATCTATGGTAATGATCATCTTGTAATGGAGGTGAGGAGATGAGGGAGTGGGACAGCGAGTTTTATTTAGTATCAATAACCATCTTTTTCCATAGTAGAAATTCAATTAACCGTAGTCCCATTGGCCAATAGTACGATGAAAAACTTCATTTTCTGTATAATAATAATAATAAAGCCTTTATCAACTGAATTAACTATTTACAGTCTAAACATTTTACTATCTAAATATATATCTCAACAGAACTAGCCACTCGTTAGGTATAGCCTCACAAATACCATCGGCTAAACGAGGGAGACTTGGTCTTCCGCTGGGTACCCTGGAACCGTAACACGGTTTCGGGAGCTGAACCCGTGAAGAAAGAAAAAAAAAAGAAGAAAAAAAAAAAGACATTTTACTAAAAGTTACACAAAACAATTTTGTTTCTTATTAAAATTAACCTACTTTTACTTTAGTTTCTATAGTATATGTTTGGTTTATCAGTTTGTCTACTGACATAGGCCTCCTCTAGTGATTTCCATTGACCCCTGTCTCTGACCAGTCTCATCCACAGGGGACCCGCAATTTTTTTCATGTCATCAGACCATCTTTTGAATTGCCGACCTTTTCTGCGTTTACTGTTTCTAGGATACCATTCTGTTATATCTCTGGTCCACTTACAGTTCTTGTTCCTTAACATGTGGCCCGTCCATCTCCATTTGAGTTCTTTAATTTTTGTACATACATCTTTTACCTTTGTAACATTTCTAATGTCTGTGTTCCTTATTCTGTCTCTTCTTGTAACACTCAGCATTGATCTTTCCATTGCTTTTTGACATACAACTAACTTTTCCAAATTATGTTTTGTGAGTGCCCAAGTCTGACATCCATAAGTTAGACATGGAAGTATACATGTATTGAGTACTTTACTTTTTTCCTTGATGTATATATCTTTATTTTTAAAGACTTGTTTTAATGCCCAAAACCTTTTCCACGAATTTGCAATTCTTGTTTCTACTTCTTTTGATGATGTTTCTTCAGGTGAAATGATTTGACCGAGATATTTGTATTCATTTACATATTCAATTTTATTTCCTGTATACCCTTCAATTAATAGTGTTGTTTATTAAAATCTTATAACTGGATTCAAGTACTTTGTTTCTTCTTCACGTGTTGTCCTAAAACTCCTGTGACCGTGTTATCTGTCCGAGGGTATCCAGCTGAAGATCAAGTCTTCCTCTTTTAGCAGATGGTATTTGTGAGGCTATACCTAACGAGTGGCCAGTTCTGTTGAAGTATAATAAGATGAAGAAGCCTAAGTGTGGTTTGTCGGATTGTGTACCTACGTAAGTTTTTAATTATAAAAAACCCATTTATATATGACTGGGATCGAACCTTGGTTTGTCTAGTTAATATAGACGTGGTAACCACTGGGCCACGTACGGTCAAAATCCCTAACTTCGCCTGGGTTTTGACACATTTTTGAAATTTACGCTAAAATTATAAATTTATTTTGGCAACACTGGTCAAAAAATAACTTTATTATTACTTCGCTTCTGCTGTAGACGAAAAACGATCTTAATATGTAAGCCGTATGGTTAAAAATGCGATCATGAAGTTGACAGGCGAAGTTTACTTAACCTAACTTCGCCTATGCTATCTATCTCCTGTTTATCAAAATTTCTATGGCTGGAATTTCTTTGAATTACTGTACATTACAAATTATCGCTATAGATCAACATCTACATTTAAAATCATCATTATTTTTGTCAATTGGAGATAGCAGGCGAAGATAGGCAAAGACATCTCTCTATTTACATACAAAAGTGATGAATCGTCTAGGGTTGTCAAAAATATTTTGTTTATCCGACTAGACAAAATGAAAGGTTTTCTTTAAAGGAAACATTAAAATGAAATCACATAGGTAAGTACAATAATATTTATTCAAAAACACTAATAGGTAAATATGTTACTAAGTATTTTTTGTTGAACATTGAAAGCCTTACATACTAGACAGTTACATATAAAACTTTTCCAAAACTACTACGCGCTACATTTGAGTCCAAAGAGTTACAATTCAGTCTTAAGACTACACTACATAATACAGCACAAAAACTAACTTATAAAGACCATTGAAATAGGTACCTAACAGAGTATTTATTACATGCCTTTTATAAATTATGTTTCATTGTTAATAAGTACTATAGTTTACAACTTTTAAAATAATATTACAAGAAGCTGTATATTATTATGTAATAAAATAAATCAAACTATTAAAATTTATCAAATTTTTAAATCTAAGCAATCAAAAATAACCATCCAGACAAAATCTTGAAAATTATTCCAAAAATACAATTTAAACGTTAAACTATACGACTAAGTATAAAAAGTAATATGGCCAATCTAAATCAAATTTAAAAAACTTTATAATTTGAGAAGTCAAAAGAAAAATACAATTTACCCCTGCGATCCTCCGTTGGTGCCGGCAGTGAGACTGCAACATCTTCCATCATAACAAAGGATACGTCATTTATGCGTGGCCATACAAAGTAGTTATTCATTTTTCTCAGAAAACGTACATTGAGACCTTGTTTGCATTTTTCTGTTATCAGCCCGACATAAAATTTAACACACTTTTTTAGGGCAAATCTGACTAAAACATAATCATCCACATCTTTTTTACTTAAGTTACCATCATTACATGTATTTTCCTGTTCAGAATCTAATTCTATGTCATCATCAGACTCAATTCCAGATAAAATTTGTTTTTTAAATTCCGTCCAAGACTCTGGTTCAGATTCGGATTGTTCGGAATAATCCGTATTATTTTCAGAACTTGTATGTATATCTATTTCAGTATTTTGCATCTTTATGTTATCTCTTTTCTCTGTTAAAACATTTGCTTCTTTCTTTATCTTCAATATAATTTCTTTATTTACTGTGACGGATTTCAGTTGATCTGTGTGAATCAAATGATTGACAATATGTGCATCTCTGTCACATTCAGATCCCTCTGTCTCCATGCTTTTTATTTCCTGTGCTGTACTTTTTTCTTTCTTAACCATCAATTGCTTCAAGGTAGTTTTCTTATTCACCTGTATGATATTGTTACTAGATCGTAACAAATTATTCTCTAGTTTAAACTTTTGTTGCTCTGATAAGAGCTTGTCTTCTAATATATAAATTTTCTTGTTTTCATTTCTTTCGTTAATATCTTTTGTTCCTTTTTTCAGACTTTTCAAACAAGACGGACGTGACGATAAAAAAATATAATTAATCTTATTAATACATAACTCAGACAGCGTACCTAGGATATCTTTTCGAACTAGAGCCAGTTTCCCAAATTCTTTTATCATGTTGTCTGGTTTTGCATTTACGGGCACCGGCATTTCTAGGTTATTAGGGATATAATTTTTTGAACAGTGAGCAACATAATTCGGTTGCTTCACCATTTTTTTCGTAGATTTAACTTTTTTCTTAGGGTGTGAAATACTTTCTGAGAAATCATCACTTGATACTGACTTTCCAGGTGTAATATTTATCTTTTTATTTCGTATCTTTTTCATTGGATTAGGAGCGCGGCTTTGTTTCAGAAAATCTAAAAGAGCGTTATCAATGCTGTATTTAGACGTTGCTATTTTGTAGTCTGGTAGTTTTTTGATTATTTCGTAGGGATTTAATGGATGGATGTACATTTGAAGGTGATAGAAATATTTTCAGTTTTTTTGTTAAGATCATTCATCAATATTTTGATCAGTTCCGGAAAATGAGACTTATTAATAGTACATTCTCTTGGATTTCTGATCTTATACTCTAACAAGGCTTCTCTCCAAAGTTTTTTCATTGGGCCAAAATAACACACATCAAGTGGCTGGGTTAGATGGGAGGAATTTGGCGGCAAGAATACAAACCTTATGTTATTTTTCTCGCAGAGGGACACGATTCTATGATTTACATGAGATGCTAAGTTATCTCCAATAAGTATTTTTGGACCTAATTTGCTTTTAGCCCAAGGCAAAATAATAGACACAAACCAATCTTCAAAAATTGTATGGTCGAACCAACCTGATTTGGAGCGATTGTATCTAGCCTTATGTGGTCCATTAATTGTCCATTGTGAATATAAATGTTCACCCTTATAAACTACGTAGGGTGGAAGACACTCTCCGCCAGCAGTGATGGCGAACATTATGGATATAGCCCCTTTGGGCCTTTGGTATAATTGAGTACACGTTCTGGATATTTTACGCCTCTCCTGAAGAAAGACCTTTTAATGCCGGGATTGTCTGACAAATTTGTCTCATCGTAATTTAATATATTTTCTTTGGGCACGCCATCTAATTATGTTTCTAAATGTTTAAAATATTCAGACATTTCTTCAGGATTTTTTTCGGCCCGTTTTCTAGATATATTTTGTGTAGCTCTGAATGAGAGATGATTTTTGTTGCGTTTCATAAACAAATATGCCCATTTTTCGCCTGGCAACTTTTTATTAAAAACGTCATCTCTGTTGTTGGCTTCCAAATATTTTTGAACAACTATTCGAAGATCAAGAAGCGTTAAAGGGCAGCCATAGTCACCTGCTGCTATTAAAACTCTTATTATTTCCTTTTCTTCTTCAGCTGTAAGACGAGTAGGACATCCTGGAGTATTTGGATGTTTTTTATGCAATGCGTCCAATAATGTTCGGCGTGGTATACCGAACATTCTTTCCGCAGCATAGGATTATTTTTCATTGAATCAAGGGCGAGATTCATCATATCTTTATCATGAACCGTGTAGCTCCTTTTCTTTTTTATTCCTTTAGGTGGAGCCATTTTCTGCAAATAATACCATTTATTATAACAAAATATTAGCAGACTATTTTTTTACGCATACAGCAAAAAGCTTTACAAAACCTCCCGGTATTTTGAAGTCGGATAAAAAACAGCTATTCAACCCTAAGTGTAGGCGAAGTTTGGCAGGAACATAACCACTTCCCTATTTCAATAATATTTAATATTTTTTTTCGTTATCTATGCATGGTATTGAAAAACTGATTGTTTTATATTGAAAAACTTGAATTCTACAATAAAAATTGTCATGATTTGTGTGCATACCACTTTTGTGGACACCGTTATAATTAAAGTTTTGACGAGTAAAATTTTTCTTCTCAACCGACTGGGTGCCAACAAAGCCCGGCCCAAGAGTGCCCAGGCCGAGAACGCCCGGCCCAGGAATCCGTGTACATGGCGTTGGAATCCTGGGGTGGGCATTCTCGGCCTGAGCATTCTTGGGTCGGGCTTTTCCGATCGAACATAATATGTCCGGGCAGGATTCCGAAGCCAATGTACACGGATTCCTGGGCCGGGCGTTCTTTTCCTGGCATTCTCGCCTCGGAACAAAATTGCTCAGGGTGGAATGCCCGACCCGAGAAATGGAAGCCAAAGCCAATGTTTGTTGGCCCAACTTCTGTTGTCTATTACTACGGATGTTTTTGCAGGTTACAGGTTTTTGCAAAATTAAGGTTGAAGTTTTCATAATAATCATAATAAAAGCGATCGAAAAGAAAAGATGGCGCATGCGCAATGCAACATTTTCGAAATAAATATTCACGTAATTAAAAGTTGTAATTAAATATTCGAACAAACGTAATTTAATGAAGAACAAACGTCAATATGTATTTATAGACTGATAATGAGAGAAAATATTAATAATTTTGATTGAGGGGGCTAGCCAAACAGTATTTTTTAAATTATTTTTTATTAAATAAACAACTAACGAACAAACGATTATTCATAGCGAACAATTAAGTACAAACCATGAACTAACGATATGCAATAATAAAAATTCAAAAATAAAAAATTCGCGAGGGCCAAGTTTGGTGATCTCTATACGTAGTACGTTACTCCATAGAGTAACTTATATCGTTACTCCGTCCCTCAGATGAATGACTACTAGATGTAATTGTCAGAGCGAGACAGCAAGTTAACAATGATACGTAAAAAAGGAAGACAAAAGATGTTTTTTTTGTCCTTATCACCGTGGCCAGTTTTCATTGTTTGTCAAAACTGAGTTTTGCCAAACAAATAAAGACCATTTAGGTTTTTCGGAGTTTTTGAGTATTTCAGTGTGTTTTGAGACCGAAACTTGTTTAATTATTGTGTTTTATATGTAAATGCCATGGTAGGTTGTAGTGTTTTAGGCTGGAAAAGCCGTAGTGAGCGAAAAATGGACGGAATAACATTTCACTCGTCAGTAGACTAATATGTGTTTTGTATTGTTATAAAATACAAGAAGGTGGTTTAATCATGGTGGATTCTGCGCGCTCCGCGCGTTTGAATACTTTTTGGGTCAGGAAATTTAGATATTTTTATAATTTTATCATAATATAACCTCAAACTAAAACAGATTAAGTGTTGCCATGTAGTGAATTTTATTTACCCAAATATCATAGAAAATTTACAAATGTACAATTTATATTTCAGATTTCCATCTAATACTGAAATAAAAAAGGAATGGCTGGAAGCTACTGGTCGACAAAATTGCCATCCAACAAAATATTCAAAATTTTGTTCTGTTCATTTTGATGATGCTTCCATGGACTATAAAGCACAGCCGTTCTGTTCTGGCGTATAAGGCATAGTTAGTCTTTGTTTGATTCCGTAAGTAGCAAGAATGTCTCTCACGTCTTTGTTGTCGAATTCGCCTCCATTATCGCTGAGTATAGTTTTTACAACATAACCAGTCGTTTTTGCTTCTGTCTTTTGTCTCAACTTATCTTTAACTTCAGACTTTGCTTTCATGAAGTAAACGTGACGATATCTTGAAAAATCATCTTTAAAGAGAACGAAATATCTGTTTTTAGACACGGAATCAGGAAAAGGTCCACATACATCGCTATGGATCAATTCTCCTGGTTGGGTGGCTCTAGTTCTCGTTCCAAATTTTAATCTATGAGCTTTCCCAAATATGCAGCCTTCACAATATTCTTGATCCACCGGCAACTCTATTCCTAGCTCACGCTTTACGAAAGCTCTGACGTGCCTCTTATTCTGATGGCCAAGTCTCTCGTGATATAATTGGGTCGTTGTTGTCATAAAGGCTTCTAACGGTACCTTTGGTTGGATATTCCTTACATCTAGTTTGTAAAGACTTCTCTTGTAACAACGTCTGCCAATAACTTTTACTTCTCCTTCGATCGACATGCTACACTTGTTTGTCTTCGAAGAGAACATACTCTTATGCGAGTTCTTATCATGTGCAGCTAAAACAGAGAACAGGTTTTTCTGAATTGTCGGAACATACCATACGTCTTCTAACATTAACGGTGATATACTTCCATTAACATTTGACTCGATAAGAATAGAGCCTTTGCCTATTGCGCATATGTGACTGCCATTGGCTGTCATCACAGTACTATTCTCGTCAAATCTGTTAAATGTTTGAAATAAGTCATTCCGATTAGTGATATGACTAGTTGCTCCATTGTCTACGTACCAGTTTTCTCGGTCAATTTCTGCCGTAAAAGCCGCCGTATATGCTTGTACAGGTTGTACAAACATCGATGTCATGTTCGCTTTTTGATTCATAGAAGTTGAAGGATTAATGTTCTTAGGTGGTCTACCGTCTTTAATCCATTTTTTGCAATTTCTTACCCGATGACCTATTTCTGAACAGTAATTACATCTCATTTTCTTGTCGTTCCTGTTACTATCCTTGAACTTGTGATTGTGATTACTTGCATTTAGCACTTCTTGGTCGAATACTGTCTTACTCGCCAATGCTCTCTCATAAGCACATAAATGATTGGTAAGATTGTCCACATTTCTTTCAGCTTTAGGTAACAAGAGCCAGCTACTCCTAAATGAGAAATATTCCTCTCCCAATGTGTCCAAAATTTTGCATATCAAGAGCAATTCGGGTAACTCCTTATTATCTGTTGACAGATCTTGGTTAAGTTCGGTCCAAATGTTCTTAAGTTTAGACATGTGAGTGGCTACATCGTCTTCTGGTTCTTTTTTATAACCAAAGAGGCTCATGCATAGATTGTAGGACCTATCCTCGCTTGTACCATCAAACAGCTTATGTAGCTCTTCCCAAACTTCTAGAGCAGATGTGAATCTCATGATTTTCTTTAAGGTGTCCTCAGTCATGTTCGTGGTCAAAAGAAGTAGAGCGCTACTATCTGCCTTCATATATTTGGCTAGTTCCAAATTGTATGCAGTAAGAATCGCGTCACCTGCTCCTTGTGCAAGAATCGGCCTTTTAAGTTTCCCTTCTACTACTTCTAGTGCATTCGGCACGCTTCTAAGTAATATGGAGACTTTATACTTCCAAGTAGTCCAATTTGACTTACCGGTCAAATAGCCGATTTGAACTTTCGGTGTTAAGTTATCCATTATTTCCAGTCACTGCTGCCCATAACCTAATATTGTGTACTGATTTTAAGTGGAAGCGGAAATACTGATTGAATAAAATAACTATAAGAAAATAAATATACTATTTATTTCGACTGTTTCACAAACTTCATTTTATCAACACATATCTAACAGCTATCAAAACCATAGCAACGACTCTCTTATAAAGTTATCACTGGCTCTAGCACAGATCTCAACAAAAGCAAAGAGGGTACAATTAAAGCCTTATTACAACATCAGAGGCTAGACAGCAATACGTCACAAGTGAATTTTGATGTAAATATATATCTATATTGTACCTAAAGAGACGTACTTATTTCTTCCTTGTACCTACCTCCTATATTGATTGAAGGCAACGTAGGTAGGCACAATCGCCGAGCATATAATGATAAGTGTGATGAATATAAAAGAAGCGAAAGAGGTGTGTCATGATCGTAGCAAATGGAATTCGATTGTCTGTTTTGAATATTGGGTTAAAAGGCGTGGTGACAGATAGTTTCATAAATGCGTAATGGAGCAACCGACTTTCGTATTCAATATTACTAATAATATGGGATATTTTTTTAGTATGGCAATATTCATAAATATATTGCTGTTTCATGTGAGGCCACGCTATGGCTATATCTAGTAGTCATTCATCTGAGCTCCGTCCTCAAGTCAGCTGGAACAAACAAAGAGAATATAATCACTACTCTGGAATTAGCATTTTCGACAGACTACTTCTCGTAAAGCTACTACTAACCTAACATCAACAAATAGCTGAATGGCATTCTCGGCTGAGAGGCGGGAACATTTGCTGCCGTCAATGCCGGGCCCACAACCGACCTTACCGAATAGGTACCCGTAATATCTGGCGCCTAGGCATACTCACCGACACTTTCGGATCGAGGTTAATATAGTTCTCAAGGAGTGGTTGCTTCTCGTGTCTCTTTGCCTATCAGTCAAAGATTTCCCTAGTAAAGTCCCTAATACATTTAGTCTGTGGTATTGTCAGTCAATGTAATTGTCATATTTCTCTATGCTCTATAGTCTGTGTATTTCTCATTCACTTTATTTATTTATTTTATTTATTGATCTATTTGATTAGAATTTTATTCATGAATCATAAATTTTGATAAATGTATGTATTGGAAAATAAATAATAGAATTGTATAATAAATTTTACACCTTTACCGAATTAAACATTGTGGTATGAAAAACTATGTCCAACACAACAGAGTTAGAACATGGAGAATGTTGTTGTTGTCTTGAACAAGGTGACCACAGAGATGTTACTAAAGTATACTATTGGGATGAACAACCAGAAATATATGAAGTTCTATTTAAGGACACCTTTGATATTGTGGTGAGTTATGGTTTAGTTTGACTTGTTTACTAAGTTTTGTTCAGCAGTTTGAATATACATTTATACTCTGACTAAAACAGTATAGTTAACATTTGAAGCAAGAACAATTATATTAATGTTTACAGTTAAAGTATCCAGAGAACACAAAGTTAATATGTGAATGCTGCATAGTAAAGTTGAGACAGGGAAACCACTTCAGGAGTATGGTGGAGAGATCACAACAGAGTCTCACTGACTGTGTCAAGTTGCAGACAGAGTTTGATATTGGTAATAGCCATAATTTTAATATTAAATTTATCATATTTATAATTTATCAGTAGGTATACCTTGTCAGTCTTGTCACTATATCTAGGTATTCAATGTTCATATAACCCATATTTACCAAACAAAATTTTAAATTTAAGAAACTGATTGGTACTGAATTGGACTTGAAACTTGGACTTGGACTGGGTTTAATTATCACTTATGGCAAAAAATCTAAGCACTGATTTTCTTTAAGAATATTGTGCTTCTGAGGACATGTTAAGCTGGCATCCACACATTGTCTAACTGTCTGTTAAAGAAGTGACTCGTCTAAATTGTATTTTTTGACTTGTCTTATATTTGGTAAACAAACTGCATGTCTCTTTATTGCAAAATTTTTAAATGAGAGTTTAAATAAAAATGTTAATTATTATGTAAAATTATTAATATAATGTCTTTTAAGAATTTTAAATGGCAACTTATTTAAAAAACGGGCTAAGTGCCATTCATTATCTATAAAAACTGCAAGAAATCTGGTTTGTTGTACAATATTTATTTTATTCTGTTTTTTTAGTATTTTGTTGCTATAGCAGCAACAGAAATACATCATCTGTGAACATTTCAACTGTCTAACTATCACGTTCCTGAGATACAGCCTGGTGACAGACGGACAGCAAAGTCTTAGTAATAGAGTTTCCGTTTTTACCCTTTGGGTACAGAACCCTAAAAAGACATGCAAAGTGTGTTTATCAAATAAGACAACTTGTTAAATGAACATTTAGGTTCATACGATGACAAATAAGAAATATTAGTTACAGTTGATGGAAGAAAATTAAAGGAAATAGTCAAAATAGAAAAAATTGAAATTGAGGTTGACGAGATGGAGGAAACTGACACCAGAGTTGGGGAAATAGTTCCAGTGGAACATGTGAACATTAAAATAGAGAGAACAGGTATTATTTTTATTACCAAATGTTAATACATTATTTTCTATAGACTCCTGTACTACTTTGACCCCTGGGGTCCATATAGACCACTTTAGGAAACAAAACTTTAAGCAATGTGAACACCCTATTTTTAAGGCTTCGCTGTCCGTCCATCTGTCACAGGGCCGTATCTTTTGAACCATAATAGGTAGACAGTCGGACTTGCGCTAATGTGTTCCTTCACCAAACAGGGGCGTCAATGTCGGTCTGACCGTAGCGCATACTATTGAGTGTGAAAAGCCCTTTACAATTAGCTAGCTACAAAAAATCTTCACTTATATTTCTAAGATAAACCTCGCTTATTTTTCTTGCACAGAGATAGTTGGAGAGTAGAGTGACATAGGCTACTTTTTAACTTGGAAATCCATTGACATACATTTTTATGTCACATTTCAATAAATTCCAATGGCTCTTGCTGAGAGCTAGTTTTAGAATATCCTGAACATTTTCCGTGGGCGTATTATATTGCTCACTTTCACACATTGTTTCAGAATATTGTGATTTATTAAAATAATTAAAACTATTCTAGTTATTTATATACAGCAATTTAATGTCCGCAGTAATCTAATTATACACTATAACGAATGTAATAGAACTTAAAAAACATTCCTTGATAACAATCAAATAGAACTAGTTACGTCGTCGCTCTCGATTTCATTCCTCCCTTTCTCCTCACTTCACCGTGGTACCAATACGTGGTAAAATTTTGTCATAAAAATAAGTGTGTATAATTTTTTTAATTTTCAGATTCATCAACATCATGTGTGAAGAAGTTAAAAGTTATGGAAGAACTACTCATACATGGGCGGACACAAAAATCAAAGAGGCACCGAACTCGTAAACCAATCGCGGATGGAGAATTATCCTGTGACGTTTGTGAATATAAGGCTACAAGTGAAGCACAGCTATCTGCACACTCGCGTACTCATCCACAGTTATATTTCTGCAAATTTTGTCCATATAAATCCACAACAAAACAACGTGTAACTATACACATGCGCACTCACACTGGTGAAAAACCATTTTCATGTGACCACTGCGATTTCAAGACTGCGACAAAAGGCAATCTAAAAGTCCACTTCCGCATTCACACTGGCGAAAAACCATATTCTTGTGAATGCTGTTCATATAAAACATCGATAAAGGGAAATCTTAAAGAACATATGTGCACGCATACTGGAATTAAGCCATTTTCCTGTGAGCTCTGTTCATTTAAAACGGCCATAAAAGGACGTCTGAAAGTACACAATCGTACTCACACTAAAGAAAAGTTGTTCTTTTGTGACTTTTGTCCGTACAAGACAGGCACAACTGGACATCTTAAAATACACAAGCGTATTCACACTGGCGAAAAACCATTTTCCTGCCACATTTGTGACTACAAAGGCATAACCGGAGGACACCTGAAAGTACATTTACGGACTCACTCGGGAGAGAAACGGTTTAGTTGTGAGTTTTGTGAAAGGTGATCTGACTGTACATTTGCGTACCCACACTGGCGAAAGGCCATATTCATGTGATTATTGTCAATATATAGCCGCGACGAAAGGACACCTAAATGTGCACATGCGTACTCATAATGGAGAAAAACATGTTTCGTGACCGAACTTAAAATAACGACTAATATAATACTTATTATGTAGGTAGAATGAATTTTAGCTTTTTGTCTACAAAACAATCTGATGAACCGCGGATAGACCCGGGTGCAACCGCAAGGCACAGCTAGTATCCAATAAAAGACTGCACTATGAGCTAGGAGTAGCAACCATACAAGAAGAAATTAGGGAAATTAAAATAGGTAGCGTACTCAAATTACTTATAGAAATGGCAATACATACAACAATCCAACGACTATGAGTAAAAGGAATACTCCCCAACGCACATCGTTGGAAAGTTGCATTATATGCCAATATATTAAATATTTTCAATGGCGCGATACAGGTTTCAATGAGTTAGTAACGGTGCGACATCTATCGACGTCATGTGCCGCCACATGACTCCCTTCTCAGGCCAGAGGTCGATACAGTATGAAACCAACATCCATTTTAGCGTTGTCAGCTGTGATGGACTGTGTGGTGGATTGCAGTGCGGAATCACATGTCGTGATGTGGGAATGACCTGACGTCATTGGGGCGTGCACGGGAGGACCTGGTAAGGACTGACATGTCGTCAGTGGGAAGTGGGAGTAGGATGCAGGGCATGTAATGTGGCTGAACAGGCTGTGTTCATACGGGGTCACCAATATATAAATGGCCACATACAACAATCCAACGATCATGAGTAAAAGGAATACTCCCCAACGCACATCGTTGGAAAGTTGCATATATGCCAATCTATTAAATATTTTTAATGGCGCGATACAGGTTTCAATGAGTTAGTAACGGTGCGACATCTATCGACGCGATGTGCCGCCACATACTTAACAAGGAATTGATTAACATTAAGAATCGACTTAAGGGGCGGTGGTCAAGGTCATCTTGTATCTGTCAAAAATATGGTAAATCTAAGTTAATCCTGGAAACGTGAGTTTATTTATACAAAATCTCCTCACCCCAAAAGGATTGTTATTATTTGAAAATGGATTCAGCCATATTTTTATTATTCATGGGTTCTAAAGTGCCGTTGTTTTCGATACGAGCAGTGCCTTCGCGTATCGAAAACAACGGCTCTTTAGAACCCATGAATAATAAAAATATGGCTGAATCCAATTTCAAATAATAACAATCCTTTTGGGGTGAGGAGATTTTGTATAATTAAACTCACGTTTCCAGGATTAACTTAGATTTACCATATTTTTGACAGATACAAGATGACTGAGAGCCAAGGGTCCTTAAAAGTTTGGTGAAATGTGCCCTAACAATATGGCTGATCATTGATCAACGTTCAGCCGTATTACAAACCGCCTTTCTCAACTCATTTGTCTAAAAAAAGTTGCTGGCAGAACATACGTTCTGCATCTACAGCTTTTCTACCCATATTAGATGTTGATGAAAGGCTTGAGGATTCGTCCAAATAAAAGAGTATTACGTTTATTAATCTTTTAATCACGTAGAAACAATAACTTGTGCACATCCACCATGCAGACATATTTTCTATGTACCATAGCCTATCATGTCAAAAATATTACCATACTAAAATATTTGTTGTCTATTATTTTCAACACTCTCCCTCAACAAATACTTTATGTATGTCAAATAACCTAAACAAACCAAAAATTATATTAAACCTCTAATTAACCAAAACAACATAACCTCAGTAATTACTTTTATTCTTTAAGTACACTATCTTATACCGAGAATAGAGAACCCCCTAATGAGGCAGTTTCCATAGGTCCACACAAATCTAAATGTAACAGTTGACCTGGTCGTTGAGCTCTTATCTCACTAGCTTTGAATGATGTTTTATGAGATTTACCTATTAGACATGACACACAATTTGAGTGTTCCAAGCTTGGGCTTATGTCAATACCACTTCTTTTCAACACACCCTTTACCTGCTCTATGTTTTGATGTCCCATTCGTTGATGCCACTCAAACAAGTTGCTATGTACTTGACTAACAAGTCCACAGTTATTTACATACCTGAAATAGCTAATGCACCCAAATCTTTTCTTCCCTTTTTTATAAATTCACACATATTCTTGTTCATCCTAATTTCATACCCTTTGTCAGTGGCTGCGCTCACTAAAAATAAATTTAATTTAATATTTGGTACATATAATACATTATATAATTTTGTGTTTACCCACTGATACCCATTATAAGCTTTTAATGTTACAGTGACAATCAGCCCTATGCTGTATCATAAACTTTAAATAAAGCATACGTTAAATAAAGTATGGCGATAAAGGTAACAACAACGTTAACTTTATAAATTGGCATGTTGTATCTTGCTTACTCTATGACAACCTTTAAAATTCGTTAAAGTGTATTAAAACTCTATGGTATTTTTTTTTTTTTTTAAATTTGCCTAATGAGTAACAGGGACAGTTCTATAGCGTTTTAAGCAAAGTTAGACAAGGATAAAGTTTTGTGACAGTTTACGTAAGTTGACGTCTGTGTTTGTATTATTGTTTTGTTTTGCTGTCCAACATAATTTTATCTTAGTACAATTGCCATCCAATAAAAAAAAAAAAAAAAAAAAAAATTAGCTAATTTATTTTGATTGCGATGGCTAAACGGCAAGCTAAAACCACAAGTCGCGAATACGATTCTTTATTAAATTTTGTGGAAAAGCATCGAATGGTTTTGAGTGGCAAGACAAAGCCATCCGATAACCTCAAACTGCAAAAATTGTGGCAAGAATTTGCGCTTGAAATGTCGTCAAGTGGTCTGGGGCCGCCAAGAACGGGTGATAAATGGAGAAAAGTGAGTAAATATTTATCTAAACTAAAATAACACGCCTCACCTCTGCATAGTTACTTGTAAGTACAAGTGAGATATTTTTTATTGTTCCAGATATGGAATGAATGGAAAGTTAATGTGCGCAGAAAAACACGAGATGTACATGTGGCTCAAACTCAAACAGGAGGTGGACCCAACCACAAAACGAGTCTCACAGAACTGGAAGAAAGGTTGCTGTCACTCATATCAACAATTCATCTGGGGGATACAAATGTTCCAGACACATTTGGTGACATTGTTGAAGTCAGCACTGGTGAACTGTATGTAACCTCTCTCTGTATATGATTGAATTATCTAAATGTAATTAAGTGGTAGCTAAATGTTTTTCTTTGTTTTTCAGAGCATTCACTAGTCAAGTTACTCAAGTACAACAAATACCACTAGAAAGCAGTGTAGTGGATTTTACGCCACAATGGTAAATAATGATCTCTGTTTTTATAATAAACTCATGACACACTGGCTTCACTCGGATAGCACTCAGTATCTACCGGCTAGACAACCTGTCTTTTATACACCTAACATAGTGAAAAATGAATGAAAATCCCCACAGGGAACTTAAATGTATATATACAGGTACCGGAACGGTTCTTGAGCGCTCGACGAAAAAGTGGGGGAATGTTTGAGCATATGTAGTTCGAGTGCAATATAACTTGTATATTTATTATAATTGATTTATTGGTGTTTGTTTTATCGATTGCATTTTACTGCTGGTAAAATTAAAATTAATACCTCATACGGTCAAGCAGACCCAAAAACTATGTTCTGCGCATCTAACGACCTATACTAGCAACCTAGCTTTGCCCATGAGAAATTTTAATATTACATGCTCACCTGATTCAAATAAGGAACATTGACTATTGGTTACTGCTCCGCTTCCAATTTTTATATATTAAATGTAATTTGACTAAATTGTCTTTTCAGTTTATTACAATTATTTATTATATTTTTAGGATAATTGATAAACCTGCAGAAGAAACACAGGAGACTGACATGACACTGAAAGATTTAGTTTCTCCAGACTATAAAAAAAGAAAAATAACAGAAATAAAAAGGTAATTTTCTTTCTATTACATATTATAAAATATTAATATTATTCTTAAACAAGATTATCTGTAGGTAGGTAGTGTTTACATTTGTTGATGATAGCACTTATAATACCATCATGCCTTTTTCCCAGAGTGGTAGGTAGAGAGTAGGTAATATATTTATTATAATTATATACCTTATATGATCCATACACATCACTCTGTCTTCCTTCACAAAATTTTTTTTTTAAATAATAGTCACAAATTATTTCTTAAATTTTTCAGTACACCAAATCAACAAAAACGGCGGTATACCAGTAATGTATTAGAGACAGCCACTGAAACATTTAAAGAAGCCCAACAAATTAACTCTGAAACTGCACAGAATCAAGTGGAAGCCATCAAGAGTTTATGTAATGTTCTCCAGGAACGCAATGACATTGAAAAAGAAAGGTTGCTCTTATACAAAGAGGACTTAAAAATAAAACGTGCTTTAGCTAAAGCCAAATACTTTAAAGTATTCAATACCTTAGAGGGGTTTGAGGATGATTAAAAAGACTTATGATGTATTGTCACATTATTTATTGTTTCATTAATTCCTTGTGTATGTTACCTAATTTAAAATCTAGTCTGCCAGTGCGCTATTGTCTTAAAGTAAATATAAATGAACCTCAAATAGAAATTATTTATTTATTTATTTAAAACAAGGTTCACAAGTACAGAGTTAAACAGATATTCCAGTTAGTAGTGAACACAACATGGCTATACATTTACATGATAAAAAGTACATGGGTAATTATAAAATAAAGAAAGGAATAATAACAAATTAAAAGCAAAATCAAAATTAAAAATTGAAATCAAATTAAAATAAAAAGATCAAAAGTTTAAACTATAATTAAAACTAGAATCAAAATTAATAATCCAGATCAAATTCAAAATAATTAAATTAAAACCAGAATCAAAATTAAAATTAAACACACCCAAAACAAATCCACCATTCTGAAATACACAATTACATAATACATAAATCCTAATTAACTAACTTTGTTTAAACAAAATGATTTCTTATTAAATTTTGCCTTATTTTTCTTCCTTCTGCAAGCCAATCATCACATGGTGGGACACCGAAATCATTAGTAGGATCATTTCCATTATTCTCAACATCAAGTTCACCTAATCTATAATGAATTGCCATAGTGTAAAACAACACAAGATAACACTATCTTTGCTGCCTTTACTGGGTCATAATGTAGAACACTATGTGATAGCAAACAACGGAACCTTTGCTTCAAGACACCATTGCACCTTTCAATTGTATTTCTTGCAGATATATGGGCTTTAGTATACATGGCTTCTGGTGTGTTATCATCTGCATCTGTTATAGGTGTAAGTAACCATGGTTGCAGACCATAACCTGAATCCCCAATCAGCCAGCTATTACCTAGCTGCCTGTTTATGTATAACTGCTGCAAATGAGTTTTGATGGGAGATAGCGTCCAAATTGCAGAGTCATGTACTGAACCAGGGAATTTAGCACAACAATTTAATATTCTCAGGTCACTATCACAAATGAGCTGGACGTTTAAACTATAATAACCTTTTCTGTTATAATATGCTATCCCAGGGCGAACAGGATCTTCTGTTCTTGGAGCAATTATAGCCACATGTGTACAGTCAATTGCACCAATTATTCCAGGAAAATGGTACTTTTCCTGAAAACTTAATTTAACTCTTGCTCTATCTGCTTCAACTTGAGGGAATTTTACCCATTCCAGCAACATATGATCCACCATTGCCTGTGACACTTTTGATACAATTCTGCTTACAGTGGTTTGATTCATGCAATGTTTAGCATTGCTACCAACACATTTTTGGTAACTCCCATGGGCAAAGAAACTCAATGCAGTGAGTATTTTAATTTCTATTGGAATACCTGTGCTTCTTTTTCTGTCCGGGATATGAGGTTTCAAACTGTCAATTAACACTTTTGTAATTTCTTTAGACAGCCGGAAGTGTTTCCGAAATTCTGCATCAGGTATCGTAAAAGGATCGGAGATATCCCTTAGCATCCTAGTTTGAATTTTATTACGATTTCTGCAAAAAATATAACAACATACCTTAGTTAGAAATAGAACAATAGTCTGATGAGTTTCATCAAAGACAACAGTAGGTAAAATTCTTAACTTACCTTTCAGTCTGTTCAGCAAGTTCTACTAACATTGCCAAATTAATTAAATTTGCAAATTCCATATTTTGTGTAAAGTACTAAAGTCTCCTTTAAGTAAAGTAAACAGTTGTCAAAGTCAAGGTTAAGCTGTGATACAAGATGCGAATTTGACAGTGACGTTTAGATAAAGTTTAATAGGCTCCTTTATGTAAAGTACCAGTTGTCAAAATAAAGGTTAGGTTCAGCTACAACATACGAAATTAATTATAAAGGATAATACGTCACTAACGTTTGCGTTATTCATAAAGTACAGTGATACAGCATAGGGCTGAATACCTTGAGCATCTATTGTTGTACCATCACCTATCAATATTCTTTTTGGTTCTGATAACCTATTTATGTGAGTTTGTTGTAGCACATGTGGTCGGAGGCACCACCACTCATTACAGACAGACTCGGCATTGAGAGCTGATAATACAGTTACAGAAAAAGCATTACTGTTATTATGAAACTTATATTTTACATTACTGTCATTACTTTTGTTTTTAAACCAACAATCTTTGGTATAATGATTTGGTTTTTTACACTTTTCACAGAACTTTTTCACAATTGCCTTGCACTCACTTTTAAAATGACCTGGTAGGCCACACTTGAAGCACTTACGAGATCCGCCTTTATGATGCCTTGTAGCAGGAAACGCAGTAGTCTGTTCCTCCGTTTTACTTTTATACCTCTGCTCCTAAACTAGTAAACGTGCTGTAAGCTGGTCCAATGTGCGGTTGTCTTTGGGCACCGACTCCCACGCAGAAATAAAATGCTGGTACTGTTCTGGTAAACTACTTATAATTTTAGTTACCACCATGCTGTCACTTATCTCTGTTTTCATGGATTTGAGATTGTACACAATTTCTCGCACCCTACCAATGAACTCCGACATGCTCTCACACTCCTTATATTGAAGAGCAAAGAACCTCTGCTGCACCAGGTTGTGCAATGTTTTCCAGATTTCTTCTGCTGAAGTTCAAATAACAATTTGTGATATTACCTTGTCTGATAACCTTGTCACGATGATACCTGGCCTGAGGGCCTGCGCATCCCGTTTGTACCATTTCTCGTTTTGTGGAAGAGTTGGCGTCTCCACGGCGTCGAGTACTCCTGCCGCGCTGAGCAGTACCCGTACCCGAAACTTCCAGGTTACCCAGTCACCTGCACCATCCAGCTTGATACCGCTAGATGTATTGTTTGCGATGTCCTCCATCGTCTAATGTACTTGACAGTACACGTACCAACGATTTTTTGTACTTTACCGTACAGCACACACGTGATTTTTTTTTGTCGCCACGTAATCAGTTTTTATTTAGACGATTATAGAATTATAAGCATTCTGGGCCCATAACCTAATGAAAGGCTTAAGGATTCGTCCAAATAAAAGAGTATTACGTTTATTAATCTTTTAATCACTTAAAAACAATAACTTGTGCACATCCACCATGCAGACATATTTTCTATGTACCATAGCCAATCATGTCAAAAATATTACCATACTAAAATATTTGTTGTTTTTCTGGTTTTTTTTTGGTACAGGACTTATAGGTACTAGACCTAGGGTGCTGCAATCAATTCTGGAAGTCGATGGTTGACCACCATGTGTAGGTTCATGTCTAATTCCAGAGGTAGATGCTTCTGTTTGAGTGTCATATAGTGTTGAGGTTAAAGGTCCAATTCGGTAGAAATCAAATTTTCATCATTAAGAATTAAAGTCAAAGATCTAGATGAAAGGGGCGATCTGGGATTGTTATCCGATGGCTTTTCATAATTAGATGATGATTTTGTTGGAGTAATATCTGTACATCCATCTTTGACAGCATTTTATTCCGCTGCAATAAAATCTACATCGCTGAATATGATATTATTTAATGGCCGAAGTCTTGTAACGCGAAACCCGTTTGTTGCAATTTAGCCATATTGAACTTTCATGTAAGCTCTTCCAAATAGCTCAATGTCAAAAGGGCTCAGTGCTCTGTTGTTGTTTCTAATCCAGGTTCCTATTTCTTCACTATAGGAAGCTTTGTCTAGTGGCTGCTGTTTGTGGGTTGTGTGAGGTGGTAAAGATATAATATCAATGTTATTCTCTCTAGCCAGGTCTATTACATCAATGTTCCGGGTGTGGCTGAAGTGTCCATCTAATATCAATAGATTCTGGTGTTGGGATTCTTTGTCTTATGAAGTTTTGAACTAAGCTTTAAATATATTCATTTGAATCCAGCCAGACGGATGTGCAACTCCTTCAGCTCCAGGAGGACACCCTCTCATCAGTTGGGAGCTCATATTTTTTCTCGGGAAAATTGAGGAGCGTTTTAACAACAAAAAAAGTAACTTTCAGAAAACGATTTTATTTGTAACAGATACAATTTAGTAGGTATTATCTCTTACAAGTATTCTGCAGACGATATACCGCTTTGAGAAAAACGCCATATACGAGGGCGGCACTGAAAATTTCGGGAATCAAGAAAGCGATACAACATTATTAGTGGAAAAGTTATTTATTGTTTTTCGAATTATTCTCCTTGAAACTTGACACATTTTTCCATTCGATGGAACCAATTATTAAAGCATTCTGAAGTCGGGGTATTCAAAATGGCCGCTTTGTAGGCGTCTACAAAGCTGAAGAAGCCTTCAGGTGACGAAAATCGTTGACCACGCAATTTGTTCTTAATTTTGGGACCTACATTTATCATAAGTTAATAAACATATGCAAAGAATGTGTTAAAACAACGTTTCATGATTTATCTGAAAACATAATTATTACGCCATCATTATTCAAATATTGTCATAAACATAAAGATTCTAAATGGATAGTGATGTATCAATACTTGTTTAGTATGAAATATTTTTACCAATATAGTGCATATTGATATAACTTGAAGTACTCATTTGAATATTTACAATAAAAATGATTTTACTCATTTAAACAAAGAAATTAAAAGGAAAACAACATAAATAATAAAATTAAGTTTTAAAAACAGCAAAAATTATTGTTAGGCAAATATAAAACGTTATTGCATGAAAATGAGCAAAATTTTGAAAGTGGTAGACTTGACTTCATTCAGTCTTCTTTAATGTCTGGGTCGATATTTGGCATTTCCCGAGTTATCAAATTATGATAGAAGTCGTGTACTGCTGGATGGATCGAGGAATTGCAATAATGATACTAGCTCTTTTTTATTTTCTTTTGATATTGGAATTTGGGTTTTGCCAGTGTAACACATCGGTACCGCATTTATATTAACAAAATCATAAAGTTATTGTTTCACTTTGAATAGTATTTTTTTCAAATTGAGGACTGTATTCAAACACTTGGAAAATCCCTTTTATATATTTCATATGTCTTAAAGTTGACCAAATAAACTTTTTATTATCAGTGTTTTGTCTTTTTAATTGTAAAATTCTTTTGAAAATTGAGCGAAGTCATAAAAGTCATCTATAGACATTTCAATTACAGAAATTTTTTGGATTATTGTTGATGCTATACATACTAACTGACACCAATCTCGTGGATGGTGGATATTCTGGTTGGTCGCCTTTCCATAACGCACAGTTCCTCGCCTTTTCCTGCCTCATCACAATAATCGCTAATAGTAACATCAATACAATTTTGAGCAAAATTAGGTTGGCAATTTTCACTATATTTGACTTTCTGTTTGTAACTACATCTCGGTCCTAAAACAAATACAAGCAATTTTAAAATCTATTTACTTAGTAGGTACCAGGATGTATAACTAGACTGTGAGGCTATGTGAAAGTTCTGCAATGTAATATTTCTTCAAAAAATACCTTCTTTGCATTTTAAGTCCAACTTGTAGTGTCACTCATTTTCTACCAGCTGGTAGGAGAGGTTTTTTTTCTTCTAAATCGGCTCAGCGGCGTACCGACAAGCGCTGGACCCCTACTCGTCTATAAGAATTTGTAGAGGGGGGCTCAGACTACACCAAAAAGAGGTTTTCTGCCGACAAGCGCTTACAACCACTTTCTGTCTCCATCTCTCTACCAGTCGGTAAATTAGCTAAATTGCGTTTGATATGTAAGCATTTTACTCAATAATTTGGTTTACGTTAGTTATTTATTTAAAACAATGGGCTAATATGTGCAAAGCAATTTTTGTATCATGAAACTCTTTTACTCCTTGAGTCCTAGTACTTTCATACAAAAAGTCTGTCAGCGCCCGCCTCGGTGTAATGGGAACAACACCTCGCGAGCCAAAAGCTTTTCTAATATTTGCTTTAGCTTAAATAAATGCTTTAATGTTCCGGTAAAACGGTCTGAGAATATTGGAACGCGTTGTCATGTTTACCAAATTTCTATATTGTCCTGAATCTTGCTTTAGTATGATGCTCTCAATGCTTAATTTATTATATCTATCTAGCCACTCGTTAGGCAGAGCCTCACAAATACCATGGTCTTGTGTTGGGTACCCTGGAAGAAAGAAGAATTATTTCTCAAAGAATTATTTTTTGTCGGTATCAAATATATTCCTTAAATCTGTATCTTTAATGTTTGATACCCCATTTTGAAGATTATTTTTCCTTCAAAAAATAAAAAAAATAACAAATAAAATATAAATGTTTCTTTTAAAATTAGACAAATTTACTTATTTTGTAAAAGACGCCATCTATAGGAGATCAGTTGAACTATGGCAAAAATATTGACCCTGTGAGAAAGATGTTATCTCAGGGGTTTTATTCGAGGACGTTTAAAGGAAACTTACAAAAATGTCACATAGAAATTCACTTTAATATATATACCTATCGGTCACAAAGCAGTGAGATACACACAGTAAATACAACATAAAAAGGATATAGGGCTCCCGTTTTGCCCGAGTTGATAAACACACGTTATCCGTGTGAAGACCGAAAACCAACTTTCGCCGGAGCGCACGCGACCAACTTCAACGGTCGTTTTCCGTCGACCAACGAGCCTACACGTCGGGGGCGTGTCCTAAATTTAGGGTACAGCAAGGCATGGTCCTACACACCACTAACGGTGCGAAGTATTCGCACGGGTCGGGTCTTCTAGTTTTATATATTTGATTAAATTATACTATTAGGTATGCATTATTGCAGTTGAACTGGAACTACAAACCGCTCATTTTATTTATATTATGTCACAGCTGAAACTTCTAGCTGTATTATAAAACGCATTTATTAATATGTTGTTATTTTAAAATATTATAATATTATGGTTATTTTGAGTGAAATAAAGAACAATACGAAAATATGTTTTTATTACTTATTTATTTAAGAACACGTCACACAGATTGACGTACAGTTTATATTATTCTAAACATATATTATCCCCCTATTTAATGATTATGACATATTTATATCGCAGGTACAGCCTTACAAATACCATCGGCTAAAAGAGGGAGAATTGGTCTTGTGCTGGGTACCCTGGGACCATTTTGTAGATCATTTTATTCTACACAATTCTTTCCTACATAATTTTGTCTGACGGATTAGACAGCATACGCCATGAAAACTCGCTGCGTGAGGCGGTCACAGACAGATAAGACGCGGCGAGGGACTTTGTTTTAAAGATTGATTGGTTTATCAGGTAAAAAACCATGGATGAAAATTGAAAAACAATATGTACTTAGTACCTAATTATATTTTATTTTCTTAATATTTTGTTGTCTTGAGCGTCTCGTCTCGGACCCACTCGAACCTATCTCTCAATAGGTGCTCAATAGCACAGAGCAATCTTTTTTACTCTTATGGTTGTTTGCTTGTTGTCAAAATGAAACAACACTACTTTTGTCATGATGACATATAGATTGTGCGTACAGCTAAGATTTTATAAGACGATGCGTGGTCCGGGCGTCGTCATGCAAAATCTTAGGCGTACAGTCACTGTTTTACAAATCTAGGGATGTGTGTAAAATGAACACGCAAAATATCGATAAATTAGTTACAAATAAATAAAATAAATTGTCTGTCCATATCTACATTCTACACTAATATTATAAAGAGAAAAGATTTGTATTTTTGTTTGTACTTAATGAATAAACTCAAAAACTACTGGATCGATTTAAAATAATACTTATTTCACCAGTGCTATGGTATATTATCACTAAGTAACATAGGCTATATTTTATACTAGCGGCTTGCCCCGACTTTGCTCGCATGAACAATTATGTATATACAATATGTATAATCTATATTATGGTACCAATGTAACAACTAGAGAGTTGAACCTAGGCCCTTATGGGTACTCTAGGTACTCCAAAGGTCACAAAAGGTTCAGTATCTTTTGATGTAGTGGTGATGCTCTGATTTGGACCTGTAAGACATCTCAAGGTCGGCGGCCTGGGTGCTATTGTATGAGGGAAGAGAATAATAAGGCAGACAGATATAAATATAAACAATGTATTATACAAAATCCTAACTATTTGTAGTATAGTTATGTATATATTATAGATATAGGTAGTAAGTTATATAAATTGTTAGTTGTAGGTAGTAGAATATTTAATAGTGTGTGTCAGTTCATAATAAATACTTGTGCCATATGGACGTATGTCTTTCATTGCTCCTACAAACATCACACTATTGACCTACCTAATTAAAAACCTACCAATTTATATCCTAACTATCTATTTAGACAGAAGCTATATAGCGACCCGCCCCGGCTTTGCACGGGTAGGCTAAAAAATGGTTATTGTGGGTTATCCCTAAGAGATAGACATATACCATCGCGGACTTTTTTATAGACCCTTTTAAGTTGTACAATACTGTAGTACATTCTTTTGATCTATCTCGTAGGGTTCAGCCAGCGTTTGCAACGTAAGCGCAAAAAAATGAGTTTATTTACGACATCACATTAGAAACCTCTAAAATTATCAGTGTTTCTCTACTATATTATGCATGTTACATATAAACCTTCCTCTTGAATCACTTTATCTATTAAAAAACCTCGCATCAAAATCCGTTGCGTAGTTTTAAAGATTTAAGCATACATAGGGATATAGGGACAGAGAAAGCGACTTTGTTTTATACTATATAGTGATGTGGTGATTTGATCCTAATTTATGAGAACATTGTAATGAGAAATTAAAATATCAAAACATTAAAACAACAACCTCTTTAATAAATATCCGCAAAATCCCTATACTTTATATAAAAGTACAATAAAATTCTTGTTGTCATCTTGAACTTGCCATAAACTTGGCATGCATGTTAGTGAAATTGTAGTAGAAGGGATATTATTGACCTTTGAAAATCACAGGTTTTGTCAAAAACGACCGAACCTTATCTTTGGATATTTCAATATTTTTTGTAATATAATGAATTCTTATAATTAAGTATGTTTGAATATAATCTTCTTTTAGCTAAATTCTGAAGGCGTACAATTTCCTTTTCAAGCTTATCAATGTGTCCCTTGTCGACATCTCGGAAAGCTGCAGAATCCAAAAACCGCAGGGCATGGAGTTGAAGTAGTCAAAATACACTGAAAAGTAAATTTGTATTAATCTATCTATCTATACTAATATTATAAAGAGGAAAGATTTGTATTTTTGTATGTTTGTAATCAATAAACTCAAAAACTACTGTGCCGATTTCTTCTTTCACCATTGGAAAGTTACATTCAACTTTTCAAAAAAATTAGGGATCCTTACTAAAACTCCAATAATGTAACCCAAGGTGTAAAAAAATGACCTAAGAAATTCCTTACATCGCGTGCGCTGCGAAAACTATTGATGATAGAACAAAATAATGTACTACGACTTTGCAGAACACATCATTATCTACAAAAAGTGTCGCGACAGCATATGTCTAACTATTATAGTTATGTCACAATAAGTGTTCTTTTATTTTAAAAAAAAATATTAAAAAGCCGCCGCGAGAAAAGGCTCTTTATTTGTACCTTGCTATTAATCCATATAGGGGTAGGGGTATGTATAGGGTATATTTTATTTTGTTCGTATATATCCACGGGCGAAGCTGGGGGCGGAATGCTAGTGGTTTATAATAAACAAGAAATAGTCTGATAAATGAATGATTAAGCTCATTAAAAAATATTTAATTAAATTAGCGAATATTAAAAAAAGACGTTCACTCATAAAATAATGACTCACTCTACATATTTTGTCACCAGGAAGTCGAGTCATTATTTCATGAGTGAACGTCTTTTTTAATATTCGCTAATTAAATTAAATATTTTTAATGAGCTTAATCAGTCGTTTATGAGACTATTTCTTGTTTATTAAATTCACATGTAAAGTTGGCACAGCATCGTCCTTCAGTCTTCGATACTTTTCATCGGAAATACTAATAATACTTACACACTGATGTAAAATGTCTGCAGCACACTCGTTGATGTTTTTTAGGTGTCCAATCAATTTCACATAGCTACAATCCACTTTTGACGCAATAATTTATCATTGGGACATCTGAAATAAAGAAATGCCGTTATTCATGTACACAACATATCCACACAAAATACTATCGAAATTTTTATAGACAAAATTTTCACAACACTAATAACATTTTAATAAAATTACGAAATTTACAAAATATGTGAAAAGTAATTCACAAATACGTACCTAATTATTATAAATAGAATAAAAGAAAATTTAATTTTAAATGTTTTTAAGTATACATTGCCAAATTTCTTAAGGAAATTGGATAGGTAAACAAAAAACAAGCTTACCGATGAGAGCTTATAATTTACTATTTAGGTGTTATTTTCTTCTCTTCCCATGCGAGATTTGCAGTGCCTTATAACACAGGCCATAGTTTATACCATCACAATATATTACATTATACCTAGTTCTATCACAAAAATCGCAAAAATCACAGGATTTTACACTCACAAAGAACCCGTTAATAGTTAGAACAGTCTTAACCCGACTAATTTGAGATGACGTATTTTGTCACCTGACAGTAGCAAATAATTGGTACATTTTAAATAAGTACCTAGCACACAATGGTTCTAATGGCTACAGATTTGACAGGTTGCTATGTACGCTTGTTAGGAATTATAGCTCATTCTATGTCTTTAGTCATTGTTCTTAGGTTGTATTATTTGTTTTAATTTTCTCGCTTAATTTAATGATTGATTCATCAATCGAAATTTAACATAGCCCAGACAATTTATAATATTGTTTTATTCGTCAAGGACCGTTGGTAGGTCAGTATGCTATGAACATACAATTTGGGCATTGAAAATTGAGGATATAGGTGAAAACATGATTGGTGAAAATTTTCTCGATAACTTTTTTTCTTCAAAAACACCTTTTTAGTCATACGACCACCGACATATAACCTAAATAGACACGGCATCGCGCTTCGACAATAGCAGCATCAAAATGAGTAAATCGCGGCGTTCTGTCCTCATTGCTCGACAGTCTTACGCTCTCGGTAGAGAGTAGTATATTCCTTGGTCTTACGCTAGCCGTCGTCAAGTGCACGTCTCATTTTTAAAGTGAAATGCCTTGTTGCCTCAAAGAGTGTAAAAATCGTCGACTAAAAGGTGTAATTCTCAAGGATATAACTTTTCACAGGTAAATGCTAACTCTATATCATTAGTTTTCACAATATTGCTTTGATTATTGCTTTTGATATTGCAACGGTCATGTCCATGGTGGACGTTTCCGGAACGCTCCGAAAACGTCCGCGCTTTGTTTGAGTACAGGGCCGTACTTAACGGTCATATAAAATAATTTACTATAAATTATTGTTACAAGTTATTCCCTTAATGCATATGTTACAACAACCACCGCTGATTGAATCTGTAGGTGGTTACGCCAGTTTTGGCATTGTTTAGAGTATTGCATATTAATTGTAAATATGAAAGGTTTCGTTAAGGGACAATGTTGGTACCCTTGACGGTCGCGCGCGAGTGCATTAATCACTCGTCAGTTGTCACAATACCGGCAAACGCATCGCATCGACAAGTGCTGTCGAATACCTATAATATAACCCGCGCGAGTGCTCTGCAACTCAACATACACTTATGCCACTACACCAGAGAAGTCCATCAAGGGGCCCCTGAAGCATTACCATCTGTGATCTCAAGTAAGTACCATTTCTTCTTGCGTCTTGCAACGAAACCTAAGTAATTTCTTTTCTGTTTACCCCAATTTGAATTGAACCAGCTCACCGCGGTGTCGCCGCCCGCTATCGAAGGTTTAGGGCATTTGGCGCCACCAGTAGGTATATAATATAGTTGTAAATTAAATGCTTATTCAAAATATATTGCATAGATTATTTTATTTAATCAGTTTCCATTAACACTATTATTAAATTAATTATACATTAAAATTAATAAAACTGTTGTATTATTTAGATGCAGATGTGAAACATTTACTTTCAAATAAAACACAGGCAAACGTGTTCCGAAGTGAACTTTAACTACCGTACGCAGCTGCTGCCAATTGACAGTTTCGTACGTAGTCGCTAGTAATTTTATCTGCCGTACGAAGCCGTTGGCAATTGACACTTTCGTACGCAATTTTAACTGCCGTACGAAGCCGCTGGCAATTGACACTTGCGTACGCAATTTTAACTGCCGTACGAAGCCGCAGGCAATTGACACTTGCGTACGCAATTTTAACTGCCGTACGAAGCCGCTGGCAATTGAAACTTGCTTACGTAATTTTAACTACCGTACGAAGCCGCTGGCAATTGACACTTGCGTACGCAATTTTAACTGCCGTACGAAGCCGCTGGCAATTGAAACTTGCTTACGTAATTTTAACTACCGTACGAAGCCGCTGGCAATTGACACTTGCGTACGCAATTTTAACTGCCGTACGAAGCCGCTGGCAATTGAAACTTGCTTACGTAATTTTAACTACCGTACGAAGCCGCTGGCAATTGACACTTGCGTACGCAATTTTAACTGCCGTACGAAGCCGCTGGCAATTGAAACTTGCTTACGTAATTTTAACTACTATTCTGGTCACGGATATCGATTTTGGGAACAATAGGTCAAGTTAAAAGCATTCACTTCTAAAAAATATTTTTTCTAATCACGTAAAATAAATCAAGTAGAGCGACGTTCAGTACGAATCAATTGTACGCCATAAGACTCTGTAGAGTGAAAGAGAGATTTGTAAAACAGGAACGAGCGTCACCCCTACGTCCATTCGCTGCGGCCGCTCGGCGGACACACTAAGGAAGGAACTAAAGGAAGAATTATTTGTTTTATATCATAATTTTAGCGGCATTTTCAATATATTGTTTATTTTGGAATAATTTTTCTTTTGGAATTTGCTTACCAAAAACTTGTTGTTTATTATATTTAATTATAAGTTACTTAAAATAAAATTTAGTAACCAAAACACTCGTTTACCGGTAGGCAAAATTATTAGAAATTTGACAATAAGCAAAATGAAAGATTTTCTGAAAAATCTAGCGAGACCACATTAAAATTGAACATATAAAGATACTTCTGTACTGATTTGATTTTCCAATTATTTTATCAGTTTCGCTTGGTAAGTGCTCAAAAATTACAGTCAGTGCATTAAACCAAATCAGAGGTATGTCTTGGGCAGGTTTTAGACAAGATAATTAGTATATTATAAGTGATATATAATTTTCACTAAATTACTATAATCCAAACATTATTTTAAAACTAAATTTATTTTTGTAACATTTGTCTATGAAACAAAATAAAATATTTACCCCCAGTTTCTGAAAGGTCGATCAAAAGTTAATCTACGATTAGTAAACATAACAGTTGTCAAATACGTGAAAATGTATGGATTTTGACAGTAGTCGATTAACTAATCTTTGATTAACTTTGACAAGCCTTTCAGAAACTGGGCGTTAATATATCACAAAACACAAAACAGATAAATGTAACTGAATAACGACGAAAAAAAAAAAAAAAAAAAAAAACTAAAAGCAAAATCTACGTGCGTAGCTTGCGCAGCCAGACAAAGAGAATATAATCACTAGCCAGACGTCAACGTGTGAAGTTCACACTGTGAACCAAAGAGTACTTTTTTATACTGTGTGAACCAGTGTATAGTCTGTGTGAACCCCGCGCACTTTACCACTGCGTAGTCGTGGTCACAGATTATATAGTAGCGGTGAGAATCGAATCGAGTATGTTTCTAACTATTCGGTCAACGTTTATTGACCGTGAATGAGTTAATCATCACTTAACTTAGTGAGCGAAGTCGACCAAATTTAAAAGTATGCTATCTAATATTGTTCTTATTGGAAGATGCGGTCTACCAAAACTAGCCGGGTTATTACTCAACGTTGACAAAAGTTTGTTTGTAATTGTTGTTGTTGAGTTCGTTTGTGTTCATTCATGTATTTGTTTATTTATCTTTCGCTTTTCATATTGTTATAATTTCCAAAAAATGAAGACGAGTACCTCGCAGTTTGAGTTAATGGTGACTTTTATGGAGCAGTAAGTAGAAATAAGTATAGTTAAAAGTCTAATTTAAGTTTTGAAACTACTTGCGATATGTACCTATATTTATGACTTTATTTATAGTCATGGAGACCTCAGCAAACCCCAAAATACTTCGAGAGGTCGAGTGACGACTCATGTGCGGTGGGATGAGCTGGTGTCCTTGCTCAACAGTGATGGCAGTGGGGACACAAGAACAAATGAAAGATGGAAAAAAGTTAGTCAATAATTTACGTCAATTTTATGGTATCGGGGTTATGGTTCAATTCATTAATCTTTTTGAAATGTTTTCAAGGTGTGGAGCGATTATAAAAATAATGCAAAGAAAAAGGCTGCTCGCATCCACAAAGCAGCCACCGGTACTGGTGGAGGGCCTGCGGTGTACTCCAAGCTCTCGGACTTGGAACTGAGAGTTCTGGCACTGGTTGGTGTGGAAAAAGCGACAGGGCTGGGTTTTGAGGAGGCTGGGGTTCCACAGGTCATACCTACTTTTCTTTTTACATAAATATCATACTTGCACATTACCTATAATATTTTGTTTATTTGTATCTAATACATTGTATTCTTTATTTTTCAGGAGGCTCATGTTGAACTGAATGTGATAGAAATCCCACAGCCTACCCCAGACCCAACATGCATTTCGACACCAGCTAGTACAAACCAAGTTGTGTGCGAAACATGTAAGTTGTTTATGACATAAGCATCTTACTTACAACAAAAAGTATGAAATTAATTCAAATTATATTATTTTTTAGCCACAGAGCAGCTATGGAACACGCCTGGGCCATCGTGGGTGTACCAATCTCCACCACGGCCAACAACGTACCATGCAATTTCTCCACCACTACTACATATGGCAGAGGAAATTGTCCAAAGTAAGATTATTGTTAAGTACATAATTCTAGTTTATTTTAGATTATTGGATTAAAATAAATAATACAATAGAAATAATGAAACAGATAATGTAGTTTAGAATTTGTAAGCTTCATCCTGTGTTACCATAAAACCTGTTTTTATATAGAACAGAACATTCTATGGCTATCTGGAATAATATAGTGTATTTTTTTATATAAAACATAGCCTATTGTAAATTGTTTTAATTTTCTACAGAGAACAAACTCTCTTTATAATATGCTATACTACAATATATATATATACAAATATTTTCAAGAGAACTATTCATAGGCGCCTCAACTTCCAGGCCCACTCCACAATGGACAACATTTTATTTTTTTAATCGCCCATTTTTATTACTTTAATTAAAAATATATTAAAAAATAAGTTACAGGTATTTTTATATTTTATTTTTGGTTGAGTTTTTATATTTTTAATTTTATTATGAATTTTTATAAATTCTGAGAACTTATAAACTAAAAACCTTAGCTAGGACTAAAATTAAGAAATATAAACTGTCACCCAAAGAAAGTGACTGATAGTGTCAGTCAAGCCACAGAGTATACGTTATAGAAATGCAAAGAGTATAATATACCGTGTTCCAAATAGGTGTTGCCGTAGCCGGAACTCAAATCGCCTACAACATTATTCATAATGTATATAATAATACTAGCTTTTGTCCGCGGTTTCACTCGTAAATATATTTCCTATGATAGCCCATTCGAAACTAGCAAAACTTAAAAAAAAAAAAGTGAGCCGTCATGGGACGCCTGGCAGATGTGAAACATCGTGTGTGTACAAGTAATATGCATAAAAGATAATATTATTACAGGAATTAAATATAGCCTAAAAAAAAAATAAAAAAAATAAAAATAAAAAAAAATATATCAGCATTACAAAATATATATATGTATACCATAGTATAGCGTGGCGACCCGTCGCCACGCCAACAATTCGGTTTACAAGTGAGCCTATAGATGTTTCACATCAAAAAAAATTATATAAAAGAAGTATTTTATAATTATATTTAAAGAATAATTATTAATTTGGCTTCAAATGGAATAAAAATGGGTAAAATTAATAGAAGGCAACACCTTAGTTCAATAACTAGCAACTCAGCCAACAGACATTAGTATTTTTAAATTAGAGGGTTAGCACAGATTAAGGCACCTATTAATCCTTATTTTTCAATATTTCAGTATTTTTAAAATAACTCGAACAATAAAGGTTATAAAAAATAAGCTTTCTAGCATGTAATCTCCAAACGGTTTTCGAATTTTGGTACCTTACGAAAAATGAAATGTTGTCCATACCCTTGTGATAATGATTCTTAGTTGCATTTATTATGTTATTAGAAATCATGTAAGAAAGTTCAAAATACAGAAAAAAAGTTGTGTATGTAGCTATAGTTTATTTTCTGTTATGTAAGAATACTTTCAACCAATGAATTTTGAGATAATGACTCTTAACCATTATATTAATTGTATTATATGCTTTTGAAAATTAATTTGGAGAAATTATTTTTGCAGACACAGAGCTACTTTCTCCAACTCTACCTGCTAATGTTCCTGCACCTCCGCCGCAGCCTGCTCCCGCCGGGCCTGCCACGCCTCATCGTGCACGTAGGCGCTTGCAAAGGTCGTCTCGAAGGCGTGAGAGGCCAGCGGATCACTTCCTCCGTTCTGATGGAGAATGGAGGAATTTCCGGATTCAGCAGCATCGAGAAACAATGGCGGTGCAAGCAGAACAAAACCGAATAAAAGAATTGGAAATAGCGGAAGTAAGCAGGCGCAAAGAAATAGAAATTCAGGAAGTGAGCAGGCGCAAGGAAGTAGACTTACAAATTCACAGGGAGTGGACAGCGGTAGCGTTAGCTGCTATACAAGTTTTAGATAAGGTAGCTAATAAATTATGAATTTAGGATATGTTAAGTTAAAATTAGATAAAGTTATTAGTTAAAAACTCAATTTAGAATAGGTATTGTTAAAATTAATATATACATGTATTTTACTCTTGCAACCTTGTAATTAATTGATCTCTTATGATTCTTCCTCTAATTAAGTCAGTAGTGGGATCCCCCTCTTCCTATTCTTTAACATCATGTTCCACATCTAGAAATAATATATACTGATTATATCTCCAAGTAATTTTGATATTATTTGGGATGTGAATGAAACTGAAAATATATTTTTCCCGACTTTGTACGTGACTATTTCAGAATGTTGGCAAACATACACTTCATACATAGCTTTTGTCATGTTCACCTCTGCCCACCCCGTTCCCGTCGTCATGCCGTGATACCCTATGTTACTCAGGGATAATGTAGCATTCCAATGGTGAAAGAATGATCAAAATCCGTCAAGTAGTTTTTGAGTTTATTCGTAACAAACATACAAAAATACAAATCTTTCCTCTTTATAATATTAGTATAGATATAGTATACCTACTAATAATAAAGCTGAAGAGTTTGTTTGCAGTCTGATTAGAAATATTTCTTGTTATGTTATCTAATCCGTGACCATAATTTTGTTCGTTTTCTAGATGTGACGTTATCATAGTTTTCGCGGGGATTAAAATTAAAACCATGATTTTTAAATGAAAATACAAATATAAAACTTTCTTATTATTTTATTATAATAATAAATCTTAGAGCTATAATTTAAAAGTATTTTCAAAAAATTGTCAACATCCTATTACTCCTATGGATTATTGCGTATATTTTATAAATACATTTTCTATAATTATAGTTGCTATAACAAGGATACAATTAAGTATTATTTTGAGTATTTTTTCTTTGCGTTTTACTGTTAGTTAGTTTTAAAATGATAAATATTCATTAGTGCGTTGGTGGCCGAGTGGTTAAGACGTCTGGTACCAGACCACGGTTTCGATCCCGGATCGAATATGTACATAATCCGACAAACCACACAGATGATCTTCCATTTAAATATACCTCAACAGAACTGGCCACTCGTTAGGTATAGCCTCACAAATACCATCGGCTCAACGAGGGAGACTTGGTCTTCAGCTGGGTACCCTGGAACCGTAACACGGTTTCGGGAGCCGTAAGGAAACCAGTGAAGATTGAAAAAATATTAATAAATTATTTGACCACTTGAACCCTATCAAATAGTTATTTTCTTAATTTTAGGTACAATTTTTATGATCTTGTAAATAGAAATGAAATGTTAGTTGTAAGTAGGGAATGCAATCCCGCAAAATAATTTCAATCCCGGTATTTGCGGGACTGAACCATCCTAGTCCCGCGGGATCCAGGTATTTGCGGGATCCCGCAGGGTCAACTTAAACCTCTGAAATCAATCGTAAATAATCGTAATAAAGACCTAACAGACCTCGTTTTGATGGTTTTAATTTTAATCCAAATTAAATAAGCTTTTTTTGGTACATTTTAAATGGTTTATTAATATAAATATAAACATATAAAAAATAAAATTCTTAGAAAAGGTTGCAGGTGTGACGCAGGTGTTAGCAGGGTTGCAAAAATAATATTATTTCTTATTAAGTTCAGTTTGATTTTGATTTATCTATAATTTCTATGACATCAATATTCAATAAAAAAATCATTGCATTGCGTCATAATTACAAGTTGTTACTGGCAAAATATAAGTAATCAAACAAGGGGCGCGGGTGGGGAATTATTCACACCGTTTACCTATGGCTCGGCACCCCGCACCTTAGAGAAACACGTATGTACCACGCTTCTTTGTAATCCCGCCAGTCCAGCGGGATCCCGTAAAATTTTCCACCGAGATTAGTCCCGCAACATGTATGCGGGATCCCGGTATTTCGGGATCCCGGTATTGCATTGCCTAGTTGTAAGCGTAACGACAGGACTGAATTGGCATTTTTTTTAAGGTTCGTAATAGTCCGTCCGTTTTAAGTGAAAGAAAAATTGGCCCGGAGTGTATTATTCTATGGGATTCTAGGGTCTTCTGGAGTAAATAGTATAGCATTTAAAGAGTCGGTTTTCGAATGGTATGGTAACCGTCTGCTAAGTAAGTGATGGAACTAAATCAGCATTATGTATATTAAATTTACTTTTAGTTGTAAGTTGTGTATTTCTGCATACATTGTTTAGTTTATAATAATAGAATATAATAACATCCATAACATTATAAAATTAACTCAAAATACATACACAAAATCTGTGTCATTAAGTTCCTTATCTACACACCATCGAATGAGAGCTGAGCCGAAAAAAGTGTAAGACTTCGACCGTCACGACACTCTTGCTATACTTACAGCCATGCATGTAGTACAGTGCAGTATAGACTTATAATAATTAGTAGGTAATCATTTTTTTTACCATTCTTTAATTTATTTTTATTTTTCTATTAATTACGCTTAAACTTTGTTAATTTATTTCATTGTACCTGTTATTTAATACATAACGAAAGGTACATGGTTGATTTTTTTCTTTGGAAATTATGTAATTGTTTTTGTAATTATTTTTATTTCAGTTTACAATAAACATTCACATAAAACTAACTAAAGACATTATAACTACTTAATCACACAAATTAATATCAGATGGTTGCACCATAACTGTGTCTAGGTTTGTATGTTTCCGCAAATGTACTTTTAGATATTCATTTCTTGCTGTTTTGTAATCGCAAATATGACAAGAATAGGGCTTTTCTCCAGTGTGAGTTCGCAAGTGCACTTGTAGATTACTTTTTCTTACAGTTTTGAATGGACAAAAGTCACAGGAATACGACTTGTCCCGAGTATGATTATACAAGTGTTTATTTAGATTTATTTTACTTGAGGTTGTGTAATGACAAGCGTCACACGAGTACAGATTTTTTCCAGTGTGAACACGCATGTGTATTCTTAGATCTTCTTTCCTAGCAGTTTTGTATTGACACATGTTACAAGGATATGGCTTTTCTCGATTATGGTTATACAAGTGTTTATTTAAATATACTTTTCTTGCGGTTCTATATTCACAAATGTGACAAGAATATGGCTTTTCCCGATTATGATTATAAAGGTGTTTATTTAGATTTATTCTACTTGAGGCTGTGTATTGACAAAAGTTACAAGAAAATGGCTTTTCGCCAGTATGAGTACGCAAGTGGACTTTTAGATCTTCTTTCCTAGCGGTTTTGTATTGACAAAAGTCACAAGAATATGGCTTGTCTCCAGTGTGGGTACTCAAATGTACTTTTAGATTACCTATTTGTGACGTAGTGTATTGACAAAATTTACAGCAAAATGGTTTTTCTCCAGTATGAGTACGCAAGTGTACTTTCAGACTTCCACTTCTTCCAGTTTTGTATTCACAAAAGCTACAAGAATATGGCTTCTCTCCAGTGTGAGAACGCAAGTGTTCAAGTAAATGTCCTTTTTTTGAGGTTGTATATTTGCAAAAGTCACAAGAATATGGCTTTTCCCCAGTATGAGTACGCAAATGTTCATTCAGATGTCCCTTTTTTGAGGTTGTGTATTGACAAATGCTACAAGTATACGACTTTTCTCGAGTTTGAGCAGAACCGTCAGAGATCGGCACTTTTTTGTTTTTATATGGATCGTAGGATTTAAGTTTTTGACGGATGAGTTCTAATTGAAGAGGTGAAACTTCTGGGCTGTCTCGTGAGTGACCTTGAATGTCATCAAATGAATCCGGATCTGAAAGCAAAATTAAAAAAAATAAAATAATTATGTATGTATGTAATAAATTAAAAATCTATAGCACTGAGGGGTAAGTAATGTAATGTAACGTACTATTAGTGGAAGAACTTTCAGAATCGGTTATGTCGTTTTAGAGATTACCCGCTACATCCAAACTTAACCGCTTTACAATATTAATATAGTAATAAGGCAAGATAAATATATAAGTAGACATATAGATGTTAATGGGATCGGCTAAATTTCGGAGCTTGGGGAGTGGTAAATATTAGATAAATAGATTGTCAATAGATGGCGCTTTTACAATACGGGTTTTATATGTGTGGCGGTATGCACATACCTAACCCACAATATAAACGCGCCACAAGGCGGTAACAAGTCATTCACGGTCAAGTAACGCATTCGTAAACGCTGTCCCAAGACAGACGGCCCGCGTACGGATAATGTAGATCTCAAAGTATCGAAATCACCCGTCGCTATCTCCTCATACGTAATTACTCATGTACTCATCTGTACGCTTGGCACCTGCTAGACAACAAACGAGGCTCTGGCGACCGAGCAATGGCGGTATAACCATACACCTAGCTAGGAAACTGGCTGGAAGAGGCTACAGCGAGCCTGAAGACCTAAATAGTCTCAAAATGTCTGGTGCAGAAGGCAAGGGGAAACCACTGCACTATTCTCCCCAAGAAAGTTAACCATTGCGAGTTAATACAAGGTGCGTCGCGCTGTGGACAGCCATGATTGACCAGGATGAATATGCCAGGATCGTATCAAATGGCATTCGATTGTCTCTGCCTACCCCTCTTGGGACCCGCGTGGAAATAGATCCAAAAAGAAATAATCCCGTGGCTGTAATTTGCCCCTCCCCCGCCCGCTTTCGCGGTATAACAAGTAGTATATTATTATGTTATATCCGACCCCTAAACTACCACTATGCAAAAAATCACGTCGATCCCGTGAAAAACAAAAACAAATTACTATAATTTATCTCTGTGTCAAATTTCATCCAGATCCGTTCAGCCGTTCTGGCGTGATTGAGTAACAAACATATATACAAACTTTGTCGTTTATAATATTAGTGTGATATTAATTCTCATACCTGCTCTCTCTATTTTAATGGCCACATGTTCCACTGGCACTATTTCCACAAAACTGGCATCAGCTTCCTCCACATCGCTGTCAACTTCACGCTTAATGTTTTTTACTTCAATTATTTGCTTTAGTTTTTCTTCTTCATCTGTAATAGTTATATATCGTTCACCAAGGGAAGAAAGTGGCCGATAAGTACCAAAATTAAAAATCCGTTTGGAAACCTTTCTTTGCTTAACACGATACACATATTTAATTATTTTTTTATTCAGTGGTTTAAGAGATATTTTGAAAAAAACTACACTGTGTAACGAGTACCGCTCAAAGCTACTATACTCTCTGCCTTCAAGGGAAACTGGCAATAAAAAGTATTAGTTGTAGTTGTAAAAACAAAACAGGATACAAGGGGACTACTAATGGAGAAAAAATAGAATAGAATAGATACAAGGGAATTTAATTTACGTGCTTCTCTACCCATCTTTGTTGATGAAAGTGAATAAAATTTAATTTTAAATTAATAAACTCAAAAATAAACAATAATGAATGAAACAAAAGAACCATGAACGAACTATTGAACGAATGAAACGAACGAACGCACGCAGCTCATGTCATTTCTTTTTTTTAAATACAGAATATGTTGTGGATTGAAAGAAAGTTTATAGACATTATAAAACATTGACAAAACATATAATCCAACAGTGATTGGCGTAATTTATTCTAAGTGAGCGTGCAGTAGCGGCCGGCGAAGAGCTGGAAATATTTTTTATCTACTCTTATATCGTAAAATTTCTATTACAAAATCGAATTATACTTCATAATAATATGTTTTACATACATGCGTCTCTAATATGTCAAACTTCGATACTATAATGTATTATAGTACCGAAGTTTTCATACAAAAACGATATCGTAATGTTGTTTTTTTTTTAAATGCAGAAAGGGCAAAGGTTATGTGTTATGCAGCCACATTAAACTCTATGAAAATATCGACACTCCCATGTGAGAGTCACTTGACAGTTAACGCGCATGCGCAGAAAGTAGGTAACCGCGATTTGCCGCAAATTTGTCGATTAAGAAAAATATCTTGGTTCAATTTGTTTTGTACTATTGCATGTAATTAGATAAAGTAGTGTATGAACGGGCACATAACTTGGAATTAAAACACTCGTGGATGCTATTAAAAAATTCCACTTGTGTTTTAATTACCCCTATTATGATCCCGTATCATAAACTACTATTAAGAAATCTAACTAATAATGTTATGTTTGTTTGTTTCTTTGAAGGCACTAATCTCGAGCCTTTTTGAAATCGGATTTTAGTAATTATTTTTCGGTGTAATAACTGGATAGAACGTTTTGCTAATTTTTTAAAATCCTTTTGGAGGTATAATCAGGAATGAAAAGTAGAACGGGCCCCAAGGGCGAACAGCTAGTATATAATAGGCCATGTACTGATGGTTTTTTTTAAATTAAGGAGATAAATTAAATACTTCACGACTTCTTAAGTTACGCGATAACTATGTTTTTCGAAAGATATTTGACACAAAATGAATTTAAAAAAATATGAAAACCTAAGTTTTATGAAGCACATCAAAGTAATCAATTTCACGTGTATTTTCAACCGATTTTGCGAATCGAGTTTTCTTATTATATTAGGGGACATCCATTAATTACGTGAACAATTTTTCTTCTAATTTAGACTCCCCCCTCCCCCTTGGTGAGATTTAGTGGGACCCCCCCTCCCCCATACATGAGATTTCTTTTACTTTTATAAAATCGGTATTCTCTATACCTTTTTTTTCTTACTCAAATGGGACATTTCAAGTGAAGAAAAAAAATATAGCAATGTTGACGTGAGATTTTCAATTATACCCCCCTCAGTTTAAGTGAGATATGATGAGATTTTACTGGACCACTCCCCCCCCTTTTTTGAGCTCACGTAATTAATGGATGTCCCCTTATATAATATTATAAAGAGGAAAGATTTGTATTTTTGTATGTTTGTAATGAATAAACTCAAGAATTTGATCATTCTTTCACCATTAGAATGCTACATTATCCCTGAGTAACATAGGCTATATACCATCACGGCATGACGACGGGAACGGGGTGGGTAGAGGTGAACATAACAAAAGCTATGTATGAAGTGTATGTTTGCCAACATTCTGAAATAGTCACGTACGAAGTCGTGGGAAACATCTATTATATTATATACAGCTAGGTCGTCCTCTGCCAGCATTGCCTTTGACTTCTGCCACATAAACCGTTCATCCTTCATTCTTTCAACTTGTCCAAACCAGCATAAACTACTTTACATCATTTTATCATACCTGCTCGCTCTATTTCTATAGCCACATGTTCCACTGGCACTATTTCCACAACACTGGTATCAGCTTCCTCCACATCGCTGTCAACTTCACACTTAATGTTCTCTATATTCATTATTTCATTCACTTTTTCTTCTTCATCTGTAAATAAAATTATTTCCTTTATGTACTATCAAGTGCAGGATTGGAAGGACACTTTAAAGGCTGTATTCGCTTGTACATTAGACTTTTCACTTTGTTTCCTTTCTAATGTTGTAATATGAAATTTAGGAATTTTTCAAATTAATCTGAATTTGCAATTTGTTCATTTTTCTTCCATTTAGCATTGCTAAGTAGCACACTAATTTCATAATGTCAATAATTTTAATAAATCGACTATAAAGGAGCATTATATTTGTAAGTACTATTTAAGTTGTATTGTGTTTAGATCCCCTATCATATCCTGGAAATCATTACTTATTTATTTCATTTATTTTCCAGCATGCTCCTTTCCTTTTCCTATATCTACACTAGTCTATACTAGCACTATTACAGTGCTAAATCTAGCATCCATTATTTTAAAGTTTTACTGATGTAAAAATAATAAAATCTACATAAAAACTTGAAATAAAACAATATGGAGTAATATATTAATTTGTTATTGTGGCTAGTTCCCGAAATCCTTATAACTCCCATAAGGAGGAAAGTGCTAGGCGACAATGTTACCAATGACTTTCAAATTGTTAACGGCAACCAATCACATCAAATGATTTATATTTATTCCATTGTCATATTTTAACACTGACGGACACTTAACATCATTAATTTTAGATTAAGTATATAAATTAAATAAATAATATTTTAAAGATAAGTATTGAAAACAATATTTATCTCTTTTTATTCTGAAGGAATAAGGAAATGCATTAAAGTGTTGAGCAAAAGTGTTGGGTCATGGAGAAAGTTGCAGTCAAACAGACAAGGCTAGATTTTTTTATATTATGCTCTCCGCCCATACTAACTTTCATCCTCTCTCCGTATTCAGCAAAATCAGTCCAGTGGTTTAGCTGTGATAGCGTAACAGACAGAAAGACGAGAGTTACTTTTGCATTTCTAATATTAGTATAGATTACCTTAGCAACATACACACAGCATTACAGTATGGCTAGAGACACCAGTAACAGAGTACACTTTTTGCCAATTGTCCACATTGAACAGAACAGGTGGCAAGTATGCTGCAGTTAATGGGTGACCTAGATGTGTCACTTCTTACAGACATAGTCTACACTAATATTATAAAGAGGTCAAGTTTGTAAGTTAACCGATTTTAAAAATTCTTTTACAAATAGAAAGCTACAATATCCCTAAGTGTCATAGGCTATATTTTATATTATTCGAAAATATCCACGGGCGAAGACGGGAGCGGTAAAGCTAGTATCAGATATTTTTAGAAGTGCAGCCGCCCTCTTTACTTGCCCTCCGAAGCGATAATATATATCATTGTACAATCAACATCATACCTTCTCTCTCTATTTTAATCGCCACATGTTCCACTGGTATTATTTCCACAACCCTGGTATCAGCTTCCTCCATATTGTTGTCAACTTCACATTCAATATTCTCTATGTTCATTATTTGCTTTAATTTTTCTTCGCCATCTGTAAGTTATTTTTTTTTCGTAAATAAATTTTATTTTATTTCTGATAATACAGATATAGAAACCATTATAAAAATTCCAAAGATAATTTATTTCATAGGTACAATCAGGAGCAGAGTTGGAGGACCTAGTAAAGGCTATATTCGCTTGCACATAGAAGTTTTCATGTTGTTTCATTTCTAATGCCAGCCAATCACATTAAAGCCCAATGACATTCAAATAGATATGAACCAATCAGATCAAATCACAACTGACAGTTTAAATTTTTTTTCTAGTGTCCTTGCAATTCTGCTCCTGATAGTACACGTGATACACTTGAAATCGTCAATAGAATACAATTTTATAAAATATAATCATTAAAAAATACATTTTTATAGTATGTACCTAATGTACCTATTCTTTAGAAAATATAATAGGGGTGATGACGATTCCACATCCGGTCATGGCGGCGGACGCTCGCGTCTCGTCATGGCGTGATGTTGAATCCGGTTTAATCCCGGCCGCGCTGTGATGGTTGTGATTAGTCAGTGATTAATAAGACATATCACAGTCTGCGGGATAATCATAGCTACCGATTTATCGGACGAAAGTAAGCACTGTTGCCATATATCAAAAGAAGAAGGGGTGATAACAGTGAAAGAAAATAAATACACAATAATATTTTTTATATAGTCTATAACGTATAATCACTCAAAATAATGATTATTTCTTTAATAAATATTTCTTTTTTAATATCTAAATGAAAAAGCTAAAATTCATATTTTCCGGTCACGTGACCACAAACGGTAAGTGACGTCATTTCTAAGTAAATGTCAAATAAATAACCACAGACTAGTAACTATATTTTAATAACTGTCTGTCAATCTATCACCGACTAGGTTGTTTTCTTGTTATTTTTATCTAATCTGTGACTATAATAAGGTGTGACGTCATCATCGCGCCCACGTTTTCGCGGGAATTAGAAAAATAAAATTGGATTCCACATCCGGTCATGGCGACATACGCACGCGTTTTCGTCGTGGCGTGATGTGGAATCCAGTTTAATCCTGTTCGCGCTGTGATGGTTGTGATTAATCAGTGATTAATAAGACATATCACGGTCGGCGGGATTATCTTAAATACCGATTTATCGGCTATAAACACTATAAAGGCTATAATACTTGACATTGGCAAATCACCGATGAACATTGGTGGAGCCATAATAAAAAAGAAGAAGAAAAATAAAATTAAAAACATGTTTTTTTAAATGAAAATGCAAATATAAAATTTTCTAGTTATTATATTAGGTATAATAAACCTTACAGCTATAATTAAATAATATTCCCAAAAAAAATGTCAACATGCCTATTGTTACACTTTTGAATTAGAAAAAAAAAGAAAATACAACTCAAAAACATTACAAACTCCTCGCTTCCCCAGTGGATATTTTTGAACAACACTCAGGGATATCATAGCATTCTATTTGTGCATAAAAGATGATATTGTGACTAAAATGAAGAAAATTAGTTTACACGGAAAGTTGAAAGAATAAAGGATGAAAAAGATTTATATGGCAAAGTGAAAGGAAACGGACCTAGGTGTACTTTTATTCCGTCCCCGGCTTCGCCCGAGGATATGAAATAAAATTAAAAAAAAACCTAGAACTAAAAGACAATATATTAACAATTTTAGATATCAATTAATATTTTAAACTTATTTTACATGAAGAATGATGGGGACTAGGGAATGCAATCCCGCAAAATAATTTCAGTCCCGGTATTTGCGGGACTGAACAATCTTAATCCCGCGGGATCCAGGTATTTGCGGGATCCCGCAAGGTCAACTTAAACCTCTGAAATCAATCGTAAATAATCGTAATAAAGACCTAATAGACCTCGTTTTCATGGTTTTAATTTTAACCCTAATTAATATAAATGTATAAAAATAAGCTTTTTAGTACATTTTAAATGGTTTATTAATACAATAAATATAAAAAATTAAATTGTTAGAAAAGGTCGCAGGTGTTTATAAAGTTCAGTTTGGTTTTGATTTATCTATAGATTCTATGACAATCAATATTCAATGAAAAAATCATTGCATTGCGTCATAATTACAAGTTGTAACTGGCAAAATATAAGTAATCAAACAAGGGGCGCGGGTGGGGAATTCTTTGCCCCGCACCTTCACACCGTTCCCCTAGGGCTCGGCGCCCTGCACCTTAGAGAAACACGTATGTACCACGCTTCTCTGTAATCCCGCCAGTCCAATTTTTCAACCGAGATTAGTCCTGCTAAATGTATTTCAGGATCCCGGTATCCCGGTATTGCATTCCCTAATGGGGACTGATGTTGTGACTAAAATGAAGAAAAGTAGTTTAAGCTGGTTTGGACAGTGAAAGAATGAGGGATGAAAGATTGAGTAAAAGAAGTGAAAGGAAAAGCATGCAGAGGACGACTAAGCTGTACTTTTATTAAACATATAAAAAATATATTTATCAATGGCAATATTAAAAATACACACAATCGCCGAGCATGTATGAAAGGTATGATGGATATAAAAGAAGGCAAAAGAGGTATATCAAATGGCATTTGATTGTCTCTGCCTACCACCACTCTTGGGATAAAAAGCGTGATTAGGGTTGCCAGGTTTTCAATCCAGTTTGGGTTAAAAGGCCACCCTTAATATTAATACAACAAAAATGTTTTATGTAAAACCAGGTTTTTTGATCATTTAACATAAATCTTCTTAAATTGTAATGAAATGACTGGTCAAATGTAAAAAGCCTAACTAAAGCTGGACAAGCCTTCAAAAAGCCTAACGCCTGGCAACCCTAGGCGTGATGATAGATAGATTATTTACATCTATAACTAATTAGTTAAATTGCTTTTGTAATCATCAGTCAACCTATTATATAATGAACAAAGTGTATTAGTTTACCATTAACAATCTTCTTCTGCAAGTTGACTCGTACCGTGAGGCTCTGTTGTTAGCTCTCCGACTCTCCCGAAGTGGTTTGCTTGTCTCAACTTGTTTAGTAAAGTTGAGACAAGCAAACCATTTCAGGAGTATCGAGAATATTTAGCACCATCTAAAAAAAAATTATTAAATACAGTTGTTTCTAGAAATTTACCGAAAACTTACCATTACTAATCTTTGTCTGCAAGTTGACACGTCAGTGAGTCTGTTGTGAACTGTCCACCATACTCCTGAAGTTGTTTGCTTCTCTAAACTTTACTATGCAGCATTCACATATTAACTTTGTGGTCTCTGGATACTTTAACTGTAAACATTAATATAATTGTTCTTGCTTCTAATGTTAACTATACTGTTTTTGTCAGAGTATAAATGTATATTCAAACTGCTGAACAAAACTTTGTAAACAAGTCAAACTAAACCATAACTCACCACAATATCAAAGTAAGATATCTGTGGCCACCTTGTTCAAGACAGCAATGTTAGTATTTCCGTTACAATAACTCTGCCGTGTTGGTAACCATTTTACAATTTGTAGTAGGCATCCATTTTATTTTATACATAGTAGTAATTATTTAGATAGCGAAAAAAGCTATAAAAATCAATTAAATTTATATATTTCGATATATTTACACCTTGCCAAATAGCACGCGCACGCTTGCTTTCTAATCTGTGTCTGTCACAGAGCAAGTAAAAGAGTGTCTGTGTCAAAGAACTCAAAGAGAATATAACAAACAAAGACTAGTGGAATATAATGTTTGTCTGTGGCACAGTTGACTATGGGGGCAACACATTCTTATGAATATACAGCCAAGCTTTTGCTCTACGTTGGTACTCAAAGACGTTGGTTCTACATAAAATGGTGAAATATAATAAACCTTGGCGAGCAGTTTAAAAATTACTCTGCCGTTATTCTAAAATGTAAAACTATTGTAAGTAAAGTTGCACTCATTTCTATAGCCAACACTTTTTATTTTTTAATTTATCGTCTTTCCACAAACTATTGAGAAAAATATTGGCCCCCTATGGCTCCATCAGTGTTTCCGATGTCTGTCAGTCACTAATTGTTGTTAATTATAAACTGTGACAAGACAAATAATAAGGTACTCTGTGGACAAAACTGTTTTTTTTATTATTCAAATAATTCTTTTTTATAACTTGTGAGTGCTTTGATATTTTATAGTCCATTTGAGAATAATATATTATTGGTGCCAATGTACCTACAATGATGAACAACAACACAACAAAGTTAGAACATGGAGAATGTTGTTGTTGTCTTGAACAAGGTGACCACAGAGATGTTACTAAACTATACTATTGGGATGAACAACCAGAAATATATGAAGTTCTATTTAAGGACACCTTTGATATTGTGGTGAGTTATGGTTCAGTTTGACTTGTTTACTAAGTTTTGTTCAGCAGTTTGAATATACATTTATACTCTGACAAAAACAGCAAGAACAATTATATTAATGTTTCCAGTTAACGTATCCAGAGAACACAAAGTTAATATGTGAATGCTGCATAGTCAAGTTGAGAGAAGCAAACAACTTCAGGAGTATGGTGGAGAGTTCACAACAGACTCTTACTGACCGTGTCAACTTGCAGACAAAGATTGCTAATGGTAAAATTCAATCAGGTAGGTATTTAAAAACCACAAACTGTTTCATTCCCAGTAAACAAATTTTCATTGTCTTTTTGGACAGAAAAATAGTGTTTGAACTTAAAGTTTTGAAATATCGAATAATTTATGAATAATAAAAAAGTAAATCCAGAAAAAATGTTCACGACTAGGGTTGCCATACGTCCGAAATATTCCGGACATGTCCGAAAATATAGGTAATTGTCCGGAATGCGGGGGGAATTCTAAACCGTCCGAAATTTCTACAATTAAATAGAGTGAAATAAAAAATTCGAAAATTTGCATCGTTTTTTCACATGCACGATACATAACGACATTAATATTATATTTACAAGAAAGTCCGGAATTTTCATTAAATGTCAGGAATTTTCTCCGGAATTTCGATTTATTGATCTGGGAACCCTTTAGCAAGAAATGTAACCCCGTTTCTTGCTAAAACAACATAAGTCATGAACAGATGGTGTTTAATTTGAACAAAACTGTCATATTAATCATATTTTTAATAAAAGTAATACTTGAATATTATCATCTAAATTTTCAGTTGTTCTGATAAGCTTTGGCTGATGGAAGTGATAAGGAATTAAAAGTTTTTTCATCATAATTTCATCTTTTTTTATTAGAGTCATTTCTTCTTTTGGAACATTTCTCCCATATGATTCTGTGGCCAAACATGTTTTTTTGGCCACCATTTCTTAAATGTGAGTGCAATGGGCAAATGGTTGATTGCGATAACATTAAAAAAAATCAATTATAAAATGAATTATGTATAGAGCTTTAGAAATATCAGTGTCCAATACATAAGATGGAAATGATTGTCTAGAAACGTAACTGTTATTGATGTAAAACCTGAGTGCATTCAAGTGTGTTATTAATGTAAAACATCTAAGGGTAAGGCGACTTATGCCGTGACGAAAAGGGCGTCATGCCCTCTCTCCGCCGCCGCTATCTACTCCCTAGTGTGTGCGTGGAGCGTATACTAATTGTGCCTTTATTCGACTACAGTATAATTGACGCGCAAATTTCGATGTTTTACAATTGCCCGTGTTGGCGACCTTATTTTTTATATGAAACTTAATAAATCCAATCTATCAATTTATTATTATGCAGGGAAGGATTTTTCATTTGAATCAATAGACATAAAGTGGTTGTAAGCACTTGCCGGCAGAAACCTCTTTTTCTAGTCTGAGCCCCCCTCTACAAATTCTTGTAGACGAGTAGGGGTCCAGCGCTTGTCGGTACGCCGCTGAGCCGATTTAGAAGAAAACAAAACTTAAAAAACAGAAAATGAGTGGAACAGCATTTGTTGGGGGGCTGTCGGTTGTAGGAAAAATATTTTCTGCCAATTTACTCCCTTTTTTTACAACCGAGAGGTCCCCCCCCCTCCCCACAAATGCTGTTCACTCATTTTCTGCCAGCTGGTAGGAGAGGTTTTTTTATTTTATTTTTCTTCTAAATCGGCTCAGCGGCGTACCGACAAGCGCTGGACCCCTACTTGTCTATAAGAATTTGTAGAGGGGGGCTCAGACTAGAAAAAGAGGTTTCTGCCGGCAAGTGCTTACAACCACTTTCTGTGTCCATCTCTCTACCTATAATAGTGTTTGCAACCCTGTCAAATACATTTGTTTTTTTATTCACAGTTTGCCTTACGGCTTCCGGAACAATGTTGTCAGTCCCAGGGTACCCAGCGGAAGACGAAGTAATCCTCTTTTAGCCGATGGTATTTGTGATCGAGGCCAGTTCTGTTGAGGTATATATAGATTAGAGCGTGTTGATATTGCATGTTGCATTGAATTTAAATTTAAGACCTTTCCTTTTCCATTTTATTGAATGAGTTAAGGTGACTGAATTATCACCACCTTCATTGCTTTTTGTCGCCTGACATTCAATATGGGCGGTTTGTGATTTTAAATTTATTAATAAAATAGATATCTGATAATATTTCGGTCATCCAAGGCTATTGTTTAATGCAGGAAGAGCATTAGTGCCTCAATTTAATATGTGGGCAGCCGACTGTAATACTGGAGTTGGTCAAATTTCCAACCTGACACCGTGTGATAACTCGTGGGTTAATAATAACTCACAATCGACAGTAACAAACACATTTTACCATATAGGTACATATATTAATAATCACTCACAGTCGAAATAATTTACAGATGGAGAAGAATTTTATAACCTGATTTTTGGAAAAGATGATATTAAAGAACAAACGACTAAGGAGCTACACAGCACTGCAGGTACACTACAAGTAAAAACTCTAGAATTTCAATCAATTTTCCTTGAGTGCCATAATCTATAATGACATATTTTCCATTATGACAATATATTTCCCAAACAACATTCCTAAAATGACAACTTTCTCATAACAACAAAATTCCTAAAATGTCAACTTTTTCATAACAACTACATTTCCATAATGACAACTTTCCCATAACAACAACTTTTTCAAAATGACAATTTTCCCATAAAAATAATATCAATTAATAATCGTTACTTACATCATATCTAAAATTCCAATATGGCATTATAATTTTGTAATTTGGTAAACATTCTATATTAGTACTTATGTAACAAACACATTTTACCATATAGGTACATATATTAATAATCACTCACAGTCGAAATAATTTACAGATGGAGAAGAATTTTATAACCTAATTTTTGGAAAAGATGATATTAAAGAACAAACGACTAAGGAGCTACACAGCACTTCAGGTACAATACAAGTAAAAACTCTGGAATTTCAATCAATTTCCCTTGAGTGCCATAATCTATAATGACATATTTTCCATTATGACAATATATTTCCCAAACAACATTCCTAAAATGACAACTTTTTCATAACAACAAAATTCCTAAAATGTCAACTTTTTCATAACAACTACATTTCCATAATGACAACTTTCCCATAACAACTACTTTTCCAACATTCCTAAAATGTCAACTTTTCCATAACAACAACTTTTTCAAAATGACAACTTTCCCATAAAAATAATATCAATTAATAATCGTTACTTACATCATATCTAAAATTCCAATATGGCATTATAATTTTGTAATTTGGTAAACAATCTATATTAGTACTTATGTAACAAACACATTTTACCATATAGGTACATATATTAATAATCACTCACAGTCGAAATAATTTACAGATGGAGAAGAATTTTATAACCTGATTTTTGGAAAAGATGATATTAAAGAACAAACGACTAAGGAGCTACACAGCACTGCAGGTACACTACAAGTAAAAACTCTAGAATTTCAATCAATTTTCCTTGAGTGCCATAATCTATAATGACATATTTTCCATTATGACAATATATTTCCCAAACAACATTCCTAAAATGACAACTTTCTCATAACTACAAAATTCCTAAAATGTCAACTTTTTCATAACAACTACATTTCCATAATGACAACATTCCCATAACAACTACTTTTCCAACATTCCTAAAATGTCAACTTTTCCATAACAACAACTTTTTCAAAATGACAACTTTCCCATAAAAATAATATCAATTAATAATCGTTACTTACATCATATCTAAAATTCCAATATGGCATTATAATTTTGTAATTTGGTAAACATTCTATATTAGTACTTATGTAACAAACACATTTTACCATATAGGTACATATATTAATAATCACTCACAGTCGAAATAATTTACAGATGGAGAAGAATTTTATAACCTGATTTTTGGAAAAGATGATATTAAAGAACAAACGACTAAGGAGCTACACAGCACTGCAGGTACACTACAAGTAAAAACTCTAGAATTTCAATCAATTTTCCTTGAGTGCCATAATCTATAATGACATATTTTCCATTATGACAATATATTTCCCAAACAACATTCCTAAAATGTCAACTTTCTCATAACAACAAAATTCCTAAAATGTCAACTTTTTCATAACAACTACATTTCCATAATGACAACTTTCCCATAACAACTACTTTTCCAACATTCCTAAAATGTCAACTTTTCCATAACAACAACTTTTTCAAAATGACAACTTTCCCATAAAAATAATATCAATTAATAATCGTTACTTACATCATATCTAAAATTCCAATATGGCATTATAATTTTGTAATTTGGTAAACATTCTATATTAGTACTTATGTAACAAACACATTTTACCATATAGGTACATATATTAATAATCACTCACAGTCGAAATAATTTACAGATGGAGAAGAATTTTATAACCTAATTTTTGGAAAAGATGATATTAAAAAACCAACGACTAAGGAGCTTCACAGCACTGAAGGTACACTACAAGTAAAAACTCTGGAATTTCAATCAATTTCCCTTGGGTGCCATAATCTATAATGACATATTTCCCAAATAACATTCCTAAAATAACAGCTTTCTCATAACAACAACTGTTCAGCACTAGTTCGTAGCTGTATAGAGTGAACTGTATATTTCGAAATAAAACTCCAATGTTTTTACTTACATCTGCTGACTTTAGGAAGGAATCGTAGCTACTTAAATGGCCACGTGTTTAGCACTAGTACTGACTGACTGAGGACACCGCCGCCATGTCAAACTATCGCCCGCACGTGGACGAGAAGTTTGTAGTGGACGTGCGTTCGGCACTACAGGCGGCAGAGAAGAGACCGACAGAGCGGGTAGTTGCTACTGACTGTCTCACGTCAACGCCCCCCCTCCCCCCTCACCAGCCACTCGCGGCCAGCGATTGGTCCGCTAATACAACCTGTTTCGGCCAGACGTTCATGACTCATCATCTGTCGTCCGAAATTCCCACGTTTCTTTTATTGTTGAATGACTAGCTCATTATTCTATCTATAAATTTATTATTGTACATCTAATTTAATAAGCCCGGGGGCCAGCACATGGCGACGATCCCATCGTACGAAACGATGTCACGGTCGCCATGTAAGATGTGGCGCAATGAAACTACAAGTTAACCTGTTAACGGTTCATTGGATACTAACTAATGATTACATAAATAATAATTACATTACATATATACACTACTGCAGACTTTTTTTGTAGATAATAATTACTTTCTACATGATTTTGTTATATCTCTTAGAAAAAGAACAAACATACACATATAATATCCTCACGTCAACCAATCACAAAAGTTCACGGGCCGAAAGCTTAGTATATCATAATAGTTGTTTATCTACTCTTATATCGTAAAATTTCATATCACAAAATCGAATTATACTTCATAATTATATGTTTATATACACGCGTCTCTAATAATATGTCAAACTTCGATACTGTAATGTATTATAGTACCGAAGTTTTCATACAAAAACGATATCGTAATGTATTTTTTTTAAATGCAGAAAGGGCAAAGGATATGTGTTATGCAGCCACATTAAACTCTATGAAAATATCGACACTCCTATGTGGGAGTCACTTGACAAGTAACGCGCATTTGCTCTGTGACGCGCATGCGCAGAAAGTAGGTAACCGTGATTTGCCGCCAATTTGTCGATTAAGAAAAATATCTGATTATGATCATAATAGGGATAATTAAAACACAAGTGGAATTTTAATAGCATCCACGAGTGTTTTAATTCCAAGTTATGTGCCCGTTCATGCACTACTTTATCTAATCCCATGCAAGAGTACAAAACAAATTGAACCAAGATATTTTTCTTAATCGTCAAATTGGCGGTAAACCGCGGTTACCTACCTATTGCGCATTAGTGCGCATGCGCGTTAACTGTCAAGTAACTCTGACATGCGCGTGTCGATATTTTCATAGAGTTTAATGTGGCTGTATAAAAAAAACAACTGCCCTTTCTGCATTTAAAAAAAAAACAAAACATTACGATATCGTTTTTGTATGAAAAGTTCGGTACTATAATACATTATAGTATCGAAGTTTGACATATTAGAGTATAAGTATAATTCGATTTTGTAATAGATACTTTACGATATAAGAGTAGATAAAGTATGTATGTAATTTACAGTTAAAGAAGATCCATTGGAACTTAAATTGAACACAGAGAGCATTAAAAGTGACTCAGACAATCAGATGGAGGAAGCTGACAATGACGTAGAACAGTCTGAATGTACAATGGAAGAAGTAAACTATGATGCGGAGGAGACAGACATACAAGTGGAGAACTCAGGTATGAACGAGTATTTGTTAATATCCTAAACTAAAATTATCTTACGTATCTCGGTTACTAACAAAAAGCGATGGTACCGTCCATAGATATAGCCTCACAAATACCATCGGTTAAAAGAGGGAGACTTTGTCTTCCGCTGAGTACCATGGCACCGATAACACGGTTTCGGGAGCAATTAAGGCGACCCTAGATCCAGGTCATGGAGAATAAAAAAAATTGGCAAGTGGTCTATATGGTTAAACAACTTATAATAATATGATTAATTTACTTTCAGATCCCACAACTTCATCCGACAAGATAGCTGTCACACGACACAAGATTATGACTTTAAAAGTATATTTCACCCGCATTCCCACCGACGAACAACTTTCTACTTTCAAATGACAGTAACTGTCAATACAAGCCCTTGTGTAATCCGTTTGATGATAAACCATTTTCTTGTGATATTTGTCCATACCAAACAGCAAGAAAAGATACTCTAAAGATGCATTTGCTAATTCATAATGAAGAAAAACCATTTTCTTGCTACATTTGTCCATACAAAACCGCTCAAAAAAATTGTCTGAAGCAGCATTTGCGTACTCACACTGGAGAGAAACCATTTTCCTGTGATATTTGTTCATACCAAACAGCAAGAAAAGATAATCTAAAGGTGCATTTGCTAAATCATAATGGAGAAAAACCATTTTCTTGCTACATTTGTCAATACAGATGCACACAAAAAGAAGTCTAAAGGTGCATTTGCGTACTCACACTGGAAAAAAATCATTTTCTTGTGACATGTGTGAATACAAAAACTCAAGAAAAAGAAATCTGACGATGCATTTGCGTTCTCACGATATAGAAAATCCATTTTCTTGTGACATTTGTCAATACAGAACCGCATATAAAAGAAATCTAAAGGTGCATTTGTGTTCTCACACTGGAAATAAAAAAACCTTTTCTTGTAATATTTGTCAATACAGAACCACATATCAAGGAAATCTAAAGGTGCATTTGCGTACTCACACTGAAAATAAAAATACATTTTCTTGTGATATTTGTCAATACAGAACTGCATACAAAGAAAATCTAAAAATGCATTTGCATACTCACATTGGAGAAAATACAATTTAGCATACAAAACCACAAGAGAAAATGATCTTGTGTCTACTTACTCACTCAGAATTTGAATCATCAAAGATCAAATCGACTATTGTATTCTTATTTTATCATAAATACCTTTGATTTATTGACCTACTATGACCATATTCTAAAAATTTTTTTTGTAGTAACTCCGACATACAATCCTATAATGTGAGTATATTGACACCTTAAGGGGGATTGTCCCGAACCTGGCTAGATGGCACATTGTTTTTTATATTTTTTACTCGATATCGTGTATTCATGTCATAAATACACGATACAAAAAGATTTAAAATTAAAAAAGGTACGGTTCATCGAAAACCCATTTCTAAAAAATTAAAAACAAAAGGCTTTATTCAAAAATAAACGAAACAGCGAAAATTCTCATTATATTTCGACAAAAAAATATTGTTAAAGACTGTTGGTCAAGGTTGTTATATATGGAATAATAATAATAAATGTAGATATTTACATCATACTTTATTTAGGTACTAATATAATATTGAAGTCTGTCTTCTGTCCATCTGACAGATAGTTTAAAACCAAAAGTATATCTAATGTATAAAATTCTCCTGTCACAATTTTCGTTCCCATACTCCTCCGAAACGGCTTGACCGATCCTTATGAAATTTTGTATGCATATCCGTTAGGGTTGAGAATCGGCTACTATCTATTTTTCAAACCCCTAAATGTTAAGGGTGGTCCACCCCTAAATTTTTTTTTTATAGGTAGGGGTAGGGGTTGGAGTAGGGGTAGGGGTAGGGGTAGGGGTAGGGGTAGGAGTAGGAGTAGGGGTAGGGGTAAGTGTAGTGGTAGGGGTAGGGTAGGGGTAGGAGTAGGGGTAGGGGTAGGGTAGGGGTAGGAGTAGGGGTAGGGGTAGTGCGGGCAAGTCAACGTTTGGGCAGGACAACGTCTGCCGGGTCCGCTAGTTATTAATAAAAGGTGGTATATGTCAGGAGACTGCCGCTTGCGACTGTAGTGGGCAGTATCTGGTTGACATGACGCCGCCACTCCTCGCCATCTTCGGTTATTACTTTGTAGTGTACTCGCCCTAGCCGCTCCGTGACCGTGGCGAACTGCCACCTCTCCCTCCCGGAGTATGACCGCATCTGTACTCTATCTCCTGGTTACTTAGGTGGGCGGTTGCTGTTGTTGTATGTTCCTGACTCCTGTTGTGCCCCACACCGAACATCACGTCTAAGTTTGTTCGGACGTCCCTTCCGAACATCAAACAAGGTGAGATTATTTATACAACATTTCATCACCACAAAATTGATAGTTATTATTTTAAATTGGATTGAGCCATATTTTCATTATTAAAAGTTCTAAATAGCCATAATTTCCAAAACGCAAAGGCAATGCTCGTATTGAAAACTACGGCTCTATAGAACCCTAAATAATAAAAATATGGCTCAATCAAGTTGTATAAATAAACTCACCTTTCCAGGATTAACTGAGATTTGCCATATTTTTGACAGATATAAGATGACCTTGACCATTGTCAAAATAGAATAGATTAGCGAGGAGCGAGGTTTGGATAGTGTTAATTCAAACCTTAATATTTAATTAGTTTTAAGAAAAATAAATCAAGTGCATATTGAAAATAGAAAACGATTTTGTTTTCATACATAACGTTTTAGGTAAAACAAACATTTTGAGGTATTTAAAATAATGTTTTTGTGTTTTGATTATTTATAGATAATGCTTTTTATAAATAATTTTAGATGAATCGTGCCTTTTTCATATCAAACTAAATGCAAGTGCAAGCGATTTATAATAGTAATATTATGCAATATTGTTTTAAGCCCGTCACAGACGTATCTATTATATATATTATATGGAGAATATGCTATAATATATATGTTGCCTTGCCTGACGGTCAGCTAAACACCGTAATTTATATTGCAATATAGGTTGGTGACGTGACGTAATAGAATTATATAGTGTAACTGCGCGTGTGGTCAAAGATTAATATGAATAATATTTCATACCTTACTGTAATTCATATTACTACATATATAATATAGCTACGTCTGTGACGGTCTTTATTCGTAAATTCATTTCTTGTATTGTATTTAAAATATACCTTGAGCCCTGTGACTGTGAGTTAATGATATGAAAATCATTATATTTCTTGCAATGACAATTATAATTAACATAGTGCTAGACATATAAACGATTAGATTCCACGTCATGCCAGGGCGAATAACGCACGCGCCCGCCGTGACCTGTTGGGGAATTCAGTTTAATCCCGGCCGCGCTGTGATTAGTCATTGATTAATAAGACATATCACAGTCGGCGGGAACATCCATTTACTGTGACGTCCATAATACTTGACATTGGCAAATCATCGATTAACATTGATGGAGCCATTATAAAATAATAAGAAGAAGTATAAACGAGTACCTAAATTAAAAAAAAACGCGTTCACTTTGACGGGTTTTCAAGCACTTTGACAGCTGTCACAGGGATCGAGCTATATTTTAAGTAGAGCTAATAGGTGGACGTTCGCCCTTAAACAAAAATTATTGTTAATCAGAGATACGACATTCACAATGATACTTTTCACGATCCGAATAAAAAACTGACTAATTAATTAAAATTGTTTTATTTTCTATACTAATATTATAAAGAGGAAACATTAATTGTTTGTTTGTTTTTTTTTGTTTGCATTGAATAGGCTCCGAAACTACAGGACCGATTTGAAAAAATCTTTCACTGTTGGGAAGCTACACTATCCCCGGGTGACATGGGCTATATTATATTTTCAACAAATTAGGAAACCTAAAAAAATCCTTACATCGCATGCGCTTTGCTATTGATGATAGAACAAAATAATGTAGGTACTATGACTTTGCAGAACACATCATTATCTACAAAAAGTGTCGCAATAGCATATGTCTAACTATTAAATAGTTTTATCACAATAAGTGTTCTTTTATTTTAAAAATTTAATTGAAAAGAAATTTAATTTAATTTGTACCTTGCTATTAATCCTTATCAAAATAAATTACTTTATGAATTATTCAATTCGGACATTCCATTCGAAAGTTATCACGAGTTTAAAAAAGTATTTTTTTATAGCGATTTTAGTATTTTTGTATGAACAATATCCAAAGTTATAGTCGTTGAGGTAGTGGGTAGAGGTATGGGTATAGTGCAGGCAAGCCAACGTTTGGGCAGTGTTGTGAGTCTTACTCTTATTGTTCTTTTTTATTATGGCTCCACCAATGTTAATCGGTGATTTGCCAATGTCAAGTATTATAGCCTTTATAGTGTTTATAGCCGATAAATCGGTATTTAAGATAGTCCCGCCGACCGTGATATGTCTTATTAATCACTGATTAATCACAACCATCACAGCGCGAACAGGATTAAACCGGATTCCACATCACGCCACGACGAAAACGCGTGCGGTCGTCGCCATGACCGGATGTGGAATCCTTACTCTTATTGATTCATGAAATAAATTTTGACGTGTGTATATAAAATAAATATGGGGACACTTTGGGTTTGATCGATTTAATCACATCGATATCAAGAATAGTCAAGAATAAATAAACTATAAAATTCATACAAATAATCATTCAAATAATATATATAAAAAACAAGGGTATCTGTGCACAGAATACCAAGAAGTTGTGGGGAAGAAGTAAAAACTGTAAGTTGTTCCTTCCTTGTATCCTTGTCCCAACCCAAAGTGTGTCCCCATATTTAGTTCTTAATAGTGATGTGCCGGATATCCGTATCCGTATCCGCGGATATCCGAGGGAGAAGAAAGATCCGTATCCGTTTCCGTCAGTTTTTGGCGGATCTTTTACGGATCTTTTACCTTATTAATTTTTAATTCATAGATGAAATTTTATATATATAGGTGATTAGGTAATAATGAAAATCTGTTAAATTCCATTCAGATTATCGTTTTAAGGTCTCGCGCACCGACAACGATTGAGTACAGTACGCGGCGGTAAATATTGCACATCGATCTTTGGAAAGAGACAATCTGTTATAAGAGTTAACTCTGAAATAGGTCAATAATTTTTGTCCATAACAGATTATCTCTTTCCAAATGTCTATGTGCAATATTTACCGCCGCGTACTCTAAGAAAGTTAAGATCCGTATCCGTATCCGTATTGGCGGATCTTGAGACCAAATATCCGTATTCAGATCCGTATCCGCGGATATACATTTTTAACGATCCGGCACATCACTAGTTCTTAATAAAAACAGTCATCAGTATTGTCTCCTTCCTTGCCTATTTCCATTATTTGAGATGCTCTCCTTGTTTGTTGCCACAGGACAATTTGTCCTGATATTGGGTTGTCTCTTATTTTGATCTATCTATCTATCATCACGCCTTTTATCTCAAGAGGGGTAGGCAGAGACAATAAAATGCCATTTGCTACGATCCTGACATACCTCTTTTGCTTATTTTATAAGTATTCATCATATCTTGAATTTTTTTATATGTTTAATAAAAGTCCTTTCACTTCAGCCGTATAAACCTTTTTAGCCAATTTTTCATCCTTCATTCTTTCAACGTATCCAAACCAGCGTAAACTACTTTTCTTCATTTTAGTCACAACATCATCTTTCACTCCGCATTCTTCTCAAATGACATCGTTCCGGATGCGGATGCTTATTTTGAATGGGGAGAAAAAAATTGATGCCACCTGCATTGCGTAATGATGTGAATACTGTATTTCAGAATCTACAGTCTACACGCGGTATGACCCGTATGTATGACATTTGATCCCTTTTTTTTTACTATGGCTCCACCAATGTTAATCGATGATTTGTCAATGTCAAGTATTATATAGCCTTTATAGTGTTTATCTATCTATCTATCTATCTATCATCACGCCTTTTATCCCAAGAGGGGTAGGCAGAGACAATCGAATGCCAATTGCTACGATCCTGACATATCTCTTTCGCTTCTTTTATATTCATCATACCTTTCATACATGCTCGGCGATTGTGTGTACTTTTAATATTTCCATCGATCAACATATTTTTTATATGTTCAATAAAAGTACATCTAGGTCGTCCTCTGCCAGCATTACCTTTTACTTCAGCCATATAAACCTTTTTAGTCAATCTTTCATCCTTCATTCTTTCAACGTGTCCAAACCAGCGTAAACTACTTTTCTTCATTTTAATCACAACATCATCTTTTACACCGCAATCTTCTCTAATGTCATTGTTTAATATCACACATTCTACGTAAAGACCGCATTTCCACTGCATTTATTTTACTTTCATGCTTCTTATTCCATACCCAAGTCTCGCTTCCATAAGTAAGTGATGGTACTAAAACAGCATTATGTATGTTCATTTTACTTATAGTTGTAAGTTGTTTATTTCTGCATACATTGTTTAGTCCACCAAATATCTTGCTTCCAGCTTTCACTCTCCTTTCAATTTCCTTGTCTATCTTTTCACTTCTTGTAAACATACTACCTAAATAAACATTTTCATTCACTTGCTTTAATTTACATCCTTTCACACAAATGTTACACTCCGTCCTTTCATCATCCTTTTCAAATACTAATACTTTTGATTTCGAAATTTATAGTGTTTAAAGCCGATTAATCAGTATTTAAGATGATCCCTATTGATATGCCCTATTAATCACTTACTAATCACAACCTAAATTACACTGGATTCCCCGTCATGTCACGGCGGGACGTGTGTGTTGGTCGCTATGACATGACTCCTTAAATTTGATAATAGACAAACTGATACGAACAGTAGATTTTGGCTAACCCCCTTGTAGATTTTCTCTACGCGGGGCTGACGCCAAGGTATGCCGTTGGACTAATCAGCCATCATCTCTTCTGAATGCTCCATCCTAAACATTCAGCACTGTTACCGACCTCGCCTCCGATGATAACGAAGTAACCTTCTCCAGCTTTATAGGTCCAGGGAGAGAGACTTGGTCTTGTGCTGGGTACCCTGGAACCGTAACAGTAAATAATAATATGCGTTTACAACAATTTTTCAGTTAAAGATAGATATATGCTACAGCAGACTTTTTTGTTTATATCATTTTATTCTAGACAATTCTTACCTACATCATTTTGTTATATCTCTGACGGATTAGACAGCATACGCCATAACTCGCTGGGTCTAACTTTTTTTCCTGACTTGATTTACTTATTATGTTAATACTCAACTCCTAAACATGATAGGTCCGTGTTTAATGCTCTTACACCTTTCTCGCGAATCAATATATCTTGAAAACAGCAACAAAATCCGTTCAGACAGACGGACGCGGCGGGGGTTTTTCTATGCTAATATTATAAAGAGGAAAGATTTGTATTTTTGTGTGTGTGTATGTTTGTAATGAATAAACTCAAAAACTACTGTGCCGATTTCAAAAATTCTTTCACCATTGGAAAAGCTACATTCACCCTGAGTGACATGGCTATATTCTATTTGCAAAAAAATTAGGGATCCTTACTAAAACCAGCGAACTTAAGAGTGTAGTGTACCGCGTCCATGTCCATACAAACGGAGAAAACGTTTTACTACCCCTAAATATTATTTAATTTTAACGATTTTGTAATATGTTACTGACATAATGAAAAACTACGTACGTATTTTTTCCTTTTTCAAAATTCGTAATAGGTCAAAAGTTATAAGCCCTCAAATCTCGGTTTTTTTGGTTTATAACTTGCTCGTAATAAACCGTCTGTATTTGAGAAACAAAGCAAAATTTCAAAAAAAGCAAACGTACGTACGTAGATTATAATTTGCTAAAACGTTTGACACCAAAATTATAAGGTTTCGTTATAGTTTAGTAGGTGTAAATCGTTTTCCCCAAAACGCAATTTTACACGAAGAACATACCTACGAACACTCACGAGCTGCAGTGTTCTCTGTCGCACTGATGCCCGGGGGAAGAGCGCGCTTGAGACGGAATATGATTTTCTAAATACCTATTTCGCTGCGTACGCTGAGCTACACAATCCTCTTAAGTTCGCCGACTAAAACTCTAATAATGTAACCCAAGGTGTAAAAAAATTACCTAAGAAATTCCTTACATCGCGTGCGCTGTGAAAACTATTGATGATATAGAGGAAGTGGTAGTGGTAGACGGTAGGGGTAGAGGGTAGGGGTAGGGGTACGGATAGGGGTAGAGATAAGGGTAGGGTAGGTATAGGGTATATTTTATTTTGTTCGTAAATATCCACGGGCGAAGC